>CM062807.1:682909587-684122311 GCA_031772625.1 Pinus tabuliformis
CTTGACTAAGTTGGTTAACTATCTAGCACATGTTTGGTCGTGTGCTCACCAAATACATGAGTGAAACCACAAGTTTCCTGTAAGTAGTAGCTTCTACTACTTCGCCCGAAGCAGCATCCTCTTTCCTCCAGTTACCTGCTAGAGGAGTCTCCATGGGTTTACTGCTCTCCATGTGGAACCTCATGAGTATCTCTTTGGTATACTTTCCCTGAGAGACAAACAATGCCCCATCACCTTACCATACTTCCATTCCCAGAAAGTAGTGCATGAGCCCCAAGTCCTTCATTTCAAACCCTTTTGCAAGATCCTCTTTGCAAGACTTGATCAACTTATCATCACTTGTCATAATCAAATCATCGACATATAAAACAATAATCAACAATTTACCTTCCACCACAATATGGGACAGGTTCACATCTACTTCACTTTTGGTGAAGCCCAACCTGGTGAAATAATTATCGATCCTAGTGTACCAAGCACGTGGTGCTTTCTTTAGCCTGTACAATGCTCGCTTGAGTCAGCACACATGCAAATCTCAGTCAAAGGTCTCAAAAACTTCAGGCTGCTCAGTATACACCTCTTCCTCAATCATGCTATTAAGGAAGGTTGTCTTTACATCCATCTAATGTATCTTCCAACCCATTTGTGCTGACAGTGCCAAAATGGATCTGATTGATGAGTGCCTTGCAACAGGAGCAAAGGTCTCATTGTAATCAATCCCCTGTTCATGAGAAAATCCTTGGGCCACAAATATGGCCTTATGTTTCTCCACACTACCATCGTTGCTTACTTTACCTTGTAAAGGCATCGGGAACTAACCACTGACTTGTCTTCCAGTCTTGGTACCACATCCCAAACACTGTTACGAACAACAAATTCATACTCCTCAACCATGGCATCAACCCAAACCGGTTGTTGCACTGCCTCCTCAAAATAAGATGGCTTTTTCTCAACACATCCGCTCATAAGAGCCATGTATCCAGTGTACCTCTCAGGTGACCTGCTCTACCTGCACTGTGATGTGGGTTCTCCCACATTCTCTCTCGCATCCTGCAATAACTTCTCAGCCTCTCTGGTGCGCTTTCTCCCATCTCTGGAAGACTCTGCCTAAATGAATTTCTTGACTCCTGAATTCTCTGCATGTGGTTCATCCACATCAATCTTAGGCTCCTCCGTAGGAGCTAAAATCTCCTCAACCGCATGTAGCTGAGGCTCCCTCTTAAGGGAACATCTCGTGGCCTTCTCTTCATCGAATTTGACATCCCTGAGAAGTGTTAATCGGCAGCTACACCCGATAGTTTTGAGGTGTATAAATGTACCCCACAAATATCCCCAACTCGGTTGTCAGTTCAATCTTCTTCAATGCATCTTTGGTCACATGGAAATATATCGATGAGGCAAAAATCCTGAAGTGACCCATATCTGTTATCTTCCTTGAGAAATCCTCCTTTCATGTACTCATCATAAGAATTCGATGAGGGATTATGTTCTACAAATAAACAACTGTGTTGCATGCCTTGGCCCACAAGTGTAGTGGTAGGCCCCGATCATGCAACATCGCCCGTGCTGCCCCTACAATTCTTCTATTCTTCCTTTTAGCCACTCCATTCTACTGTGGGTTATGGGGTGTTGTCAACTCTCATTTAAGCCTTCTGTCACACAGAAGTTTTTAGACTCATTTGACACATACTCTCCACCATTATCACTCCTAAGACCTTTAACCTTAAATACCAGTATATTTCTCAACCAATGCTTTAAATTCAAAAAACTTTGCAAAAGTCTGCTATTTCTTCTTCATGAAAAATATCCAACACTTACGAGAAAAATAGTCAACAAATATAACATAATACCTATGCTTGTTCGTGGATGCTATCGAGAATGATCCACATACATTTGAATGGACTCGATCTAGGATCGCCTATGCTTTAATGTCATTGTCGTGAAAGGAAGCTTTGGTGAATTTTCCCAAAGTACACCCTTTGCATGTGTCAACTTGCTCTAGTGTACCTTTGGGAAGCCCGGTAGAAATTTGCTGCATGATTTTCAAAGAGCCATGATGCAAGTGACCCAATTTCTTGTACCACAACTCATAATTTCTCGGCTCTGCACCTTATCTTCTTTCGAACTCAAGGCACCACAATCTTCTACCTCCAACTTATAGATATTCTTCACTCGAATCCTTATCCACTTTACCTGTCCCGTGGCTATGTGACAAAGGAATGCCCTTCCCTTACTAAATATCACATCGCAACCTTTATCCTCCAATATGGCAACAGATACCAAGTTCTTCTTCAACCCAAGAATATACATAACACCTCACAAGGTGAGAGGAGCACCCGACTCCCTTTGATAGGTAACTGTACCCAACTCGGTAGCACTATACCTCTCATCATCACCCATCTTGAAATGCATTTGGAGATCCTTCTCCTCCAAGTCATTGAAGAGCTCTTTGTTACCCGTCATGTGGAAAGAAGATCCATTGTCTAGGTACCATACACTACCCATCATCGAGCTCACCATACATGCGATGAGGGTAAAGTCCAACTAGAATTGTGAGGCAGGAGCCTCACCTACCACTCCTCCTGAGGACTTCTTCTTGGACTTCTTGAGCAGACAAATTTGTAGCAAAATGTACCAGCTTGTGACAATGAAAGCACTTGAATTTCGACATTTCCTTCTTCTTTCCTCCATGACAAGAATCTACTTTGGAATGGGACACCTTCTCCTTCCCTTTCTTTACCTTACCCGCTAAGGCAAAATTTTCCTCATCATCAGTCTTTAATGAGGATCTATCTCTGGTGTTCCTCTGAATATCTTCTTGTACCAAATCCGACCATAGTCGTTCCCAATATGGCAGCTTCTCCCTCCCATTGACAGAGTCTTGATAACTATGCCAACTCTTGGGGAGTCCTTGAAGAGCTAGGCTCACCATATCGTCCTCAGCAATAGTAATCCCAACACTTCCAAGCTCATCACGAAAATGAGTGAACTTGGTCAAGTATTTCATAATAGAGTTTCCCTTCTCCAACTTGATCTTTATAAGTTTTTCCTTCAGTGCCAACTTCCTATGGTCACTGCTATTCTGAAACAAGTTTGTCAATGCCTTCCACATTGAGTATGGAGTTTCCTTGCCATGGAGACTTGAGACAATGTGGTCTCTAACTCCCTCAAGAATAATCTGCCTCCTCTTTGCCACACACTTTCTCCATTCATCCAGATCTTGAGCATCTGATGTTGGAGGTTTAGGAATTCCTTGAGGCCATTGTCTTCCAACATTGCTTCTATCTTGTCCTTCCATGTTTTTTAATTCGAGTTTCCTTCCAAGGCATACTCAAATCGCAACTCGTAGAAGGACATATTTCTAATCTGAAGTATGAACTGCAAATTCAATTTTCACCTGCACAACAAACTCAAAATCTCCTCTTCTATATTGTCTTCAACTTCAATACCATGTACATTTTTCTGTAGATTCAACAACTCATGTGATGTAATAGAACACAAGAAAAGAATCTACTCTTCTCTTTACAATAGAAACAAAAAATGATCGATGAAAACAATAATCAGAAACAAGAAGAATATCAATCGCACATAACACAATATTTATCTAGGGAAAGAAACTGCTCAAAACTCTTACTATCTATATTGCATTAACAGAAGATCTGAGAAGAAAATACAATTCTTGTTCACACAGGAACAATTCCTCCACAAGTATAATCTAACTCTCTACTCACAAGCTAGCTCAAGCCAACACTTAGCCAATTTTTTTGCCTTCGAAGCCCCTACTTCCTTACCCAATTCCTGGGAGAATCAACCCATATTTAATTGGGAAATCCTTCCTCCATAACTGCACAATCCAAACTTAGGTCCTCAACTGATTGCATGCACCATTTGTACAACTTAGAAAATTATACAACTGATAGTACAATGTCCCTGCACTCTAGTCTCAACTATGTCTTCCTATGAATTGACATGCATGAGTTATTTATGAGTGAATCTTTAGTTAACTGGTGTGGTACTGGTGATGCACTGGTGCAATACTCCGCTACTAGACCTCTAATAGTTCCTCCAACAGTTAGAACTAGTTTAACTAACTACAACTAAATTAGACTGAGTTATCTAATTACAAATCCAAAGAACTGAACCTGGTCCCTTAAAATTTAGGGATCACTCTACATGACTCTAGATAGACTTCCAACTTGAATTTCCTAAGCTAACTAAGTCAACTTAACTTAGTTAACTATTACAAGTTGCTCTCCTCTAACTATTAACTATTACAAATTCCTCTCCTCTATGAACTTCAATTTTTGAACTCCCGTTAAAGTAGCGACGATAATATAATATACTAAAATTTTTCAAAATGTTGTAACATTGTCGGTTAAAGAATGTTTTCCAACGGAGTGGGTCAACAATAATGTTTTCCAACAGAGAGGGCCAGTGAACAATTCAGAATATGACTCCAGATTACTTCTATATTATGCTCAAAACCACAAATACACCGCGATTGTGCTTAAAATGATTAAAACAAAAAGAACACGAAAGATCAACCATGGAGTGAATTTCAGTACATCACTGGTTTCATGAAAACCTTTCCAGATCACTCATTTCTAGTACAAAAAATGCTCATCAAGAAGTTGGGAAACGTTATAAATGCCAAACCAGTTTGTATGAATTGGTTTTCAGTGTAATGTTGGTTACTATCCATTGAACCACTTCCTTCCCTATGTCCATCAAGTTATTTAAATCAAGGAGGTGGTTGTGAGTTCAAGTAGTGGGATTTGAGGGCTAAAAACCTTTAAAAACAATGCACAATGATAGTTGAAGATTTTTCCAAAAAAATGCTTCTCAAATCTTATATATACATCATATTCCCAAATCTTATTAAACTATATTACATAGGACATGAATAAATATCAATTAAATCAAATCACATATTTATAACTAAATAATAAGTAATTCATTATATTTATTTGAGATATTTAATATATTTTAAATTTTTAATATATATTTTATTATATATTTTACTTTCTTTAATATATTTTAAATTTTTAATATATATTATATTATATATTTTACTTTCTTTTAGAAGTACAATAAATCAATATTATATGTGTGAACAAAGAACATAGACATGAAACCGTTTTCAGTGTTGTAGCAGGGTAACAATTATTACAATTATAATTGTTTCCACCTATATATACGTTTTTATTAAAATTGACTTTTATTTATTTGACTCTGCCCCAAAATTGCATAACATCCCCTCATCCCAAGGTATATATATATATCATAACCCCAGGCTTCCAAATAATTTTTTATTGGGAAAAATGTAAAGATTCCAACTAGCTAAACAAGTATATTAATATATATCATAACCCCAGGCTTCCAAATAATTTTTTATTGGGAAAAATGTAAAGATTCCAACTAGCTAAACAAGTATATTAATATGAATTATTTTGTTATAATATTAAATTTAGTCATTTTTTTATTTTGAGATTAGCCACATATTTAATAAGACATTTTCATATACCTAAAGGGAACATAATATCTAAAGAATTTTTTATTAAAGATTGTACACTTCAAAAACATTCAGATGAATTTAACTAATGTTAAATTGAATGCACATTTTTGAATCTCGAAAACAAAACTAAGTTCAAATGAATATATAAATGAATAGTCACAAGTGGAAAATTAAAATTACATGTTATTGTCAAACTTGGATCATGAGAATTAATTTTAATAATTAACACTGAAATTAAAATAATTAATCTAAACAAAATAATTTGATAATAAATACTTAAACAATATATATATATATATATATATATATATATATATATATATATATATATATATATATATATATATAATAATATATAATATAATATGGTTAAATTAATTAAATTAATTAATTTTAAAAATAAGTATTTTACTTAATTAATTTGTTATGATATATGGTTATAAAAAATTCAAATATGATATAATTAATATTAATAATTTGATACATAATGAAAATCCAATTAATTAAGTTTAATAATGAATATTTAAAATAATTAATTTTAATAATAGATATATAAACAAAATCATTTAATATTGAAAATTGATATTTCAACAAAAACTTTTGAACTTAGAATTATAAAAATTAATAATGTGATGATATTTCCTTGCGGCTGGAAGTGTCCTCGTGAGAAAAATAATTTGTTTTCCTGGATAAGGAGATTATGCTTTACACAAACTAAACTTGGTCGCTTATTGTGATTTCAACAAACTAGGTAGTGAGCAGAGTCCTTCAATTACTTTGCTACGTTATGCCACAGAGTTTGGTTAAAATAATAATGTAGTATCTCATTACAGACAATACCTCTTATGATTGGGATAAATCAAAATGACTTGGAAACATCTTCATGTAATAAGAATTTCTCATTTAATACCTCATTACAGACAGAGGCCATCATGATTCTTTGTTTGCACTTTTCCTTATGGCTGGCGCATGTCAATATCTGATGAAGACTACAAACAGTTAGGTGTGTAGTCGTATTCACTGAAAAGAAAAGAGTTTGTTGGAAGTACTGAGATTGAGAGATGCCTGCCATGTCATGTCGTCCTCAGACTTATCATTTTCTTGGAGTGTCCCTGCGTTCCCTTTTTCATTTGCAGAATAAATTCTGTTGGAACCATCTGCATTACGTTCATCATTTGTTTGGAGGAGGATAATATGCAAAGTAAACCATGCACCCACGGTTTCCATAATCTGTGTGGCTATGTCATATCAAAGTCAAAGTCATAGATGGTGTAAACTATGGGAACATTGTTTACTTCCCATATTCTATTCTTTGCCCATCATCAAACTGCTTTCACTACTGTTGCGATTTAATTTGATGTCAACATGTACATGAATGAATGAGTTAGTAAATTCTTGATGGTGTGGTGTGGAATATTTATAAGTATCTTTATAGGACTGTAACTCTAGCTCTAACTCTAACTCTAACTCTACTTGATGTGTCATTCATTTCCAATGCACTCTTAACTCCACGTGGTGTGCAGTTGTGAGTGCACACTCTTTTTCGTTGTTTCTTTCACTTTCACATGTGTGTAGTTGTCAGCGCTCCAATCGCGCACCACTTCTAGTCACGGGATAGTGCATCTTAGATGAAAGGGCGTTAGTTGAATTCTATTAATTTTACTTTCACATATTTTTCATTTTTTAAACTACCTTTTGTTTTCAAATTTTACAGCCAGTTAACTTTTTAATTTTTTAAGCTACTTTTTGTTTTCAATAATAATTTTACTGCCCTTTAAGATATAACATATAAGTTATAATTTTCATTTATTTTTAACTACTTTTGTTTTTAATAATAATTTTATTGCTAGTTAACATATAGGTTATTGGGTTATACCTAAAACAAATATAACAATATAACATTTATAATAGAGATTAATAATATTCTATATGAATTAAATAGAAGCCTTAAAAAGAAATACTTTTAAATCATAAATGAGAGAATATAAAATATCTTTTTTTATTAAAAAAATGAAATTTGTAGCATACAAGTATATGGAGAAATAATAAAGAGTTACATGATTATTGATGGTCTCTCTAGAATATTTATATTTATATTTATAGGATGAGGACAAGGACAAGGACTCCAACTACAAATCCAACTCAAATTTTATGTCGTGTTGTTGTAGTGGCTACAACCACCCTCCAAAATTTTGGCTCGCATGCAAATTTCAGAGTCTACCTTGGATCCTGTGATCGGTCATCCTTGGTCACTTGTTAGTAAGATGATGATTTCAAGCTCCCCTCCTTGATCTTAGGATTTGTTCATGTTCTCATCTTTATGCAACATGTGGAATGTTTGGGCATACGGGTTGTTGTTTGTCATGCAAAGGGGATGTTGTTTTGCTTCAAGGGAAAGCATGTGCGCATGAGTGGTTGTCATCACATAGACGTGTTTCACACTCACTTCATGCACTTTTGTCACGAA
Source organism: Pinus tabuliformis (assembly GCA_031772625.1). Taxonomy (NCBI): domain Eukaryota; kingdom Viridiplantae; phylum Streptophyta; class Pinopsida; order Pinales; family Pinaceae; genus Pinus; species Pinus tabuliformis. The sequence goes on from CM062807.1 coordinate 682,917,570, forward strand.
GGTTGTTGCATCAACAGAAGTATGTCTTATGAATTTTGGATGGTCTACGTTGTGACACTAAGTGTTTGTGTGTGATCACAATCAAGTCCTATCACTGTTTACATATGTTTCATTGGTCTCACACTTAGCCATTTTCCCGAGCAACCTAGCCTCATCCAACTTCCCGAACTATGTGCTTTTCTTCTACAACCATCAAAATTCCTCCATTGCCTGTTGAAACCCTGTAGTGTGCAGAGACACCAACCTCTCTTACCTGATGAAACCTGGTAGTGCGTAGAGACTATAACCTCTCTTGCTTGTTGAAACCCCGTAGTGCGCAGAGACTCCAACCTCCCTTGCCTGTTGAAACCCTGCAACCTGTAGGGACACAAACCTCCCTTTCCTGTTGAAACCCCGTAGCCCACAAAGACCCCAACCAGCACTTCTCTCGAAAAATGTATAGAGCAGTCAGGTAGCCAGCACTTCTCTCCAGAAATGCGCAGAGAAGTTCAACTACACTGCACTCAAAAATTGCACAGAGGTGTCCTCCTAGGATCCCTGTCCTGCAGCAATGCCCTGAGCCTAAAAGATGCGCAGTGTTGTCCAAGTTGTCTTGTCGGTCTTGCATGCAGAAACTGTGCAGACAAGCCTCCCAGGGCCTCATTCTAGTAGCAGCCATTGTCCGCTGAAATTGCGTAGATCTACCTCTAAGTGACTTCAAGAAAAGGTGACATGCTAAAATCACTTCCAAGGAGTTGAGGAGAAGGACCAAGGAACCAAGTAATGGAAAACATAGGACTGCATGCAAACTCCATTGGATGCATGATCATCTTGAGGGTAAGTATGCTAAGTAAAGAACACCTTTTGAAGTACACCTCTTAGTTGAGTTTGTAGGACTACTTTTCATTGTCATATCATCCTGTCCTCAGTAACATACATGTCTGCAAACACAAAAAGTCAGTGTTTCTTCTACATGTCTTGCTTCCTTTAACTTGTTTGACCAACTTTCGTCTCTAGCATGTCGATTTTTATGTCATGCTTGTGAGCTCATTTTGGTGATGTTGAAGGTTATGTTTGAGTTGTGCTAGCTATGTAAACATCTATCGCACCCACACACGATATTGTAAGTATTGTCGCACAAGTTTCATCGCGGTCATCCAAATGTCTATCTGAAGTGTTGCACTTGTCGCTTTCACCATTCGACAGTTCCATAGTCAATCACAGTAAGCATGTTGTCTTGTTGGTTTGAGGTGTCTTGTCATCGAGTCATGTCGAGTGTGTGTTCGCAAGGTCATTTATGTATGAAGTCACTCATTCAAACACTTAGTCATTTTGTTGAAACTCTGTCGATAGAACACCCTCCAACAACCAAACCTTCGATTAGCCGCATTGCACAGTCTCAGCCCTCAATGAACATGTATTGTTGCCCAGAGCTTGAGGCTGCCTCCCAGGAAGTCTGCATTGCACAATCTTGGAATTGGCTAGAATGATTGTCACCTAGAACAACACAGCAGTTTCTCAGCAATCCATCTCAATATGCTTTGCCTGCAAGCAAAGCCATCAAACCTCTAGCTGGTCAACCAGAAAGTTTGACCAGGCAGTGACCCCTGGGCCTCACTCCTCCAAACAATTGCGTAGAATCTGCCAAGCATGCCTAGCTATGCTGACTAAAGAAATTGTGCAGACATGTTGGATAGACACCTGCTTCCTATCACTGCACTGTCCTCGAAATTCACACAGTTCTCACAACTAGTCACCCTGTCATTCGACCTGCTGCACCTCCTGAAAACTGTGAAATTTTCATGGGTTATCTCCTAGTTGCCTAGCATCCCGCTCAGCCTAGAAACTACATAGGGAGATCCTGCAGACCAACCTCCTATCTCTACACAGTTTCAACCAGTAGCCTCCTGTCGCCCGCCGTCATCCTCCTCAAAGAATCTTCATAGTTTTCACTACCATTGTCCACTTGTTGCCTGCACTTTCTCCTTGGAATCGCTTCTGTAATCGCGCTTTTGAAATCCTAAAAGATGAAATCGATTGGAAATTTCTCAATGAAATATTTCAGTATCTTCTTCACATATCTAAAAATTCACATGTGTTAGAATCCTTCAAACCCCTCCGAGCATACCTCGGTGTTAGAGCTACCAAATATAAGACAGTAAAGGTTGTTGTCACAGGTGACCCCCCATCCGCCCCTCATCACACGACTATAGCTCCGTAGTGCGAGGCAGGAGAAGTTGCAAAACCATTTGTTGAATCGTTGAATCCTCCCACCCCACTTGCTTTGGATATCTGCGCAGATTTGTACTGCAAGCCTGTTGGTTGTCACGTGAACTTGTTCTCTCAACCTTTGTCTTCTCATTCTTTTGATCCTCCAGATTGTACTGTGTTGTGTTCTCCTGTTCCAGACTCCACATTTTTTTTTCCAAGGATCAAGTTGTCGACGGAGTTGGTGTTGAGAAGCAAACCTACATTGTCATTTATGATGAGTATGTGTGGGAATTTGAAGAAGAATCTGCGGTGAAGGATGACCTCCTTTCGTCCGCAACTCATCCATTGTTTCCTGACATCTTTTGTGATTATTCCATTTCTGATTTGTCTTGTGAAAATCCATCCATGGATGTTTTTACTTTCAATCATTCACAGAACACACCAGATGTTAGTTTTTCATTTGATTGCAGAGGGGACACATATTTCTTTCTCAAATCCACACAATCTATCCTCTTTTATTTCTAGAAACTCAAATGGTGAACATTCTTGTTTCTCATCAACCCCTTTATATGATTCGTCAGATCATGAGGATGTCGAGGAACATATTGAATTTTTTTATCATGGTCATCATGATATCTTTACTCCTCCATTCGATCACGATGTTGATTCACTTGTTGTTGATCTTTCTAAGCCATCGGTCTTTGATGATCTACCCGCTGATGAAGTGGAGACCCCTCAAGTTGTTGAGGAACTTCAACCCACGCTGATGGTTATGTTAGGTCCTCATTGTCTTGAGGACAGTTACACTTCCGATCAGAAATTTGTTGTAACACCCCAGGCTCCTCATCACTCTCTTGTTTCCATTGAATATCAATCTCATCCACAGATTTCACATCCTCCACCTGAACCATATGATCCTATAGCTCATGCATTGGAGGAATCATACACAACGAGCACTCTTTCTATGTGAAAGTTATCTTCCTTTTTCATGTTTTCTCATTTGTCGTCATCAAAAGAGTGTACATGCTCATCATCTATGCACAGTGTGTTGCAACACCATGGTACATCCACAGAGTGTTTGTATTGCACTTTTACTCTTTTCTTTTCTGTGGATGCATTCAAATGTTGAGTGTGGTGGTTTTCACTGTCTTATCTTTCTTGTGTGTTGGTTTACTTGTATATATTTCTTGTCAACCATGCCTTCACCAACATGGGTCAACCAATGCATCTTTGGCTACATTGGAAATTTCAATTTACGTGAGTAGGCCCATGCATTGTTTAGTTTAGGAGTAGGAGTAGTGTTTTGTTTCTTGTTTGCTTTGCTTGAATGTTTTTATTTGCTTACTTCTGTCCTGTTCTTGTTTGTTTTGTTTTCTTGTTATGCACCCATAGGTTTAGCTTCACATGAAACTGTGTTTGGATCTTCAGATAAGAAGGGTCAAGTATAAGAGGACTTGTACGACTATGAAAAATTGGTTATTTGTTGTCCTCTCTCTTTATGAAGAGCTTGTTGTCTTTATTCAATGATACCTTGATGGGAAATACGTTCTGTTCAGAGTGAGTCTTTGTGAAAACACAACGCTTGCACTTCTAACTAGTACCACCTACTCTAATCAGTTTTTATATATTTGGTTAAGCCTTGTCAACTCAGTCAAGTATAGTAAGGTGAGGGGGGAAACTTAACAAGTATGTCAGATTTATATATAACATACTTCTCCGAAGGGACAACCTATTCTGCTCTCAATAAGTCGGGATCCCTCTTTTGCGTTATGAAAATAAATAAGTGCCTATGCACAATTCTCTAAAAATGAAAAAAATGAAAAATAAAATAAAGGTTAAAGAAGAGAAAGGCTTGTTGTGCATAGAGGTGATGCAAGTAACTCCGCCAAGGTACTGACCAAACTCATTGGAAGTGGAGCGATGCTTGTGTTCCTACGTGACTCCACCGAGGTACTATCTAGGCCTGCTGGCAACAAAGCAACACCAGAGATGAAACTAAAACTCTGACAGATATATTACTTGTGCATCAATATAACCCTCATCCCCAATCGAAAAAACTTAGTTGACTTGGCTTGGTATGTGTGTTGATTGATCAAGAGAATGATATGGTCTATATCTTTAACTCAAGCTAATGAGGAAGCTCTGGCGATCAAAGAATCGAACAATACTTCCAGAGGACTTAGACTCAATTTACATGAAACAAGGTCCATACAGAGAGTTGGAGTTCTACCAGTGTGTCGCCAATGTTGTAGCGGTTGCAACCACCCTCCAAAATTTTTCCTTCACTTTGTTTTGGAGACTCTATCCTCAAAATATTAGTAGCATGTCTTACACTACTCAGGTAATTATGTTTCACTCAAGTTTATATTTCACTTTGCAGCTTCATGTGTTCGCTTACTTTCTTTTCCGACTAACCACAAGTTGATCTTATGACTTGGTTTACATCCGGTTCTTGTGCTGTCTTAGAAAATTGTACAGTCCTAGAGGGAAGCCTGCCTTGATCTCAGGAATTGTGCAAAGCAACCTAACAATCATCCTTTCTCTCCAGAATTGCACAGAACACCCCAACAATGGGTTTTGGATCAGGAATCACGCATGCATTGGTTGACTTCACACAGGTAGCTTGTCTTCAGCTAGGAAACTGTGCAGAGCATGAGAAACAACCAGATCCACTCAGCCCAAGAATTGTGCAGAAGCATTCCATCAACTGTTGTATGATGCATGTGCCAACAAGTTTCCCGGTTTCCTCCTGAACTGGTCAATTTCTCCATGCATTCATGGAATTCTTTCTGGAAAGGAAAAAAGAAAAAAAGCAAAAAACATCCCTAAAAATAGGGATCTATTTTTAGCACTGGGAGTTACACTCAAGTTGATTTTAGAAACTTCACACCACTTGTTTCTTTTTCCTATATTTTTGGCATGCACATCATAAACCTAAAATTGATCAAATCTATTTAAACAATTCCCTAGAGCTCATTCTACACATTCGATCTTGGAGCTCTGGCATTCCCAAGGCATCTAGGAACCTTTGGCATAATCAGTAGAACTTTTCCAGGTAAGTTTCACTTTTCAAGTCTTTTGCTGCTTTTTCTGTCACTTTTATTTCTTTGGATTTTGTGAGTGTTGTTTTACATATTTTACTAAATGATTGTTGGTGTTTTAGTTTGTTTTAACTTGTAGAAGTGTTGTTTTAATTTTTGCATTGTCTTTCTTAAGCATCACATGCATAACACTATTTTTGCACTAATGGTCATTGTTAAGCGACTCTCCCCACCAACTTTGTTGTTCATCCATTTAACTAATTCCTGCATTGGTTTTGATTGCATGCATGATCATTCACCCCTATCTACACCATCCTTAGCTCATGCATTTAGATCTACTCATTTTCAAGTTTCCCTTGGGCAGATATGGGCTTCCTTGGCTCAGATCTTGCTTCTCCCAGCATGCACTGTGCATTCCTGCACCTCAAGGCTTTGTATTGGCTCCAAGAATTTCACAGAAGATACCTGTCACTTAACTCCAATTATGCTTTACACAGTTTTTGGAGACAGTGCCCAGTATTGCCCACTGGGATTGCACAATGCACAGTCCTGGCCAACAACCAACTAGGACTGAACTACACATTGCGTAGTTCTAGTCCACAGTCAGCCTCATTGGACTATGCTCTGTGCAATTACAGTCAGCAAAATGTCTCTCTGGCAGGTAGGACTGTGCAATGTGCAGTTTTAGCTTATAGTCTCCCAACCTCTAAGAGTCACTACTACACAATCTTTCCCAACAATCACCTAGTTTGTTGCATGATCAATCCTTGAAATGCTTTGTGCATTAAGCTAACATTTTCTTGCTGTGAGTGTCCTCTCTATCTCCAGTTACATCAGTTTTTGAGCAATATCTCAATAGTACATGCATCATGGTTACCAAGAGAGCTATATCAAAAGACATTGTAGAGAGAAGCATTGGAGACATGGTTGAACAAGTGCCAATGAACTTTCCCATCTATGAAGACACACATTTTTTCATAGAGAAGGACATGAAGATCACATGGCAAGGATAAAGGAAATATTTGCGGGCACTTTCAAGGAAGATTTGGAAGATTGACAAGTCTATGTCAACATTCACAAGTCAGGCTTGTACAGGGTTGCATGTAGGTACCTCGCATTCCCAGCACAAATATCATTCACTGGGTTGTCTCACATACCGATCTCGAGATGATGACATTGAGTAATACCACTGGGACACAAATTGCCACCTTCAGGACAAAAAAATACCATAAGATGTATCACTTTCCACAACTGGTGAACTACATGGATGCATTGTTCTTCACTCCCAACAGCAATATAAACTCTAGAGATATCATGATGCGTCGAGTAAAAGGGCCATCGAAGTTTAGGATGACACCCAACTAGGTCTACAAGACGAATTTACTCAAGAAGGCTTACCAACTCTTGGTCATATTCGCATGTCACTTGTATGGTCAAGGGAGCACGAAGACCTTCCTACAGTGTTGGGTTGTTATATTAGATCAGTTGGCGAATGAAGGAAGGCCTTTCAATTAGTCAGGCATCTTGTCTCTTCAGCTGAAATTGCATGTGTAAAATGCCTAGAATTTGCCTAAGGATGGACAAGCAAGATTTTATATGTCTGCATACCTACTTGGTGCAATTTGTACCCAACAGCAGTTCCTTGGCATATGTTGGACATAGACACCATCAAAGGAAGTTGTGAATGTTTATTGCAAGTTTATCTCTGAGTGCAACTACCAAGGAGTCATGGCGAGGCTATCTGACCACTTCATTGCCCCATTGTACACGATGATATTTGAACATGATCCACCTTGCATGTCCCAAGAAGTGATGCAAGCATTGCTTAACATTGCAGATTGGTATACTTTACCCGGTGGCATGTTCATCAGGATGTTCGGCGCGGAGAAGCCTCCCCATGAGCTACCAAGGTTTTCCACAGACAAGTTGGTCATGCAAGAGGTTTCATACCACATCTCCACAGGGTTATCAATAGGACTTCATAGGAGGAAGAAGTCATCATGGCCCACTCTTCCTTTGCAAATTGGGTTGTATGAGATCCGTACCTTGAAAGATGCAGATGTGAAGACTAAGGACTTGAAGAACTTTGGGTTCGACAACAAGAGTTTCAATCCGTATGATCCTCCCTACATATGCCAAAACCACAATGTAAAGGTGTACTTCCCATGGGTCCACGGGGCATGTCATTGGCCAAAGGAGGATCCTTGGAGGTATTGCTACAACTCCTCTAGGCTCAATGAACTAGTCAGCATGGATTTAGAACGGAAAGTAGCACTACAGGCAGCAACACCATAGGAAGAAACAACAACAACAACACTGAGAAGCAAACCCAGGGCAAGATGAATATTACCAAGAGTACAGAGGCTTGGCAAAGCTACAAGTTCAAAGAAGATCCACTTGTTGAGAGAGTAGCTTTGGAGATAGATGCAAAGAGGCAATAACATGAAAGGAAAGTAGAGCGGAGAGAGAAGCAAAGGTTGTAAGAGACAAAAAGGAGATTGCAGGAGATGGAGAAGAAGCTAAAAGCATAACAAGAACTGAGGAGAGAAAGGGAAGAAAGGCAGAAACAGGAACAAGAAGAAGGACAAGGCACACTGACAGAGAAAAATGTGTAGATACATGTTGAGGCAAAAGAGTAGCCAACAGATGAAGAAGAGGGTGAGCAGGTGTAGTTTTGGGAACTTTCTCAGCATGTTGAGCAGTTGATTGAGGCAACAAACATGGAGATAGAACAAGAGTTATAGGACCAAGACATCGATCTCATGCCAAGAGCATCTAAGGTTGTACCATAGCCTCCAGCACCTCTAGAATCAAAACCAATCCAAAGCAAAAAAAAATAAGTTGTTCTCCTTGATGATGATCCGAAGATGTATGCGTACATTCTGCCATTTGACGAGTCACAACAGAGGATTGTACAGGCACGAAGAAAGTGACTCCCGGATGATCATACATCACCTGTACACATAGAAGAAAGGGTGATTATACCAGATGTTAGAAGACATTCGGTTGACATGGGTGAGGCTTCTAAGGCTTATGCAAAAGCCACGAGTTCAATGATCAAGTTCTTGATAGCAGAGAATGATCGAATGGTGAAGTACTTGTAAGAAGCCAGGAAGAGAATAGAGCAGTTTGCAAGATCTGCAATGACAGAGATGAAGAAATCAATAGTGGCAAAAATATCAACTTTGGAGGCTACCATGTGGAAAGTGTATAGAATATTTGTTTCTGTGCATAAAGCAATTTTCCATCTATACGATTTTTAGTAGCAGTACGTGCAGACATCCAAAACTTTCAAAGACATTCACATTGCTATTGTGCACATGCAAGAATGGATAATGAGGTATAAGGGAGCCCCACTTTACTTCCACAAGAGGATGAAGCTAGAGGCTGAGCTATATAAACCATAGATTCATATGTTGATATGGAACTATGAGCAACTCCCTCCGATCATCACTAGGATTGAGGTTTCCTATGCATGGTTGTTAAAGTGTATGGATGGCATAGTGTGAACATGCGAGATACCTTTCATCAGAACCCTCACCTAGGCCTTGAGGAAGAACCAAGTCATTTTGGATGTCGAAAAGTAAATAGAGCAGCTGATGCGCAAAGCCACCAGTGATGACTTACAGCTCAATGAAGAGAACATGCAAAGATACATCAGTGGTCCAACCACACTAAGGACAATGTTGTGCATGCTTTAGGATGAGTTATACAAACATTTTAGGACCATATACCCAGAAACCATGGAGGCAAGAGTTCGCTTTGAAAAAGATGCCATGAAACAGTACAGGGACACAATAACACAGTACCAAGCTTGGTATCAGTTTGTCACCGAAGACCATCGCAAGGAGGTTACCGAGTTGGTCTTTCCATAAGACCCTGAGTGAGGTTGTTTGTCTTGTCATCCTGAATCAAGCCTATTTTCGTCCCACATGGGTATATGTGGAAATTGTATTATTGTAAACATATTGTAAGTGAAATTCCAAGTGTCATTAGTGGAATGTGAATAGTCACTATTGTAATGTGAAGAGTCATGAGGGTAGTCCAAGAGTCAAAGGGGAATGTCAAGGGTCACCCTACCCTTTGATATATATAGAACCTCATAACTCATAGTACAGGCTTTTGGGAGCCAAGCTTTTAGCTAGGCATTGCTTAGAGAAGGCTTGGAGAGTATTATGACAAGCCTCGGCTTCTCCATAATGCAGAGTGAGTACATCTCTTTGGAGGAGCAAGAGGTGTTAACTGTAATGTTCCATTATTGGGGCTAGTGGCTATCAATGGTGTATGTATGAATGGAACTTTCACTTTATATATATATATAACAGAGCCAACATGTTTCATGTATATGTTGTTACTATAGTTGGACTATTCTGGTTGCTTTAGCAATGTATGTTATTTAACTTACACATTTGTGTATGAACTATTTTGCATACAATTGTGTGAATCTTGTTGCAATTGTGTTGTTGATTTAACCCGTCGCTGTGGATTGTGGACTATTATGCTTTACAACTTGTGATGTCATTCAACTCTTGTGTTCCTTTTAGGCTACACCCTATTACAGGCTTCTAAGGGACACACTTCCTTTTCCCCTCCATGTGTTAGAACCCCCATGCATCTCACTTGACTCGCTGCAAGTTCACACACTTGCTTCTGACAAAGATGTCACACTTAACTTTTTGCGCTATCACAGTCAAGGCATTTCTCTACTACCCACTGCTGGGACTCGTACTTTAAACGGTCTGAGGTCTAGTTGGGACTTCTTACTGGGAGATTGTATGACATGTTGGTGGGTCCATCACTGTCAACAGGTATGTGTGCATATAAAAACCATCCTAGATCCGTCTTAACCTCAGATCTACCAAGCGTCGAGAGGGATCAAATCTCTTTTCACTTTAAAAGAGGCTTGTATCTCAAGAGAGCTTTTCCCTCTGATCGCTTGATAGATCCGAGGTAAAGATGGATCTATGTTGGTCTTAATTCAATTACTTTTATTATTTATATACACATCCACAATCATCTTAATTCAATTACTTTTGTTATTTATATACACATCCACGATCATCTTAATTCAATTAATTTTATTATTTATATACACATCCACGAACATCTTAATTCAATTACTTTTATTCTCTATATACACATCCACTTGCTATTGACAAAAAATCTTACTTCATAGCCATTAAGAAAAATTCCTATTCATTTAACACTTACACTAAAATCATAGTAGTGAACACAAATCTTATTGCATCGAGAAGCGCTCCACAACTGAGCATAGGGGAGATGTGTAGGCGTTAGATGTTAAACATTAGACGTAAACATTTTTCAAATTGATTTTTTTTTATATTGTAATTTTGTTTTTATTAATAAAATTACAAAGAATTTTTTAGATAAAAGGAATACACATATCACATTAAAATATATAATAATTAATTACCATATTTAAATTTAATTAATAAACACATATGAATTTAATACTTACAATATAACAAGATTTTTAACCATGAATATTTACCCTTATTTTACCATGGATATATTAAATTCTAAATAAGATTTATTACAATATCATGGGCCAATGCCATAGATTATAATACCACATGCCTAAAAACCATAACTCATTTCAAAATCAAAATATTTTATAAATATTTTATTTTAATTTAATTTTATAACAATTTTTAAATTAAAACTTAATACTTACAATATTACATGATTCTTAACCATGGATATGATTAATTTGTAAATAGGCTTTGTTACCATACCATAGGCTAGTACCATGCCTTATCAATACCACTTGCGCAAAAACCATAACTCATATTTGATCTCACACTTTTGTGATCCATATTGATTTTTGCAACTAACTTTCAGATAAATCACATCAACAATATCTGATGGTTGATTTATCTGAAAGTTAGTTGAAAAAACTATAACTCATTTCAAAATCAAAATATTTTATTTTAATTTTATTTTATAACATTTTCAAAATTAAATCTAAAAAAAAAGGTATAGGAGATGTTATAATGGTGTAAATGTTTGTAAACAATTACATGTGAGCTCTAGCCCATTATGTAGAGATGTTGTAATGTCATTTAAACCTTTTGACTTGAGAAAAATAAAATAAACTAAAATAATTAATAATGATAATTATCAACAGTGTAGTCTAACTTATAGATGAAATGACTTTTTTTCAGTGCATTTTTCTCGTTAATTTTAATCAAAATTTTATAGAGATTTTTAAAACTTGAGTTTAAGTTGTTTAATTTGTAGAATTTGAGTGCCCCGAGGGTTTTTTAGGGTGTTGAATCGATTTATGCATTCAAAAATACATTTTAAACAACAAAAAATCACAATCTTGTTTGAGATTGTGTTGCGAGGTTCTAGTAAAAAGGCCAATTTGTATATAAGTTAGACTACGCTATTGTCAATAAAACATTTTGATTGGATCAAATTACATATAATTAAAAATCAAATAAAATATAAATTAATAATTAATAATTATAATTATAATTATAATTAATAATAAAACCAATCTAGATCCATCTTAAAATTAATAATAATAATTAACTTTAACACCTATTTCCTCATACATGGGTTATTTAATGGTAATTGGTATGTAAATATGTAATTTATTTGGATCACAGTGTAAGTCAATAAAGGGTCAACATCACATTTCATTTTATTTTGTTTTTAATAATTAAGCACATCATTTATTGGAATCCATGCTGTGATAGAATCTTGATTCATATGATCATTGGATACTAATTCTTATAATTATATAATTAGTTCATAGTGAGCGTTGCAACCCTTACGTTCTGGAATCCTTTAAACCCTCGTGAAAGCTTCCAATCACATGCTACTGGGTGATGAGACAAGATTTCTATGAGTGTCATTAATTAATGGTTCTAGAGAATTAGGGTTTAATGGATGGTTAAATGTGGAGGGACGAGTTATAGGGTGGCTCCTTTTATCTACACTCTTGTCAAGAAAATTTCTCTGCAACTATTGAGATATTTCTTCCATGGGTCTCTCAGGTTTACTTCATTTGATGTCATGTGATTGTGCATATAGATAATATTCATTAGTAGTTTCTCTAGCATACTTTCTTTTGTGTCTTGTGTTCCCATTCTTGGTAATGATAGCCTAATTTATCTTTCCTATGGTTGCTACAAGGGAAATTAAATCCTACGACTCTATGCGACCCATGCCATGGTTATTCTCTAAATTTTTCCTTGGAGACCACAAAATTTGACTGAATTTCGGTCTATCTAAGTTTTCCTCTACCATAGCTAATGTAAGGTCGACACATTGGATTTTATTTTTAATTTCTGATTCAGAAATTCTTGGTTATACCACCATAACACTTGCATTTTCTCATTAGGGTTATTGTTGGAAGATTGTTAAGGGTACAAGCAACTGCTCAGGTAAAAACCTTGTTTAGTTTTCCTCACAACTCTCATTGTTCCATCGATAATTGATGTGTGTCAATACTAATTATTAATTTTTCCTTGCCATTTGTTCTACTTGCACTGTAGGTAAAGGCTTAGGCTGCAAATTCTCTACATTTCGTTTGGAAATTCATGGCTTCGCATAGGTTCCACTGTAATGTTACTACTTTTGTTTCCAGGTGTTCATGGAAAACCTACCCAACTAGGGTTTCAAACTTAGAGTTTTTAAAAGGAGTTTTGCAATGAAATTTGACACTGAATACTATTAATGTAATCCTATATTTAATTCCTTTAATGTTTATTTTTTACGAGTGTGAAACCCTCGAGAACCTTATTTATCGTAGAGATTATGGATTGGACTTAACTCATTAACTGTAACAATTATTTTTTTTGTCAACCAAGGCATTAATTCCTTCTGTTAATTCCAATATCATTGTATATGTGTCATGCGTTTGTCATTTCCAAAAATTGGGTCTCTGAATTATGTTATGTCTCTGTGTTATTATTAAAAATGAGAGGAATGTTGTTTTGGTTGTTTTATAATTGTAGTCGGAGTTTCTTGTTGATATTATGAATCAATTGATAGACTTCCCTTCACTGTCCAACATAGTTTCATACATGTGTGTGGTCATAAGGTTTTGTTGTTTATATGAGTTACATTCATATTTAATGTTATTTCTAGAAGCTATTACTCTATGACAATTGTATTATTCTTTCTGTATTCACTTATATGAATAGTTTAAAAAAACTCATAAACTTCCACTTTGTTATCTTCTTTAGTTCAGAATATGCCTTTATTCTCGTTTCCTTATCCTCAATAATTTGTTTTCATTATAGAAGACTACGTAAATGTATGTCTGATGATGTAGGGACTAATCTTAGGCTACTGGCTACGTCGACTTAGCCCAAGAACTAACCCAAATCTCAGACAGATTGCCATAATTTTTTATTATTAATTTCCCTTTTTCTTCCTTTCAACTACAAACCCTTGGGAACCTAAAGAACAAATTTAGTTGTAGAAATACATCATAATATTGTTTAGTAATTTTAGTCATGAATACCTTCCTCTAGTTGAACAACTAGATACAATTTAGAAGTAGGATTCAATCACAACTTCATAACTCAACATAGTGAGTCGTGGTTTAAAATTATTGAACCAACCAGACTAGTCACATGACTGAATCTCCCCGGGAGCCAACTTCACATCTAGGGTAGTGTAGAAAAGTCACCTACCTAATTAAATTCCGAAGACTAAGTGATCCCAACCAAACTTAGTGTGAGAACCTACTAACGTCTGCAATGATCCAAGTGGATATTGGTGCCCACCCACCTATTCCACTTGGACCACAACCATTGCTTCTTTCAGTTTCCTTAATTATAACACAATTTTAGTTTCCTTAATTGTAGCACAATTTACTATTTTTGGCAGCGTTTCGGGTCCTGAACTTCGAGAGCTGTTTTGAGTTCTTAAATGACATTTTTTGTGAAAACATGGGTCTATGATTAACATTTGCAGTCGAAAGTTATAGTCCTTGGATAGATATTTCTAACAAGGTATTGTGCACGTCAAATGGAGATCGTATGCCAAAGTTACGACCCCACGAAGTTGATGTACCAATTTACCCCAACATGGCCATTGTTTTCACACTTCATCTCATAAGGTTAGTTTTTTGGATGTTTAGGGTTTTCCATCATTTGTCAATAATAAATAGGCCTAGGATCGGAAAGATAAAATGATCCCAGGAATGGAAATGTTAGCTAAAATGGAGCAAGAGGTGAAGAAAGTTCGACAAAACTTAAAAGTGGCTCAAGACAGACAAAAGATTTATGTGGATAAGAAGCGAATTTTCAAAGAATACCAAGTCTGGGATCATGTGAATGTCCGAGTAAAACCCAAGAGAAGTACCTTGCAGTGGGAACCTATGCCAAATTGGCACCCCGTTACTGTGGACCCTTCCAAATTTTGGGAAGGGTAAGATCGATTGCCTATCAACTTGATCTTCCTCATCACATAAAAATATATAATGTATTTCACGTATCTTTATTGAAAAAATATGTGTATGACCCCAAAAGTGTTATCAACTGGAAAGAGGTGCATGCAAGTATGTATAGATTTGGGATTTTATCTTACCTCAACTAAAGTAAGTAACTGATGACTGTAATGGTGTGTGGCAGGACGAGCCAAACCTGGAGTTTTTGGTAGAACCCCTGCATATTCTCGATTGGAGAGAAACAACACTATGGAAGCGAGTCATCACCCAAGCTAAAGTGTAGTGGAAGAACTTTAGCCCAGAGGAAGCTACTTGGGAATACGAAAATATCCTAAGACAATATTATCCTTCTTTGTTCCATGTTTTACAATAAACACCATGGACAATGTTTTGCTTAGGGAGGGAAGATGTGACATCTTCCGGGTAACAACCAAACTATATTATTTTTATTTTTACTTTCCTTGTTGAGTAAAGAAAAGAAACTCAAGAAAACTCCATGACATTAGGGATTGAGATTTAAATGACATTTTATATTTCTTTCTTTTATATATATATATATATATATATTGAAATTTTATAATTCAGTTGGGGAACACCGGAAACAAACTTCAACTCTAGGGAGTTAGAAGCAGTTAAACAGTTATAATCCTTATTCATAGAGTTAAAAATAGATCTCAGAGGAAGGTAGGGGGTTCAGTTATTTTGGGAAATGTGAAGGAGAAATAGAGTAATTAAGCGTTATGTCCAGAGCTGGTGAAACCAGTGGACAACCTAGTTACAAAAATAATTAGAGGATGAGTGACTAGATTCTAATCCTAAGGTCTGCAGCCTGATCTAGAAAGAGAAACCACTGAGCCCTTCTTATGGTTAGGTGGAAAAGGTTTTACCCTGCTGAATTCATGGATATTTCTACAAACAGATAACTAATTTGATAATCCATTCTTTGTTTTTAAGAATACTTTATGCATTAGAATTGTAATGAGTAAGTATACTCTAAGTTATGTGTTCTAGTGAATGTAACTTGGAATTACTAAATGAATTTTGAGGTTAACTGTTGTGACCAGTAGGAGCCATATTAAAGAAGGGTATCAACCTTATTTAAAAAAATAAATATTGTTGATAGAATAGATAAAGGGAAACTGTTAGAGGGTTAGAGGATAATAGGAAACTATCAAGACTAGAATGGCCTGGAAATGTGTAACCCCAACCAGATGAAATCGAGGTTTGATTTAACAATGAAACTGAAGTATTTTGTGGGTAAAGAAAGTTTCATAAACCAGTAGGTGTTGCCAACACTCAGGTTGACATATCGGCTTGTACTGGAGAGGTTAGGACCAAGTTACCGCTATGACAGCAGCTCTATCTAGTCCTCTCCATGGTTATGTACAGGCGTGATAGTAACTTTATAGCAAGTTAAACAGTTAATACCAGAAAAAGAGAAATATTATACAAAGCTATTAACTATCTATTAACATAATTACACTCCCTGCATATATGCTTAACTCTATACAATAACTTGTAGAAACTAAGGGAAAGTGCAAGAGAAACGATAATTCACAAACAAAATGAAAGCCCCATTTTAACATATTACTGGAAGAAAATTAACTACAGGAATTGTGAGTAGTCTATTTCAAATTTAGAGTCTAGAAACTCAAAATTAACAAAAAATCAAAGATTGTCCCATATGCATTTTTGTCTTTACACCGGTGGAAACACAACCCTCTGCACTATAATAGATAAACATAGTTCGAGCTAGAAGCTCTTTTGCGGACCTTAAGCATCAGTTTAAAGCAACCCATATAAAGACCCTAGACTCAACTATGTGCCTAAAAGATAACACCGATGTAGGATATCAAAGGAGGAGAGCCCCAAATTTGGAATCCCGCTTAGTCCAACCTACACATCACCGAACAAGGGAAAATATATAAGTCTAGTGGCATATGGGGGGGAAATTGTTCTAGATCAGCTCTGAGGAGTTACTTATAGAAGTGGTTACCAGATTCTGGGGAATTCCTTCCCTTACAACCCTAGCCTTTCTCTACCATTAAATGAGTGAATGGACGTCATTTTTCAGAGCCGACCAATCCACCGAAGAGAAAACACCTGAAATGCAAATGAAATTGGGATTTTTTTTAATAAAAGATTAGATACTTTAGCAGTAGCGAATGATAACATGAATTGCAAGTTCATAAAAAGATTAAACGCCTGCAATGCAAATGAAATTGAGAAAACAATTTAATAAAAACAGAGATACTCTAGTAGCAACAAATGACAACATGGATTGTGAGGTCATAAAAATATTTAACTTGGCATAATGAGATTTTCGAGTTGCATCCAGATACTAGGAGGTCGGAAGAACCAGAACTCTTGCAGAAGGGGATGAGGTAAGTGCACAACGACCAGTTTCATGAAGCCACTACACTGCACCACCACCTGGACATGTTTGGCAGAGCAATTATGCTAAGAAACAGAGAAACACTCACTCCTTGGATCAACAAGTCACCAAGTTGCAGAGCGATATATGGGAGCGCACAAGCATAAAATGGTCGGACTGAAACCCCATGGTACTGTCGCCCGAACCCTAACCAACCACCGATGAATCTTCGTCATCAGATCGAGCCTAAAAGGATCCACGGTCGTGATAGTTCCAACTTCCCATGGAGGTGTGGAACAATTGTGAACCACGACGCCCTCCAGAACTTTTGAGAGATATGTCTATGGTGGGGTTAAGGGTAATGAATGCAATAGTTTGGTTATCCGGTTTATAAACCCTTCCTCCAGAACACTAAACCGATATTGTAAACCAAACATGCGTTTCATTTATAAAAACCACTATGTCATATCAATTGTACATGCATTATTAGGATGAGAAGGACTAATATGATATCAGAGGTAAAAGAAAATAAATAAGTTTTATTAATGCTCTTTGTTTTTTTATTTAATTTTATCCATAGATTAATTATTAACCATGTCTTGAACATGTTACATAGAAATATTGGAGGCGATAGTTCTTAGGCTTTCTATTTGCTATATAGAATGAGATGATGTTCTTTAAATATAGATCTATTTTTTAGAGACTTATTTTATTTTTAGAAATATTTCAAGTAATAGCTCCTAAGCTTTTTATTTGCAATATAGAATTAGACGAGGTTGTTTAAATAAAGATCCATTTTATTTTTAGATATACTTTGTTCATGTAATATAATTTTTAATTTATTTGTATTATTATGAAATTATAGTTCTTAGGCATTCTATTTTCTATATAGAATGAGATGATGTTCTTTAATTATAGATCCATTTTTTTTAAGAATTATTTTTTTCTTCGAAATATGTGAAGTGATAGCTGCCTTCCCTTTGCTATATAAAATAAGATGAATTTGTTTAAATATATATCTATTTTATTTATAGATACACTTTGTTTATGTAATATAATTTTTAATATACTTCTATTATTATGAAATTAAGATTTTCAATATTTTTTAACATATTATTAGTTAATTTTAAATTATTATTATTCTTGCTCAAATTATTTGATGATTATTGTTTTCTCAAGTAGTCTTAAGGTCAATTGGTAGTAGCTAAATAATTTTTTTTAGGGACGATCCCCCTCCGTTTATGGTCTATCAGCATCCACATGATTCCCTATGCTTGCCAAATATTCTTAAAAACCAAAAATATTATATATAAGGCCATATACCATGATAAAGACCACACAAGAGGAATAGTTTCCATATGGTAGGATTTTATTCACTATTTTAGTAATCAAGCATGACATAGTCATCTATTTTATACCATGCTTGGCATATAACCACAAGCCAAGAATTTCTACTACACAATCCATGATTTTTCGACCTATGGGAAAAATGTGGGAACCAAAACCATGAAAAAATTCCTACGCAAAAAATGTTTTCCTTAGGGGAATATGATCCCACTTCATATGAACAAACATAGTAGAGATGGCTACTTCTTGGCCTAAGACAAGGTTTGGTGCCAAAAACAATGGATTTAGCCCTTAATCCGTGCATTTTGGATTCATACGAGCATAGACCATGATATGTGTTTTGCAAAAGGATGTTTATCTCTATGATAAACATATAGGCCTAATTTCAACAATTGGTTATAATAAGTATGGGTCTCTTGGAACAAGCTATGGTTTGAGCCAAAAAGCCTAGGATTTATCCCCAAATGTGATTTTAAAGCCAAATACATGGTAGATTAGCCATTGCATGAAACGTTTCCTATTAAGTTTTACATAAAAATATTTTTCTACCACAATGCCTTCATTCAGAATTAAGAGAATATTTTTGCATTCTTTTTGTAAGTATTTCATCAACAATAGGAAGTCAAAGAGGCAAGTGAGTGGAGTAAAATTTCTTGCAATTTTCATGAAAAAAATTAATGCCATCAATGTACTTTTAATATTCTCGTATGAAATAGTTCAAAACACTCTCTTTATTTATTTTTTTAAAATAGAATTTGACCCATTTTAGATAATCAAACATAGTAGAGATGGCTACTTCTTGGCCTAAGACAATGTTTGGGAAAAATACATTGGATTTAGCCATTAATCCAAGAATTTTGGTTTCAAAGGGGCATAAACCATGATATGGGTTTTGCAAAAGGATGTTTCTCTCTATGATAAACAAATGGACCTAATTTCAAGGATTGTTCATAATAAGGATGGGTCTCTCGGCACAAGATATGGTTTGAGCCAAAAACCTAGGAATGGGTTTTACTCTACATTTAGTAAAATCTTTGAAATTGAAGTGAATGTTTCTTGATATACAAGATACAAAATTCTAATGTAACATTAGAGACTCATAAATCATCATATATTTTTATGAGACTTTGAAATTAAGTGTTAGTTTAAAATAATCAAAGTATGATCATGATATATATGTATTGGTTAATGGACTAAACCATTGGAAACATTATTTCCTTAAAAAATGGATGGTTATTTGTGAAGCCTTTATCATTCCTCCAAACACAAATTGAGGATAAGGATACACACTACATGGTCTTGGTAAGTTATTTTCTATGGATAAATAATGTAATTAAGTATAACAAGGATAATATAAAGTTGTAGGCATTTGGTAGTTGGATTTATGGGGTTTCAATTTTTCAATTAATTGGGTTATGAATTTCAAATATTATTATGCACAACATCTCATTTTATAGCTATAAAAAATTATTGGACCTACTAAATGAGATTTAAATGATGGGTATTCCATTCCAAATTTTTAGGCATTTTGAAGTCAAGAAGTGATAAGGTTTGAAACTTTTAATTACTTGGGCATATCACTTATCACTTGTAAAGATCATTATGCGCAACATATACATATTTTATAGATGCAAAAAATCTACGATGAATTAATAAATGAGGATTTAAACAAAGTTTATTCTATCTGAAATTTGTAATCATTTTGAAGTTGCTAATATGACTATGAATTCTCAAAATTGTGTTTTTTATTGAAGATGTTGTTTACATTGGCAGTGTATCTATATGAATGCATTTCCCCTAGAACATTGATGCTACCAAATTGGGAGTAAGGTCGATAAATTAGGCATCTAGTCCAAAAAAACCTGCATGTGAATAATGTATAAATGGATATCAATATGTACAAATTAATATAATATGTACAAATTGAAAACCAACGCATGCATGCATATATGATGGTATCCATGGATAAATTCAATAAAATAGTTATTATAATTTCTATGTAATGGTTGACATAGTATATATTTAAACAAGTTCGGGTGCATTCCAATTTACATCTTCAATCATGATAATACATTTATTATGGGAAATCTACACAAAAATTAATAAATCACATGATGAAAAGAAGTACCTTTATCTATCCTTCAATAGATGGTTATGCATTAAAAGTATATTACTTCATAGTTTTATTCTTCTAACATTGAACTATAAAGAATAGATTGTTATGCATTAAAATTATATCACATCATAGTTTTATTCTTCTGGAATTGAACCATAATCATTTAAGGAAATGGTTTGTTATTATGTTATATGTGTACTATGATAATAGTCCTGAAATGCATAATGAACATGTAATTTATCTTTTAAATTCTACTTTAAGTTCTTGTTAAAGGATCCATTATCTATTTTGCATATAATCTTTAATGCGAAGATGATGGAGAAGACATTACACATGGTTAATCCACAAGGTTCATTGATCACATCCATAATCAAGTTTGAAAATCTTTTAAATTTACATAAGCATCATCTCAATCACATTTATCACCATATAATCTTTAATGCGAAGATGATGGAGAAGACATTACACATGGTTAATCCACAAGGTTTATTGATCACATCCATAATCAAGTTTGAAAATCTTTTAAATTTACATAAGCATCATCTCAATCACATTTATCACCGCAACCATTTAATACAAGAGATATAGTTTATTTTTACTCTTAGAAAAACACTTTACGGAGATAATCATGAACATGAATGAGTAGGATATAGCCCTTCTATAGGCTCCCTTACATTATCATTAGGTGGACTTGAGAGAAGTATATTTATTTTAGAAATACAAATTTTCATGGGAATTTATATATTGGAAGTAAAAAATTGCATGGATTGAGGATCATTTTTATCTATTATTTAATATGGATTTTTTAACGATGTATAAATGTTTGATTTTGGACAATGATGAAGAGTAGTATTTTATGTCATTTTATTACAAACTTATTTTTCAATAAATTGTAATGGATTTATAAGAAAAATTTGTTTTATATTATAACGTGTGGGAAATTCTGTAGGAATCCTATATAAGACCAGGTTAAAAGGGAGATTGAGAATTGCTCCAAGCAAGGAAGTGATGCACTTTAAAGTAGATTTAAGTTAGGTTTCCTTAGATAGTAAGATAATTGTTTCCATCTAACAACTCTTAAGGGAAGGTTGGATCATAGAAGGAATTGGAGATGGATTAAGCCTTTAATTGTATTTACAAAATAAATAAATTGGAAAACGATTCCATGAGTACATATTGTTGATTAGAGATGTAGAATCACATAGAAGTCAATAATATGAGATTCATATTGTGTTGGGCGTCCATTAATCAATGTCAAATTCGTATTGTGTTGCCAATTTATGCACCATGTTGTCATGCATAGTTTTTTAATAGGTAGAAAAAAAATTTAGCATTAAGGATTAGTTTCTTGGAAAAAGCTATGGTTTGAGCCAAAAACCTAGGATTTATTCCCAAATTGTGATTTTGAAGAACACTTTAAGGTGGATTAGCCATTGCATGGCTAATCATGGTTAGACCTTTTCCTATTAAGTGTTACATCAAAATATTTTTTGACATCCAAAACAATTACCATAAAACAAGAACAACTTATGCTCAAATTGACAATATTAACTAGACTTTCCTAGATAATCCTTTGGGAAAATGGTAAATTCAAAATTTTATTCCCTGCCACAATGCCTTCATTCAGAATTGAGATAATTTTTTGCATACTTGTGTATGTACTTCATAAACCTTAGGGAATTAAAGAGACAAATGAGTGGAGTAAAGTCTATTGCAATTTTCATCAATGAAAGTAGTGCAATTGAAGTCACCAATGTACTCTTCATATTCTCGCATGAAATAGTTCGTAACATTCACTTTTAGTCTTAACAAATTAGAGTTTGGATGGGGTTACTTGCACTTGATGGACATACATCTTCACTAGGTATAAAATTTAACAGAACCTTCAAAATCACCATAACCACTCTAAGGATCTTAAATGCGTATTATATAGAGAAATTGTAATTTGTGGTTTCAAGTCTTTAAGCTCTACCTAATTACTTTCATAAATATCAAGTCATTAACATTGACGAATTTTAATAACAAGTGAGCTTCCTTAAACCTAGGGTGGTTATCGATCCTAAACATTTTCTAAATATGCCATATTTCATAATAGAGGCATTGTGAATAGATATAGAATTTCCTAGGAAGTATATATTATTAGGTGATCCCTTGCAAGTCCACAGTGGAAATGAACAACGTAAAGATTCACGTTGTATCACATCTATCAGACTAAGGAATGAATCCCAAAGGTTTGATTGAAATGATGAGAATAGTTTTATATACCACATGTTGTTGGCCTTTGGTTTTCATCTTCCAAGCTCATATCTTATTCTTATTGTTCATAACAGTTTTATTTACATAATTACAAGAATAACACCCAATCCTCGAGGATCATCTCTAACATTCCCCCCCTCGCCCTACCCGCCCACCCCTAATCTGAAGGGGTGCTTTTGTGTCCATGTACCATTTCTGAATTTTGCAAACTTTTCTCTTTCAAGTGCTTTGGTGACTCAATGTCTGCAATTTCCTCATTTGTGGAACATTGTTTTAAATGAATAGTCTTCACGTCTACACGATATTGAGTCAGCTAATACTTTGTGCCCATATGTTTGGTTTGATCATGGAATTTTGGATTCTTGTCCAACTTAATTGTAAAAGTATTATCAATTAAAAGAGGAGTGGATTTCACTTGTTTCTCATGCAAGATTGGAAGAAATTTTCTAATACATACATTCTTATTTATTGCTTTTGTAGCTCCCACATATTCTACCATGGTTACGGAATATTTTGGAACTAAATATTTGCATGACCCCCAAGATACAACTCCTGATCGAAGATTCAAAAGGTAACATGAAGGAGACACTCTATTTACCATATCTCTGTCAAAGTTTGAATCATAATATCCAATCAAATTAACTCACTCACTTATGAATATTTGAGTCCAAATTATTAAGTTCCATTCAATCAATTTAGAACTATTTTTTCAGCTGAGAAATGTCCTTCACAGTGGTTTTGTATAAACCTGGAAAGGGTTCCAACAACAAATAAAATATCTGGTCTAGTAGTAGTGAGGTAGATAAGACTTCCCACAAATTATTTATACATGGTTGCATCATCAAATTCATTCCCTTCTTTAGATGTGAACTTTAGATTTTGTTCAATGAGTGTAGATAAAGGATTTCATTCATCCATGCCAAAATTGTTCAATAATTATCCATTGTACTTATTTTTAGAATGGAATATATACCCTTGATGTTGGGTCACTTTAATTCCCAAGTAGTAGCTAGTGTGTCCCAAATATGTCATCTCAAATTTCTTAAACTCTTCATTTATTGATGCAATGCATTTTTCATTGTTCCCTGTTATCAACAGATCATCTACGTATACCACAAGATATACAAAAATTTTGTTAATTTTCTTTATGAATTTAGTTTCATGTATTTGAAACTTAATTCCTTGAAATGATCAACCAATTTCTCATACCAAGATCATAAGAATTCTTGCTTTAGGTCATAAAATAATTTAATGAGCTTTCATACCTTATGTTCTTGTCCCTTCATAACAAAACCTTATGGCTAAGAGATAACAACATTTTCTTTCAATTATCCATTCAACAAAGTAGCCTTCACATCCATTTGATAAAATTTCCATCCATTCAGAGTTGCCAAGGAAAAAAGAGTCTGACTGGTGGCCCATTTTTCCAAAGGAGAAAATGTTTCTTCATAATCAACACCTTCTTTCTATGCAAATCCTTTTGTCATGATCCTTGATTTTCTCTTTTTAAGCTAGTAATCTAACTTGTACTTATTCTTGTAGATCTACTTATGGCCAATTGGATTGGTTCCAAATGGAGGGTCCACCAACTTCCATGTTCCGTTCTCTATGACAGCTTCATACTCCGTCTACATTTCTTCTTTCCATACATCATGATAAGTGAATTATTTAAATCAAGTTTCAAAATTAGTATATAAATTCAATTTACAACCATATGAAACATCCATACCATAAACTAAATCATAATCATGTATATTACCTCCATTCTGTCTAGAGGAACTTATAGTATCTATCTTTCCGATCTCATCAAGATGAAGACTTTCAAGTGTTTTGGTGAGCCATTTTGTGGGAACATTTTGTGATGGTTTGGGATGATATATTGATTGAGATAGGTTTGCATATAGATTTATCCTTCTAATCCTCTCAATCACATCACTCAAAGGGTCTTCCTGATATGGAGGAGTGGCTATAATTTCATGAGGGGGAGACAAGGGAGATTCCATAGTTTGATCGAAGATAGGAAGTCCCCTTCATCACGTGGAATATCATGATCAAAGTCATGATAAGGTTTTTCATGATTGAATTGTTCCAAATGGTCAAGGTTCCACTTAACAATGTTGTCAATCTTGGAACATTCAATAAAAATCACAACTATAGAAAAAAAACAAACTGCTTATTTACCTCATCATTAATGATAAATGTTTTTTTGGTATGTGAATATGCCAAGAAGATGCATTTTTGAATCCTTCCATCAAGATTTCTTTTGTGTTCCTTGGGAATCAACACATATCTGGTGGAACCAAAGATCATGATATGCCTTACCAAAGGAATGTGGCCATACCACATTTCATAAGGAGACTTATTTATGAGAGGATGAGATGGACATCTGTTTTTGACATATATTTCACACATAATTGCATCATCCCAAAAAATAAACTTCACATTTTTGACAAACATCATTGAGTGAACCATATTTAAGATATTATTTTTCATTCTTTCAACTACATCATTTTTTGAGGATTGTATGGAATAGTATTTTTTTGTCGAATACCGTTTTGGTGAATTTTTTTTCAAATTCCCACCTGAAGCTCTCGATAACTTCGCCTTCTGTCAGCATAATTTTTATGTCCATCTTGTGCGGCCTTAAAGCTCAACCTTACCTTTTTCACAGTATGTTCCATCTCTTTCAATGTATTAGGTCCCAACATAAGCTTATATTTGGGGTTACTCCAATTAAGAGGTGTTATGCATCTTCTTCCATATAGTATTTCGCATGGACTCATTTCCAATGAAGCAATATAGCTATTATTATAAGTGCATTCTACTAGATGGAGGTCATCTTCCCATTTAGTTAGTTGTTGCATAATGTACCTTCTGAGCATATCCTCAAGTACTTGGTTTACTCATTCAGTTTGTCTATCCATTTCAAGAAGACATAGAGTATTAAACTGCATTTGAGTACCCAATCCTATAAAAAGAGCTTTCCAAAAGAAGGACGTGAATTTTACATCTCTATCAGAAAATATTACGTTTGTATGTCGTGTAATATGAAATGTTCCTTCATAAAAATATTAGCAATTTGAACAATTTTATAAGTAGATTTCACTGGAATAAAATGTGCAGAATTACTTAACTTATCCACTATAACCATAATAGAATCATTCTTCCTTTTAGACTTAGGTAGACCAGTAATAAAATCAAGTGTAATAATTTCCCATTTCCATTCAGGAATGGGCAGTCGGTGAACCAATCATGCTAGATGTTGATGTTGAACCTTTACTTGTTGGCATTCCAAAAAAAAATTAAGTACTCCTTTATCTCTCTTTTCATGTTAGGCTAGAAATAATTGTTTCTTAATATAGTGATCAGTTCCAATAGCTAGGTTGGGCATCATAAGGAATTTTATGATACTTATCTAAAATTAATCATTCAATGCTTTGCTGATTAGAAACATAAATTTTGTTCCTGTAAATCAACATGTTTCCCTCATTAACATCATATCCTAGTTGTTTTTCACTATTTTTCTATTGTTTTCCTTGCTTCCACAGAAATTGATACTCTGGATCTCTTTGAACAACATCTTTAATATGTTCTATAAAGTCAATTTTAGTTTGACTAAATGAAATTTCATACACAAAATTTAATTTTTTTCTTAGGGAATCTACCACCCTGTTCTCTTTACCTTTAAGATGTTTAATAGCAAAGTCAAACACACTCAAAAAGGAATTCCATCATGCTTATCATACATTTGAAGTAGGTTTTTTAAAATAATTGGTTAAACTACTATGATCAGTCATCAAAATAATTTTTTTTCCAAGCAGGTAATGTTTCCATACTTTTAAGGCATGAACTATTGTTGTCAATTCTAAATCACGGGTTAAATATTTTTTCTCATGTTCCTTTATCTTTCGAGATTCGTAGGATACTACTTGGCCCTATTGCATTAACACTCTTCCTACTCCTTCCTTGCAAGCATCCACGCAGACAATGAACTCTTTCTCTAAATCTACAATCCTTGGAATGGGGAATGTTCTTAGCAAGTGTTTGAGATGAACAAACTTATTTTGGCACTTAGTTGTCCAATGAAAATTTTTCCCTTTCTTCTGTAGGGAAGTAATGGGTTAAGCTATTCTCGAAAATCCCTCAATATAATGATAATAATATCCAACTAACCCCATAAAAGATATAATGTTTGGTACATTCTTACGAACATGCCATTCTTTTATAGGTTTAACCTTCTCTCGATCTACAATTATCCCATCTCAAGCAATAACATGTCCTACATATTGAATTTGGTCCTTGTAAAATTCAAATTTACTATACTTAGCATATAGTTGATGTTCCGGTAAAGTTTGTAGCACTATTTTTAAATGCCTCTTATGCTCTTCCATACTTCTTGAATAGATAAGTATGTCATCAATAAATATTAGTACAAATTTATTAAGGTATTGATGAAATATGTTATTCATGAGACACATAAATGTTGTCAGGGTGTCAATAAGCCCAAAAGGTAAAACTACAAAAACGTAGTTCCCATAATGAGTTCTAAAGGTAGTTTTACATATATATTCCTCCTTAATTCATATTTGGTGGTATCCAGAGCACAAATCTTCTTATAAAACATAGTAGCACCCTTTACTTTATCAAATAGATCCTCAATTCTAGGTAGTAGGTATCTATTCTTAACAATTAATTCATTTAATTGCTTATAATCAATGCATAGTCACAAGGTACATTCTTCTTCATAACAAAGAGTATGGGAGCTCCCCAAGGTGACACACTTGGGCACATATAGCTTTTGTCAAGAAACTCTTGCAACAACATTTTTAACTCAGTCAGTTTCGATATGCTTATGTGAGAGGGTGCTCTAGATACTAGAGAAGCTCCCAAAATTAGTTCAATAGTAAATTTTTTGTTTCACTTAGGAGGAAATCCAGGGATTTCGTCAAGGAACACATCAACAAAATCTCATACAATGGGGAGTCTCTCTAAAGTTGCAATCTTTTCTTTAGAATTAGTATACCCAACTTGAACAACATAAATTTGAGAACCCTTTGTAATGCACTTTCCTAACTGTGAGGTTGTAATTGGCCTCAATTTCATGGATCCTCTGATTCCCTAGATACCTTTCTTATCTCCTTCTTCATTAAGGAAGTTGATGGTTTTTCAAGCCCATCCATGCCAATTAAGATGTCATATGATCCTAAGGGAAAAACATTTAACTTTGTTGTTATTGGCTGATTTTCCAACACAACAAGGAAATTATCCACTATAGTTGTCGCTCTCCTTTCCCCCCTATGGCTAATTGCACCAACCATGGGCTCTTAAATTTTATTACTTATAAATGACATAAATCTACTATCTTAGTACTTATATAACTCAAGCTGGCTCCAGGGTCAATCAAAATAGACACAACATGGTTAATAAATTTACCTTCAAACTCCACCATTATCGGTTCATATTCTGCTTGATGGTATTCTAATGCAACATTAATCTTGGGTAAAATCCTTGCTACTTCCCCTAAAGTAGATGCTTCTTGGATATTTGCTCACTTTTTTGTCCTTTTCTCATAAAGGAAACTTTTAACATAGTGGGGTTCCCCACATCCCCAACACTACAATGTGGGTCTCAATAATTGATCAAATTCAGGTTTAATCAACTATACTACCAGTTTTAATTCATTTTGTAGCTTATAATTTTGTTAAGTTCTACTTGAGTTTTTACTCTGTTGATTTTTATGTGAGTTCTTGGAATTTGCAAGTTTTCCACCCTTAATATTTTGAGAATGTTTATATCCCTTCTTGTTTGACCATATTTTATTATTGTCCCCTTTTTACTTCATATGTTGATAACAAATTTTGTACCTTGCATATCACCTCATCCATAGTTTTAGGATTGTCAAATTACAGTCGCTCCTTCATAAATGCAGGCAAGCTCCTTATGAATCTCTGCACTTTCACCTTTTCCTCATGTAGGTAAGGAACATATCTTAATAGAGGTAAAATTTGCTACGTATTTTTCCATAGTTAGTTGTCCCAATTGAAGGTCATGAAACTCCCTTACCTTGTCATCATAGAATCATTCAGTCAAATACTTGTTGTTGAAATATTTCTAAAACGTTTCCGAGGGAATCCCCTATCCATCCACTTCTAGGATTGGTTTAACCTCTTCCCACCATAATGTTTATTTTCCTTGTAATTGATAATTTGTTGGGTGGTCCTTTAAATTATCATTATACTCATAAATATGAAAATATTTATTGATATTGACTAGCCAAGCTTCAGTAGCCTCCTCAGATTTGCCATCGAATGTTGCAGGTGTAGTTTTCCTAAACTCCCCTCGCAATTCCAACTTTTTTCCTTTTTGTCCCTTTTTCACTTTGCCTCGGGAAGCATTTCTAGATTCTTTGTTTTCATGGTTTGTTTCTCCTCCACCCTCTAATTCCATTACCATTATTTCCATTTGGGGTTAAATTCCTCTGATTGTGTCTATCTGTTAAACTTTTAACTATCCTTTATTGATCTCACATTAGTTTTTCATTATCAGCTCTTAAATTTTCCATCTCTCCTCTTAATTGTTGCATAGTTTCCATTTAAATGGTAGTAGTGGTTCGGGATTCTTCCCCTAGCTAGACCCACATATCTTGGTTTGGTCCTTGAAATGGCATTGAACTAGGCCCAGTAGGAATCTTGTTAGGATTTGTAGCCATTTTGTTACTACCTCTTCTTATTTCTCTGTGAAAAAAAAAAAAAAAAACACAGTTTTGTCATCAACATGGTCACCCTTTTTAGGCCACCATGTCGTTACCGTGGCTTTGATACCACTGTAACATACCCAAGTCATCACAAAAAAAAACTATTAATACTTAAATTTGACACCTATTGCCTCATACATGGGTCATTTATGTCTATATGTAATTTATTTGGATCACAGTCTAAGTCACTAAATGGTCAGCATCACATTTCATTTTATTTTGTTTTTAATAATTATGCACATCTTTTATTGGACTCCATGCTATGATACGATCTTGATTCATATGATTGTTGGAGACTAATGCTTATAATTATATAGTTAGCGTATAGTGAATGTTGTAACCCTTATGTTCTATAATCCTCTAAACCCTTGTGAAAGCTTCCAATCGCATGTCACTTGGTGATGGGGCAACATTTCTATGAGTGTCATTGATCAACGGTTCTAGAGAATTAGGGTTGAATGGATGGTTGGATGTGGAGGAATCAGTTATAGGGTAACCACCCTCCCATCCCGACACCGAGGGTGGCTCATTTGCTCTAAACTCTTATCAAGAAAATTGCTATGCAACTATTGAGAGATTTCTTCCATGGGTTTTTTTGGTTCACTTTAGTCGATGTCATGTGACTATGCCTTCAGGTAATCTTCATGAGTAGTCACTCTAACATACTTTTTTTTGTGTTATGTGTTCCCATTCCTAGTAACACTCGCCTAATTTTGATTTCCTATGGTTGTTGCGAAGGAAATTAAAGCCTAAGTCTCTATGCGACCCATGCCATGGTTATTCTCAGGATTTTTGCTTGGATACCAAAATTTAGCCAACTTTCAGTCTATTCAGGTTTTCCTCTACCATGGGTAATGTATGGTTGGAATTTTAGATTTTATTTTTAATTTCCTCTTTAGAAATTCTTGGTTCTACCCCCCTAACACTTTTATTTTCTCATTAGGGATATTGTTTGAAGCTTGTTAAGGGTACAAGAAACTATTTAGGTAAAATCCTTGTTTATTTTTCCTCACAGCTAACACTGTTCCATCTATAATTGATGTGTTTTACTACTAATTATTAATTTTTCATTTCCATTTGTTCTACTTATGCTGCAAGTAAAGGCTTGGCTTACAAATTCTCTACATTTTGTTTGGAAATTCATGGCTTCGCATAGGTTCCTCTATAATGTTACTCCTTCTATTTCTAAGTCCTCATGGAAAAATTACCTTACTAGGATTTCAAACTTAGAGTTTTTAAAAGGAGTTAAGATTTTATCAGTTGGGACCCTTTGGGGTTATTTTATATATATATATATATATATATATATATATATATATATATATATATATATATATATATATATATATATATATATATATATTTCATATGTTTCCTACTTTGTTGGCCTATGGCCATTATCCTCTCCGAGAGTTAATCACGACTTGAATATGATTAATGTAATCCTGCATTTAATTCCTTTAGTGTCCATATGTTACAGGTCTAAAACCCTCGAGAGACTTGTTTCTTATAGAAATTATGGATTGGACTTAACTCATTAATTGTAACAATTATTTATTTTGTCAAGGAACGCATTAATTCCTTTTATTAATTCCAGTATTATTATATATGTGTCATGCATTTATCATTTCCAAACAATGGGTCTCTGAATTATGTTATGGTTCTATATTATTGTTAAAAATGAGAGGAACATTATTCTGGTTGTTAGAGAACCGTGCTTAGAGTTTATTCTGCATATTATGAATCTGTCGATAAACTTCCCTTCACTGTGTGACATATTTCTATACATATGTGCGGTTATAAGGTTTGTGTTGTTTATATGAGTTACATTTGTATTATAATGTTATTTACAAAAGTTATTACTTTATGATAATTGTATTATTCTTTAATTTTTCACTTTTATGAATTGTTTTAAAAAAAACTGATAACCTTCCACTTAATTATCTTCTTTAGCCTAGAATATGCTTTTATTCTCATTTCCTTATTCTCAGTAAAGAAAAATCATTATAGAAGACTACTTATGTATGTCTGATGATGTAGGGATTTATCTCGGGTTGTTGGCTATGTCGACTTGGCCTAAGAACTAACCCAAATATTAGACAAGTTGCCATAATTGTTTCGTTATTAATTTCCCTTTTTCTTCCTTTCAGGTTAGTTCTAAAAATATTTCACAATATTATTTAGTAATTTTAGTCATGATTGCCTTCCTTGAGTTGCAAAACATGATATAATTTAGAAACATAATTCAATCACAACATAGTTTACATGGACATTAGGAGTTTTGGCAGCCTTGCCCATAACTGTTTCTAACTATGTGGAATGTAAGCTTTCTCAACCTTGCTTCCTAATGTAACTTTAATGGTTACTTGCATATAATAACTATACATTTTATATATTAAACAAATATACCTTTTGAATAGTTATTTGACCTTGAGATGGCCCATAAACATAATGGTTTCATTCTTACATGTAGTAAATAAATATTTACAATTTTTACCAGAGGGTATTACAAATGTATAATTGTTTGAGGTTGGACAATGATGAAGAATAACGTTTCTAAATAAATAAAAAATCAACAATTTGTAATGGATTTACAAGGGAAAAAAAAAATTATACTCAAGGTGTGGGAAATTAGGTAAGAAATCCTAGTACTTTATGAGATTGGGTTAAAAGGAAAATTGTGAATTTCTCCAAGCTCGAAAGTGATAAACCTTAGAGTAAATTTAAGTTAGATAAGGTAGAACTTGATAAATCTTAGAGTACATTTAAGTTAGGTTTCCTTATCTCGTAACATAATTGTTTGGATGTAACAACTCTTGAGTGGGGGTTGGATCGTAGAAGGAATTGGAGATAAATTAAGCCTAAATCATAGAAGGATTTGGAGATGAATTAAGCTCATCATTGTATTTGCACAAAAAATTTAATCAAAAAACAATTCAATGAGTACATAATGTTGAATTATACATGTAGAATCATGTAGAAATCAATAATATGAGATTCATAATTGCATGCCACCAAGTTGTCAAGCACATTTTTGTTACAGGTAGAAAGTTTTCTGGTATTGATATACAGCTTAACAAATGTTGTATGCAAAAACTCAATGTGAAAATAGATATCAATTCATTCATCATTTTCATATATATATATATATATATATATATATATATATATATATATATATATATATATATATATATATATATATATATATATATATATATATATATATATATATATATATATATATATATATATATATATATAGGCCTATTTAGATAAATGATAAGTAATTCACTATATTTATTAGGGAGATTTAGTATATTTTAGTGTTTTTAAGTTGCAATAAATCATGTTTATATTTGTATTGATAAGAAGGAAGAAGATGGGTTTGAAACCATTTTCATTATTGTAATAGGCTAAGAATTATTAAGATTATAATTCCTTCCATTTAAAAATGTGTTTGAATAGACTTTTATCTTTTTTAATGATTTTTTTTTTATTAAATTCATTTTTTTAAATAAAAAATAGTAAACATAATTTTAATATAAATTATAAAAAAAAATAACTTATAATAATAGATAAAGGGATAATTGAATGTTTAAAAAACTTCAAGGAAGTATCTCAATTGACTTTATCAATCTTATTTACTATTTCAGTTTCTTTTTAAGTACATTTACTTACAACCATGAATTAAAACAAATATTTTAATTAAAAAAATACAAGGAAAATTAAATAAGAATTTGAAAGAATTAAATTAATATATTAACATAAATTAATTTAGTTTAATATTTTATATAAATTAACATAAATGAATTTGTTATAATATTTTATATGAGACTTGTAGAGTCTTTTATTTTAAAAATGAGTGAAATAAAAAATATAATGATAATTATGGTCTATTAACAATTTCATAATAAACTTAATATATATATATATATATATATATATATATATATCAAATCAACTTTTATTTAAATTGGTATCTTTCAAATATGTTAATATTATTTTTTTCAAATATTGTGAAATAAAATTATTCTTAAATAACATGAATTTTTTTACACATAGAAAATTAAATTAAATTTAAATGAACATATAAATCAATATAGATCTATTTTAATTCTTAACCTACTAAGAGGGGAGAGTGATGAAATCTCTCAAGATGTAAACTTTATTTTGAGTGTAAAACTTGAGGATAAGTTTGCACATCTAGATATCCAATTTATCTATGTCCTAGGTAGATGAATCTATATTGATTCTCAATAATATTATTTATTGTAAGGACCACAATTTAGGCTAATTTTTTTTTTTCTTGCAGCAAATACAACCAGAAAAGAAACGCATTGAAATTTCAACTTATTTAGCACACACATTCTTGACACTCATTTTAGGAAAACATATCATGACATGCATTTACATATGTTTAACTAAGATCAATAGTAATGAATACATGTGTACCGTTCACCAGAAGGCGAGACTCCGCTTGTTCTGCTGTTACTTGTATTCCCTTGTAGCCGGTCACATCCGCGAGTGAATGATGACGCACTTGATCTGAAAGCGAAGACCCACCGGTTAACCTCCCAGCCTACTTGGGTACTCTTCTTCCCCGCAGACCCCCGAGCTGCAATGGGGTTGTACAATGGAGGAAAACACTAGCTGGTAGAGGAGAGAACGCCTTGGCTCAAGAGTCCCCTCTCTAAAAATCCTCTACCTCACCAAACTCACTATAGCTTCGTAATCACTACTCTGACATCATCTCATCCACCCAAACATAGGGTTCCAACCCCCTTTCTCCCATAGCTTGCCCCTTCTTTTATAGGAGTCCTCATAGGTGACACTTGTCATGTCATGCATAATTAATTATTTTTTATAATTCAATAGCTTGATTATTCACCCACCCATGTGTCATTCTCACATCAAGGGTCTCCCAAAATTATTTACTTAAATTTTTATTTAAAACTAATATTTTCCTCCCCTCAACAAGATTCATATTTCTTCTCCTAGTTGTCTCTTTATTCCCTCCCTTTTATTCCTTAATTTGTGTTCATGTCTTGAAGTCAATTAATGAGTCAAGATTTTATCCCCAATATACTCCCTCATTTAACTCAGGTTATCTCCTAGATGGATATTCTTATGTTGGTTGTTGACACATGGAGCTTCTCTACATTTCTCTAAATTTAATTTATTAATCTCATTTTAATTCACCTTCCTCTTTTCTTAATTAGGTTTAAATTAGTTTAGGATTAATCTTTCTCTTTACCATTATGTTTGTCTTTCCCCCTTTTTCCTAATTAAACCACATAATCTTCCTAGTATTTTCTAAAATGGGAAGGGTAGAGTTTTTAAGTTACTCTATTTTAATTCTTCCTATGATCCTTCTTATTCCAAGTTTTATTTTTGATTTAATTACATTGGTTTCTAATCATCATTTACCCTTGATGTAAATTTACCTAGTTTTCATTCCTTGCTTATATTTATTTATTATTATTTATTTTTAATGATTCCAAGGACGCCAAGTTTGGTTGTGCCCTTCAAGAACTTCCCTAGAATTTCCAAGGGTGCCACACCTAATAGCTTATTTGTGATGTCAAGGGTGCCAGTTTGGTTATGCCCTTCAAGAACTTCCCTAGAAGTTCCAAGGGTGCCAGTTTGGTTGTGCCCTTCAAGAACTTCCCTAGAAGTTCCAAGGGTGCCACACCTAATAGTTTATTTGTGATGTCAAGGGTACCAGTTTGGTTGTGCCCTTCAAGAACTTCCCTAGAAGTTCCAAGGGTGCCACACCTAATAGTTTATTTGTGATTCCAAGGGTGCCAAGTTGGTCGTGCCCTTCAAGAAATTCCCCTGAAGTTCCAAGGGTGCCACACCACTTGCCCTTCAAGCATCCAGTGATTACGAGTGGAAAGTATAGTGCAACGTCATAGACCACTATCATCTCGTATGTTGCCTGCTATAGTGAGACTAATGGTGTTGGGGATCAAGGAATCCGCCTTGATGCGCGCCCCCCGGTAAAGTCCTCATGAGCGACCCAACTTTGGATCCTGCCCTCATGGCATCGTGGTCTTCAAGGCGAAGGTGTTTCAACCCTTCCAACCCAAGTCACGGCGGGAGTGCTAGTGGGTGAGATCAGGGACTCTGTCCCACCCCTCCCATGTAGTTCCATCCACTTGTACAACCCCATCACCCATATGTGAGTCATTCGGTCAAGCAACTAATATGTGCCTGCCACCATTAATATATCATCAGAATGTGGTTAAACATATATGGCAAATTCCAAGATCGTCTTAGACTTTCAAAGATAAAGTAATATAAATTTTCATCAAACCAGGTGTCATCGACATGTCATATGCGAGTGCCTCTGATGGTTTCCTGCCATACTCAATAATCATCAGTAACAAGGTTTCTCAATGTTAGTCAATTATCATAATAGCATCATTAACAATTCCTGGTCATTCACATCATTGTTCATTGTAAGTCTGAACTAAAGGAAGTAGGTAACATAGGGGACACATCCCTCATGGCTATCATCAATAATCATCAATGGAAACATACATATTCATTAAGCTATCAACATCGTAACATCGTAGAAATATACCTATCCATAAAATTTATCCTCATTATGCTTTTAGTAGAGCGCATACATATTCTTTACTACCCTCGTCATAATTTCAAATAGAGACGAACTTAACTATTTAATATTGCAATCATCAGAATACTGATAGATAAGATACATACCCATTCATGCTACCATAATATCAATGGAAAGCATTCATAACATCACAACCATGAATATCTCAATCGCTAATAATAGTGTCATGGGTCCAGATCCTCAATCTGAGGTCCTCGAAAAATAGAGTGTCTAAGATAATGTCGTATTAGGGTGAGGAAACTAGAGTGGGCACTACATATACCCCCTCTTAACTATGGAATTCGTCCCGAAGTCCTTAGAACATAAAGGAGAAACGGCGACACAAAATCTTAGGAACCCTTCCTGAAACTCTTGCCAACCTTCTGGTGGGCATGTTAAAATTTTCCCAAGGTATCTATAACACGAATTCCGTTATAACTGAAGGACTATATCTGGGGAACATTGCAACCCACTTTTTGTATAAATGTACAAAACATACATTATAGATATTATTAAAATTAATAGATAAAGGAAGCGTCATACATAAACTTTTCCAACAAAATCATCATAATCAAAATCACAACTTAATATCATATACCAAGTGGAAACTAGAGTGGGTACTAAATTTATCATAAACTTTAAGTGATATATTTCTATAACTCATTTAACAAACAAGACATAATCTATAAGGAATATAGATATGTTTGGAAGGCAGAGAAAGAGGGAAGTAAACCACTAGGAAAATTATATATGTATTTTGCACAATTATGTTAAACTCCAAAATGTCCAAATAGAAATCGATATAATCAACGAGTACCTAAGGATTGATATTTAGGTCTCCGTGTACCGTTCAAAAACAATATAGTGCTATTTTTCAAGATATAAATCAGATGATAAATACAAAATGAAACTGAGAGAAAGCAACCCTGGGAAATGAAAATGACATCAAAAAGAAATTATGAAAAATGGATAGAATTTCTAACCAACACTATTATGGATAATGGGTAGAATTTCAAACCAACACTATTATGCATAGATTCAGAAAATTTTAAATGCAAATAAAAAAATGTTGATAAGACTTCATACTATCAATTGTATTTGCCAGAAGAAAGAGCAAATATAAAAGGACAATGTCATAGAAAGTGCAGCACTTGGATAAGGGTTTTATATAAAATGATTATTACAAGTTTTCATTTAAAGCCAGAATTAATAGAATTAGTGAAAATATACTGTCAAACCAGTGGAATTAAAGAGTCATTCTCTGCATTTGATAATGAAATTAGATTTTGACTAACATATGACGCTTACACTGACTTCTGTATGTTGATTAGTTTCACTGGCAGCTTTGAGTTTAGCAGATGTGATGTGTCCTTTACTAGCTGTCCAATGTGTTTCCTAGTCTTATTCTTGCAAAACATAAGTTCATAACAAGTTTGCTTGAAAGGAAGCTAGTAATCGATTATGGTAGCTCTAGAACACATGAAAATTGTAACAACTATACAACAAATTTGAAAACTATACATGAGAATAATTAATTGAAGGTGAACATATAGTATTCCAAAGTTGAGTTTAACCCGAGACCAAGAGGTCTCCACTTTATTTACCTACTCCAGTGATATCCAAAATAACGAGAAACACACCCGCAATTTCTCACCATAACTTATCTAAATAGAATAATAAAGCATATTCAGTTTGGTCTGTGAAAATAACTTATTACAAAAATGCCTAAGTAGCTGGCTTCCATGCTTGTTTACTCACAGGAAGTGCTCAGTAGATTTTAGCATAGATGAAAGGACCTCTGAAACAGTTTCAGAAACTTGTTTGTTGATGGTAGAATTATAGAAATATGGTTATAATAATTACCTTTTATTGTCATTTAAGTGAAAGGTAAACCGTGGAATCGAGCTTAAAGGTGGGCTTCCTAATGGTAAAACAGGACTTTAGTGAAGCTAAAAGAAACCAAGTTGTCCTCACAACCACGAGCTGTGCACATTAGGATGATAGAAGAAAACTTGGAAGTAATTGAGAAAGGACTGATAGTGACCATACCTGTAAGATTAAGGCAGGTAGGGATGAAAAACATAACTTGAGGAAATGTTTCAAAATGCTGGTTAAGCAAATCCCTCGAATAGACAAGGAAAAATAGATTTGGGCCGTGTGAGTAGAGACAACAGAACAAATTTTCTAACTTCATTAATAACGAAATGAATATGATTGTCAAATATTTGGCAGAAGGTAACCCGACCCAACCCATGCAATATATTGCATCAATGTGACATTGCGGTAAAAATTGCATCAATTTAGAGATAATGCAGTAACGCCTTTCGGACAATTGTCACTTTTCATATCTCTATAGGCTATTACATCAACCAACACATGCAGATGCCCTAAAACACGAATGGGATAGCTGAGTAAATAGATTTGGGAACTGGAAACAGAGAATAGAGGCAGGATCATAATCTATTAAAATCGAGGCAAAAGCTTGAGGAAGAATACATTAATTTAACCTTAGCAATGCCGGTCCGATCTAATCTCCATATCTGTTAGGAGTTTGGCATCATTAGGGCAACATGCAAGCCAATGCATGCGAAAGCCTTTACATTAAAACACTCAATCAAACCAGTTTATTTAATATATTAATGGAAGTTAATCTGGAAACACCAAAAAAAAAATGATATACACTGAATAAAAACTAATTGGCATATTGGTCATGTTCTTATCACTAAAGCTTTTCACACATTAGAGATTACCAAATTATTAGGTTAATTTTCATCGATACCCTAGGAGTGAAGATTTTCTTCGATACCCTAGATTTGCTAATAAGCTAGTAAGATGTGAAGGGATTTGCTAATAAACGAACAAAATATGATCCTTTTCTCCACGCCCTAAGAATTAAGGATTACTAATAAACCAAAAATATGATACCTTCATACATCTCCTAAAATTTATGATATACCATTTTTATGTACAAATATCTCACTTTAAGTCATGATAAATACAATCACCTCCCTCGAATTAATGACTGCCAGATCTACCAACTTCTTACCCTCATTGGGCCCTAAAGCACTGAACGTTTTTTCTCCATTTTTCCAAAACAAATTTGCATAGATCTTGAGCATTGAGTCAAATCAAACACTTAACAAACAAGGCTAGACAGCGCTTTGTTGTAAATAACGAATTCATAATGTTCTCTTTTCTTAGAAAACATGTTGAATGTCATGTGCTAGACCATGGAAGTAAAGCTATAACCTTGTCCTCCAAACCTATTGGAGTTCATCGACAAGAACATCCTTAAAAACAAAACCATGTGAGCAAAAGCGAGAAGGATTTAAAGCAGAA
Source organism: Pinus tabuliformis (assembly GCA_031772625.1). Lineage (NCBI taxonomy): Eukaryota > Viridiplantae > Streptophyta > Pinopsida > Pinales > Pinaceae > Pinus > Pinus tabuliformis. The sequence goes on from CM062807.1 coordinate 682,957,039, forward strand.
CAAAACCGTTTTTAATATCTAAGGGTAAGATGAATGTTGCCTACATTCCTAATGAATTTGCCCATGATTGGTTGAGACAAAAAGTCTTGGCACTGTAAAAACTCCTTGTATGAATGCTAGAAGGCCTTTGTTGGATGTTATCATATGCAATCGGCCAAATTCTCTAGGAAATATAGCTAATTTTAAAGAAATGCAGGAGTTGCTTGAAAAAGAAATGCATCTAGCAGTAAAAGTAATTGATACCAAAATCCATTATCCCACTTCACCTTTTATAAACATCGCCAATATGTTCAAGGGACATATCAAAATTTAGTTCAAGCATGTGAGAGTAGGATGGAGATATCCTCTTGTATCTATGCACCTCATTTGTGGTGGATATTGTGTTGTGACATATGTAGCATTAATATGATGTTACATGCCTTAATATAAATGAAACTTTGGTAATGGTTGATGAAACAAATCCTCATTTTCTTAAGCACTCTAGTTTTGAGAGCGATAACCCCATTGGATAAAGTGTCAACTTGATGATTGCAGTCTCAAGGGACATGGTAAAACAAAGCTTCTTAGAGATTGCAAATCTCCTTCTACAAATGAGCTAGTATAGATGCAAGCTTGTTATTAGATAAGATTGATTTTGAAAGCATCATATTAATGATTGTGCTCGAGTCCCCTATGATAAACAAAGTCTTTATTTTTGATTTGATTGATAAGAAAAAGCCTTGAAACAAGGTATAAACTTCATCTTGATTAATTTGGGGTTTTCCTAGCCCCTAACCCTTAAATAATAGATAAAGATGAATTCAAGTTTACCTTTACTAAAAAATGCACTAAATTCATAAAAATGGACTTTATAACAGCCCCGAATTACTAATATTTTTTTACAATATATTCTTATCTTCCCTAAAAATAAAATCTTTCGGAATTTTACCCTTATACATATAATTTTGTTATAAATCTACAATTTAGTTTAATATTCTTATTAATAATATTTCAGTCTTTTATAGATAATTTTATTCTCAATTTACCTTTGACTTAACATCACCATATCACTTACCATGTTCAATTTCTAATGTCTCACTTCTCATCCTCAACACCATGCTAATATTGCTTATAATTAATATAATAATAATAATAATATATTTTTAAGTCTACTTGTAAAATGATTGAGTAATTGACATAATGAAATGTTATCTAATCCAATTAATTTCAAATCTTATTGAGCACATTTTAACCCCTTATGATAAAGCTCGATCATATCATACTAAAAAAATATGCTTCCATCTTATAAAATCTCAACTCTTCTCACTATAATAATAATCATAATCTAATTTTAAAATTAGTGTATTGAAATAACTCATATAATAAATATTTATTAATTAAAATTGAAGGATACCTAAATTTGAAGCCCACCTTATTGGCTTGGCGTACATGTAATCTCTTCGACTCAAGTATAAAATGACTTAATTACTAATTCTTCCAAGGTATTAAAAAAAATATAATTTTAAAGTTTCCTGACATATGCTTTGAAACCCATTAAAATCGTAACACGAGGAAATTTACACCCATTTATGCCAAAAATAAAATAAAAACAATTTAATATCCTAAACATTTTTAACATCACGGACAAAAGTTTGTGTCACATTTTGAACCTTTGGTCCCTGCATGTTCAGTGCCTTCATAATACTTGAAAAAAAAAATATAGATGTGGTTGTTAAAATATCCACATGTGACTTAAGAAGCCCCTACATTCGGCATATCCAAGAGTGTAAAACCTATCTAATTTCCAACGCTCTCAGAGAAGACAATGCCCGTCGGATGAAGTGAAGTTACGAGTTTTTAAAGAACTTTCCAGTGCAACCTTCCGACAAGGCAAGCAGTCAGCCAAAACCCTAAACCCTAGCAGAGGCTTCTAGAGACTTGTGGAAACAGAACTCTATTCCACGCCATTTTAATCAATATATTGTGGTTTCAGCTATCACAGAACACACCCATCTGTTCTGACTGTATATTCGTTTCGTTTCATTTCACTTCATCTTCAACTTCAGAAGATCTACTACAAGATGTATAGAGCAGCAGCATCCGTAGCTTCTTCAATCGGGTTAGTAGCTTCGATTCTTTCTGCAGCTCTCATTTTAGATCCTCTTATTTGTTCAACAATGAAAACGGTATCTGCAACCCTAAATCTTACAGGGTTCAAGGCTGTATATTGTTGGGTTATTATTTTTAATGGTTTAGTTTATAAGTCCAAGCATTATGAAAACATCCATTCTTCAGAGATTCATTGGCTAAAGACGTTTTTTTTTGTTTGTTTGGATGTATGCAGCATTAGTCAATCTAGCAAAGGTTATGGATCCTTAAGCAGATTGGAAATTCATCAGCAACCATGGGGTGAAGGTACTCCACCTCCATTTGTGATGAAAAACCTTAAGCAGGCCCTTAGGCCACATGCTAATGGATGCTGGGTCATAGGGGTCTGTAAAACAGCAAAAGGTAGAATTTTTCAGTGAGTATAGCTGAGACATGAGAATGGCAGGGATGACCTTCTCATGAATTTTTTTCACTGCAACCTCTTTCCCATCGTAAATTCTTCTGCAAACAGACCCAAATGTGCTTTGGGCATGTGCACTTTTTTGGATTTTCTGTCTGTAGGAATAATACGATGCCACAGAGAATTCAGAGTATATGAGCTTCTCCAATGAAGGCCAACATGAGTTAATGTAAGGCTTTTAGAATCTAATGCCGCAAATTTTCAAATGCAATGCATATCTTTCGACTGACACCTTGGTATTCTGCTTTATTGATCAACATTCTAAAAATTGCTTACCAAAAGCATTCATTCAGTAAAATATGATCAGTTATTTTGTGATGTAGTGGAGTACCTGGAAAAATGAATGTACTGCTTTTCACTATTTGGCATGCATGCTCCACGTTTTTTTTGAGTTTCAACAAACAGCTTTTCTTTTCCACAATATAATATCTGGATTTAACTGTATCAGGATCATAATAAAGGAATGCTTTAAAAGGCTATAAAAGATCATGGACACTGTTCTTCTGTTCAAGATTCACTGCAGAATTACTTGAAAACCACATTTTGAGAAACTTCCACTTCCTCTGGCTTGAAGACAACAAAACTTGCCTACTGGGCCACATACCTAAATGAAAAATCTGAGACATCCTTCAAAAATTTTTGCAGTCTTTGTGCCCTTTGATTTAAGTTTAGGATTTATTATTATCTAAAGATCAAACGGATGGCGTTCCTGAGCTTCAGCTTCCTCCTTTAGCGTAAACCTGATATATTCTTCCTTGTCTTCTACAACAATCATCTGCAGTGGTACTCCGATTTGAGGGGCAGCAAGCCCACAGCCAGGTGCATCCCACATGACTGCAATCATATTATCTATAATCTTTTGAATCCTCTCGCTGCCAATTTCATCCAATGCTACTTCTTCTGCACATTAATGTAGCACGGGATCGCCCACCTGCACTATCTCCGGTAAAACTAAATGGGTTTGGTGAGCTTGGGGTAGTCTGATCGGAGGCGGCGAAATTTCTCCTGTGAGGAGATGGCAATGAAGGTGTCCAAGGGAACGGAAGAGAAATGATCCTGGACGAATGTGAAAATATTTGGGTTGGTATCATTCTGGAGGAGAAGGGTTCGAATCTCTTCGTATTCGGATGCCTTCATTTTTTTTTTGTGCGATCAAAAACAGACATATCACAAAATCCGTAATAAGGTTAAGCAATACTATTTTTGCAGGGGCATCCCAGTGGGAAATCTTGAATGCAAGTAGAAATACAATAACGTGATGAGCATTAAAAATCAAAGACTTCCAAAGCCTAATATAATATATTGTACTGCGGCTTCTAACCTTTAAGTAAGTTGTAGACATAGCTACAGTAACCTGTAGGTTGACCGTCTCCACGGCATTACTACAGGACCTTATTTTATCCGCAGAGTCTTGTTCACAAATCATTTTAGCATATGGTCATTTAGAACATTGGTTCTAAAGTACATTATACAAAATTTTAGGGTAGAATGTTGTAGAAATTTAATCAAACTAGTCATGGGCCCATAGGTCTCAAGGGTTTAACTTAGCTCTGATACCAAGTGTAAGGACCACAATTCAGGCTAATTTTATTTTTTTTTGCAGCAAATACAACCAGAAAAGAAACGCATTGAAATTTCAACTTATTTAGCACACACATTCCTCACACTCATTTCAGGAAAACATATCATGACATGCATTTACATATGTTTAACTAAGATCAATAGTAATTAAATACATGTGTACCGTTCACCAGAAGGCGAGACTCCACTTGTTCTACTGTTACTGGTATTCCCTTGTAGCCGGTCACATCCACGAGTGAATGATGACGCACTTGATCCGAAAGCGAAGACCCACCGGTTAACCTCCCAGCCTACTCCTTGGGTACTCTTCTTCCCCGCGGACCCCGAGCTGCAATGGGGTTGTACAATGGAGGAAAACACTAGCTGGTAGAGGAGAGCACACCTTGGCTCAAGAGTCCCCTCTCTAAAAATCCTCTACCTCACCAAACTCACTATAGCTTCGTAATCACTGCTCTGACATCATCTCATCCACCCAACCATAGGGTTCCAACCCCCTTTCTCCCATAGCTTGCCCCTTCTTTTATAGGAGTCCTCATAGGTGACACTTGTCATGTCATGCATAATTAATTATTTTTTATAATTCAATAGCTTGATTATTCACCCACCCATGTGTCATTCTCACATCAAGGGTCTCCCAAAATTATTTACTTAAATTTTTATTTAAAACTAATATTTTCCTCACCTCAACAAGATTCCTATTTCTTCTCCTAGTCGTCTCTTTATTCCCTCCCTTTTATTCCTTTATTTGTGTTCATGTCTTGAAGTTAATTAATGAGTCAAGATTTTATCCCCAATCTACTCCCTAATTTAACTCAGGTTATCTCCTAGATGGATATTCTTATGTTGGTTGTTGACACATGGAGCTTCTCTACATTTCTCTAAATTTAATTTATTAATCTCATTTTAATTCACCTTCCTATTTTCTTAATTAGGTTTAAATTAGTTTAGGATTAATCTTTCTCCTTACCATTATGTTTGTCTTTCCCCCTTTTTCCTAATTAAACCACATAATCTTCCTAGTATTTTCTAAAATGGGAAGGGTAGAGTTTTTAAGGTACTCTATTTTAATTCTTCCTATGATCCTTCTTATTCCAAGTTTTATTTTTGATTTAATTACATTGGTTTCTAATCATCATTTACCCTTGATGTAAATTTACCTAGTTTTCATTCCTTGCTTATATTTATTTATTATTATTTATTTTTAATGATTCCAAGGATGGCAAGTTTGGTTGTGCCCTTCAAGAACTTCCCTAGAAGTTCCAAGGGTGCCACACCTAATAGCTTATTTGTGATGTCAAGGGTGCCAGTTTGGTTGTGCCCTTCAAGAACTTCCCTAGAAGTTCCAAGGGTGCCACACCTAATAGTTTATTTGTGATGTCAAGGGTACCAGTTTGGTTGTGCCCTTCAAGAACTTCCCTAGAAGTTCCAAGGGTGCCACACCTAATAGTTTATTTGTGATGCCAAGGGTGCCAAGTTGGTCGTGCCCTTCAAGAAATTCCCCTGAAGTTCCAAGGGTGCCACACCACTTGCCCTTCAAGCATCCAGTGATTACGAGGGGAAGGTATAGTGCAACGTCATAGACCACTATCATCTCTTATGTTGCCTGCTATAGTGAGAATAATGGTGTCGGGGATCAAGGAACCTGCCTTGATGCGCGCCCCCGGTAAAGTCCTCATGAGCGACCCAACTTTGGATCCTGCCCTCATGGCATCGTGGTCTTCAAGGCGAAGGTGTTTCAACCCTTCCAGCCCAAGTCACGGTGGGAGTGCTAGTGGGTGAGATCAGGGACTCTGTCCCACCCCTCCCATGTAGTTCCATCCACTTGTACAACCCCATCACCCATATGTGAGTCATTCGGTCAAGCAACTAATCTGTGCCTGCCACCATTAATATATCATCAGAATATGGTTAAACATATATGGCGGATTCCAAGATCGTCTTAGACTTTCAAAGATAAAGTAATATAAATTTTCATCAAACTAGGTGTCATCGACATGTCATATGCGAGTGCCTCTGATGGTTTCCTGCCATACTCAATAATCATCAGTAACAAGGTTTCTCAATGTTAGTCAATTATCATAATAGCATCATTAACAATTCCTGGTCATTCACATCATTGTTCATTGTAAGTCTGAACTAAAGGAAGTAGGTAACATAGGGGACACATCCCTCATGGCTATCATCAATAATCATCAATGGAAACATACATATTCATTAAGCTATCAACATCGTAACATCGTAGAAATATACCTATCCATAAAATTTATCCTCATTATGCTTTTAGTAGAGCGCATACATATTCTTTACTACCCTCGTCATAATTTCAAATAGAGACCAACTTAACTATTTAATATTGCAATCATCAGAATACTGATAGATAAAATACATACCCATTCATGCTACCATAATATCAATGGAAAGCATTCATAACATCACAACCATGAATATCTCAATCGCTAATAATAGTGTCATGGGTCCAGATCCTCAATCTGAGGTCCTCGAAGAATAGAGTGTCTAAGATAATGTCGTATTAGGGTCAGGAAACTAGAGTGGGCACTACATTTATGCTTATATAAATTTCACATTATTAAAAAAAGAAGAAGAAGAAGAATGATTAAAACCATAATACATAAAGCTATATGTGTTATATTTTATTTTTTAATTTAATGTTTTAATGTGATCTGTATAGCATTGATAATAAATATGTACTTTATAACCTAAAATAAAATAAATAAATGAGTGTTCTTAAAAAGATAGTAAACATTTAAACATTTTCTCAATATATAAATAGATAATGTAATAATTGTAAATGAGTGTAAATTTTTAAATATAAATTATAAAATAACAATTATATTGAAAAATAAAAATAATAATAAAACATAATATAAATTTAATTAAAAATAATAATAAAAAAAATTCATTCAATTTGTTATATTATAATTTATTTTTATTAATAAAATTATAAATAAAAAATTTATTAAATATATATATATATATATATATATATATATATATTAAAAAACTTAATAAAATTAAATAATTTATTATAATGAGAATGGTTTTCCTTTCGTAGACCTCATCAATCAAACTCCGAGTGGGGCAACTACTAGAATTGTAACTGGAGTAGGCTTTTTATATCCAAAATTATTTTCATTTCGCAAGTGGATGACATATGAGTGACATCTAGGGACAACAAAATGGAATATCATCATAACTAAGAATGGAGATTGAATCCGGAAGACCAACACCCTAATTTAACTTGCCCTCATAGTTGCGCATCATCCCACGAAGGACCAACATCCTAATTTAGCTTGCCCTCATAGTTGCACATCATCCCACGAAGGATATGTATATGTATATGTCTCTGAATGAAATTTTTATTGGGGAAAATAAAAGATGGAAGGAAGTAAACAAGCCTATTAATGTGATTGAATTAATTTGTTAGGTTATTTTACTTATAAAGTTTTTTTTTAATTAGCTAAATAAAAAATTAATGATAATTATTACATAAGGATAAAAAAAAATTATGAACTTTAAAAACAAAAATTTTAAATTTTTAAAAATGGTATAGATTTTACCTCATGTTAAATTGTATATATGTCTTTGAATCTGAAAAACAAAACTAAATTCAAATGAATATACAATAAATAGTCACAAACTAGAAATTAAAATTATATGATATTGTCAATTAAAATTATATGATATTGTTAAAGTTGATTATATATTTTGATTTAATTAAAAACACACTCTCATTAAATAAATATTCAAATTATATGATATTGTTAAAGTTGATTGCATATTTTGATTTATTTAAAAAAACACTCTAATTAAATAAATATTCAAAAGTGATGATGAGAATTAATTTTGATCATAAGAATATTTTTATAATAAATATTTAAATTAAAAAAAAAATTAAATAAACCAAACCAATTAATTTTGAAAATAAATATTAAAACGAATAATTTTCCATTTATAGTGTTTTTGCTTTAAGTTATCAGATGACAGAGATACATACTCCTTGTGAGGAGTCTTTTTGTTTTTTATTGTACATACTCCCTATGAGGAGTCTTTTTGTTTTTTATTATGAACAATATTGAAGACAGATCCTCCCCAAGTGGAGAGCACTGATCTATTTTGATACTCTCTCACTTGATAGGCAACAGTGTTACATACAACATATGCCAATCGCATCTACAATATGTAAATTTCCTATATTAATGAAAATTATGATTTTTCCAAGGGGAAAAAATATAACATGATTCTTAACCATGTGTAACAGCCCAAAATAAACATGTAATTAATCAAGTAATTTATATTCAACATGCAATTATCAACTAATTAACATCAAAGTTCAAAACTATGAGTAGAAACACTTACCTGTGATTTCAGTTAAAGCCTGCTAACTGCAACAAGGTTTTGGAGACGACTCTCAACCCAACCGTAGTCTCAATTGCGCAAGGTCTTGCTACAACTGGCCACCCCAGAGCCCTCAATCAATGTACTACTGCCAAGGAATCCTTTGTCTTAGAACACTATTCTCCCAAGAGAATGAATGATAGAATCTTGGAATGATGGAATCATGGAATGATGGAATGCCTCTCATCTTCCTCACCATCTATTAAATAGAGCAAACCTTGGAAGGGGAACCACATGCACACACTCCATGTGTCAACATGCAACTTTATTGCTTTCTTGTTTTGTTTCTTTTGTTTTTACTTTTTGATAGCTTTACTGATTTTTACTCCTTTCTTGTTTTATTTCTTTTGCTTTTACTTTTTGATAGCTTTACTGATTTTTACTATTTTTCTGTTTATATTTATTTAGAGTTTTAGTATTGTTATTTATTATTTTATTATTATTTATTATTTGTTTACTATTACTATTTTTTATTTATTGTTTATTATTCATTTTCTTGTATTTTAATATTATATTATATTATTTGTTATTTATTATTTTTATTATTATTATTATTATTATTTATTATTTATTATTTATTATTATGAGACATTACATAGTTCCCCACTTTAAGGAACTTCATCCCAAAGTTAAGTTGAATTATTTAACATTTTATTTTGTTATTTATTACTTCATGTTCGCCGACACCCTCTGCCAAACTAGTATAACTAGCAAGCATCAAAAGTTTCACAACACCTGGGAAATCCAAAGGAATCTCTATCCTTTTTCCCACTTTTGGAACCAGGCATAATCCTCCTCGCTCTGTATCATAGTCCAAGGTTTTCCCTAAGGCTCGCGCCTTACTCAGACCTCATCTGCCCCAAAGCAGACATCCGGTATAGTGCTCAATGTCTCTGGGCATCTCGCAAGGTTGGCCCACTCCCTCCACAACTCACTAAGGTGCACAACCCAGGAATCGAAGTCCTTACACCCCTACCAAACTTCGGCATCCAAATCCAATAACAGGCACCTAGCCTAAACATTAGGCACTTGGCCTCCTCAAGATGGTCCCATAGCCCTCAAGAGATATCCATCAAGAGCTATACAAGACAAAGGAACCACTGGCATATGTAGTGTTGATTGAGTTTGTCCCCAACCCATATGGTGTTACTTATTCTCCCTCGTGCATATGGGCTCGCGCGAGATCATCAAATAAACCAGCCCTCTCGGCCCATTTGTGGAGTCCTGTCAATCATCACACCTCAACATGCAACCAATGCATTAGCTATACCATCATAGTATCATATAAAATAATCCACATGCCAAGTCTTGCATGTCATCATGAGAACATAATATCATTGTTATCACAAAATTATGCATGTCATAAATCTACATACAATTACCACATGCTTCACATCATAATATCCTCCTAATTTATTGCATCAATGTATCAACATCAAAGGCATATCATCACATCACATAATAAATGAACCACATGTCAACATAAGTCATATCATAACATCACAAATCCTATGCTGCTTTATGCATATCAAATTCCTCATGACCATACACCACCATTATCATAACAACTAAATAAATATGTGCATCATTATCCTTATATCATCATATCATGAAACCTAATCCCAACATTATAATCAACAATCCTATGTTGACATAATCGTTAACTGAAACCATAACTGAGATCATAGTGTATGATTTAGATATATCAATAAAATTTAAATAATAAGACAAAATTTAGACGTTTCACAAAAAAAATGTTCCCTTTACATGATCCCAATTTCATAGGAAAATTCATCATTATAATCCATTTACTTCCCTTGATCTTTGTGTCAAATCTTCATAAAAACTTTTAAAATCCATACTTTGTTTTGAGTACTACTACCACTTCAAATTTTTCTAAGACTCTTGACAATTTTAACAACTAAGATCATTTAGTTTACTTATTTAAGGTTCACTAACCATCAAAGACAAACTAAAAACCATAATTCTATCATCTTAAAATACATTTCCTTATAATACTCATGGTTTTTGTCATAAATTGGATTAAAATGAACATGTACACCATAAATCTAATAATCTATCACTTCAGTGTCATTCACTAGATGTATGCCCCAAGGAAGTAGTATGAGCTTTAATCGTCTTCTCTAATTTAAGAAATTCCATATTAATTTTATTCAATGGGACAACTCCCTTGGCTATCCATAAGAGTCGACTGGGTAGGAGATTATTTCATTTATGCTTAGGTGCATCCTCTTGTGAGACAAAGGATTCCCTGGTAGTAGTACATTGATTGAGGGCTCGGGGGTAGCCAGTTTTAGCAAGATTTTGTGCAATTGAGCCTACGGTTGGGTGGAGAGTCGTCCCCAAAACCTTGTTGCAGTTAGCAAACTTCAACTGAAATCACAAGTAAGTGTTTCTACTCATAGTTTTGAACTTTGATGTTAATTAGTTGATAATTGCATGTTGAATATAAATTACTTGATTAATTACATGTTTATTTTGGGCTGTTACACCATGGATATGATTAATTTGTAAATAGGCTTTGTTACAATAAGATAGGCTGGTACCATGTCATATCAATACCACTTGCCCAAAAACCATAACTCATAGGCTTTTGTGATCCATATTGATTTTTGCAACTAACTTTGAGATAAATCACATCAACAATATTTGATGATCGTGAGGATGAACCTCATTAGTGACCATCAAATATCACTGATGTGATTTATCCGAAAGTTAGTTACAAAAACCATAACTCATTTCAAAATCAAAATATTCTATAAATATATTATTTTAATTTTATTTTATAACATTTTTAAAATTAAATCTAAAAGAAAAAAGGTATAGGAGAGGTTATAATGGTGTAAACGCTTGTAAACAATTACATGTGAGCTCTAGCCCATTATGTAGAGATGTTGTAATGTCATGTAAACATTTTGACTTGAACAAAATAAAATAAAATAAAATAATTAATAATGATAGTTATCCATGCATAGTCTAACTTATAGATGAAATGACCTTTTTTGAGAGCATTTTTGTGGTTAATTTTAATCAAAATCTATTAGAGATTTTTAAAAACTTGAGTTTAAGTTGTTTAATTTGTATAATGTGAGTGCCCAGAGGGTTTTTCAAGGTGTTGAATCCATTTATTCATTCAGAAATCCATTTTAAACAACAAAAAATCACAATCTTGTTTGAGATTGTGTTGCTAGATTCCGGTGAAAAGGTCATTTACTATATAAGTTAGACTATGCTATTATCAATAAAACATTTTGATTTTGTCAAATTACATATAATTAAAAATAAAATAATAATTAATAATTATAATTATAATTAATAATAAAATCAATCTAAATCCATCTTAACTATCCACCAAGTGCCGAGAGAGATCAAATTTGATGAGATGCAAACTTCATTTAGAGTGAAAAGAGATTTGATCCCTTTGGGTGCCTGGTACATCTAAGTTAAGATGAGTCTAACTAGATACTAATTCAATGTGATTTTACAAAATAAATATGAAAATTTAAGGTGAAAATGACATAAGGAAAAAGTAGGTGGAGTGAAAGTATATTATTGAAAAGCATTTAAAAATGGTTTGAGAAGAAACCCTCAGTGTAATGGTTATATGGATGGATAAAAACATATAGATTTTTGAAAATAATGTATTGAAACCTTTTAAATTACCACAATAATTTAAAATATCAAGGAATTAAATAGACGTCAAAACTAAAAAAACCAAGAAATATAGGAAAATTGAAGGGAGACAAATTTAAATCTTGGAATTTCTTTGATGGTGCATGTTAAAAAATGTCAAATGGAGTGATTTTCCTATCAAACCTTACAAAATTATTTCAAAATGGAATGAGGTGAAATAGCCAATAATATTTTAATATATATATATATATATATATATATATATATATATGGTAAGAGAATTACACTATATTTTAATTATATATATATATATATATATATATATATATAAATGGTAAGAGAATAACTCAAGATAAATAATCTGATAATATCTTGATCGACTAAATGGAAACATTAGAAGCATAATTTTTTAATTTCTTTCCCTCCCATGTACACAAACATAAAACAAAACATGGAAGTGAACATTCTATCATATTCAAAAAATAAAAAAAAAAAAAAAAATAACACAACATGGAAGTGAGCATTATGTCACATTAAAAAAAGAAAAAAAAAATCCATAATGAGTAATTATGAACTCAAATGGTTGGCAGGGTCGGCTTTTTTTTAAGAGAGCAGAGGGCTTGCACTGAACCGTTACCGCCCCTACCCTCTGTTTTGCACCTTCTTCCATCAGTGCAGTCGGGGATTTCTTCTCTTGATGTGTGGGTGACATCTTTATTTTAGGGCCCTCTAAGGTGTTCAAGGTTCATTGTGGCCTCCCATTAGCTTGCTCTGCTACGATTTTCTTCTCGTCGGGTTTCTTGACAATGTCTAGGTTTGGGCTTCACTATTGCCCAGGTTAATGTTTTGTAGTGCTACCATTTTCCAATGTCGCTCCTACCCTTCTCGTCTATGTTTGAGTTGCTTCGCTAGGACGTTGTCGCGACATTGTTGTTGGTATCTGATGCCCTCTTTGTTTATAGTTTCATCCCCTGATTTTGGGATTTTTTCTTTGGGTTTTCCTGGGTGGCCAATCCCAGGTTCTGAGTTTTTTTCCAGGTTTTGTCTTTTTTTTCTCTAGGTTTTCCAAACTTTGTGGAGTTTTTTTCAGTATTCTTCATTCAACCTCAGAGGTTAGGAGAGATGGGTCTGATCCTTAGACCCATTAGCTCTTGCATATTCTCCATCAAGGCATTCCATACATTTTATCTTTTATGTTCCTGCATTGTATCTTTTATATTCATGCATTGTATCTTTTACAGGAGACCATTTGGTTCTCCCGCATTGTATGGACGTCATTGTACTCAACAATCCCTTTGACCTATCTTGTGGTCAATAGTTGGACATAAATATAATTATCTTATCTATCTTATCTTATTTGTGAGTTGTTGTTCCTGGTTTTCTGTGTGCACATGATGAGGCCTCTTAGAGCATCTCCAAATGTTTCTTGTTGGTCAAAGAATCTTAGAGTGCTATTTCCTTTCCAATCAAAGTATCTTCTTGTATTGGCAAAGTGTCTTTCTTTGTTGGTGACATAGTTATGGAATCCTTTTAAATCTTGTTTGTGAGCTTTACGCCCTTATTTCTTTAAGAATTTCATTGGGGTTTACTGACCTGCATAGTTATAATTGATTTCCCGTTGTTTAGGCTATATTAATGCACCCTTAGGGGTTCTTTAACGAGCATGCCATTACTTGGTTTTCATAAGAAATAATGATATTTCAGTTTCAGTGTATATGATGTATGTAAACAACTTATTATTATTAGTCCCTGCCAAAACTAGCAAGGCCTATTGTTTAATCGATATGCCTTGAAATATAAGATGGTGTACAAAAATATAGATGATTAACCCCAAATTTTGATGGATTAAACCCAAAGTTTTGTTTCACATGTTTTAATTCATTTTTCCTAACCTATTAAACAATAACAAGGCTTTGTATTGACGAATCAAAAGTTATGAGGTCTTATTTGGCTTCATACCGAAGCATATCGAAGAAAAAATTACGATTAGTTAAAGTGATATAGAGAATTTCTTGTTCAAATGCTACTTTAAGTTAATTTCTTGGCATTTTATGTTTTCCATCCTGAGGCTTATGAAGTGACTATTCTCATTTTGCAGTAAAAATATGTTATGCATTCGTGTCAACGCTCTTGCATGGCCATACGTGTCAACACTCTTGCATGGCCCATGTTGTCCCATTTGGACCTGTTTCCGTGACTCCATGACCTGTTAATTCTTTCGGTGCTAATCTCATATGTTACATCATTTAACTTTGATTTTGTGGTAGATTTTCTTTGTGTTGAACTAGTTGGAAGGATGGAAGTCTTGTTTTGCAACTCCTTCCGAGAGATATTAAACTTTTTGCATCAACATCAATGATTGAGATAATGACTTAGAATGATTCAGATAATGACTCAGAATGGTTCAATCAATGATTCAAATAATGACTCAGGTACAACTTTTTGTTCTGTAGTTTTTCAAAGTTTTTCTTTGCACTGAAGTAGTTAAAACATTATTCTAACAAATCCTCTGAAATCCATGTATACTTGTATTCTTCTATATTAATTAGATAAATAAAGCCATCATTCTTCTTTATGCAATTAGTTGTATCCTTCCGTATTATTTAGATAAATAAAGCCAACTGAGCAAATAGGCATCCAAAAAAAAAATTCGAAGCGAACTTGATCTGCATGTGGGTATCAGAAAAATGGATCCTGCAAACACCTTAGGACCCTGTCTGCAAAGAAAAATGGATCTCGCAGAGAGCTTAATGCATTGTCAACAGTCCCAATATTCCCCTTCCGTAGCTTCACAAGCTGGTGATAAGGATGTTCGGTTCCATCCTTACTGTATTGCAATCTATCTTGAGTAAAACTAAAATGATAAGATTTACTAAAACTAAAATGATAAAATTTGCAGGAGCCTTTGCAAACCCGAAATTCAAAAATCACTGGGACTGAGACACGAGACTCGGAGGCAGCAGTGGGAACCAGAATGGAATACAACCCCCGATTAATGCCCCAAAGCTCACTCATATAAAGGGGGAGCTGACCAATGAAATAATTACTAAGAAGAAGGGCAGGCACTAGCGAGAAGTGAAAGGGGAAAATAAGATATTTTTATACAAAAGACTGAGTTCTTGAACCCAGATGGAGAATATATATGGTTATCGAATGCTCGTGCACTGATTCTCTCTCCCTCCATGTGAAACCCTTCGATTCGATCTCTGGTGCTTGCCTATTGTGGCTTCTTTTTGCTGGAAAAATCTCCAATGTTGGCCTATTGCGGTTTTTTTCTGCTCGCAAAATGCTCCTTCCTGCAAAAAGGGTTTTGCATGAGCCATTGCTCCTTCGCTTGGTACAATTACCAGCTCCAGGCGTACAATTGCTGACTCCTTCCCCTGGTACAAAGTTTGAGTCTCCCCGAGCTGGGAAATGAACCTTTCCTTGGCCCTCGCCTTCCGTATTTTCCAGGTTCGATTTTCTTCTAGATGCTTCACCTTCCCCATTTTTTCGGTTCAATTTTCTTTGGGATGCTTTGTTCAACGAATAGACAGCTGTGCCCATAGCCCTCAAGCATCTATTGCGCTGAAATTTTCCAGGGTGAGATCCATTGCAATTAAGATTCATGCCCGAACGTATCCACCCTGCCTGTGAACTGAACCGTATTTTTTTTTAAACCAGGCCAACAAATGAAGATGTCGGGGCATAAAAGTTCAGATATATATAATATAATTTAATTGATATATATATATATATATATAGGTATATAATTTTAAAGTGAAATATTGTTTAATCAATGGGTAGCAACATATATAAATAAATTATATATAGTTAGTATATATTTTATAGTTGATATATAATATACACCCATTCATATGCAACATGGTTTCTTTTAATAGATACCCAAATATTTAAAAGAGAAAAAATGTTTGCAAAGGTGTTAATGAAATCAATTATATTATTAAAATTGGCCCTAGTTCAAAACTATACTTTGTATGGGTCTTAATTCGATAAAGTAATTACATAATTGGAGGAGTTCTTTTGGGTTTTGGGAACTGCAATGTTGCATAATTATATATATTAGTTTCTTTATATAGTAAATATTGGTTTTTTTTATATATATATATATATATATATATATATATATATATATATATATAATTTTTTATATGTGGTTTGTATATGAGAAGATCAAGTTAAATTTTGGGTGACACCTTGTATAAATATAATGTTATCTTATCCAAAACCGAGTGCAAGGATTCCGACATTGAAAATATCGAGAAAAAGCAATGAAGCATGAACGAATTAAAGGGTGTTTTAATGGAGACTACCTGTGTTTCATTCAAACAATCCAGTCGAGTTCAAAGCTGAGGGTTGTGATGGTCGTTCAAACGCCCCAAAAGGGTACAAACCATGTTGTTGTCAGATCACCATATAATGATTACTGATCACATGGGCTCGCACTATTTTTCTTCCCCCAATCAGATTTAATAGTTTCAGTGAACTATGTCATTACAAATGATATTATGCATATCAATATTTATTGAAAGGAAAAAACACATTTGATTTGAATAATAAGAAATACAATTGCATGAATTTATGCCTGAACCCTAATAAAACCCTACCCACCGTCGCATAACAGTTCTCAAACCCTAATAAAACCCTGTTCCCTTACTCGATATTTTAGCTTTGCTTTCCAACCTTCTCTGAATTTTCGCAACCGCCATCGCCTTCTTCCATCTGCACATGATGATGATCGTGAAAATATGGAAACTAGTATTAACGACAATCCCTCATTTAAACAGGTTGCTCGAGACTACAAAGGAAAAGGTTGTGGAGTCATTTAAACAGGTCGAGAGTTTGGAGTTTAAGAGGGGATCAAAGGGGTTTTCAGCTACCATACGTTCGATGTTGGGGTTAGGGAAAGAACACATATAGAAAGGATAAGGTGTTTGAGAAGTTTAGGTTTCTCAGAAAAACAAAGTTCAAAGCTATCAAGACGGTATCCGAGCATTTTGGTGATTTCGGAGGAAAAATTGAAATGACATGTGGATTTTCTGGTCAAATCTGCTTGGATACAGTTTGGAGAAGAGAATAATTCCTCGGTATAGAGTAATGCAGGCATTGAAGACTATGCAATTGTTGAAAACAAAGATGTGATTTCCTAAAATTCTTCGGTTAACAGAAGAACAATTTTGGGAGAAATATGTTAATAAGGATGTTGAATCCTTGGTTCTGCGAGATATTTACCACTGGGTGAAAGATGGGAAGTTGAGCACTGAGGAGTCGCCATGCACTAGATTAGATGTAGTACCAAGGCTAGAGGCTGTGGACCACTAATTAAATAAGTTACAAGAATACAACCAATTAATTTTAAATATAAAGATATTTGAACCAAAATTTTGAGCTCGATAGGCAGCAGGCTAATTCTTCTGTTGCCCTCTTTATGGCATATTTAAACCAAAATTTTGAGCTCGATAGGCAGCAGGCTAATTCTTCTGTTGCCCTCTTTATGGCACCCTCGTAACTCTACAGTGGACGTAAAAATAATTCATCCAAATTATCCAGAAATAATAATGGACTTTGGTCTACCCACTCCTAACAGGAATTTGTTTGAGGTCGCTGTCAAATTAGATTGAGAGTTGGTGTGGCATGTCATCCTCAGATAAAGATAATATGCAAAGTAAACCATGCACCCACAGTTTCCATAATCTGTGTACTGCCTGCCTGAAAGTTGAAGGTGTAGTGTCACAGATGATGTAAACTGTGGGAACAATGTTTACTTTCTTTATTGTGCGCCCATCGTCACCAAACTGTTGCAAATTGCTTTCACATCATCTCTTTCGATTTAATGAAATCATGATCAACTCTTCCGATTTAATGAAATCATGAATTGTGTGATTCTTGATGATGTGGGTGAATATTTATGTGTAACTCTAACTTGAACTCCATGCCAGCGCAGTTCTCAGCTTACCACTTCCCGCCATTGGAGAGTGCATGGCATATGAGATGATGTTGATGAATACACATTTCCCATCATTGGGGCGAGCGCATGGCATATGAACCCAGCATTCAAGGATATATCTTAATTTAAATTGTAGTATATAGAAGTTTTTCGATTCTTAAATGTTGGGTTTATGGTGTCTTTTGCATCAAAGGGAATATTTACTATCCAATATGCATTAAAGTATAATGGTTTTGTAATTTATATATTTTGATTATCATAATTTCAACGGTCAATTTATCAAATTTGTTTTCTAAAAAATGCTTAAAAGATAAATAATAAATATTTTATAGTTTTGTTATACAAACAACAATCATACTTTTGCATTCCATTCAAATATGCTTAAACAATACTGAAATACCAAACCCTTCTGTTCTGCAACTAATTACTTATGTTCCATTCACATCAAAGCAATAATAAGCACCAAAACATTCCATTTTCAGTATTTTCCTGCGCATGCAATGTCAATTTTTATAACTATTGAAGGTGATAAAAATAATTAGGTCTGGAACCACTCACACAGATTGAGGGTGAATCTAACTGTGCATGCAATGCAAACTAGGTCACGCCTATTCTTTCACTAATCGAAATCTCATAGAACGAACAAAGGAAAGCCTCTGCATGTTTTTCTTTTTGCACGCACGCCACTTCCGTACGGCTGCATACATTCGCCCTCAGTGCAAATTGATTTCACATGTCTATAATAGTGAGATCGTCTTCCAGGGATACCTATAGAGAAATGGGTTTTACAGAGATTGGTCCGTAACTGATAATTGCTTCTTTTCATTCTTATTGGAAGAGGAGGAACCTCAACCCACGCGCTTCTCTGTGACTCTCTTATTCATGCAGAAGAAAAAGCGCACCAACTCATCCCTTTCCTCGTTGAAGGAAGTTCGACCTTAGACCTGCTCGATAATATGCAAAGTAAACCATGCACCCACAGTTTCCATAATCTGTGTACAGCTGAAAGTATAGTGTCACAGATGATGTAAACTGTGGGAACAATGTTTACTTTCCTTATTGTGTGCCATCATCATCAAACTGCTTTCATGAAAACTGCTTTCATAATTATCTCTTCCGATTTAATTTCATGTCAGCCGCTCCATGAATGCGTGAATGAATTTCATGTGAGCGGCTCCATGAATGCGTGAATGAATTATGCGTGTCGTGTGGAATATTAATATCTATACCACTCTCACTCTAACTCTAACTAACTCCACGCCGTCTCCGGTTCCAACTTTCAGATAACTCTAACTCCACGCCGTCTCCGGTTCCAACTTTCAGATAACTCTAACTCCACGCCCTCTCCGGTTCCAACTTTCAGATAACTCTAACTCCACGCCGTCTCCGGTTCCAACTTTCAGATAACTCTAACTCCACGCCCTCTCCGGTTCCAACTTTCAGATGTGTGTGATACTTCCCGTCATTGGACAGCGCATGGCGTATGAGATGTTGTTGATGAATACACATGAGAATTAATTTGTTATTTTGTTTTTTAAATAATAACTTTTTTAAATAAAGTGTCCCGTCATTGGACAGCGCATGGCCTATAATAGTGATTAGAATTAATCCGTTATTCCATGGCGTATAATAGTGATTAGAATTAATCCGTTATTTTGTTTTTTAAAGTAGTATTTAAGTAATAACTTTTATTTTAATTTTTATGTTTTTTTAGGTAATATTAATGAATTGTGTGATTTTTGATGGTGTGGCTGTGAAATATTTATATTTATACCACTCTCACACTAACTCCACCCGGTGTCCAGTTGCAAGCACCAATTCCAACTTTCAGATGTGTGCAGTTATCCGCGTTTCAATAGCGTACCACTTCTAGTCATTGGAGAGAGTGTGGCATATGAGATGGTGCTCATGAATACACATGCGTATTGGTTAATAATTTATTTTTTTATTTATTTTTTTAATTTTTTAATTTATTTTTTTTATTTTTTAAAGAATCAATGTGTTATTTTATTTAATTTTTTATTTTTATTTTTAAATTATAATCAATGTGTTAAGTAATATGTATTATGTGATGTAAAATAAGATGATATTGTTTAAATATAGATACATTTTATTTTTAGATTTTTTTTTTAAATGAATTTGTATTTGAATGTTCATATAATTTTTTTTTTCTTTTTTTTCTTTTTTTAAGTTGAAGTTTTTTCATTACTTAAAAGGCATATAAAAAGATGTCAAAATGTATGTGGGCTTACCTATTGACCAATGCTATTACCATGCTACAGACAAAAAGCAAAATACTCAAGTGCGAAATCATGGCATTGCTTGTACTTAACATTCACTCTGTCCAATATATCATGGACCTACTGGCGGATGTCTTGAATGCGCTTAATGAAGTTTTTAGCCTGGTTGGTTTCAAACTGGACATGAGTCAAATCTGTCTGAGTAGCTGCAAATGGTATGGCCACATCAATGTGACATAATGGATGAATTTCAGCCCTACCTAAAAGGGGTTGTGGCTCGTTGAGCTGTCAAGAGCTCGGTTGTAGCTGTACGAGACATATGGGAGGCTTTCATCCAATGTGTGTGGATACTTCGTGTTGCACATGCGCATAATGTGTATGATCATCTTGTTGACGACTTATGCTTGGCCACCAATTTGGGGATGGAAAGTCAAGGACTTAGTGAGTTTGGTATCCAACATCGACCAGATACTTGACCAAAATGAACTTACGAATCTGTTGTCCCAATCAGACACAATGGACTGTGGGATCGCAAAGTGTACCCACATTGGCTTATAGAAGAGAATAGCAGTGGCCTCTGTTCTGATACACTTCTTGCAGACCGCCATAATGACCATCCTAGAGAATCTGTTGATGACCACGAAAATGCAGTTGTTGCCGTGCTTAGTAGAAGGAAGGCGCGACATGTAACCCATGGAGATGGATTCCCAAGGTCGACTATCAGTAGGCAGAGGAGTATATAGGCCTTGCTTATTGATGGTTGTTTTGGAAATGGCTTAGACAGTGTAGGATTTAATGTACCTCCCAATATCCTGATGAAGATTCGGCCAATAAAAATACTTTTGCAGTACTACCACTATTTTCTCTACTCCGAAATGTCCAATGAGCCGACTGTAGTGTGCCTCCCAAATCATCTTGGAATGCTCGCTTGCAAGAACATAGATGTGTCCCAGGTGGTGTAACAATGCATCTTGGAGGTGGCAATTTGGAACTTTCTTACCTTAAA
Organism: Pinus tabuliformis; assembly: GCA_031772625.1. NCBI lineage: Eukaryota > Viridiplantae > Streptophyta > Pinopsida > Pinales > Pinaceae > Pinus > Pinus tabuliformis. The sequence continues at coordinate 682,978,431 of CM062807.1, forward strand.
GGAGTGCTTGGTATGTGCTTACGAATTCTAGATCGCTCTCATAAGGATGCGGCCACCCCGAAGTCTCGTGCCCACAGGAGTCGAGCACAGTGATCATCGCCATGACTAGTGGGCGGCTGAGGTAGTCTGCAACATTATTGGCGTTTCCCTTCTTGTACTTAATGCTCAAATGGATTTTTTTCAGGCATGTGGACCATTTCTAATGGCGATCGTTCTACAACTTCCCTTGTGTCTGTATGAACTACAGGGGTCAATGGTTTGTGTGGATGACAATTTCCTTCCCCAAAATGTAATGCTTCCATTGATGACAAGCTTGCAAAATGGAATACATTTCTTTGTCATAAGTGGGATACTTTTGGATTGTGTCTGAAAGTGTCTCACTGTGGTAAGCCACTAGATGCCCCTCCTAAGTAAGAACTGCACCAATATCATAGTCGGAGGCGTCTGTCTCAATCTCGAATGGTTGTTGCGGGTCTGGTAATGTGATCACTGGTGCAAAGCAGAGGCGATGCATTAACTTAGAAAACACCTGCTTTTGGGTTTCAGACCAAAAACACTTTGCTTTTGCTCCACCCTTGGTGACTTGACTTAAAGGCCAAGTGGAAATTGGCAAGACCCAGAAAGTTGTGGAGCTCTATTAGAGTAGTTGGCGCTAGCGAATCCTGAATGAATTTTATCTTGGCTGGGTCCACATGCACAACCTTCTCATCAATGATGTACCCCAGATATTAAACCTAGGTCATGCCAAAAATGTATTTCTCCAAATTGGCACAAAGCTTGTGTTGTCACAAGATTTGAAGGACCTGTCGAATATGGTGCAGCTGCTCTTCCCAACTCTTGCTAAAGATCAAGATGTCATCTAAACACACCGCCATGAATGTGTTGAGATTGCAACAAGATGATGGAGCTTAGTGAAAAGAGTCGCCTTCACTAAGTGGGCCCGCAGGCTATTTTTGGCGCAAGTCTATTTTTAGACTATGTCTATTTTTAGACATATGGATCATGTCTATGTTTATGGATGATTGATCAAGTTGGGAAAAATAGATGGACTTCTATTTTTGATGAAAGTGTGAGTGATCAAGTCTATTTTTAGACTGGCTGTCAAAAATAGAAAAGTCAAATATTATTATCTCACAATAATATTTGGACTATAAACTTAATCTTATTCTCTTGGAGCACTTCAGTTTGAGCTACGGAAGTGGCACATGCAGCTGTCAGAAGGAAATTCGTTTTTCTTATGAGTCAGTTGAGTTGTTGCATGCATGACTTCAGTTAGAACTCAAGTGAATTGAGTTTAGTGGACTGGAGGTACAGTTGATGGAGTTGTGTTCAGTTTAACTTAGTTAAACTGGTTGTAGTTAGTCTAACTGCAGATAGACTAATGATGAGTTGTTAAACTAATTATTAACTCATAATACAACTAAAGAATACATCAGTTAACTCAGTTGCATGTCAGTGCATGTTCAGTTCAACAGGGACAGGTGGTAGAGAATCAGATTGCTATCAGTTGTGACTATAGTTGTGCACCAGATCTTGCACAATCAAAGGATTGAGTATGCCAATGAGTTTGCTCACGTATTTGGCCCGCATTTTAGCCTTTGCTCACATCCACAAAGAGTGAGTGACTATTTTGCAGGTGAAAATCGAGTTTGGGAAGCAATTCTCATCAGTTCTTGAGCAGGTATTGAGCAGTGGAGGCAGGCAAGCAGTGGAAGAGATTTGGAGATCAGATCTGAGCTGTATTGTGTGTAACAGGTGGAGATACTTGTGAGAAGTATTATGCTTTGTATTGTTACATGATTCAATCAATATAATATACCGATAGTGTGGGGTTTTTAGCGAGATGCTTTCCCCGGGATACATACTGTGTTTATGAGTTTGATTGATGCTTCTATGTGTGCCTGTGAATGTTTCTGCTTCTGTAAATTGATGATCAACGTAGAGGAGATTATGTATTATACATGTTCCGCTTATAATTGTATGATCAGGATAATCTCTGTGAATATGTGTTAAATTATTCAAAATTTCTACAGAATGCATTGGTGAAGGGTCGTAATATGACGTCCATCAATCTCATGAAGGTTGCGCGGGCATTCGTCAACTTGAAAGGCATGACAAATCATTTTAAAAAGGCCCTCCTCGGATTTGAAGGCAGTCTTCCACACATCAGAGGGTTCAATAGGCGCTTGGTGATAATTAGACTTCAAGTCAATCCTGCTGAAATATTTGGCCCCCTTGATCTGGTCCAGAAGGTCATCGATTTGTGGGATTACTTACCTATTCCAGATAGTGATCTTGTTCAATGCTCCCACAGGGTGATGAGCTTGACCTGATGTGCCCTTTCTACATGAGCTCCTAAATCTGCCTCTTGATCTCATCGTTCTCCAGAACAGAGCATCGATAGATCGTTCCATTGGGTAGCGGCATGCCCGGGGTAAGATTGATGGGGTTCTTGACCTGACAGTGCAGAGGTACCCATGTAGGTGAGGCGAAAATGTCCCTATACTCTTCCATGAACTTTTCCATCTATTGTTGCTGTGTGGAGGAGCCCTATTTGGTAGCCATGGCCATAACCTTCTTCTTGCCATGAGGGCGAATCATAAGGAAAACAAATTTCCTTGTCTAGGAAATGATCTTACTGCATTGTTTTGCAGTGATCAAAGAGATGGTGGTAGGTGGGGCTACCTCTGGTATCCTGTACAACTTATTACCCAAAGTAATAATCACAGAGCAAGGTCTAGACTCATATACAACATGTCGCTTCCACAAGTATGGTTTTCCGAATAACAAATCACAAACTTCAAGAGGAGCAAGATCACACAGTACATCATCCATGAAGGGCTTCCTGATGTAGGTAAAGCGACATTGCTAGCTGACGTGAAGATTTCATCCTTGGAGAAGCCACCCGATGGTGTATGGCTATGGATGCACTGTCATTGGTAGGCCCAATTGCTTCATGACCTCTGCTAAAATGAGGTTATTTTAGATCCCACGGTCGACAATGAACTACAGTGGTAAATCTTTCACCCACATCTATGAGTGGAAGAGGTGTTCCCCCTCCTCTGGATCTTTAGGCCCATTCTTCTGGATTTTGGTGTTGGCCACGGTGGCATTAGGCTCCACATCAATGATCAAATTTCCTTTGTCATTCCCCTTAGTGGGTTTTGACTCAAAGTCGGAACATGTGTCTGATTCAGAAGCCTTTAGCTTGGCCACCAGTGAGTTACACGTAAACAAGATTTAAGGTTATACTTCATGCTAACTGGTTCACATCGATATTTAATTTTTCTAGTTGTTGGAGGTGGTTAATGGATTTGGGTTTATTCTTTTTATGATGGCTTTGAGATGGATATGACTACTTTATAAGGGATCCTTTAAGTGGACATTTATGAACAAGAGAAATATTTGTTCTTCTCAATAGAAAGACATGCTACAAGATGTTGTTTGACTTGATAAAAGACAGACCTAGATGGTCCATGGTTGAAGAAACATTTCATGTTCAACCCAAAAAAAGTTAAGCAATTTTTACCAACTATAAAAAGAATATCTTAAGGCATTCAACTAATTGCCATCATCTAATTGAAACAAAATTTGATGCTATAAACAATATGACATGTGACAAATATTCCAATCATCCACCAACACTGCAAACAATTCCCATGTTTCATTTAACATGCATCTCGTACAAAAAAAACACAAGGAATATCTCATACCTGATGTCATTCACTATAATGTGAAGCATTGTTGGATAACATGCAATGTTAGATGACACACCCTTCATATAGTAGCTTTACCATGCTATGAGGATGGAGCGCGAGGGCGAATACGGGTAGAGGCTCATGTTTGTAGTACTACACTGCAGCTGGCAGTGAATAGCAGGAACATGTAGACTGCTGGACAGGGAGGGTCGCACTACCATATCCTCCATCTCTGCTTCCGTAATAAGGTTTTTACCAAGTTACTGTGCCTGTAACCTACCTACTCCGCATCTGATGTTTAAGCTCTGGTCACACCTTCGTCCGCCCTTGTTGCTGCTCCCTCAACGGTTATCCACAGGCAGCTAGCGATTTGCATTCCCCGACCGCTATGGACCTCGATCTTGTTGACTACTCGGAGGAACCACTGGTGGAAGGCTCTATCTGGACGACCCCGCATACAACCAAGGAAGGCTCAACCTCATTTAGCTATGTGTTGAATGAAACTATCATTGGCCTACCTCCGTTCTCGGGCCCTTTGGACCACCCAGTGATTCTGAAAGACAACCCTTCGACCTAGTCATCCCTTTCCACTCCTCCGCCATCACCTTCATCACTAGGGTTTGCCTCGGGTTGCCTTAGCCCTAACCCTATGGATACTTGTGTTGGTCTAACCTCCCTCCCTTCATCCTCCGATTACATCTTTTTAATACCCAACTCATCCACCATAGTTGCCTCTGAACCCCTGATCACGCTGCATTCATCTGCAACTCCATCCAGTAGCTTCTCAAACATCCCTCTCTTATCGGACGCCCTTCCCTCTGTCCCTTCCCCTCCTCCTATCTCTAGGGATAGCTCTGATCTTCGAGAGGACACAACTGCTGAAGCGAGACCTCACAAGAAATCCAGGTGCTTCAGATCTAAAGTAGAAGGCATCATTCTCAGGCTCGAGGAGGACATCGAGCTAGGAGAAATAATGGATTTCGCAGATAGGGTTTTGGTTGGAAGAATTCGAGGCCGAAACTACTCTGTGGCCCATTTAAAGTTATGGGCCTCTGAGGTTTGGGGACATCACTAGGCCGATATACCCACGGTGTAGACCTTTGTGAGACGTTGGTTCGCATTAAGGTTTGCTAGGCCTAACCACACGAACTGGGTCTTATCGTCATTCTGGCACTTTAAGCATGCTCTTGTCCTTCTGAAGAGATGGACACCACTTTTCAACCTGGAAACAGAGCATATACGGGTCGACCCAATCTGGATTAGACTACCGAGGCTCTCGCTTCATTCCTGGTCCGAAGACATCTTTCACCGCATCGGCAACTCCCTCAGCACTTATATGGAGTTCCATAAGTCTTACCTTTCCATAGGAAAGATGGCCTATGCCAGGATTCTAGTGCATATGGACACTAGAGGGGATTTACAGGAGCATATCACCATTCAATGGAGGACATACTCTCAAAAACAGTTGTTGGATTACGAAGGAGTACCTTACAGATGTCGAAGATACCACAAGGTAGGCCACATATTTAGGGATTGCCCCTTGATCAACAAGGGGGGTTAGAGGTCATTTGAAAAATATTTGGGCATTTCAAACCCTCAGGACCAGTCACAGACCGAAATGGAGGTAGAAGATCAGCTATAGTAGGTCCGTGCAGAAGCAGGCAAGGCACTCGAGAAAGAGGCAAAGAAGAAGCGTGGGAAAGCTCCACTTCGGCCACCCTCTCCACCTCTGATGAGAGCTCGGGCGGCTATAGGGTATGCATTTTCCACGGGTATGACAAATCCTCCTCACTCATTTGCTTTTATTGCATATGAATCTCCAAGTATTTCTACAATTCACACTTAGGATAGAGCCTCTGATTCCCCAGACGCATCCCTCTGCTCTACTCAAGCTCAGGTATCCCATCATTCTCCCTGCCCCTCCACACATTGGAGGGTTGGATTAGTACATGGTGATAGCCGGACTTCAAGTCGATTTTGTTGAAATATTTTGCCCCCTTCAGTTGGTCCAGAAGGTCATCAATCCGTGGGATCGGGTACCTATTCCGGACAGTGATATAGTTCAGCGCCCGGTAGTCAATACAGACTCTCCAAGTCTCATCCTACTTCTATACCAACACGGTCGGGCCCCCCACAGGGTGATGAACTCGGACGGATGTGACCTTTCTGCAACAGCTCTTGAATCTGCCTCTTGATTTCGTTGTTCTCTATAATTGAGCACCGATAGATTGGTCCATTGGGCAGTGGCACACCTGGGGTCAGATCGATGGAGTGCTTGACCTGACAGTGCAGAGGCACCCATGTGGTGGAGGTGAAGATTTCCTCTTACTCCTGCATGACCTTGTCCATCTGTTGTTGTCATACGGAGGGGCCCTGTCTGGAGGTCGTGGCCACCGTCTTCTTCTTTCCCTAAGGGCATATCATCAGGAAAAAAAATTTCCTGATTTTGGAAATGAGCTTACTGCATTGTTTTGTAGTAAACAAAGAGATGGCGATAGGCAGTGCTACCTTTGGTATCCTGTACAACATATTTCCCAAAGTAACAATAACAGCATGAGGCCTTGTCTCATACACAGTATGTTGCTTCCATAAGTATGGTTGGCCCAGTAATACATCACAAACATCAGGGGGATCAACATCACATAACACCTCACCCGTGAAGGGCTTGATGTTGTATGGAAGGTAGCATTGTTGGCTCACGCGAAGATCCCATCCTTGGTGAAGCCACCCAATGGTGTACAACTGTGGATGTGTTGTGGTTGAAAAGACTAGCTGCTTCATGACCTCTACCTACATGAGGTTATTTTGGCTCCTGCTATCGACAATGAACTGTAGCGGGGAACCCTTTACCCACATCTGGAAGTGGAAGTGGCGCTCCTCCTCCTCTGGATCTTTTGGTTCCTCCTTCTGGATCTTCATGGTGGCAACAGTGGCGTTGGGCTCTGCATCGATAATCTGCTTCCCTTTGTCATTCCCCTTGTCTGGTTCTGACTTAGAGTCGTAACATGCATCTGATTCCGAAGCCTTTATCTCGGCCACTAGTGACTGCTTGGCCCGACACTCACTTGTGTTGTGAGTGGAGATCATATGGAACTAACACCACTTTCCCGTGTCCTTCTTCGGCTTCGCGGCATTGTTCTTTTCTTGTGGCTTTAGTGGGTTTTCCTAGGCCACCTCGCCTTGGCTTTGTCCTTTGTTCTGCAGCTTGGGGGCACCTTTCCCTTGCTTCAGATTTACATATCCAAAGTCTCGCTTCTTCTATTTAAACTTTTCCTCAATCTTGACCGCATATCGGCATGCCGTGCTGAGTGAGGATGTGTCCAGGAATTGCATCTCGTTGTGGATGTACCTGTGCGGGCAACCGAGGTACTTGAGAACCAAATGCTTCTTAGAATCCTTGATACCAAAATTTGTGCAAAGGGTATGAAAAACATTGGTAAACTTCAACACATCTTTGTCCCTTCCCTGTTGTAGTGTTGTCCACTTTATGTATTTATCCTCACAGCTCCTGACAGGGTGGTACTACTCCTTAATGGCATCCTGGAACGGGTTCCAAGTGGGTGCGGCTGAAAACAGTGAGTTTGTACTTTCATCTTTCTTCTCATTGTAGGTTTCCCACTAGTCCTTGACGTGGGGAGCTTCTTTGAGAAGTGTAAAGGTGATCTTTTCCCAACTAGAAAAATCATGAATGAAAAAATATCCTTCTAGAAGATTTAACCATTTATCTACAACATCTGCATTTATCTGACCCTCAAATATGGGAATGTCAAATTAACTTGTACCTTAAAGGGTGTGGTGCTTCCAAAGTAGCTGCTGGAAGTAGATGCGTCACCTCTGGGCAGCTGCTGAAGGATCTGGGCAAAGTTGTCCATCATCACGTTCCTTTGTCGCTCGAGGGCTTCCTCAAGCAAGATTTTGATAGGATATCCTACCCCCTCATCTTTCTTTTCATCTGCCATGGGAGGCCATCGAGATTTGCGAGGCTGGTCTTGCAAAGGTTCGACCAGTTCAAGCCCTAACTCCTTATATCTCAACCTTGTTGGGGACATGCAAAGAAAAATAGAGAAAGAGAATACCACTTTGATACAATTGATCCGGATTTAAATAGGAACACAATAAATTACAAATATAACCATAAATACAAAGATTCAATAGAAATAACACTTCATTTCATTAATATCAAACACTGAAATATGATTACAAACAGAATGGAAATAAGACTATTTCGGGTGATGGTAGCTTATCTCTAAGAAGAGATGTGGTGGCTACATGCCTTTGAACTACTTTACAATGAGGCTTAAGGGCCTTTTTATTATTAAACAATAAGAGAAAACCCTAAACAAACAAAACCCTAACCCAAGGAGATGTAACACCAGGAGTTTATGGGCCTTGTTTATTTTGAAAGTTATGCTACAATATAACAACTCCTATTAGTGTGGATACGGAGACTCTTAGATTCTAGTCCTATGGTGAGTTGTTACTAAATTGGACTGATATCATGATGTATTTGCTAAAGACCTAGTGGTCCTATTCTTTGTATGAACCCAAATGCTTCTATGCAAGGAAATAATGAAATGCTTCCATTAGGGTAGACGCGTTTCCGGTTTGGAACAAACCAATAGAACCAATTATATCTCATACAACTGTATTAATCAAATGCTCCTGCAGTCCAGTAAGGGAAAGAGAACCACTGAACAATGCTTCCGATATTGGTGATATAATAAAGATAATGGTCACACGTCTAAACCCAAATCATTTCCCTGGAAAGGATATATGCTATTGTGTGCAGAAGAGAAAGCATATGTAGAGTTGGATGTAAAAGCACTAGGATTCCTCTTGAGATGGGGAGACAAAGTGGCAGCTACCGCCTTCCTAGTTTCTTCATCTGGGTTACAGAGAAGCATCATTTCCACAACTTCCCTCATGAAAGGCCTATTTATGGGTAGAGTGCTAGTGCATAGTAGAGCCACTCTTAACATCAGCATCATTTCTTCTCTATGTAAGTTTGTTATGCATGAATCCAGGACTATGTTAATGTCAATGTTAATTTGATTCTGAACCCATCTAACAATACCCAAGTCATCTCCAAATGGGACATCATTGAGTTTCTTTCCAGTCACAAGCTCCAACAAGAACACACCAAAGCTATATATGTCACTCTTCTCATTCACTTTGAGGGTGTAAGCATATTCTGCACACATATAAATAAATTGAATCAGTTGGCTAGAATTGTGTTTTTTATATTGACACATTTCATTAATACAAACATATATATCATAGCATTATCCGTTTAACTGGAAAGTCTTACCTCGGGAAATATAACCATATGAGCCTGCAACTACTGACATGACATTCTCCTGACTCATCTTCTCCACCGAATTAACCAAACCAAAATCCCATTCAGAATACAAAAATATATTATATGATTTAACGTCACTATGTACTATTAGAGGGGAACAATCATGATGCAAGTAGGATAGACCCTGAGCAACACCAATAGAAATGTTATAACGAGTAGGCCAATCCAGGTTTTCCCCTTCAAAATTATGAATTCATTCATACAAGCAACCTTTTGGCATGTATTCATACACTAACATATTAGAATTTGAACTACAGATGCAGCAAAGCAGCGTGACAATGTTGGCATGCCTAATCTTCCCTAAAGTGTCCACCTCTGCATGAAATTCCTTGTCTTGGCCCAACTGCAGTTTCCTGTTGTTCCAGTTCTGTTTCACAACAACAATAGTGCCATCTCCCAGTGTCAACTTGTACACTTTGTCTGCACCTCCACTTCCAATAACATTATTTTCTGTCAATCTCTTCAAAATGTCTGATTCGTCGAATTCCAGCCTGTGAAAGGGTGTGAGTTTCCAAGAGAGTGTCTTTGATTTAGCTTGAGAAAAATTATTGTATGTCTTACACAGGATACCTATAAGAATCAAGCAGAGTATGACCACCACAAAAATAACCGCAATCAATACCCTGTATTGATGATTCTCAGATCCATTTTTTTGTTGGAAGCGTGAAAGAAGCTTTAATGGCCCACCTCCACACAGGCCAGGATTGCAAAGTAAGCTTTCATCATATCCTAGATTATTGTAACCAATAGGGACAGAGCCAGACAAGAGGTTTCCAGACAAATTTAGAAAACTCAACTTGAGATTGTCTAATTCAAGGGGTATTTCCCTTGAAAGCAGATTGTTTGAGAGGTCAACGCTGTTAAGAACTGACAACAACCCAAGAGATGCGAGAATTGAACCTGTGAGGCTGTTGTTTGCAAGGTTAACCTGAGAAATCTCTTTCCATGTTATTATTGTCATAGGGAGTACCGCATTTGACATATTGTGGTCAAGTGAAAGATGCTGCAGTGACGATAATTTAGTAAGTTCCCCTGGAATAGTACCTAATAAACTGTTGTGACTGGCTAAAAAGCTACTGAGATTCCGCAACTGTGAAATGCTAGAGGGAATACTTCCACTGAATTAATTGTATGATATCTCCAAAGCCTGCAGATTGGTTGCTTTTGTGATTTGAGCAGGAATTTGGCCCTAGAAGGTGTTGTTTGTCAAGGATAATTGTCCAAGGAGGAGAGAACTCCATAGTCCCAGATGAACCTCACTGCTTAGTTGGTTATTCTCTACTTGGACAACGATTAGGTTAGGACAATTTCCTAGAGATCTAGGCAGTCTGCCATTAAACTTATTATCATATACAATAAAAGCTACCAGTACTCCAACTGCATAGACATTCTGCAGAAGAGGACCTGGCTACTCATTTGTTGATGCATCAAACTCAATAAGTTTAGAAACCATCCAAATTCCTGGGGGCACTAGTCTTGTGAGCTTGTTGGTAAAAAGCTTGAGGTGGACTAAATTAGTAAGCTTATCAAGCCCAATGAGTATAGATCCATAGAGATGGTTGTTGTTTAATTGCAGTGTCTCTACATTTCTCAAATATCCAATCTCAATAAGGATGCTTCCATTGAGCTCATTGATAGACAGATCCAAATTCACAAGCTGCTTAAGATTGTTGATATTGTCTGGAATTGGTCCAGATAAATTGTTATAATATAGAATCATATCTTTCATGTTTGAAAGGGCCATCAATTTTCTAGGGATCCTGCCCGTCAAATGATTCTCTGAGAGGTCCGAATGCACCATATCTGTTACATTTCCTATTGACTCTGGAATTTCTCCTACTAAATTACAATCTGTCATCCACAACTGCTGGAGCCTTGACAAGATCCCAAGTTCAAGTGGGATTACTCCTTGAGATAGAGGGTTGTAGGCCAGTGTCAATTTTTTTAACGAAGAGAGATCTCAAAGTTTTTTAAATAGCTAATGATGTGTCCAGGATGCTTTTTCTCCATTTTTCATTTATAGACAAAATGCTCACTAATTTTGCTTCTTAGGGGTGCTAAGCAATCAAATTGAGAGAAAATTATTTGTTTTTGTAAAAAAAAATTCCATCTTCACAAATTGGATTATCACTCCATGATCTGCATGAACTAATTAACGACCAATTTCTGGTTGTAGGTGCTTGATATCGAACATATCAGAAAAGATGTGAAGTGTCTCACAATGTATATTTTTGTAATTGGACTTGGCATTTGTAGTTTACCTATGCAGGAGAATTGGAAGAGTATCAGTGGTGTAAGATGAATTTTCATGAGGTGGAGGCTTTGGTTTTACTCTTTTCTGCAAGCAATTACTTTCTTCCATCGTTTTTGAATAAAATGAGAAAATTGAAAGTCCTCATAGTATTCAATTACGAGTCCAAGAGAGCCACAGTGAAGGGTATGCCATTGCTATCATCACTCGCTCAACTCAAGACTATTTGTTTGGAGAGGTTGATTGTGCCCTCACTTCAAGAGCACAGTAAAGTCTTACAAAACTTAGAGAAGCTATATTTGAGCTTATGTGAAGGGCTTGGAAATATGCCCAGGTTCAATGGCATCTAGTCGAATCTAAAGCTTCCCATAATGCTAGATTTTAACATGGATCATTTCTGTGATTTGGAGGAGTTGCCCCTTGGAATTTGTGACATGTCTTCAGTTCAAAAGTGGTCTATCACTAACTGTAACCTTCTTCGAAAGTTACCTGACGATTTGGGGAGGCTCAGTTCTTTAAGAATGTTAAGAATATATGCATGTCTAGGTCTGAAAGAGCTTCCAGCATCTATTAAAAAACTTGGGAAGCTAGAATATATAGACATTTCTCTATGTGAGTGCTTGAAATAACTTCCTGAGGAAATAAGGCAGCTAAATAAACTCGAGGAGCTTGACATGAAGAGTGTTCTCGGTTGAGGAAGCTGCCTAAATCAGTTGGAGGGATTAAATATCTAAAGCATGTTATATGCGATGAGAAGATTGGGCAGTAATGGAATCATTTGAAGAGTTGTTCTTCTACCATGGATCTTAGAGTTAAAATTGTAAAAGCACACTTCAGCTTGGATTGGCTGGATGGTTAAGATCTCTCTTAAACATGATGCCAAGTGCAAGTAGACTGGTAAGATATCAAGATATAAGCTTAAAGTTTCCTATTAATAAAGTTTCCTTTTAATCACATTTGATTCTCATATGGGTGTCTATTCAATGTTAGCAGATCCTCATATCGGTGACTCTTCAATGTTATCAGTACATATTTTTTACATCGAAGTGTATCTTTTTTGGACAAATTTTCAATTTATGACTTGCGCTCATCATGGCAAGGTTTCTGTTGTGCAGGATCAGGATGAATGCACACTGCAAACATGTTATCTATGTTCCACTGGCATTATTGGCCCTTCATAAATTAGTTATCCAAAGTTTCTGTGTAGTGTGTCTAGTCCTGCTAGTATAGCTAAATAAATAGTCGTAAAGAATATAAGTGTGTAACTAAAGTCCTCATCATGGTAAAAGTAGGGTGTCTAGTTGTGATCTTAACATTAAGGACCTTTTAAATATTGTATTAAGAGTAAATGACTTTAAATATTATGTTTTTAAACTTTAAATATTATGTTTTAAGATTAAAAGTTCACTTCAACGTGTGGACAAAAGTGAGCAAGGACAAATTTTTAATGGGTGGCGATGTGTGTAAAAAATTTCAAAATTTGGTTTGTAGTTTTGATGTGTTATGATAATGTTCTATTTATATTAGATTATAAGTTTTTTTTTTTTAATGGGACTCTAGTTATCGTCACAATAACAACTTCAAATTGCCACTAGACCACCACCAATGCTATGTATTCCTTTTTATGCCTATTTTTGTGAATAGAGAAGCATTTTGAGATTCGTGAACGTTATGATTTTGATAATTGTGATTTGAAAAATCCTTTACTGCCAAGTAGTCATTACATTCATGTTCATAACCCATAAAACAAATGTTGTGATTGCACTTTAAAGCATATTAGTTCACGCTTCAACAACAAAATATGTGTTTGATTGGTTTTTCTACCGATAGAAGTTACTCTTATACTTATAGTTGTATACATGACAGGTGCAAACATAATGTAAAGGTCTGCCACTTACTCTGAAGGTGATAGGAAGGTCTTTGCATCGTGGGCCTCGTCTAGTGTGGGAGAGTGCCAAGAAGAAACTATTAAATGGAGAATCAATATCAGATTATCACAAAGAAGGGCTTTTCAAATTCCTAGAAGCCAATATTGATGTCCTGGACAAAGAAGGGCTTTTCAAATGCCTATAAGCCAGTACTAATGTACTGGACGAGGCGATGCTTTAACTCGGAAAATTCATTTTTTTTGTTTTGGACCGAAAAGACTTTGTTTTCGCTCTACCCTTGGTGACTTGACTTAAAGGCCAAGTGATATGAGAGAACCCTATCATGAAGTTGTAGTGGAAATTGGCAAGACCCAGAAAGTTGCGGAGCTCTCTTAGAGTGGTTGGGGCTCGAAAATGACTTGTATTTTGGTTGGGTCCACATGCTCACCCTTCTCATCAATGATGTACCCCAGATATTAAACCTGGGTCATGCCAAAAATGAATTTCTCCAAATTGGCACATAGCTTGTGTTGTCGTAGGGTTTGAAGGACCTTTCGAATATGGTGGAGGTTCTCTTCCCAACTCTTGCTAAAGATTAAGATGTCATCTAAATACACCACCACGAATGCATTAGTGAAGGGTCGCAAGATGTCATCCATCAATCTCATGAAGGTTGTGGGGGCATTCATCAACCCGAAAGGCATGACCGATCATTCAAAAAAGGCCCTCCTTGGATTTGAAGGAAGTCTTACACACTAGAGGGTTCAATAGGTGCCTGGTGATAAAAAGACTTCAAGTCATTCTTGCTGAAATAGTTGGTCCCTTCAACTGGTCCAGAAGATCATCAATCCATGGGATTAGGTACCTATTCTAGACAGTGATCTTGTTCAATGCTCGATAGTCAATACAGAGTCTCCATGTCCCGTCCTTCTTTTGTACCAATACAATCAGGCTCCCATAGGGTGATGAGATTGACTTGATGTGCCCTTTATACAAGAGCTCCTGAATCTGCCTCTTGATCTCATCGTTCTCAAGAACAGAGCGTTGATAGATCAGTCCATTGGGTAGCAACGCGCTCGGGGTAAGATCGATGGAGTTCTTGACCTGACAGTGTATAGGTACCCCTGTAGGTGAGGCAAAAATGTCCCTATACTCCTCCACGACCTTTTCCATCTGTTGTTGTTGTGTGGAGGAGCCTTGTCTCGTAGCCATGGCCACAACCTTCTTATTTCCCTAAAGGCGAATCATAAGGAAAAAAAAATTCTTGGTTTGGGAAAAGATCTTACTACATTGCTTTGCAGTGATGAAAGAGATGGTGGTAGGTGGGGCTACCTCCGGTGTCCTATACAACTTATTACCCAAAGTAATAATCACAAAGCAAGGTCTAGACTCATATACAACATGTCACTTCCACAAGTATGGTTGTCCTCATAATACATCACACATTTCAGGAGGAGCAACATCACACAGTAACTCATCCATGAAGGGCTTGATGATGTAGGGAAGGCGACACTGGTGGTTGATGCAGAGATTGTGTCCTTGGTGAAGCCACCCAATGGTGTATCGATGTGGATGCACTGTCGTCGGTAGGCCGAATTGCTTCATGACCTCTGCTAAAATGAGGTTATTTTAGATCCTGTTGTCGACAATGAACTACAACAGGGAACCTTCCACCCACATTTGTGAGTGGAAGAGGTGTTCCCCCTCCTCTGGATCTTTAGGCTCATTGTTCTAGATTTTGGTGTTGGTCACGGTGGCACTGAGCTCCACGTCAATGATCAGCTTCCCTTTGTTATTCCCCTTATCGGGTTTTGACTCAGAGTTAGAACATGTGTCTAATTCATAAGCCTTCATCTTGGCCACCAGCGAGTTACACGTAAACAAATTTTAAAGTTATACTTCCTGAATATTGGTTCACAACAATATTTAATTTTTCTAGCTGTTGGAGGTGGTTAATGGATTTGGGGATTTTTCCACAGAGATTATACTTATTTGTTTAAATATTTTATTCTTTTATGATGGCTTTCATATGGGGATCACTACTTTATAAGGGATCCTTGAAGTAGACATTTATGAACTAGAGAAATATTTGTTCTTCTCAACAAAAAGGCATGCCACGATATGTTCTCTGGAGTTTGGCCTGCTAAAAGACAGACCCAAATGGTTCATGGTGGAAGAAACATTTCATGTTCAACCCCAGAACAATTTAGCAATCTTAACCAACTATAAAAATAATATCTGAAGGAATTCAACGAATCACCATCGTCTAATTGAAACAAAATTTGATGCTACAAACAATATGACATGGAACAAATCTTCTAATCATCCACTAACGCTGTAAAAAAATTCCCATGTTTCATCTAACATGCATCTCGTACAAAAAAAAACAAAAGGAATATCTCATAGGTGATGTCATTCACTATATTGTGAAGCATTGTTGCATAACATGGAATGTGAGATTCTACATTTTCATTCATGAAATACATATACTAAGTAACATATCCTACAAAGGCAAACAACACTTCCTCGAGTTCAATTGTAGATTGTTATGTGGAAATTTGAAAAGTATCTCGTAATCATTATGGATGATTTCTCCATTTAAAAGCCTTGTTATATTGCAACACCAAAAATACAATAATCTACTATTACACTTGTGCAACCAACCATCCTCAATTTATTAAGAGGTCTATGTTCACCCTTTTTTTTTAAGGAATGGATAGTTAATATTGATCAAGTTGGTAAATGGGCCAATACCTTTACATTCAAGGAGAGATCACCATTTACAATAATTGATATATATTAAGAGAGTAGTCTTTTCATATCCTTCATATTCCTTTCTACAATTATAACAACAATTTTCTTGTAAATGCTCTAAAAAAACCCCGAAATATTACCCCTCTCGCTCTTGCCTACCCCTTCACCTATTTTGACTGAAATGATAATAAAAAATTATATTCATAATCAAATAATATTTTGTTAAATACTCTCACTTGTATTTAAAAAATGTGGGGAAATTTATTTTCCTTAAAATTTGGTAAAGTAAAAAATTCATAAAATACTTGGATATGGTTTTAAGGTGTTTTAAAATTTCAAAAATTAATATGCCATTACTATAATTAAATTTTTTTATATAACTTTTGGTTAACATTTCATAGATTGTGAATACCTTAGACTTATTCATTCATATATATTTCATACAAATATTTTTATAAGACTATTTTTACATAATACCTTCCTTGGATGATACCATCCATTAAACTAAATCTTTCTTTAAACCATTTTATTTTCCCATAATTCACCTTACTCTTCTTATTAACTCTTTAATGCTAAAATTTTAATTATTATCTTTTTAATGATGTAGTCTTTTGTATATAAAGAAAAAAGATCAGTGAATTCATATTTGTTTGTAATTATATGAAAATTTAAATAAATTGAAGACAAATATATAATAATATTTAAGAAATAAATTATTATAAATTTATTAGTTATTAATTTTTTAAATATAATTTAGTAATTAATATGTAAATATAGAATTAAATATATATATATATATATATATATATATAATAAAATTAAAATTAAAATAAAATGAAAAAGAGATACATCTTGAAAACTTTTATTTATTTAAATATTTGATAAATCAAAGTTTAAAATGCTCCATACTCTATTAATACCTACATAAAAATAATTATAATAACAGTAAAACTAATATAAATTAAATATATTGATTTAAAATATTTATATATTTTATAAATGAAATTTAATTTTCTTTTAATTAATTAAGAATTCCCCCCAAATTAATAATTCAATAGCTAAAAATATCTTTACAACCTAGTCAACATAATATGTAATTTGAATCATTTATTATCAACTACTGAAAGTAACTTGACTATAAATTTCTCTAAGGGAACACACTTCAACAATGTAGTGCATTAACATCAATGTTTGGTAGTCATTGAGAATGTCAATCTATAGTTTATTATTGGATTACAAGGTATTCAATTTCTTACAAGGTAATTATTATCGTTTTGATGATGTAGTCTTTTGTATAAAAAAAAGATTAGTGAATTCATATTTGTTTGTAGTTATGTGAAAAATTAAATAAATTGAAGACAAATAGATAATAATATTTAAGAAATAAATTATTATAAATTTATTAAATATTAAAAATATTTTATTTCTAAATATAATTTAGTAATTAATGATGATGATGATGATGGTTAACGTCCACTGAGGCCAAACTTTGGTCTATCGGACCTAAAGAAACAAATTATTTAGTTTGATTTAACATTTTATTCCTATGCTTAAAAAGCTTGGAGAGAAGCCTCTCAAGGTTGTTTTAATTTTGACAATGTAAAAGGCCAGGAAGGTTAGTATTGCAACAAAGATTTTGAAACTGAGATCTAATGTGGTTGTACGCGGGGCACTCTAAGAGGAAGTGATTTTCATCCTCAATGTTCATATTCTCATAGAGATGGCAGAACCTTTCCATCCATGGTATTTCAAGAACTGCCCAACGACCCATTTCACTATGGAGCTCATGAGAGTTCGTTCTAATCTTGGCTATATTAATTTTCTTCTTTGAGCTAGTTAAAATAGACAGATACTTTTGATCTTCTAGGGTGAGGTTGATGACCTCCTTAAAATATCTTAATTTTCTTTTCGCTGTTAAATCTTTGTCACACCACATTTTTTCTTTGAACTTAGAAGTAACAATATTTTTAATGTTATTAGTGTTTTGTAATGCAACATTCTCGTCGATCTCCCAATGGTTTAACCAAGCCCTGGTGTCTATATACCAACCTCGTTTGAGCCTTAGGTGGTTTTGGCTGGAATTTAAAGCTAGCTTAGAAATTCTATGGTCTCCTATGTTATTGAGTTTGTGCTTGTACAACAGAAGCCTAGTCATAGCTAGGCTCTTGATAGGGGAAAGAGCCACTTCTATAAGGAGAATAAGATAGGGTGTGTTGCTCTTAATTTTGAGGTTATATGTTATAAAACTCTTCTGGATTTGCTCAATCTTTCTCCAGGATTCTCTATAAATTCTACAACCCCAAACCTCACGTCCATATAAGATAACTGGAGCAACTAAAGTTTCAAATAGGAACTTCTTTCTATCCCACATTACGAGGTTTTCCATTTTACAATTATTTTCAAGACCAAAATAAGCTTTCCATACCCCATTAATCCTTTTCTCAATGTTATAGCTCAAGTTGAGCTTATGATGAATATCAATTCCTAGGTACTTGTAGGAAGACACTTCCTCCAAGTTACTATTGTCATACATAAAATTAGCGTAAGTGTCCTTCTTGGATTTGATAATCATAACTCTTGTTTTGTCAGTGTTAACAATCATACCAATGGCAGAGCAAAAATCCTGAAGAAGTATAAGTTTCTTATCAAGATCAAATGGGCACCTTGCGAAAATAACAATATATTCATCATAGAGAAGAAGGATGATGACTATCCCAGCTAAGATCGTGCCAGCACATCCTGCTTCCTCTAAACAACCTTCTATCTTGTCGATGTAAATGCCAAATAGGGTAGGGGAGAGGGGACAACCTTGTTTAACTCCGATATTACACTTAATATCTTTCAACCACCCCTCATTGCTCTTTAAATTGGCAATTACATTCTCATATAACCTTATAGCTACAACTCTCAACTCAAAATGAACCTTTAGCTCTTCTAATATGTTCCAAAGGTTGTTTCTAGGAACCATATCGAAAGCCTTTCTAAATTCCATAAAGCAACAAAAGAGATTCAATTTATCATTGCGACATTCCTCCACAATGATCCTAAGTGTAACAAGGTGGTCTGTTGTTGAGTGCTGCTTTCTAAAACCCACTTGGCCTTTAGCCCACTTACCTTCACTTTCAAGCCATATGCTCAACTTCCTTTCCAAAATAATACCATATAACTTGGCTAGGAGAGCGTTGATCATAATTGTATGATAATTAGAGGGGTTATTTGTATCCCCACTTTTAAAAATAGGGATAATGAGGCTTTGAGTCCATGGTTTAGGGAACCCTTGCTTGACCGCTTGATTGAAAAGCTTGTGAATGTGGGGGATGAGGACAGGACCTCCAATTTTTAAGATTTATGTCTGGTAACCTTCAATGTCCTTAGCTTTCCCATTAGCCAAGTGATTAACCCCAAAATCAATGTCTTCTAATGAGAAAACTTCTTTCGTTGTGAGCAGGCTTTCAAATTTATCCATGACATTTGGAGATTCATAAAGCTTTTAAGATAGGAATTACAGTCGTGTAAAGAAAGTTTATTATTATCTTTAGTTTTCCTAGTTAGAATATGCCTCCATAATTTCTTAGGAGCTACCTTAGAGAGGTGTAATAGATTCCCTTGTCTTTTACAAATATACTACCTTCTTTTCCTTTTAGTTAGGGCTTTGTATATTTTTATCTTGCTAATTTTAAGAGATTCATCAACAACTTCCTTAATTTCTCTCCTCGCACTTTCACAACCTTTGTCATACCATGGGTTGGTTTTGCTATTTCTTTTATTACTTGAAACTTCAATTTGAGAACTTATTAATAGAATATGAGAGGGTTGTAGTAAAATTATGATAGAGATATTCTATGTTGTCTATACTAGATAAAGGAAGAAAATTAGTTTTTTATTCATTTAGAAAGAGATATTTTTTATTTCTATCAAAGATTAACTTCTTTTGGCTATAAGGATTATCTTCTATGGGATCTCTTTGCATGAATGGGATCTCTATGCATGACAAAATTGAGAGTTATAAGTAAAGGCCTATGATCAGAGTCAGGCTCGTGGTCGTTTAAGATGTCAAAATTTTTTATTTTGTTGATGCAAGTCATCTGGCTATAATTGGGCCACTTCTTTAGACTGTTGCAAATTATGAGATCCTGAGCACTACAAAGCTTGACTAGCTCCGACCCAAACAAATTCTCCCCGAGGTCTTCAAAGCTCCTTTTGTACCGGCTAGCCAGAGGAAGGTCTTCGTCTAACCAAAGAGGATTAGGGTTGGAATGATTGCTTAGAAGAATAGCTTGGTTTCTTGAAGTTCAAGCATTAAAGTCACCCATTAAAAGGATATTGCCTTCATTCCTTAGGCTAGAAATATCATTCTCTAAACCATTGTAAGGACTATTTTAATCTAGTTCCTTTTTCTTAGAGAAGTTAGAATTGATGGGGCGGGGGGGATAACATATTGCTATGTAGGTCTTTTTATCATAAATGTTAGTAATTTCTATCCAACTATATTGGTTGTAAGGGTCGTTTTTATAAATCCTAGCATGGGGAGAGATGTTCATCTACTATTTTAATATAGTTCCTTTTTCTTATAGAAGTTAGAATTGATGGGACAGGGGGAGATAACAGATTGCTATGTAGGTCTTTTTATCATAAATGTCAGTAATTTCTATCCAACTATATTGGTTGTAAGGGTCGTTTTTATAAATCCTAGCATGGGGAGAGATGTTCTTCTTAATGTAACAAGCTATACCCCCAATGCCTCTACGGGAGGATCACTTATTCTAGGTAGACCATAATGTAAAGCCATCTATGTTAGGGACCTTAGATTCTTCGTGCTCCCAAGTTTCAACAAGCAAAATAATATCAACATCATTCGAGATCAAACTTAGCTTGGGGCCTTTGTTCCATGGAAAGCCCCGATAGTTCCAAGAAAGAATCAGGAGCATGTTGAATTGCTATTTGTCATTATCTTTTTGGTTTCTATCTCAAATAATGGTTTTTCTATTTCTGATTATTGCCCATTTTCTTTCCTTCCTAGCTTCCTTTACCTTTTGAAGCTCCTTTCTCAATTCCGCTTGATCTTCTGAAATGAGATCTTCATTTATAAATATTCGTGTTCCTTTTAGACTTGATGTTTTACTAAGTATGTCATACTTATGGTCAGAATTAAATTATAAAAAAGATTACATCAAGAAAACTTCTATTTATTTAAATATTTGATAAATCAAAATTTAAAATACTCCATACCCTATTAATGTCTAGATAAAAATAATTACAATAACAGTAAAACTAATATAAATTAAATATATTAATTTAAAATATTTATATATTTAATAAATAAAATTTAATTTTCTTTTAATTAATAATTCCCCCAAATTAATAATTCAATATCCAAAAATATTTTTACAACCTAGTCAACATAATAATTAAAAAAATTAAAATATAAAATACAAATTTACAATAAAAATATAGATCCAAGCTCGTATAATATGATATTCCAGGCCCCAACATATATGAAAGATCCTAAATTAATAATTAACTTTATGACGTTATCCCAAACATTAAAAAGAAAAAGAAAAAAACTCTAATAAAAACAAATTCTGATAAATTTTACAATCTTACCCCACCAAAAAAAAGTGTTTTGAAACCTTTTATTAGCAATACTATCAAAGAGTTAACCAAAAAAAAAAAAAAAGAACTATTTTATTACCTACTAGCGGAAAGTAACTACCATAAATTTCTTTGGGGTATTATTAAATTACAAAGTATCTTAAAATTTCCCATCATGTTTTGCATTCTTACCATTTAGCGCTATGATATTTTATTTAATATCAAGACTCTTATTAATAATAATACCTTGTCAATGTAAGCATAATAAATAATAATATTGTCAATGAAGCCAACTTATCGTAGAAATAACTATCATTTTTTGCATTCTTACCATTAAGCGCTATGATAGATATATTATTTAATATCAAGATTCTTAATAATAATAATACGTTGTCAATGCAGTTAGAATAAATATTAATAATGTCAATGAAGCCAACTTATCATAGAAATAACTATAAAACAAAATGGTTAAAAGTAAGTCGGTAACAGATTGAGTGCCAAATTTCATTCAATATTAAACTTTGGAGTGCTAACATGGAAATTTCAGTCCAATTGATATCCTTCTTTTAAGTAAACAAAAAATTACTTTCACTATGAATTTTAGTTCCAAGTTAATATTACAATTTTATTTATATAATGTTAAAAGAGGAAGCTTTTAAGGTTGACCTTTGAATTTAGAAAGCTCTCTGTAGTTTCTAGATTAAATATCCTTGAATTGAATCTTTAAATTGGAAGATTTTAACAATCCAAATTAAGAGAAGTCTTGCAAATTTCTACGTTAAATACTTAGTCTTTTCAACTACCTTGGAACGAGCTATGAAAATATGCAGAAAGTTTCATCAACATCAACATCAATAGTTCTTTGGTCTGTGCTAATGAATGTTTAAAATACAAACTTCTTACACCTGTGTAGATTTTTTTTGTTGTTGTGATGTACTAAAAAAAAAGACAAGAATCTACTATACTCTTTACAGCAGAAACAACAAATTATAAAGAGGGAAAATATTAGTCACACATAACAAAATAATTCTTTGGGGAAAGAAACTACTCAAAACCCTAACTATTTATATTGCATTAACCAGAATATCTGAGAAGAAAATACAATGACTTTTCACGCTAGAAAAATTCTTGCACAAGTATAATCTAATTCTCTGCTCACAAGCTAGCTCAAGCCAACACTAAGCCAATTCTGCTACCTTCCAAGTCCCTACTTCCTTGCCCAATTCCTTAGAGAATCAACCCATATTTAATTGGGAAATCCTTCCTCCATAACTGCGCAATCCAAACTTAGGTTCTCAATTGATTGCATGCACCATCTTTACAACTCGGAAAATTATACAACTGATAGTACACTATCCCTGCACTCTAGCCTCAACTGAGTCTTCCTGTTAGCTAACATACATGAGTTATTTATGAATGAACCTTCAGTTGACTGTTGTGGTACTAGTGATGTACTCATGCACTACTCCACTACTATACCTCTACTAGTTCCTCCAATAGTTAGAACAAGTTTAACTTACTATAACTCAGTTAGACTGAGTTATCTAATTACAACTCCAAAGAATGCAACCTAGGCCCCTAAAACTTATGGATCACTCTACATGACTCTATATATACTTCCAACTCAAATTTCCTAAGCTAAATAAGTCAGCTTAACTAAGTTAACTATTACAAGTTGATGTGAGAAAAGAATTACAATTTTAATTCACAATTTAATTCAAGGACAACTTAAATTAGATTTTCTTGTTGCTATTTTTAACACTCCTTCTCAACAAGAAAGGGATTATTAGCTACCCCGATCTTGTCTCTGTGAAACTCAAATTGACATCTTGACAATGCCTTTGTCAAAATGTTTGCATCTTGCTCCTCTGTGGGAATTTACACCAACAACATAATCAACCTCTCCACATAATCTCAAAGAGGATGATAGAGGATATCCATATGCTTCAACCGATCATGAAAAACTAGATTTTCAGAGAGTTTGATACAACTTTGATTGTCGCATTAAATCACAATTGAATCCATCTACCAACCAAACAAACCAACCAGAATCTTCCTCATCCAGATGGCCTCACAAGCCACTTGACTAGTATCCATGTACTCTACCTCTACTGAACTGAGTGAAACTTTTCTCTGTTTCTTGTTGTGCCAAGAAACAACTTCTGACCCAATACTGAAGATCCCCATTGATGTTCTCTTCTTGTCGGATGGACTCCCTACCCAATCTACATCGATGAAGCCTTGAAGCTTCACTCCCTCTATTCGTTTGTACCACAATCCATACTAAGTAGTGCGTCCGAGGTATCTCAACACATGCTTAGCTTCCTTCCAATACAACTTGGTCAACCTAACCATCGCTTGACTAAGTTGGTTAACTTCATAACACATGTTTGGTCGTATGTTCACCAAATACATGAGTGAACCCACAAGTTTCTTGTAAATAGTAGCTTCCACTACTTTGCCCGAAGTAGCATCCTCTTTCCTCCAGTTATATCCTAGAGGAGTCTCCATGGGTTTACTGCTCTCTATGCGGAACCTCCTGAGTATCTCATTGGAATACTTTCCCTGAGATACAAACAATTCCCCATCACCTTGCCATACTCCCATTCCCAGAAAGTAGTGCATGATCCCTAAGTCCTTCATTTCGAACTCTCTTGCAATATCCTCTTTTCAAGACTTGATCAACTTATCATCACCTATCATAATCAAATTGTCAACATATAAAACAATAATCAACAATTTACCTTCCACCAAAATATGGTACAGGTTCGCATCTACTTCACTTTTGGTGAAGCCAAACCCGGTGAAGTAGCTATTGATCCTTGTGTACCAAGCACAGGTGTTTGCTTTAGCCCATGCAATGCTTGGTTGAGTTGACACACATGCAAATCTTGGTCAAAGGTCTCAAAAACTTCAAGCTTCTTAGTATACACCTCTTCCTCAATCATGCTATTAAGGAAGGTTGTCTTTACATCCATCTAATGTATCTTCCAACCAATCTTCGATGACAATGCCAAAATGGATCTGATTGATGAGTACCTTGAAATGGGAGAAAAGGTGTAATCGTAATCAATCCCCTCTACATGATAAAATCCTTGAACCACAAATCTAGGCTTATGTTTCTGCACACTACTATTGCTGCTTACTCTGCCTTGTAAAGCCATCAGGAACCCACCACTGGCTTGTCTGCAGGTCTTGGGACCACATCCCAAACACTATTACGAACAACAGATTCATGCTTCTCCACCATGGCATCAACCCAAACTCGTTGCTTCACTGCCTCCTCAAAATAAGATGGCTTTGTCTCAACAAATCCCCTCATAAGAGCCATGTATCCAGTGTATCTCTCAAGTGACCTCCTCTACCTACAATGTGATGTGGGTGGTAACACGTTCTCTCTCGCATCCTGCAATAACCTCTCAATCTCTCTGGTGCGCTTTCTTCCATCTTCCGATGACTCTACCTGAGTGAATGTCTCCACTCATGAATCCCCTGCATGTGGTTAATCCACATCAATCTGAGGCTCCTCCTTAAGAGCTAAAATATCCTCAACCACGTGTAGTTGAAGCTCCCTCTCAAGTGAACATCTCATGGCCTTCTCTTCATCAAATTCGACATCCCTATGAACCATTGTCATCCTACTAGTCGCAAGATACACCTGATAGTTGTGAGGTGTATCAATGTACCCCACAAATATCCCCAACTCTGTTGTCGGTTCAATCTTCTTCCATGCATCTTCGGTCACATGGAAATATACTGATGAGGTAGAAATCCTAAAGTGACCCATATCTCATCTCTTCCGTGAGAAAGCCTCCTCTGGTGTACTCATCCCAAGAATTCGATGAGGGCTTATGTTCTACAAATAAACAACTGTGTTGCATGCCTTGAACCACAAGTGTAGTGGTAGGCCCTGATCATGCAACCTCACCTGTGCTACCCCTACAATGCTTATATTCTTCCTTTCAGTCACTCCATTATGCTATGGGTTATGGGGTGTTGTCAACTCTCATTTAATACCTTCTGCCGCACAGAAGTTTTTAAACTCATTTAACACATACTCTCCACCATTATCACTCCTGATATCTTTAACCTTCCTATCAGTATCTTTCTCAACCAATGCTTTAAGTTCACAAATCTTTGCAAAATTCCAATCTTTATTCTGCATGAAAAAGATCCAACACTTATGAGAAAAATCGTCAATAAATATAACATAATACATGTGCTTGGTCATGGATGTTGTCGAGAACGTTCCACGCACATCTGAATGGACTCGATCTAGGATCACATGTGCTCGATTGTCTTTGTCATGAAAGCAAGCTTTGGTGAATTTGGTTTCATGCATTTGAAGCTTAATTTTTGAAAATGCTCAACCAATTTCTCATACCAGGGCCATAAGAATGTTGGTTTTAGGTCATATAAGAATTTAATGAGCTTACATACTTTATTTTCTTGTCCCTTCACAAACAAACCTTCTAGCTAAGAGATGACGACATTTTCTTTCAAGTATCCATTCAAGAAAGTAGTCTCACATCCATTTGATGAAATTTCCATACATTTTGAGTTACCAAGGAAAATAAAGTCTCAGTGGTGGCCCATTTTTCCATAGGGGGAAATGTTTCTTCATAATCAACACCTCTTTTCTAGGGAAAAATTTAGGGGCTAATATTCACAGATGGTCTAATTTTCTGTGCTATTTCCAAAAAAAAGATTCGCCAATTCCCATTTTTTTCTAAAAGTGATTTGACCAAATTTTATAAGAAAAAACTATTTTACCTAAAAAATTGCCAAAATTTTATAGGAACTATATAAAATTATTAGAACTTTGAATATTTTTACTAAAATATCACTGATCATTTTATAGTTTGCATATTATGGATTAGTAGGATTCACCAAGGTTTCTAATCTTTAAGATAGATTTCCATACTTCAAATTTTCCTTGGTAGTCCTTTCTATACAAATACTTTCGCCATGATCCTTGCTTTTTTCTTTTCAAGTTAGTCATCTAACTTGTACTTGTTCTTGTAGATATGCTTACAACCAATTAGCTTGGTTCCAAATGGAGGGTCCACCAACTTCCATGTTCAATTCTCTATGAGAACATCATACTCCCTCTACATTTCTTCCTTCAATACATCATGAGAAGTGGATTCTTTAAAGGAATTTGTTTCAAAATTAGTAGATAAATTCAATTTACAACCTCCTTCTATCATGAGATGATGCTCCTTGTAGCTTCAAAAATATTTCCTCCTCTATTTCAGTCATGAAAAATGTGTTGTTGGATGATTTCCCTATCCTTACTTTGCTATCAAACATATCAATGGAGCTACCTTTCTAGCAAATTTGAGCAAGGGACAATATATTTCTTCATAGTTCTAGAAGGTAAAGTACATTATGCAAAAGAAAATTACAAAGACTAGGTAGTTTAAGCTTGATGTTGCCAAGTCGAGATGGCTTGATACTTCAATGGTATGAAAAGTACACTTCTCCATCAACATGGTCACTAAGGTCTTCAATGAAGTCTTTTTTAAAGTTCATATGCCAAGTTTCACCTATATCAAGAAACCATGTATCTCTCTAAGAATTAAGTGAAGTATGAAACAAATCTTTAGTTACCCCAATATTGTAAAGGGAAAAAATATAATGAGAAGATTGAAGTGCTTTACCTTTAGGCGAATTTGATTCAGGTATATAAGGAACATATCTTAACAGAGAGGTAAATTTTGCAACATATTCGTCCATAGTTCATTGTCCCAATCAAAGGTCATGAAGCTCCCTTACCTTGTCATCATAGAATCGTTCAATCAATTACTTGTTCTTGAAATATTTCTAAAACATTTCCTAGGTAATCCCCTATTCATCCACTCGTTAGACTGCTTTAACCTCTTCCCACCATAAAGTTTATTTTCCTTGTAATTGATAAATTGCTAGATGGTCCTTTAATTTATCATTATACTTGTAAATATGAAAATATTTATTGATATTGACTAACCAAGCTTCAATAGCCTCCTTGGATTCACCATTGAATGTTAGGGGTTGAATTTTCTTAAACTCCCCTTGTAATTCCAACATTTGTCTTTTTTCTCCCTTTTGCACATTGCCTCGAGAAGTTTTCTCTAAATTCTTTGTTTTCAGATTCTTTTTCTTCTCCACCCTCTAATTCATGTGTATTTCTTCTCTTAGGAGGGTTGTTTTCCCTTCATCTATGGGATTCTGACATGTTACCATTATCGACATTTGGGGTTGAATTCCTGTAGTTTTATCTATCAAGCTTTTAATGATATTTTGTTTCTCTCACATTAGTTGTTCATTATTAGCTCCTAACTTTTTCCATCTCTGCTCATATTTTTTGCACAACTTCCATTAGCATGATAGTAGTGGTATGAGATTCTTCCCCTAGTTGTAACCATATTTCCTTGTTTGATCCTTGAAATGGAATTGAGCTGGACCGAGTAGGAATTATGGTAGGTGTTGTAGTCATTATGTTACTACCTCTTCTCATTTCACTGTGGAAAAAAAAAACAGTTTTTTCATTCACATGGTCACGCTTTTTAAGCCACAATGTTTTTACTGTGGCTACGATACCACTATAACATACCCAAGTCATCAATAATAATAATAATAATAATTAACTTTAACACCTATTTCCGCATGCATGGGTTATTTAATGGTATGTAAATATGTAATTTATTTGGATCCTAGTCTAAGTCAATAAAGGGTCAACATCATGTTTCATTTTATTTTGTTTTTAATAATCACGCACATCATTTATTGGACTCCATGTTGTGATATAATCTTGATTCACATGATCATTGGATACTAATTCTTATAATTATATAATTAGTTCATAGCGAGCGTTGCAACCCTTACATTCTGGAATCCTCTAAACCCTCGTGAAAGATTCCAATCACATGCTACTTGGTGATGGGACAAGATTTCTATGAGCGTCGTTAATCAATGGTTGTAGAGAAATAGGGTTGAATGGATGGTCATATGTGGAGGGAGGAGTTACAGGGTAACCACCCTCCCATCCCAACACAGAGGGCTGCTCATTTTCTCTACACTCTTGTCAAGAAAATTTCTCTGCAATTGTTGAGATGTTTCTTCCATGGGTCTTTTAGGTTCACTTCATTTGATGTCATGTGATTGTGCTTGTAAGTAATATTCATTAGTAGTTTCTCTAGCATACTTTCTTTTGCGTTTTGTGTTCCCATTCTTGGTAATTCTGGCCTAATTTTTATTTCCTATGGTTTCTATGAGGGAAATTAAATCCTAGGTCTCTATGCAACCCATTCCATGGTCATTCTCTAAATTTTTCCTTGGCAACCACAAAATTTGACTAAATTTCGGTCTATCCGAGTTTTCCTCTACCATAGGTAATGTAAGGTCGACACTTTGGCTTTTATTTTTAATTTCTACTTCAGAAATTAGTTGTTATACCACCATAACACTTGCATTTTCTCATTAGGGTTATTGTTGGAAGATTGTTAAGGGTACAAGCAACTGCCCAAGTAAAAACCCTGTTTATTTTTCCTCACAACTCTCATTGATCCATCAATAATTGATGTGTGTCAATATTAATTATTAATTTTTCCTTGCCATTTGTTCTACTTGTGTTGTAGGTAAGGGCTTAGGCTACAAATTCTCTACATTTTGTTTGGAAATTCATGGCTTCACATAGGTTCCACTGTAATGCTACTGCTTCTATTTGCTAGTGTTCATGGAAAACTTACCCAACTAGGGTTTCAAACTTAGAGTTTTTAAAAGGAGTTTTGAAATGAAATTTGACATTGAATACTATTAATGTAATATTATTTTTAATTCCTTTAGTGTTTATTTTTTACGAGTGTGAAACCCTCGAGAGCCTTATTTATTGTATAGATTATGGATTGGACTTAAATGGTTAACTATAACAATTTTTTTTTTGTCAACCAAGGCATGAATTCCTTCTATTAATTCCAATATCATTGTATATGTGTCATGCGTTTGTCATTTCCAAAAATTGGGTCTCTAAATTGTGTTATGACTTTATGATTGTTAAAAATGAGAGGAATATTGTTTTGGTTGTTTTAGAACTGTAGTCAAAGTTTCTTGTGGATATTACGAATCAGTCGATAGACTTCCCTTCATTGTCCAACATAGATTCATACATATGTGTGGTTATACGGTTTTTTTGTTTATATGAGTTACATTCGTATTTAATGTTATTTATAGAAGCTATTACTCTATGACAATTGTATTATTCTTTGAGTATTCACTTATATGAATAGCTTAAAAAAAACTCATAAACTTCCACTTTGTTATCTTCTTTAGTCTAGGATATGCTTTTATTCTCATTTCCCTATCCTGAGTCATTTGTTTTCATTATAAAAGACTACCTAAATGTATGTCTGATGATGTAGGGGCTAATCTCAAGCTGCTCGCTATGTTAGCTTAGCCCAAGAACTAACCCAAATCTTAGACAGGTTGCCATAATTTTTTATTATTAATTTCCCTTCTTCTTCCTTTCAACTATAAACCCTAGGGAATCTAAAGAAGAAATTTAGTTGTAGAAATATTTCATAATATTGTTTAGTAATTTTAGTCATGACTACCTTCCTTTAGTTGCACAACAAGATACAATTTAGAAGCATGATTCAATCACAACATAATTTACATGGTTTTCCTCAACCATTACATAACTCAACATAGTGAGTCGTGGTTTCAAAATTATTAACCAGCTAGTTAAGGACACTTATTCAATCTGTTTTTCTTTCTTTTGCTTTCCCAAGATAGCCACAAAGTTACACAGGAAGGAATTTTTCTCCAAACCAACGAGACTAGTCACATGACTGAATCTCCCCCCGAGCCAACTTCACATCTAAGGTAGTGTAGAAAAGTGACCCGCATAATTAAATCCCGAAGACTATGTGATCCCAACCAAACTTAGTATGAGAACCTACTAACATCCGCAATGATCCAGGTGGATATTGGTGGCCACCCGCCAATTCCACTTGGACCACAACCATTTCTAATTCTTTCAGTTTCCTTAATTATAACACAATTTTAGTTTCTTTAATTGTAGCACAATTTACTATTTTCGGCAACTTTTCGGGTCCTGAACTTCGAGACCTGTTTTGAGTTCCTAAATGACATTTTTTGTGAAAACATAAAACATGGGTCTATGATTAACATTTGCAGTCGAAAGTTATAGTCCTCGGATAGATATTTCTAATGAGGTATTATGCACATCAAATGGAGATCGTATGCCAAAGTTACAACCCCGAGAAGTTGATGTACCAATTTACCCCAACATGGACATTGTTTTGGTGCTTCATCTCCTAGGGTTAGGTTTTTGGATGTTTGTGGTTTTCCATCATTTGTCAATAATAAATAGGCCTAGGTCCGGAAAGATAAAATGATCCTATGAATGGAAATGTTAGCTGAAATGGAGCTGAGGTGAAGAAAGTTCGGCAAAACTTAAAAGTGGCTCAAGATAAACAAAATATTTATGCGGATAAGAAGCAAAGTTTCAAAGAATATGAAGTCGGGGATCATGTGAATATTTGGGTAAAACCCAAGAGAAGTGCCTTGCAGTGGGGAACCTATGCCAAATTGGAACCTCGTTACTGTGGACCCTTCCAAGTTTGGAGAAGGGTAGGATCGGTTGCCTATCAACTTGCTCTTTCTCATCACATAAAAATATATAATGTATTTCATGTATCTTTATTGAAAAAATATGTGTATGACCCCAAAAATGTTATCAACTAGAAAGAGGTGCATGCAAGTATGTATATATTTGGGATTTTATCTTACCTCAGCTAAAGTAAGTAATTGATGACTGTAATGGTGTGTGGTAGGATGAACCAAATAGGGAGTTTTTGGTAGAACCCCTGTGTATTCTTGATCAAAGAGAAATAACATTGTGGAAGTGAGTCATCACCAAAGCTAAAGTGTAGTGGAAGTACTTTAGCCCAGAGGAAGCTACTTGGGAAGATGAAATATCCTAAAGACAATCTTATCCTTCTCTATTCTGTGTTTTACAATAAATACCAGGGACGGTGTTTTGCTTAGGGAGGGAAGATGTGACATCTTCTGGGTAACAACCAAACTATGTTATTTTTATTTTTACTTTCCTTACTGAGTAAAGAAAAGAAACTCAGGAAAACTCCATGACATTCGGGATTGAGATTTAAATAAAATTTTATATTATTTTATTATATATATATATATATATATATATATATATATATATATATTGAAATTTCAGAATTCAGTTGGGGAACACCGGAAACGAACTCCGACTCCAGGGAGTTAGAAGTAATTAAACAGTTATAATCCTTCTTCCTAGAGTTAAAAAGAGATCTCAGAGGAAGGGAGGGGGTTCAGTTATTTTGGGAAATGGGAAGGAGAAATATAACATTTGAGGGTTATGTCTAGAGCTGGTGAAACCAGTGGAAAACCTGGTTACGAAAAGAATCAGAGGATGAGAGACTGGATTGTAATCCTTAGGTTTGCAACTTGATTTAGAAAGAGAAACCATTGAGAAATGTTGCCTGTTGTTCTGGAGTAGAAGCTCAAGGGTAGAAGAGGACTTTATTGCCCTTCTTATGGTTAGGTGGAAAGGGTTTTACCTTGCTGAATTCATAGATATTGCTACAAACAAATAAGTAATCTGATAATCCATGCTTTGTTTTTAAGAATACTTTATGCATGCATTAGAATTGTAATGAGTAAGTATACTCTGAGTTACGTTTTCTACTGAATGTAACTTGGAATTACTAAATGAATTTTTAGGTTAACTATTGTGACCAGTAGGGGCCATATTCAAGAAGGGTATCAACCTTATTTAAAAAAAAAATATTGCCGATAGAATAGATAGAGGAAAACTGAGAGAGGGTTAGAGGATAATAGGAAATTATGAGGACTAGAATGGCATGGAAATGTGTAACCCCAACCAGATGAAACTGAGGTTTGATTTAACAATGAAACTGAAGTATTTTGTAGGTAAATAAAGTTGCATGAACTAGTAGGTGTTGCCAACACTGAGGTCGACATATCAGCTTGTACTGGAGAGGTTAGGACCAAGCTACCACTATGACAACAGCTCTGTCCAGTCCTCTCCATGGTTATGTACAGGCATGATAGGAAAATTTATAGCAAGTTAAATAGTTAATACCAGAAAAAGAGCAATATTATACAAAGCTATTAACTATATATTAACATAATTCCACTCCCTGCATATATGCTTAACTCTATACAATAACTTGTAGAAACTAAGGGAAAGTGCAAGAGAAATGATAATTCACAAACAAAATGAAAACCCCATTTTAAAATATTACTGGAAGAAAATTAACTACAAGAATTGTGAGTAGTTTGTTTCAAATTTAGAGTATGGAAACTGAAAATTAACAAAAAATCAGAAATAGTCCTGTATGCATTTATGTCTTTACACCAGTGGAAACACAACCCTCTGTGCTATAACAGTTAAACACAGTTTGAGCTAAGAGCTCTTCCATGGACCTTAAGCATCAGTTTAAAGCAACCCATATAAAGACCCTAGACTAAAATTACATTTATATTTTCAACTATGTGCCTAAAATATAGCACCTTTGTAGGATATCGAAAGAGGAGAACCCCAAATTTAGAACGCCACTTAGTCCAACCTGCATGGCATCGAACAAGGGAAAATATATAAGTCTAGTGGCATATGGGAGGAAATTGTTCTAGATCAGCTCTGAGGAATTATTTAGAGAAGTGGTTACCGGATTCCAGGGAATTCCTTCCCTTACAACCCTATCCTTTCTCTAGCATTAAATGAGTGAATGGACGCCATTTTTCAGAGCCAAACAATCCTCCAAAGATTAAATGCCTACAACGCAAATTAAATTGGGAAAAAAATTTAATAAAAGAAGAGATACTCTAGCAGTAGTGAATGATAACATGAATTACGAGTTCATAAAAAGATTAAATGCGTGCAATGCAAATGAAATTGAGAAAACAATTTAATAAAAATAGAGATACTCTAGCAGCAACAAATGACAACATGGATTGCAATGTCATAAAAATATTTAACTCGGCATAACGAGCTTGTCGAGTTGCATCCAGACACTGAGAGGTTGGAGGAACCAGAACTCTTGCAAAAGGGGATGAGGTAAGTGCGCAACGGCCCGTTTTATGGAGCCACTACCCTGCACCACCACCTAGACATGTTTGGCAGAGCAATTATGCCAAGAAACAGTGAAACACTCACTCCTTGGATCAACGGGTCACCGAGTTGCAGAGCGATAGCTGGGAGAACACAAGCAGCAAATGGATGGAATGAAACCCCATGGTACTATCACTCGAACCCTAACCAACCACACTTGTGATAGTTCCAACTTCCCATGGAGGTGTGGAATAACTGTGAACCACGACGCCCTCCAGAAATTTCGAGAGATATGTCTATGGTGGGGTTAAGGGTAATGAATGTGATAGTTTGGTTATCTGGTTTCTAAACCCTTCCTCTAGAACATTAAACCAATATTGTAAACCAAACACGCATTTCATTTATAAAAACCATTGTCATATCAATTGTACATGCATTATTATGATGAGCAAGACCAATATGATATCTGAGGTAAAAGAAAGTAAATAAGTTCTATTAATGCTCTTTTTTTTTATTTAATTTTATCCATGGATTAATTATTAACCATGTCTTGAACATGTCACATAGAAATATTGGAGGTGATGGTTCTTAGGCTTTCTATTTGCTATATAAAATGAGATGATGTTCTTTAAATATAGATGTATTTTTTTAGAGACTTATTTTATTTTTAGAAATATTTCCAGTAATAGCTATTAAGCTTTCTATTTGCAATATTGAATTAGATAAATAAAGCTATCTACCAAATCACATAAGAAATAGGGAATTAAATGAAGAAAAAAATTAATAATAATACCATACCTGCCACTGTGGTAAATTGTGGTGGTTGAAGTAAGTAGGAATTCGTCCACCATTGCTGAGTCTGGAAAATAAAAATCAAAACTAAAATCTGAAATCTGAAATTTTGTTTAGTAATGAAAAGCTTGAAGTCGGTAGGAATTCGTTCACCATTGCCGAGTCTGGAAAATATAAGTCAAAACTAAAATCTGAAATATGAAATTTTATTTAATAACGAAAAGCTCAGTTAATAAAGAACCAGGTGAATGAAATAATACAAAGAAATTTGAATTTTTATTTAGTAACGAAAATCTCAGTTAAAGAACCAAGGAAATGAAATAAATAATTACGCCGTAAGGCGTTCCCTCTGGGAGAAACTCCCCTCCCATGCCACCTGTAACTTTATATACCGTTAATTTGGGTGTTAGACGATTGAAATGACTTGGACCATTGGATCTGGTTGGGTCAGTTACAAGTTATTAATTTAAAAAATTCATACGTTATACATTTAATTCAATTATTAGAATTGTAATCGCCTTTATCTTGAATCTGATTTAACATTTAACTGTTTCTTGAATCGCCTTTATTAGAATTGTATAAAAGTGGGACGCTGAGTCTCCCCCTCCGGGTATCTCACACAGAGTTCGAATCTATTAGTTAACAGAGAATTTGAATTTCAAGAGCCCATGATGGAAAGAAGTGGAAATGAAAATGGTGGAAGATGGCGAGGAAGTGGAAATCAAAATGGTGAAAGATGGCGAGCGATT
This sequence comes from Pinus tabuliformis, assembly GCA_031772625.1. NCBI lineage: Eukaryota > Viridiplantae > Streptophyta > Pinopsida > Pinales > Pinaceae > Pinus > Pinus tabuliformis. The sequence continues at coordinate 683,013,618 of CM062807.1, forward strand.
TCCTCTTCCTCATCTTTAGTCTTGACATGGCAATGGACGAGGACAACCCTGTGTTCGAATCCCTCCTCGCCACAGGATACTCAGAAATGGTTGCCATTGTCATGCGGATGCTGCAGGGTTCGACATCCGGACCTGCAAGAACATTTATTAATTTAAAACTTCATTCCTTATACATTTAATTCAAGTACTAGAATTTTAATCGGCTTATCTTGAATCCGAGTTAACATTTAACTTTTCGTTGAATCCGTGTTACAGATTTATAAAGGTGGGATGTTGAGTCTCCTCCTCCACGTATCTCACACAAAATTCGAATTTATAAGTTAACAGAGAATTTGAATTTCAGGCGCCTACGATGGAAAGAAGTGGAAATCAAAATGGCGGAATATGGCCAGCGATAGGAAAGCACCTGGTGCCTTGATACTATTTCATCATCCTCATCTTTAATCTTACCATGGCAATGGACGAGGACAACCCCCTCCACCACGTGGAATCCCCATCCACAGATCAAGTGTTCAAGTCCCTCATCGTCCCAGGATAGGCAGAGATGGCTGCCATTCTCCGCCACGAACGCTGCAGGGTTCGACATCGCCACCTGCAAGAACGTAACAATCTTTGCCCCCGCTAGACGTGGAATTGTTCCCTGTTGTTAGTTCCCTAGGTCTTCCCCGCCACGTGCTTTGCCACGTTGAAGCGTAGAAGCTTTCGTACGGCGACCTGGTGAACAGGACCTCCAGCGTTCGAATCCCCTCCCTGGCTTTTGGCCGCTCCATCGTCATCACCACGGGACCTCTAATGAACCAGGGATCCGCCAAGTACGTCGTGCTCAACGACAGTGCTAGGGTTGTTTCACTAGATCTTTATGGGAACGCGAACCTGGTAATTCATGGAATCGATCGCGTTCTTGATGACGAAAAATATAAGGATCTTTTAAATCTTGTGAAGCGTAAGGCCAAGAACGGCAAGAAATTGCACAAGAAACCAGGGGGAAGTGATCAAGAATGGGTTGTGCCTGCCGTCATCACCATGCCATGAGTCCAAACAGTCCCTTGTGGTTTATTTTCAGTGGTTGGTACTCCAGGCTTCAAGATTTCAGGGGGGATTAATGAATATGCCACCGTCTGGTTTAGAAGCCCTGCCTTATGGACAAAAAAATCTAAAATTAATAACAAATCATCTGAAATGTAAAAAGATGGCGCGTAACAAAGAAATAACCACGTACTACAATGGTTTTTGGGTCTTAGTTGGATTTTAGATATTTAAAACATTTTATTATTAAAATTTAAAAATCATAAAAAATAATTGAATTATTATTTTAATTTAAATTATTCACTGGGTTACTGCAAAACATGGCACCCAAACAATTATTTTAATTTATGTTACTCCTTCCAAACATGGCACCCAAATAGTTATTTTAATTTATATTACTCCTTCCAAACGGTTATTTTAATTTGTGTTTGTTGGTAGGGTAGTTGTGTGCATCTAAACTATTATTTTAGTTTTTGTTTTGTTCATTCTGATTTACCCTTCTAGACTGTTAACGTTTAGTATTTTTCGAGTGAGTGGCGGCTGGCTTTCAATTCAAGATGGGACCGGAACAAGAACTTTTGGATTAAGAAATGTGCCATCTCTCTTATTCCCATTTATATCAACTCAACTCATTAATATATTTCTTGAATCTTAAACGTGGGAAGTCTCTTTAGGCTTATATCAACTCAGCTCATGAATATATTTCTTGAATCTTAAACGTTGGAAGTCTCTTTAGGCTTTTGTTTTTAGTTTTTTCTTTGTTTTAACCAAACACCAGTTACATTAGGTTTAGTCATGTTTCAACGTATTTTCAAAGAATTTAGCTTTAAAGTTTATACGTAAGTCGTATCAGAAATACTTCCAAGACGTGGCGGCACGAAGATGAATATTCCTCTCTTTTTCTGTTTAGAAAAATTAATAATTCTAATGTATTTAGTGATAAATGTTTTTTTATAAATTCATATCACATGTCCTCATGCACAAAATAATGAAGACAACCTTTCCAAACTTACGTGGAGTGAAACGATGATGTTTGTTTCTCTCAATTATTTATTCATATTCTATCCTCCATCAAATTTGGTCTGCATTCTCCACCATCATAGTTTCTCTCAATTATTTATTCATATTCTATCCTCCATCAAATTTGGTCATTCTCCACCACCATAGTAGTAGAATTCTCTCAATTATTTATTCATATTCTATCCTCCATCAAATTTGGTCTGCATTCTCCACCATCATAGTAGTAGAATCCGGTTTCAAACTCGCTTAAATCAAAGGTAGTTTTAGTTGAAGCTTTGAATTAGTTTAAGACTTTTCTTTTTAATGGTTTTTCATGTAGTTTAATTGGTTATAGATTAGGTATGGGTGTATTGCATTATAAAGTTTATATTTTTTCATATTTAAATAATGGGAAATATTTTTTCCCTTATTCATTTCCAAATGTTTATTAACATATATATATATATATATATATATATATATATATATATATATATATATATTTATTTATATATATATATTTATATATATTTTTCATATTTTTTTTTTTTCATTTATTTTTTTCAATATTTCAATTTAATTTAATTATATTGATTCTTTCAAATTATTATTATCATAATTTTTTTGGATTAAATTATCATTTATATTTATTTGTCAATATTAATAATCATATTTTTATTTGAACATTTTTTTCTTGGCTTATTAAGATCATAAACATTCACACTATTAGAATTATATCATTAATATAAAGAGAAAAAAATAATGATTATAACTAAGAAAAAAGAGTTAAATGACCATTATTTTATTAAAATAAGGTTGGAATTTTGCAGCAGAGAGAAAATAGTTTGCGGAAGACCAAGGTTGAGGGCTTCTGTGTGGGAGTTTCTCCATGGACGGTCGCAGAGGAGGGAGCTCCACTCCCTCCTTCAGAGAGGTAGTGGTTAACAAGGGCAAGACACCTCCGGAATCAGAGGTAACTCGATGGAAGAAGGAGAAAACATGGATAAGGAAAAAGTAAGTAACAAGGAGAAGAAAAATGATGGCACAAAAGACAAGGAGGAAAATGACAAAGAATAGGGAACCGCAGATAGGAAACAAAAGGGACCGTGCAAGCCCAAAGCTGAAATAACTCCCAGAGTAATCTTAAATAACCCAGAGTTGTAGGCCCACAGGGAGCACATGTAGACTTATGCAATCATATGCAAATTCATGGGACTATGGCCCACCGAAAAGGCTTTACAAACATGGATCAGATACCATTGGAAGCCAAAAGGAAGCATTGATCTTCATCTAGGATCCAAGGGTTTTTTCACAGTGGTGTTTGCAAACATTGAGGACAAAGATAGAGTGTTTGAAGGTGGGCCCTACTTCTTTGCAGCAGCAGGGCTCTATATGCGGCCGTGGATGATGAACTTCGTGCCGAAGCGGGAAACCTTTACCTCAGTCCCGGTTTGGGTAAGACTCTATTTGCTACCTCTGGATTATTGGAAAATAGAATCACTAATAGCCATAGGCAATAAATTAGGGGTATGTCAAAACTTTTGAAGCCACAAGAAGGGGAAAATATACCTCCTTTGCTAGGATTTGTGTAGAGATGGACCTATCTAGAGCACTTCCGGACGAGGTCATATTGGAGGTATATGATGAGGAATGGGTGCAGAAGGTTGACTACGAGCATATTCCTTTTAGATGTAGAAAATGTCATGAACACGAGCACCTTCTTAGAGACTGCCCTCTTAGTAAGGCAGAGAACAAAAGCAATCCTAACACATCAAAGAAACAGATGGCTTTCACAAAGTAGCTCATAAAGGTAGAAATGGCAAAAAAGGGCCAAAACAACACCAAAGCGGAGACCAAAAAGTGAGGCCGAATCAGTTCCAAGTTCTTGAAGAGGAGGAAGATACAGCAGTTGATAATCAAGTAATGAAGGATGGATATGATAAGCAGGACAAGGAAGAAGAACAGGATCTAGAACAGGTAAAGGAAAAGCAAAAAGGGATCATGATGAGTGAATCAGAGATGGATATGGATCAGGAAATGACTCAGAGCGAGATGGAAATGGAAGACAATGAGTTGCAAGAGATTCTTGATAGAGAAAACCTAGATCTAGAAGGGTTCTTGAGTAAGGGAACAATGGGTGGGGTAGAATCTCTACCACAAGAAGAATGCAATCGAATAAAGCAATTATTCTTATGGAAAACTCGGGCAAAGGGCTTGGGCGAAGATAACAGCATGGAAAGACAGGGCAACCATGGAATGAAAGTAGTAAAATCAACTCCAGGATTAGCTCCAAGAAACCCGGGGAAAAAAAGGGGCAGAAAAAAGCAGAACGAGTTATTAATGGAATGTGGAAAGCTCATGATAGACTCAGGTAAGATGAAATATCTAACCAGTTACTCCATTACCAATTTGTAATTATGAAGTTTACAACTTGGAACATCAGAGGTCTAGGAAGCAAAAGAAAGCAGAGAATACTTAATAATAGAATGAAGCAGGTAGCTCCGGATATTATTTTTGTCCAAGAAATGAAATGCTCTGTTCAAAAGATAAGACAAATTCATAGTAAATGGCTTAGCAGATATGAGTTTGTAGAAGTCAAAGCAGAAAATACAGCAGGGGGTATCCTTATCCTCTGGAATCCCCAAAAAATAGGTATTATTGATGAGGAGGCATCAAGGAATTATTTATCAGTTGTTATTCAGCCTGTAGGTGACAGAGACACTTATCTTGTAACGAATGTTTATGGCCCTCAAAGGTTAGATGACAAAATCAGGTTTATTGATTCCTTAGTGGACCTTCGAAACAGATTTGCAGGGCTACCGTGGGTTATAGGAGGAGATTTCAACATGATTAGATCTCTCTCAGAGAAAAAAGGGGGTACAAGAGCACTAAACAAAGATTCCTCAGCTTTCCAATGTTTTTCAGAAAACATGAAGCTGGTGGACATTGAGACAAACAATGGCCTTTGCATATGGAACAACAAAAGAGGAGGGGATTCCCAGGTAGCTTCCAAGCTAGACAGATTCATGATCTCTGAAGAGCTCATGCTTCTAGACAAGGAAATAATAGCAGATATTCTTCCTTTTGGAGGCTCATATCACTGGTCGATTCAAATGGAGATCAAGGGCATTGGCACCCCAAGAAACAAACTGTTCAGCTTTGAAAAGATATGGCATTCACACCCGGATTTCAACAGCAACATTCAAAAATGGTGGGCTGAAGACCTGCAAATTCAGGGATCATCTATGTTCCTACTACATAAAAGATTAAAGCACATCAAGCAGAAGCTAAAGGAATGGAACCAGAATGAATTTGGCAATATTTTCACAGGTAAAAAAATTGTAGAAAACAAAATCCTAGAGCTCAATCAAGCTTTGATCAGGAATGGCTTTGATAAAGACAAAAATGATCAAGCAGAGAAATATCAACAAGAATGGGAAATGCTGTGCAAACAAGAAAAAAAAAATTCGAAACAAAAATCTAGGGTTTTATCGCTGAAAGAAGGAGAACGTAATACCAAATTTTTTCACAGATCTACCATTGTGAACAGAACTTACAACAGAATCTCTTTGATCAAGGATGAAAATGGCCAAATTCATCAATCCCATGAGGAGATAGATGCAGTGTTAGTAAAGCATTTTCGGGACATTGCCAAGGAAAACTTTTCAGAAAGAGAACCTTTCATTAAGAACTTAATTAAACACATACCTAAACTGGTATCCAGAGAGGATAATGGTAATCTCAATAGACCTGTAACTGAAAAGGAGATCAGTGAGGTCCTCAAGGAAATGCAAAATGGCAAGGCACTAGGGTCGGATGGATTTAATGTGGATTTCTTCAAAGCCTATTGGAATATCGTTAAAAGGGATATTGTGGAGATTGTGGAAGACTCCAGGCGGAACAAGACCATTTTGAAAGCTCTCAATACCTCCTTTATTGCCCTTATTCCAAAACAGGATAATGCTCAAACACCAGAGAAATATAGGCCCATTGCCTTATGCAATGTTGTCTACAAGATAATTTCCAAAGTTGTGGCTAATTGACTTAAACCCCTGCTACCCATGCTCATCTCCGGGGAACAAACATGGTATGTAGAAGGAAGAAAAATTCTGGACAACACAATTCAAGCTCACGAGGTGGTTCACCCGTTAACATGCAACAAGAGAGTGGGCATGATCATGCAACTGGACATAGCCAAAGCATATGACAAAGTGAATTGGATATACATCAAAAAAGTGCTCACAGCATTTGGTTTTGATCATAATTGGGTTAGATGGGTCATGGCCCTGGTGACTTCTTCCAGCTTTTCAATTTTAGTGAATGGCTCTCCTTTTGAACGTTTTCTCCCTTCCAGGGGTCTTAGACAGGGAGATCCGCTATCTCCTTTTCTCTTCATCCTCATGATGGAAGCGCTGGGGCGATCCATCAAGCATGCAAGAGCAATAAGAAGAATTCAAGGACTCCAACTTTCGAAGAATGGGCAAGTTCTGACTCATCAACAGTTTGTAGATGATACCATGTTACAGGGAATTCCCACAGTTAAAGAAGCACTGGCTTACAAACAAATTTTGAATGACTTCGCGAAGGCTATAGGTATGGAAGTAAACCTTACCAAATCAAAAGTCTTTTTCTTTAACACTCATATTGCCATCCAGAGAAATGTCTCCAGAATTTTAGGCTTTCAAAGAGAATCCCTTCCCTCTAAGTATTTGGGAGTTCCTCTTACAGCTAAACCCCAACACAAGAGTATATGGGATCCTTTAGCAACTAAAATGCAAGACAAGGTCAGGAAATGGACAAACAGATCTCTAAATTTAGCTGGTAGACTGGTTCTTACTAAAGTAGTTCTGCAAGCTATCCCAATCTTTATGCTATCATCCCTCCAAGCTCCAATAGGAGTCTTACAGCAATTTCAGAATATTCAACAAGAGGAAACAAGGGAAAAATGGGCTTTAGTCTCATGGGAAAAGATCTACAAACCCAATAACCGAGGAGGCCTGGGTTTGGATAATCTAGAGATTCTCAGCAAGGCTCTAGGAGCAAAACTTTGGTGGAGGTGGGTTAAGGATCCTAAAGCTCAATGGGCAAGCATATGGAAGGAAAAATATGCCAATGCCTGGCCAGCTTCTAAAATCATACATATGACAGGAACAGTGAAAGGCTCCCCCATATGGAACAAGGCATGGGAGAACAGAGAAGTGGTACAAAAGAATAGTTTCTGGGAAATCAGAGAGGGAGATCTAGCACTTTTCTAGGAGGACAAATGGCAACAAGAACCTAATCTACTAAGGGAAGAATTTTTAGGCCTCAAGCAAGAGACTGATAATCAAGGATTAGTTAAGGTGAAATACTTTTGGGAGAATCCACATAAAGTAGGAAAGTGGAGAATTTGGAAAAAAATAGAGAGCAAAGAGGATAGGACCCTCAACAGTAAAGCTGAGTCCCTTAAGAGAATGCTAGATCAGAGAATAATTCTAGTAATGAAAGGGTAGGATCAACTGAGATGGGGTAACAACAAAGAGGGCAACTTTAATATCAAGGAAGCTAAAGGTCTTCTCCTTGATCTGGAACCACAAGCTCCAAATAAAACTTGGCAGAAGCTTTGGAGGCACAAAGGCTGGATGAAAATCAAACTCTTCATGTGGTTAGTTCACCACAAGAAAATTTTAACCTGGGACAACCTTAAAAAAAGGGGCATGCTGGGACCCTCCAGATGTTATCTCTATGAGACCCAAGAGGAGACCATTGAGCATCTTCTCAACAGCTATATTTTCACAGACAGGATATGGGATTTCTTTACCAACATCTTCAAACAGTCTGATAGAGACAAAGAAAGTATTGGTAACACTTTAAACAATTGGAGGAATAATTTTTCTGATAATGAAGTTCTCAATTCGGCCTGGGATCTCTTGCGGGGTTTCATTGTATGGAATGTGTGGAAAGAAAGGAACAAAAGAATATTCAAAGAGGTAAAGACTGCCTCTCTTAGCCTGGTGAAGCTGATTGTAAAACAACTTAAGGAGACAGTTGGTACCACTGTTAGGAATCTCCCCAAAAATCCTCCCTCAGTAGAAGAGTTAAGAATCCTACAGTTGTTAGACATGCAGGGGCTTATTCCTCAAGGTCTAGACAAGAAAGCAAGCATGAGAGATGAGGTGGAGGAATTCTGGCATCCTCCCCCTGAAGGTTTTTTAAAGTACAACATTGATGGAGCTTCCAAAGGCAACCCAGGGGAGGCTGGCTTCGGGGGAGCTCTAAGGGATGAAACAGGTAGCATAATCACCCTCTTCCATGGACACTTAGGAAAAGCCACTAACAACATGGCAGAACTAATGGCTTTGGAACAATGCTTAGAATTTTTGATACAGAACAATTGCCAAAATGTCATAATAGAGGCGGATTCAGAGTTAGTCATCAATGCAGCCAGGAGAATCAATAATGGGACAGGGCTGGAAAAGGTCACAAAACACTGGAGGTTAACTTGGGTTCTACAGAGAATTCAAGTACATCTACAGGAACTTCGTACTCTCAGATTTATACATGTGAGAAGAAAGGCCAACAAATTGGCAGACATTCTTGCCAACCAAGGTGTCAGCTACAAGGACAGTGCAATCTTATGGAGGTGGAACACAATGGCGTAGAGCAACCTGAAAAAACTCTGTCATAACCAGGCGGAGGAAGACAAAGAAGAGTATAGAAGCAAAATGATAGAAACCAACTAGTAATGACCAGAGGTCATAGGGCAGCTCAAGGTTGGACAAAAAGGTTCGTGATGGAAGATAAGCCTAGGTTAGCAATTAAGTTGACCACGATCAGGGTTATTCTTAGTGATGGGCATCAGAGTTTCCCTAACTGCAGAAAGTTGCATCTCAAACTTCCGCATCACTTCAAGTGTTTGCCTGTCAGCTGGTTCAGAGTCATCCCTGGCTGGCTCTTTGGCGGGTGTTTCCTCTGTCTTTCATTCCGAAAGAATGGGCACATTGTCTGGCTCTCTCAATAGTCGCACCACCCAGAGTTTTCTGTCTGGAATCTGCTTTCCGGGCTGGGAGTGGTTTTCTGGCAATTGCAGGCCTCGAAGGCAGAAACAAGTTTTCCCGTTTTGGCAGCGATCCCATTTAGAGGATTTCACGTGGCGGTGGGGCCGGTTGGAATACCGCCCTCATCGCTCACTATTGTTCGACGTTTTTGGGGGGTGTGATATGTTCCAAGACCGTCCGATCATATGAAGCGAAGCGATGGCTGGGATGGTTTGAGCAGTTTGGTGGACAGGTTAGTTAGGTGTCAGGCTTCTTTCCATCGTGAAGTGGTCCTCTGCTGTCGGATAGGGTTCGAAGGATTAGAGGTGAAGATTATTGAGACAGGTTGGTAAGTTGGCGGGAAGTGTGTTTGCCCTTTTTGGATGGGAGTTGTTAAGGTGGGAAGGTTTCTTTTGGGCTCAGTTCGCTCCATTTTCCAAGGGTTGGGGGGCCCCTTGATCTAAACTGCTGTTCGGTCCACTGTGTTGATTCTGCATTTGGTTTTTTTCTTGTTTCGCTCAATTATTTTGAAAGACTAAGTTTTTTAGGGCAGAGGCTTTTGCCTCGGGCCCGTTCTCGAGTTGATGTAAATTTTGTAAATTATTAATGAAAAAGAAGGTCCTTCTCTTGCTTCAACAAAAAAAGATGATTATTAAAATAAGTTTACCCATATAAATATATCCAAAACTTACCAATGATGATGATTATTAAGGTGAGACCAATGAGGTCTATTAGACCTTAAGAAAGAAAGATATTAATTGAAACTTTTTAATATTTACGCAACTCTCCCCACTTTGAGAATCATGTCTCATTGTGCATTGTTGATTTGTGTGTTAGACGATTAAAATAATTTGCATTGTTGGATCATATTGGTGGTGTTTGCTATCATGTCTCATTGTGCATCGTCGATTTGTGTGTTACATGATTAAAATAATTTGCATTGTTGGATCATATTTACGCTGAAGATCTAAAAATAACTATTTGGAACTACCCAACAATGATATCGGATTTTGGATCTGGTGTTTTTTTAATTCATATATCAAAATTGTTGGATCATATTGGTGCTGAAAATCTAAAAATAACTATTTGGAACTACCCAAATTGTTAGATCATATTGGTGGTGAAGATCTAAAAATAACTATTTGGAACTACCCAACAATGATATCGGATTTTGGATCTCATATTTTTTTAATTCATATATCAAAATCTCCATTTTCGAACACTTTGTGTGCCCAAAAAAAATCAAGGGATTGTCTGTCAAAAAAATATGGAACAAGCACACATTTATCTGGACACACCTTCCAAGCATCTATGGCAAAACAAATCCATAGGAAATATGTTCTGGAACCATTACCATATGGGGCAATGAAAGACAAAGAGTATCTGGACACACCTTCCAAGCATCTACGTTCATCTGAAAAACAAATCCATAGGAAATATGTTCTGGAACCATTACCATATGAGGCAATGAAAGACAAAGAGAGAAATTTGATCTGGAACCGTTACCATATGAGGCAATGAAAGACAAAGGTTTGGTGTGAGATGCAATTGTTAATGAAAATAAGCTATTGGATTGAGCACTTGGGAAGGAAGTTGCACATGCCTCTATTTTGAGTAGTGATTGTATTACATTTAACATTAGGATTTTTTTTCCCTCAAATTCAGCTATAGTTAGATCACATAACTTACATATCACATCTTTTTTCATCTATGCTCTTCTTCCAAATGCACTACCGACTTACGGCATTTCCTTTGCAACATCTGGTGCAAATGCTAGTTTATCTGTTATTAATTGATAATGTATCTACTATTGAATTACCATCTTGTCACATTGAACACTAAAATTACCAGAAATTTTGAATTCGCAAATTTCAATTTTTGAAATTACCTAATTTAAAATTTCTTTTGAAATTGCATAATTTAAAAGTTATTTTTAAATTTATGTAAGAGATGTTGCGGGCTTCACCACTGCAACTGGGGTGAAAGTTTCTATGTTCTGGTTTTGTAATCATGTTCTCTGTTGTGGTGCGTGCATGGCTAGCCGACCACATAAAGCACAATTCATACATTATATACATAAGAATTAAACAAAGGTAAAAAATTGTGAGGCGACCTAGCAAACATTATGTACATAAGAATTTTTTTTAAATGAAATTTTGTGAGGAGGCGAAGTGCAAATATTTTGTACATAAGAATTTTAAAAAAGTAAATTGTGAAGAGGCCTACTCTGGAGGTGCAGAAAAAGGTGATTATTGATATAATAGGCTCAGGACCTCCATGCCAATCATATGTTCCTACAAAAGTGCCATGGGGACCTGATTCTGTCGTGCTCAAGGAATGAGATTCAAGCTAACTCTGATCTTCCAGAAGACTATTGGCTTTTGACTTAAACAACAACCATCGAGAATTTACCAACTTCATGTTGACCAGTATCTTTATACCATAGAAGACTGTCCAGGCGACCTACAATGTCTCCATCCATATGAACATAGTGGTCGGTAGAGGTCCACCAACACGCAGTAACCAACTTCATCAATCCAGCTAACATCCCTCATCTCATCTAATAAGTGAGCCAACAAGTTGTTTGCATCCCACTTGATGTTTGCAAGCCTTTTCAAAATTCAAAAAACATAACTTCTTGTTAGAATCTCAGCCTGCCTTGTAATAGACCTTAGAGCTTCATGCCCAAAATCTCATCAAGGAAATTGACCATATATAACCTTATAGCCAAATGAGCAGAAGGCACCCAGAAAACATATTCGAAGAAAAATTGAGAATCCTATCTGCATGTGGGTATCAGAGAAATGGATCCTGCAAACACCTTAGGATCCTGTCTGCAAAGAAAAACGAATCTCGCAGAGACCTTAATGCCTTGTCGGCAGTCCCAATATCCACCTTCCACAGCTTCACAAGCTGATGATAAGGGTGCTTGGTTCCATCCTTACTGCACTGCGATCTATCTTAAGTAAAACTAAAATGATAAGATTTACTAAAACTAAAATGATAAAATTTGCAGGAGCCTTTGCAAACCCCAAATTCAAAAATCACTGGGACTTAGACAAGCACTGGGACTGAGACACGACACTCGGAGGCAACAGTGGGGAACCACAATGGAATACAACCCCCCCAATTAACGCCCCAGAGTTTACTCATATAATGGGGGAGCTTACCAATGAAATAATTACTAAGATGAAGGAAGGGCACTAGCAAGAAGTGAAAGGGGAAAATCATATATTTTTATACAGAAGACTGCTAGTTTTTGAACCCAGAGGGAGAATATATATGGTTATCGAATTCCTGTGCACTGATGCTCTCTCCCTCCATATGAAACCCTTCAATTCGATCTCCGATGCTTATCTATTATGGCTTCTTAATGCTGGAAAAATCTCCGATGCTGGTCTATTGCGGCTCTTTTCAACTCGCAAAATGCTCCTTCCTGCAAAAAGGGTTTTGCATGAGCCATTACTTCTTCGCTTGGTACAATCACCAGCTCCAGGCGTACAATTGCTAACTCCTTCCCCTAGTACAAAGTTTGAGTCTCCCCCGAGCTAGGAAATGAACCTTTCCTTGGCCCTCGCCTTCCGTATTTTCCAGGTTCAATTTTCTTCAGATGTTTCACCTTACCCATTTTTTCGATTCAATTTTCTTCGGGATGCTTTGTTCAGCGAATAGATAGTCATGGCCATAGCCTTCAAGCATCTATTGCGCTGAAATTTGCTAGGGCGAGATCCATTGCAATGAAATTCTACTGGGTGAGATCTATTGCAATTAAGCTTCATGCCTGAATGTATCCACCCTGCTTGTGAACCAAACCTTATTTTTTTTAAACCAGACCAACAAAAGAAGATGTTGGGCATAAAAGTTCAGACATATATAATATAATTTTAATTGATATATGTATATGTATTGTGGCATATATGTTGCACTATTGTTTAATCAATGAGTGACAACATATATAAATAGGTTATATATAATTAGTATATATTTTATAGTTGGTATATAATATATACCCGTTCATATGCAATATGGTTTCTTTTAATAGATACACATAATATTTAAAAGAGAAAAACTGTTTGCAAAGGTGTTAATGAAATCAATTATATTATTAAAATTTTCCCTCGTTCGAAACTATACTTTGTATGGGTCTTAATTTGGTGTAGTAATTACATAATTGGAGTTCTTTTGGGTTTTGGGAGCTATAATGTTGCATAATTATATATATTAGTTTTTTTATATGTATTAAATATTGGTTTTTTTTTATATATTAAATATTGTTTTTTTTTTTTTTTAGTTATTAATAATTTTATATCTATATATATATATATATATATATATATATATATATATATATATATATATATATATATATATATATATATATATATATATATATGGTTTGTATATGAGAAGATCGTATTAAATTTTGGGTGATACTATGCATAACTATAATGTTATCTTATCCAAAATGGGTTCTATTTATATATATATATATATATATATATATATATATATATATATATATATACACATACATATAATGCACTTATAGCAACATAGATGTCACATAATTAAATTGATTCGGAAATTACAATGGGATCTATTGTATATATAAAGTGAGGTGATTGTTAAATCTCTTTGTATCTCTTCATTCGAATGACCTTGCAGGTTGGGAGTGAAAGTGCCTTTCTCGGTTCAATCACAGTGGGCAACAAAGAGAATCCATCATTTGATCCATGCTAATAAACTTAATACAGGTTCTCAATCAATTAAAGTAGTAGTACTAGCATTACAAGATTCGTGGGTTTGATGGAAAAAAGGTTTGGTCTAGAGATTACACAATAGGCAGTCCAACCACATGTTTTATGCTTTCTACTTTATGCAAATATCGTACTATTATTTAGGCTTACATATATTATATGTTCATGCGGTATATAGTTAGGGTTATTGTTTTAACTTTATATTTATTTCCAAGCCTTAATATTTAGTTTACACATCCATATATGTATCAGTGTGTTGGTCTATTTTGATTCAAGTAGTTATTAGTCCTGGCCGAAAGGGATGACAAGGACTCTTGTAATCGATTTGCCTTATTTTAAGCCAGTATACAAACAATATATGATTAAATCCAAAGTCGAGCTTACATGCAATAAATCACCCTTTTTTCAGCCTATTACACGGACAAAGTTTCTTGATAGCGAATCAAAAGCTATCAAACATTCTGAGGTCTTATTTGGCCTCTTCCTGAGGCCAAGAGGTTCATAACTTAGTTAAAATGCATAATATTAATAAGATTTTGTGACATGATTGAATAATGCCAGGGTTGCTATAACATTATTTACTTAAAATTAAATGCTTGGTTGCACATGTGGCAGTTGGCGCAACTAATGCTTGGTTGCACATGTGGTAGTTGGCACTCTTGGCTTGCATGGCTTGCGGTGTCCTGCCATGATCTTGCTAACGAGGCACTCACAATGTCTTGCCACGATCTTGCTAACGAGTCTTGCCATGGTCTCGCCACCACGATCTCCCTTGCAGGTGGGTGCCTCATAATCTGGGAACTTTTTTCTTTTTTCTTAGTCTCTGCAACTGCAAAATTCTTCTATGTAATTCTTGAAAAATAGTAAGAAGGCACTATCATCGTACGCTACGCTTTATTGGGTTTACTGGGTTCTTATGCCTCGGGTATATGGAGACAAAGCTTTACTGGGTTCTTATGCCTGGGGTATATGGAGACAGAGCGCTCAAATTCTCAAAGTGGGTAGATTAGCAGCATTAGGTGGTGCTACAGTTGAAAAGAACAAGTATCTTCTTTTCGATTTCTTAAGTTGTCGGTCAATTGAAGTGAATAGTAAGAAGGCATTATCATCATATGCTACGCTTTACTGGGTTCTTATGCCTTGGATATATGGAGGCAAATATTTACTAGGTTCTTATGCCTGGAGTATATGGAGACAGAGCGCTCAAATTCTCGAAGTGGGTAGATTAGCAGCATTAGGTGGTGCTGCAATTGAAAAAAACAAGTATCTTCTTTTCGACTTCTTAAGCTGTTGGTCAGTTGAAGTGAATAGAGGCAGTCCCTGCAAAGGTAGATAAATATAAGAGTTAAGTTTACAACACCATTTGATTCATTCATTCGAATTTGTTTCATTGGACTTTTATTCATTAAATTATCGAAAAACAAGTATCTTCTTTTCGACTTCTTAAGCTGCTGGTCAGTTGAAGTGAATAGAGGCAGTCCCTGCGAAGGTACAACAATATAAAAGTTAAGTTTACAACACCATTTGATTCAAGCTCATTCAAGTTTGTTTCATTGGACTTTTATCCATTCAATTATTTGATTCATTCATTCGAGTTTGTTTTATTGGACTTTTATTCATTCAATTATCGAGTTTGTTTCATTGGAGTTTTATTCATTCAATTAATTTTAACGAATTCACATAGTTAGTGGCTTACCTGATAGGCTTCTCTGTACATTGATCTATACATTGAAATAAAAAATCGAGCTAGAATAGAAGCAGGCGAGTGACAAAACATACTGAGACCAACAAACAGGTTGCAAAGTTGGAGCTAAAATCCAAACGAAATCTGTTGAGCTATGATTTTCTCGTTTAGGGCACCTTGCCATAAACATGGCTACCCCATGTTACACTCCACTTAGGGTATTCACCTTGAAGCCCTGATCCAGCAATGGAGCGCTCTAACACTTTGGAGGATTTTGCGATGTAAAGATGTTTTCCAAATAAAGCTGCAAGAAATGTAACCGAAATTGGTAGGACTACGGACGGTGCATGGCTTACAGCATAGTCACATGCTACAATATACTATCAATCCAGTCCATTAAGTTACAGTCGAACCCCATCTCGCAGAGTGAAGTTTTTTCAATCTATTCAATTATAGCTAAACTCCATCTCGTAGAGTGTGGGTTTGTCCAGAACTTGCCGTTGAACTGGTTTCTTCTCATCTATATGTTTCTTTGTCGCAACTCTACTCAACATTATTTTCATTAAGCTTCTCAATCTATTTTGGCTACTTCCCAACATCTGTTTTGGCTGCTTCCCAACATCTTCTTTCGCTACTTCCCAACAGCTACTCAACATTCTTTCCATTAAACTTCTCACTCTATTTTGGCTACTTCCCAACATCTGTTTTAGCTGCTTCCCAACATCTTCTTTCGCTACTTCCCAACATATGAATCTAAATCTGTCAATTATCTGGAGAATAACGAACACTACCATCCACTCTCCAGAAAACTAGAGATATTCTTTGTCTAATCCCGGACTGCAAGAGGAAAATAATGAATCCTTGATAAGTGCAAGAAAACCACCTAAATTTTAGGTTGTCAAAACCATGAAACACTGCATAAAACTTCTCATAATGTTGCAAAAAAGGTAAAATGTTAATTATGCCATGCCGATACGAAATTACCCCTCCCTTTTCCCCATCCAGGAAAACACTGTTGCTAAAATAATAAGTGAAAAAAATATAGTATTTTCCAAGAAATAACAAGATCTTCGACTAAACAACCTATCTCTTTTTGTTCTAACACAAAATCGCAAGTATTTTTAAGAGAGATTTATTTCATAAAATTTAGTTTTTTTCATTTACAATCTACAACTGTTTTTTAAAATTTAAAATAAGAAAAATAAAATTTATAGGTAACTTGTGAATGCCTATATAAGTATTATTTTCTTGCCCGTTTGCATTGTGAAACAACCAATTTTCTACCCAGAATGAAACATTTTCATAAATATATGAAACATTTTCAGACATGTGAAATATTTTAGCAATCAAGGCTTCAAACCCTAAATATCTCCAAGAGAAATCAAGATGAGGACTCACTAGTGCGAATTTGTTGTCACAACCAGGCTATTTAGGCTCATTTTCATCATGAACAATGTCACCATAGAGTCCACCCTGCAAAAAGAGTAAAAGCAGGCACACCACAGTAACCCCAAGAAATTGTAAATGAGGTTCCGTCATCTGGCAAATGTAGAAGGCAACGAATTAATAGGCATGAATGTTCGAATTGGATGGACAGTTTCTCCAGTCGACGAGCATTCATTGACACTAAACTCTGATTGGTGCTGAGACCATTTCACAATGAAAAATTCCAAAATATACTTGATTCGATGATCCGGCCCACCCTACGAACTACATGAAACTAAAGGGATAGTAGCAAGTCGGGAATGCTCATAATCTATTATCGGACAAGCTTAAATAGGCCTGTCGGAGATCCTTAAACAGGAAACCGAGAACGCACACATATACAGAGGGTCATACTCTTGGGTTGTTTCTCGTCCTAGTCGCTACAAAAAGAAGGTTAGGTGTGCATGTTCCGGACCTTGACTGAAGGTAGGTTCTTATACAAACTTCATTCCCCTCGCCCCAATGAATGATTATGCGTATAGAAAGGTACAAAAATATCTTAGCATGAAGTCATGATTAGAACAAGTGGCAAGCATGCAAGAAGATGATAGATAATTTCAAGAATTAAAATCATGTGTCTTGTCGCGGGATGTTTCCAAGAGTTTTAATTACTGCTAAGTGCTTGGAAATGATGGATTTGATGAGTATGGTTTTATAAAACTTTTAAAATTGAAATAATATTAAATTTTGTTTTAAACAATGCTTTGCATCCAAATACATAATGGAAACTCAGCGAGAAAATACATAATGGCATCCATAAAACTGTGAACACACTCCATTTCAAACGTGTTATAGAAGGTTGTTTTTAAAAATAAGTTTATTTATAGGTTTTCTCATGTGTTATAGAAGGTTGTTTTTAAAAATAAGTTTATCTAGGTTTTCTCATTCTCACCAGCTAAAAGAGTGAGTTAAATGAATCTATTTTTTTCAAGTGAGACAAATATCTCCACACATATATATAATTCCACTCTTTTGCCTATTAACTTACTCCATATTTATTTAATAAATTATAAATGAAAACACGAAACATTTAAATTCAATTTCTGATATAAACAACAGAAAAACAAAATTCTGATCAACCTGCTCCATATTTTTGTAATGGTGGTGTCCATGTAAGGGTTATTATTTTTTTTCTCCCATTGAAAATAATTTGCCCTTTTGATAATTGCTCCAGCCACCACCTCTGGTATGTGTTCTGTTCGGTTATTGCATATTATGACATTAGATTCCCGGAATATGACCCATTCGCTTATTTAGGTAATTTAATACTGCTATATATAATATGCCAATCACACTTCTTTGTTTCTATTTTTAAATAAAATTAAATACAAATAAAATTAAATAAAAATATAATTCATGAGAATTTTTTTTTTCCCTATGTCACTGTTTCGATATTAAATCTTTTTCAATTCAGATTAAGTTTAGATTAACTTAGATAAGGAATTAAAGAATCAACGTGATATTTTGGTAGAATTTTTAAATAAAACTAAATAGAAATATAATTTATGAGAAAAGTCAGAGTTTCAATATTTAATTTGGTTCAGTTCACATTATGTTTAATTTAAACTTATAGTAAAAGTTAAAATATATTTATTTCATGTGCCAAATCTTTCCTCCACTCAATGCAGCGCTGCTACTCAGCTTTTCTTGTCTGATTTTCTTTTTTCAGCATGAAAAAAGCTTTATATTGATAATATATAATCAACAAAATGCCTTTACATAGACAACTGTGCGATATTTTCACTCTATAAATATGGCGGAAGATATGAAAGAAGGTTCTGTTTGTACAGAGTAATGATGGAGATTGGAAGCATATTATCTTCAGCTGTTAAACAAAACTGTATTCCAAGCCAGCAGAGAAGTTACGTTCATACCTTTTGCTATGTATAGTACCGATGTAAGATCCTAGCATAAGACAAGACATAAACATGAGAAAAAAACATAGATGTGAGTTATATGTTAGGGAGACGGAATCTGGAAGCATTTGTTTGCCATTTTAATCTGCATCCTCCATACGCCCTGAGGGGAATTTAAGCCTTTTTTGGATAATGCATCAGCCTCCCTGTTATTAGCTCTGATAGTGTGTGAGATAGAATAGCCCTTCTTGCTGCTCCATAAGTCCGCTATTCTATCCAGCCATCCAACGAGATGAGTGTTTTCTATTCTATGCTTTGACAGAACATGATCAATAATCATCTTAGAGTCCCCGAAAATATTTAATTTCGGAATGTCAAGGAAAGTGCAGAAGGAAAGAAATCCTGCCAATGCCACCGCCTCAGCCCTGTTGTTAGATCCCTGTCCACACACACACACACACACACACACATATATATAACGCATCCATATATGTATGAGTGTGTTGATCTATTTTGATTCTAGTTATTTGATTAGACTTATATATATAAAAAGATGTCCATACACTTGTATCATTTGGGTGGATATCCCATGAACGTAATTTGCACGGTATGTTTGATTAATTTTATATATAGATATATTCGTTTAGGAATATATATATATATATATATATATAATATGAGCCAATTTTACTAATAAACAAATATATAATAATATATAAATTAAATTACAAATACATATTTATTTTTTATATAATTATATATTTGTTTATTAGTAAAATTGGTATATATATATAACATAATAGTTACATAAATAATTAAATCAAAAAATTAAATAAAAAACACTTTTATCACCAACTCATCCTTAAATAATTAGAATCAATGACAATCTTGAGTTGAAATCTCCCCAAGCCACTATAACAAAAAGGTAAATTATAAGAAAAAGAAAAGCCTAATCGAACTCACCTTGTTAGAAGGATTGGACATTGGTTTATAAATCAATACGAAGTGGATCCTTGTGCTTCATTGCTCATGTGTTTGTAAATCCTTTCGTTGTATCTTTAAATTCTGATGAATTTTGTTTATATCTGTTTCGGATCTTGCCTATTCAAGATGGAGTTGTGGTGTGCAGATCACGCATTTTAATGTAAGGTTCTTGCAATCATTTTTATGACCAATGCTAACCAATTTTCACAGTTAAAAAACTAAATTAATTAATTTTTTAGAAAGTGATCAGATGTCGATTTGAAGAGGTAATCAAGTTTGGGGAATTTTTTGAGTTTCTTGAAGTTGTATATAACCCAGTGTGAGCTAGAAAAACCATAGATTCAGATGTTGATCCAAAACTATGAGCAGCTCCCTTCACTCATCACTAGCATTGAGGCTTCCAATGCATGGTTGTCAAAGAGTCTGGATGTCATAGTACGAACACGCAAGATACCTTTCATCAGAACCCTCACCAAGGCCTTGAGGAAGAACCAAGTCATGTTGGATGTTGAAAAGTATATAGAGCAGTCGATGTGTGAAGCCACCAGTGATGACTTGCAGCTCAGCATAGAGAACATGCAAAGGTTCATCAATGGTCCAACCACACTCAAGACAATGTTGCGCATGCTTTAGGATGAGTTGGACAGAGGTTTTAGGACCATATACCTAGAAGTTGTGGAGGTAAGAGTCTGCTTCGACAAAGATGTCATGAAACAGTATAGGGACACAATAGCACAGTACCAAGCTTGGTATTAGTTCGTCAACAAAGAGCATCGCGAGGAGGTTACCAAGGTATATGTGGAAATTGTATTATTGTAAACATATTGTAAGTGAAATTCCAAGTGTCATTAGTGGAATGTGAACAATCAATTTTGTAATGTGAAGAGTCATGAGGGTAGTCCAAGAGTCAAAGGGGAATGTCAAGGGTCACCCCACCCTTTGCTATATATAGAACCTCATAACTCATAATACTAGATTTTGGGAGCCAAGATTTTGGCTAGGAATTACTTAGAGAAGACTTGGAGAGTATTATGACGAGCCTTGGCTTCTCCACACTGCAGAGCGAGTACATCTCTTTGGAGGAGCAACCAGTGTTGACTATAATGTTACACTATTGGGGCTAGTGGCTATCAATTGTATGAATCTTGTTGTAATTGTGTTGTTGATTTAACCCGTCACTTTGGATTGTGGACTATTATGCTTTCCATCTTGTGATGTCATTCAACTCTTGTGTTCCTTTCAGGTTTCGTACTATTACAGACTTCTAAAGGACACACTTCATTTTCCCCTTCATGTGTTAGAACCCCCATGCATCTCACTTGACTCGCTGCAAGGTCACACACTTGCTTCCGACAAAGATGTCACACTTAACTTTGTGCGCTATCACAGTCAAGGCATTGCTTTACTACCCACTGCTGGGGCTCCTACTCCAAACAGTCTCAGGTCTAGTTGGGACTTCTTATTGGGGAGATCCCCTGACATGTTGGCGGGTCCATCACTGTCAACAGGTATGTGTGCATATAAAAACCAACCTAGATCCATCTTAACCTTAGATCTACCAAGCGCCGAGATGGATCAAATCACTTTTCACTTTAAAAGAGGTTTGTATCTCAAGAGAGTTTTTCCCTCACAGCGCTTGATAGATCCAGAGTAAATATGGATCCACGTTGGTCTTAATTCAATTACTTTTATTTTTTATATACACATCCACAATCATCTTAATTCAATTACTTTTATTATTTATATACACATCCACGATCATCTTAATTCACTTACTTTTATTATTTATATACACATCCACGAACATCTTAATTCAATTACTTTTATTCTCTATATACACATCCACTTACTATTGACAAAAAATCATACTTCATAGCCATTAAGAAAAATTCATATTCATTTAACATTTACACTAAAGTCATAGTAGTGAACACAAATCTTATTGTGCCGAGAGGCGCTCTACAACTGAGCATAGGGGAGATGTGTAGGTGTTAGATGTTAAACATTAGACGTAAACATTTTTCAAATTGGTTTTTTTTATATTGTAATTTTGTTTTTATTAATAAAATTACAAAGAATTTTTTAGATAAAAGGAATATACATATCACATTAAAATATATAATAGTTAATGACCATATTTAAATTTAATTAATAGGCACATATAAATTTAATACTTACAATATAACAATATTTTTAACCATGAATATTTACCCCTATTTTACCATGGATATATTAAATTCTGAATAAGATTTATTACAATATCATGGGCCAATGCTATAGATTATAATACCACATTCCTAAAAACCATAACTCATTTCAAAATCAAAATATTTTATAAATAGGTTTTATTAATTAAAACTTAATACTTACAATATAACATGATTATTAACCATGGATACGATTAATTTGTAAATAGGCTTTGTTACAATACCATATGCCAGTACCATGCCTTATCAATACCACTTGCCCAAAAACCATAACTCATATTTGATCTCACATTTTTGTGATCCATATTGATTTTTGCAACTAACTTTCAGATAAATCACATCAACAATATTTGATGGTTGACATTTACCTGAGGATCGTGAGGATGAACCTCATTAGTAGGTTCGAAACGTCGACCATCAAATATCATTGATGTGATTTATCTGAAAGTTAGTTGAAAAAACCATAACTCATTTCAAAATCAAAATATTTTATTTTAATTTTATTTTATAACATTTTTAAAATTAAATCTAAAAGAAAAAAGGTATGGGAGATGTTATAATGGTGTAAATGTTTGTAAACAATTACATGTGAGTTCTATCCCATTATGTAGAGATGTTGTAATGTCATTTAAACATTTTGACTTGAACAAAATAAAATAAACTAAAATAATTAATAATGATAATTATCAATGGTGTAGTCTAACTTATAGATGAAATGACCTTTTTTCAGTGCATTTTTCTGGTTAATTTTAATCAAAATCTGATAGAGATTTTTAAAAACTTGAGTTTAAGTTATTTAATTTGTAGAATTCGAGTGCCCCGAGGGTTTTTCAGGGTGTTAAATCCATTTATGCATTCAAAAATGCATTTTAAACACCAAAAATCACGATCTTGTTTGAGATTGTGTTGCCAGATTCTAGTGAAAAGGCCATTTTTTATATAAGTTAGACTACGCTATTATCAATAAAACATTTTGATTGGGTCAAATTACATATAATTAAAAGTAAAATAAAATTAATAATTATAATTATAATTAATAATAAAACCAACCTAGATCCATCTTAACTATCCACCATGTGCCAAGAGAGATCAAATTTGTTGAGATGCAAACTTCATTTAGAGTGAAAAGAGATTTGATTTGTTGAGATGCAAACTTCATTTAGAGTGAAAAGAGATTTGATTTGTTGAGATGCAAACTTCATTTAGAGTGAAAAGAGATTTGATCCCTTTGGGTGCTTGGTAGATTCAAGTTAAGATAGGTCTAAGTGGATACTAATTCAATGTGATTTTACAAAAGAAGCATGGAAATTTATGGTGACAATGACATAAGGAAAAAGTAAGTGGAGTGAAAGTATATTATTGGAAAGCATTTAAAAATGGTTTGAGAAGAAACCCTCAAATAATAGAGAACCTTATTTCTACTAGTGTAATGGCTATATGGATAGATAAAAACATATACATTTTTGAAGATAATGAATTGCAACCTTTTAAATTACCACAATAATTTAAAATGTCAAGGAATTAAATAGACTTCAAAACTAAAAAAACAAGAAAGATAGGAAAATTGAAGGGAGACATAGTGTAATGGTTATATGGATAGATAAAAACATATACATTTTTGAAAATAATGTATTGCAACTTTTTAAATTACCACAATAATTTAAAATATCAAAGAATTAAATAGACTTCAAAACTAAAAAAACCAAGAAAGATAGGAAAATTGAAGGGAGACAAATTTAAATCTTGGAATTTCTTTGATGGTGCATGTTAAAAAATGTCGAGTGATTTTCCTATCAAATAACCAATAATATTTTTTAATAAAATACTTTAGAATAATTCTCTTACCCCACACACACACACACACACACACACACACACATATATGGTAAGAGAATTATTCAAGATAAATAATATGATAATACTTTGATCGACCAAATGAAAACATTAAAACCATAATTTTTTTAATTTCTT
This sequence comes from Pinus tabuliformis, assembly GCA_031772625.1. Lineage (NCBI taxonomy): Eukaryota > Viridiplantae > Streptophyta > Pinopsida > Pinales > Pinaceae > Pinus > Pinus tabuliformis. Next base: position 683,037,603 of record CM062807.1, read on the forward strand.
TCTCTCCCATGTACACAAACACAAAACACAACATGGAAGTGAGCATTCCATCTCATTCAAAAAATTGAAAATTAAGGAAAAAAGAAACACAGCATGGAAGTGAGCATTATGTCATATTCAACAAAAAAAAAATCCATAATTAGTAATTATGAACTCAAATGGTTGGCAGGGTTGACCTTTTTTAAGAGGGCAGAGGGCTCGGGGGTGAACCCTTGCCACCCTGACCCTCTGTTTTGCACCTTCTTTCATCAGTGCAGCCGGGGATTTCTTCTCTTGATGTGTGGGTGACATCTTTATTTTAGGACCCTCTGAGGTGTTCGGGGTTCATTGTGGCCTCCTACCAGCTTGCTCTGCTACGATTTTCTTCTCGTCGGGTTTCTTGACGGTGTCTGGGTTTGGGCTTCACTACTACCCAGATTAATGTTTTACAGTGCTACCATTATCCAATGTCGCTCCTACCCTTCTCGTCTATGTTTGAGTTGCTTCGCTACGAGGCTGTCGGGACATTGTCGTTGCTATCTAATGCCCTCTTTGTTTATAGTTTCATCACCCCGATTTTGGGCTTTTTTATTTGGGTTTTCCTGGGTGACCAGTCCCAGGTTTTGAGTTTTTTTCCAGGTTTTGTCTTCTTTTTTTTCCAGGTTTTCCAAACTTTGTGAAGTTTTTTCGATATTCTTCATTCAACCTTAGATGTTAGGAGAGATGGGTCTGATCCTCAGACCCATTAGCTCCTAGATCTTTTCTGCCAAGGCATTCCATACATTTTATCTCTTATGTTCCTGCATTGTATCTTTTATATTCATGCATTGTATTTTTTATAGGAGATCGTTTGGTTCTCCCACATTGTATGGACATCATTGTACTCAACAATCCCTTTGACCTACCTTGTGGTCAATATTGGACATAAATATAATTACCTTATCTATCTTATCTTATCTCTGGGTTGTTGTACCTAGTTTTTTGTGTGCATGTGATGAGGCATCTTAGAGAATCTCCAAATGTTTCTTGTTGGTCAAAAAATCTTCCATGCTATTTTCGTGCCCATCAAAGTATCTTCTTGTATTGGAAAAGTGCCTCTCTTTGTTGGTGACATAGTTATCCTTTTAAATCTTGTTTGTGAGCTTTATGCCCTTCTTTCTTTCAGAATTTTGTTGGGGTTTACTGACCTACATAGTTATAATTGATTTCCCATTGTTTAGGCTATATTAAATCTTGTTTGTGAACTTTATGCCCTTCTTTCTTTCAGAATTTTGTTGGGGTTTACTGACCTACATAGTTATAATTGATTGCCCATTGTTTAGGCTATATTAGTGCACCCTTAGGGGTTCTTTGATGAGTGTGCTATTACTTGGTTTTCATCAGAAATGATGATATTTTGGTTTCAATGTATATGATGTATGTAAACAACTTATTATTATTAGTCCCTGCCAAAACTAACAGGGACTATTGTTTAATCGGTATGCCTTGAAATATGAGATGGTGTACAAAAATATAGATGATTAGACCCAAAATTTTGTTGCACATGTTTTAATTCATTTTTTTCCTAACCTATTAAACACTATCAAGGCTTTGTGTTAACGAATAAAAAATTATGAGGTCTTATTTGGAGTCATACCGAGGCATACCGAAGAAAAACTTAAGATTAGTTAAAGTGATATAGAGAATTTCTTGTTCAAATGAACAAATGCTACTTTAACTTAATTTCTTGGCATTTTATGTTTTCCATGCTAAGGCTTATGAAGTGACTATTCTAGTTTTGCAGTAAAAATATGTTATGCATTCGTGTCAACGCTCCTGCATGGCCCATATGTGTCAACACTCATGCATGGCCATGTTGTACCATTTGGACTTGTTTCTGTGACTGCATGACCTGTTCATTCTTTCGGTGCTAATCTCATATGTTACATAATTTAACTTTGATTTTGTGGTAGATTTTCTTTGTGCTGAACTAGTTAGAACGATGGAAGTCTTGTTTTGCAACTCCTTCCAAGAGTTATTAAGCTTTATGTATCAACATGAATAATTCAGATAATGACTTAGAATGATTCAGATAATGACTCAGAAAGGTTCAGATTAATGATTCATATAATGGCTCAGGTACAACTTTTTGTTCTATAGTTTTTCAAAGTTTTTCTTTGCACTGAAGTAGTTAAAACATTATTCTAACAAGACCCTCTGAAATCCATCTGTACTTGTATTCTTCTATATTAATTAGATAAATAAAGCCATCATTCTTCTGTATTCAATTAGTTGTATTCTTTCATATTAGTTAGATAAATAAAGCCAACTGAGCAGATAGGCATCTAGAAAACAGATTGGAAGCGAACTTGAGAATCCTATCTGCATGTGGGAATCAGAGAAATGGATCCTGCAAACACCTTAGGACCCTGCCTGCAAAGAAAAATGGATCTCGTAAAGACCTTAATACCTTGTCAGCAGTCCCAATATTCACCTTCCACAGCTTCACACGTTGGTGATAAGGATGCTCGGTTCCATCCTTACTGTACTGCAATCTATCTTGAGTAAAACTAAAATGATAAGATTTATTAAAACTAAAATGATAAAATTTGCAGGAGCCTTTGCAAACCCCAAATTCAAAAATCACTGGGACTGAAACACGAGACTCGGAGGCAGCAGTGGGAAACCACAGTGGAATACAACCCCCGATTAATGACCTGGAGCTCACTCATATAATGGGGGAGCTAACCAATGAAATAATTACTAAGATGAAGGAAGGGCACTAGCGAGAAGTGAAAGGGGAAAATCAGATATTTTTATACAAAAGACCGAGTTCTTGAACCCAGATGGAGAATATATATGGTTATCGAATTCCTGTGCACTGATGCTCTCTCCCTCCATGTGAAACCCTTCGATTCGATCTCTAATGCTTGTCTATTGCGGCTTCTTAACGCTGGAAAAATCTCTGATGCTAATCTATTGCGGCTTTTTTCAACTGGCAAAATGTTCCTTCCTGCAAAAGGGGTTTTGCATGAGCCATTACTCTTCGCTTGGTACAATCACCAGCTCCAGGCATACAATTGCTAACTCCTTCCCCTGGTATAAAGTTTGAGTCTCCCCCGAGCTGGGAAATTAACCTTTCCTTGGCCCTTGCCTTCCGTATTTTCCAAGTTCGATTTTCTTCCAGATGCTTCACCTTCCCCATTTTTCCGGTTCAATTTTCTTTGGGATGCTTTGTTCAGCGAATAGACAGGCGTGGCCATAGCCCTCAAGCATCTATTGTGCTGAAATTTTCCAGGGCGAGATCCATTGCAATGAAATTCTACAGGGCAAAATCTATTGCAATTAAGCTTCATGCCCGAACGTATCCACCCTGCCTGTGAACCGAACCCTATTTTTTTTAAACCAGGCCAACAAATGAAGATGTTGAGGCATAAAAGTTCATCTATATATAATATAATTTTGATTGATATATGTATATGTATTGTGGCATATATATTGCAATATTGTTTAATCAATGAGTGACAACATATATAAATAGGTTATATATAGTTAGTATATATTTTATAGTTGGTATATAATATACACCCATTCATATGCAACATGGTTTCTTTTAATAGATACACATAATATTTAAAAGAGAAAAATTGTTTGCGAAGGTGTTAATGAAATCAATTATATTATTAAAATTGGCCCTCGTTCAAAACTATACTTTGTATTGGTCTTAATTCGATGAAGTAATTACATAATTGGAGGAGTTCTTTTGGGTTTTGGGAACTGCAATGTTGCATAATTATATATATTAGTTTTTTTATATATTAAATATTGGTTTTTTATATATATATTAATATATATATATTATATATATATATATATATATATATATATATATATATATGGTTTGTATATGAGGATTCAGACATTGAAAATATCGAAAAAATACAATGAAACATGAACGAATTAAAGGGTGTTTTAATGGAGACTACCTGTGTTTCATTCAACAATCCAGTCGAGTTCAAAGCTGAGGATTGTAATGGTCGTTCAAACGCACCAAAAGGGTACAAACCATGTTGTTGGCAGATTACCATATAATGATTACTGATCATATGGGCTCGCATTGTTTTGCTTCCCCATTCAGATTTAATATTTTCAGTTAACTATGTCATTAGTAATGATATTATGCATATCAATATTTATTGAAAGGAAAAACATATTTGATGTGAATAATAAGAAATAAAAAAAGTATATTTATCTTTTAAATATATTCCTGAATAATGTGTTCCAAAATTTTTAAAGTATAATATATTGCATTTTTGTTCTCTTTTTTTTAACAATTTTAATTTTTTTGACTTGTTAAGTTAATCTAACTATAGTGATCTTGGAGCGCTTATCATCATTATCATTAATCATCATCATCATCAATTATTTTCAATTGTTTCCTATGAGAAATATCAACATGCAATAAGGTTAGAGAAACAACACTACATCCTAATATAATATTTATTCTATTAGAAATAAGAATTTTTATATCTATTTTAATAGGATGTTTTCAAATCTTCTATTCTTTGGATGTATCTTTACACTTACACTTTTAACGACAATGGGTAGTTTAATATAAAAAACTCTTGATTTTCTTTTAGAGATATAAAATTATGAATAGTACACCTTCAAATCGCAAAAAGACCATGGAGGTCTTAATTAAGAAACTTTTGAGTAGTGCTCATATTTATTATGTGTCCAAACGGATTGAATTTCGTTACAATGTTTTGAAACACATTGAACTATTGAATTTCGTTACAATGTTTTGAAACACATTGAACTACTTTCGAGCAGTGCTCATATTTGTTACAATTGCATGAATTTATGCCTGAACCCTAATAAAACCCTACTCACCGTCGCATAACAGTTCTCAAACCCTAATAAAACCATGTTCCCTTGCTCACTCGATATTTTAGCTTTGCTTTCCAACCTTCTCTGAATTTTTGCAGCCGCTATCGTCTTCTTCCATCTGCACATGATGATGATCATGAAAATATGGAAACGAGTATTAACGACAATGCCTTATGTCGCATTCACAGTTACTGTGAAATCGCGCATGATATTCCACAATTTTTGCACCCAAATAGTAGTGATGCCTGTGATATGCCCTTTACAACGGCGATAGATAGTGATGCCTGTGATATTAGAAAGTAGTGATGCGTCTGAAACACCCAATTTCGAACAACACCCATATCACAGCAAATTCAAAGTCCTAGTTGGAGTCACTTTCACTGAAAGGAATTTGTTTGAGGTCTCTGTCGAAATAGCCTGGCATGTCACGTCACTTCGCTTCGTCCTCAGATAAAGATAATATGCAAAGTAAACCATGCACCCACAGTTTCCATAATCTGTGTACTCCATTAAAGCTGAAGTTGAAGGTGTAGTGTCACAGATGATGTAAACTGTGGGAACAATGTTTACTTTCCTTATTGTGTGCCCATCATCATCAAACTGTTGGAAACTGCTTTCATGATTATCTCTTCCGATTTAATTTCATGTCATCAAACTGTTGGAAACTGCTTTCAATGTTGTTGCATTTTTCATGATTATCTCTTCCGATTTAATTTCATGTCAGCGGCTCCATGAATGCGTGAATGAATTATGCGTGTTGTGTGGAATATTTATATCAAATACCACTCTCACTCTAACTCTAACTCTAACTCCACGCCGTCTCCGGTTCCAACTTTCAGATGTGTGTAATACTTCCCGTCATTGGACAGCGCATGGCGTATGAGCTGGTGTTAATGAATACACATTAGAATTCGAACAACACCCATATCACAGTAAATTCAAAGTCCTACTTGGAGTCCTGGCATGTCACGTCGCTTCGCTTCGTCCTCAGATAAAGATATGACAACCTCAGATAAGGATAATATGCAAAGTAAACCATGCACCCACAGTTTCCATAATCTGTGTACTCCATTAAAGCAGAAGGTGTAGTGTCACAAATGATGTAAACTGTGGGAACAATGTTTACTTTCCTTATTGCGTGCCCATCATCAAACTGTTGAAAACTGCTTTCAATGCTGCTGCACTTTTCATGATCATCTCTTCCGATTTAATTTCATGTCAGCAACTCCATGAATGAATTGTGTGATTCTTGATGGTGTGGTGAGTGGAATATTTATATCTATACCACTCTTACTCTAACTCAAACTCCATGCCAGCGCACACTAACTCCACACGGTGTCCAACTTTCAGATGTGTGCAGCTCTCAGGGCTCCAATAGCGTACCACTTCCCCTCATTGGAGAGGGCATGTCATATTCATATTACTTAACTGTTTGTTAATAATTTTTATTTATTTATTTTAATTTATATTTTAATTTTTTTTTAATTTATATTTTAAATTAAAATTAATGGGGTAAGTAATAGCAGGTTAATAATTTTATTTATTTATTTTAAATTAGAATTAATGTGTTAGTTTGTTTTTTTAAGTAATATTAAAATAATAATTTTTATTTTATTTTTTAAATTTTTTTATTTTAAATTAGAATCAATGTGTTATTTTATTTTTAAAATTGTTTATTTTAGATTAGAATCAATGGGTTAACTAATAGTTATTATGCAATGTAGAATAAGATGATATTGTTAAAATATAGATACATTTTATTTTAGAAAAAAATTTTGTTTTGTTTTTAAAGTGAATTTGTATTTGAATTTTTATATAAATTTTAAGTTTTTTTTTAGTTGAATTTTTTTTATTACTTAAAAAGCATATAAAAAAGATGTCAAAATGTGTGTGGGTTCACTCCTTGACTAATGTTATTACCATGCTACAGATAAAAAGCAAAATACTCAAGTGAGAGATCCACAGCCTTATAGGCCTTACATACCAAAAAACAAAAAGAATTAGAAAGACATCTATTACCATATTCAGTCATCAACAGTGGTTGAAGCAGGATTGTCTGACCCCGTTCTTGAAGGAGGAGGTGGACAGTATAGGCAGTTCACATGTTGCTCAAAGTGAGCAAGCCAAGCTTCTAGCTTTTCGAGTTTCTCTGTCAATAGATTTTGGCCACTCTAAACAACCATAATTCATTCACAGACATGGAAATGAAATTAATGGATTTGCTCTAGCTTGGCCATGATTGTCTTGTGTTCTTCCCTCCAGACCTTGTCCTGAGATTCCAACATGTCCATGATATATTGGAACATCTCTCATTGCATCGTAGTTCTCCTGATTCACCCAACTATTACACGTCTAACTGAGCCCATGCTTCCCATTCTATTGCTCCTCCTTCCTGAGTTCAAACCTTGGCCAAGATCAACGCCCCTTCTCCTATTTCCTGCTCCACGGTTTCCCTAAGCTAGGATCTTGCAACACCTGCCACCCACAGGACCAGCCGAAGATGTTTTCCCACCACGTACTCCACGGCCCCAGCAGACGTTGCCACGCACAATTTTCGTACCCTCGCTGATGATATCAACACCAATTCCCACATCGCCACCCCAGACTCCATTAGGCACACTTGACCCCTCTCTAAGTCAGGGCAATTCCGCCTTTGCTATCACAGGAGCATGTGAGGACCGCAAAACCGACTTCATGCTAATGGTTGTTTCATCACCCAAACTCTCGAGACGAACACAAATCAACACCAAGATTCACCCAGATAGACCCAGAACCATGTCACCAACAACTATGCACTCTACTAGCCCGTCGTCCTTCGCCAGAAACCCTACACTCCACACCACAGTGAAAGGAGGAAAGTGATCCGAACTTAAACAAGAACGCAACAAATTACATATATAACCATAAATACATAAATACAATAGAAATAACACTTCATTTCATTAATATTAGAATACTGAAATATGCTTACAAACATAATGGAAATAAACTAGCTCGGACAATGGTAACTCATCTCCAAGAAGAGATGTGGCAACAACATGCCTCTTAACTGTGTTACAATGAGGCTCCAAGGCCTATTTATTATTGAGAAACAATGGAAAACCGTAAACATCCAAAAATCTAGCCCTGTGAGATGAAGCAACAAAACGATGGGCCCCATTTGGGTAAATTGGTACTTCAATTACCCGGGGTTGTAACTTTGGCATTAGATCTTTTTGTGGCTATCATAATACCTCATTTCAAAGATCTCGAAGAGGAGGTCATGAAAAACTTGGAAAAAACTTGTTCACGACTTTCCGAGTCTCTCCATTTTCCCTAAAAACGCCATTTAGCGCATCAAAACAACTCCAGAAGTTCAGGACCTAAAAAACTGCCAAAAATGGTAAACTGTGTTACAATTAAAAAAAATAAAAAACTAAAAGAGATAATTTTGGGGGTCCAAGTGGAATAGGAGGGTGGCCACCAATATCCACCTGGATCATTCCTCCCCCCTTAGGAAGCAATCATCCCCATTGCATTGAGTGCCTCCATGAGATGGGGAAACTTTTGCTGAACTTTGTCCCTAGTGAGCCACTTGCCTTGGTGCAGGAGTTGGCCAACTTTGACAACCCAATAGAGTTGGATCTTCTGCTGGCAAGTGTTCTTGATCGATGTGTCCATGATCTGATCAATTATGGCTTGTTCCATGCAGTCTCGGTTTAGCTCTATTGGTGTGAATTGTTCTGTAATGTGGAATGTGTCCCGCAATGGTGGAAATATGGTCGAAGGTAGTCTACATTGAACATAGGGTACAGACCAATGAATGGTGGAATGTTGAGCTCAAAGGCATTGTCCCCTATAGCCTTGGTGATTGTGTATGGCCCATATTAGAGTAGGTGAAGCTTGCGATGGGGTCCAGCGAGACTCTCCTTCTGCAAATGTAGCCAAACTTTGTCACCCACCTGGAACTTGTCTAGCCCCTGATGTTGATCATGGCATCACTTGTACTTAACATTCACTCTATCCAATATATCATGGACCTGTTGCAGGATGTGTTGAATGCGCTTAATGAAGTTGTTAGCCATGTCGGCTTCAGACTAGACATGAGTTGAATCTGCATGAGTAACCACAAATGGTATGGCCACATCAATGGGACATAATGGCTTCATTGCAACCATACCTGAAAGGGGCTATGCCTCGTTGAGTTGTAGAGAGCTCAATTGTAGTTGTGCTAGACATATGGGATGCTTTCATCCCATTTGCATGGATACTTCGAGTTGCACATACGCCGAATGTGTATGATCATCTTGTTGACAACTTATGTTTGGCCGTCAATTTGGGGATGGAAATTCATGGAGTTAGTGAGTTTGGTATCCAACATCGGCCAGATACTTGATCAAAATGAAGTTAGGAATCTGTTGTCCCAATGAGATACAGTGGACTATGGGATCCCAAAGTGTAACCCCACTAGCTCAAAGAAGAGCTTAGCAGTGGCCTTTGTTTTGATACTCTTCTTGCAGACCTCCATAATGGCCATCTTAGAGAATCTGTTAACGACCACGAAAATGAAGTCATTTCCGTGCTTAGTAGAAGGAAGGCCCGACAAGTAATCCATGGAGATGGATTCCCAAGGTCGACTATGAGTAGGAAAAGGAGTATATGGGCCTTGCTTCTTGATGCTTGTTTTAGCAATGGCTCAGGAAGTGCAGGATCTATTATACCTCCTAATATCTCAAGGAAGGTTCGGCCAAAAAAAATACTTTTGCAGTACTACCACTATTTTCTCTAGTCTGAAATGTCCAATGACCCGACTATAGTGTGCCTCCCAAATCATCTTGGCATGTTCTCTTGCAGGAACACAAATGTGTCCTAGGTGGCATAACAGTGCATCTTGGAGGTGAAAATTTGGAACTTTCTTACCTTCTAGGAGTGGCTGGTATGTGCTTACGAATTCTGGATTGCTCTCATAAAGATGCGGCCACCCCGAAGTCTCGTGCCCAAAGGAGTCGATCACAATGATCAGTGCCATGTCTGGTGGGCAGCTAAGGCAGTCTGCAACATCATTGGTGTTTCCTTTCTTTTAATTAATGTTCAAATTGAATTTTTGCAGGTATGTGGACCATTTCTGATGGTGATCGTTCTGCAACTTTCCTTGTGTCTGTATGAACTGTAGGGGTCAATGGTTTATGTGGATGAAAATATCCTTCCCCAGAATGTTATGTTTCCATTGGCAACAATCATGCACAATGGAATACATTTCTTAATCGTAAGTGGGATACTTTTGGATTGTATCTGAAAGTGTCTCACTATGGTAAGCCACTAGATTCCCCTTCTGAGTAAGAACTACACCAATAGCATAATCAGAGGCATCTTTCTCAATCTCATATGGTTGCTGCAAGCCTAGTAATGTGAGCACTGGTGCAAAGCAGAGGTGATGCTTTAACTCGGAAAACACCTTTTTTGTGTTTTGGACCAAAAAGACTTTGTTTTCGCTCTACCCTTGGTGACTTGACTTAAAGGCCAAGTGATATGAGAGAACACTATCACGAACTTGTAGTGGAAATTGGAAAGACCCAGAAAGTTGCGGAGCTCTCTTAGAGTGGTTGGGGCTCGCCAATCCTAAATGAATTGTATTTTGGCTAGGTCCACATGCTCACCCTTCTCATCAATGATGTACCCCAGATATTAAACTAAATGAATTTCTCCAAATTGGCACATGGCTTGTGTTGTCACAGGGTTTGAAGGACTTGTCGAATATGGTGGAGGTTCTCTTCCCAACTCTTGCTAAAGATCAAGATGTCATCTAAATACACCACCACAAATGCAGTAGTGAAGGGTCGCAAGATGTCGTCCATCAATCTCATGAAGGTTGTGGGGGCATTCATTAACCCGAAAGGCATGACCAATCATTCAAAAAAGGCCCTCCTTGGATTTGAAGGAAGTCTTACACACTAGAGGGTTCAATAGGTGCCTGGTGATAAACAGACTTCAAGTAATTCTTGCTGAAATAGTTGGTCCCTTCAGCTAGTCCAGAAGATCATCAATCCATGGGATTGGGTACCTATTCTAGACAGTGATCTTGTTCAATGCTCGATAGTCAATACAGAGTCTCCATGTCCCGTCCTTCTTCTGTACCAATACAATCAGGCTCCTACAGGGTGATGAGATTGACTTGATGTGCCCTTTATACAAGAGCTCCTGAATCTGCCTCTTGATCTCATCGTTCTTAAGAACAGAGCGTTGATAGATCAGTCCATTGGGTAGCAACGCGCTCGAGGTAATATCGATGGAGTTCTTGACCTAACAGTGTAGAGGTACCCCTGTAGGTGAGGCAAAAATGTCCCTATACTCCTCCACGACCTTTTCCATCTGTTGTTGTTGTGTGGAGGAGCCTTGTCTCGTAGCCATGGCCACAACCTTCTTCTTGCCCTAAAGGCAAATCATAAGGAAAACAAATTTCTTGGTATGGGAAAATATCTTACTACATTGCTTTGCAGTGATCAAAGAGATGGTGGTAGGTGGGGCTACCTCTAGTATCCTATACAACTTATTACCCAAAGTAATAATCACAAAGCAAGGTCTAGACTCATATACAACATGTCACTTCCACAAGTATGGTCGTCCTCATAATACATCACACATTTCAGGAGGAGCAACATCACACAGTAACTCATCCATGAAGGGCTTGATGATGTAGGGAAGGCAACACTGGTGGTTGATGCAGAGATTGTGTCCTTGTTGAAGCCACCCAATGGTGTATGGATGCGGATGCACTGTCGTCGATAGGCCCAATTGCTTCATGACCTCTGCTAAAATGAGGTTATTTTAGATCATGTTGTCGACAATGAACTACAACAGGAAACCTTCTACCCACATTTGTGAGTGGAAGAGGTGTTCCCCCTCCTCTGGATCTTCAGGCTCACTGTTCTAGATTTTGGTGTTGGTCACGGTGGCACTGAGCTCCACATCAATGATCAGCTTCCCTTTGTTATTCCCCTTATCGGGTTTTGACTTAGAGTTAGAACACGTCTCTAATTCATAAGCCTTCATCTTGGCCACGAGCGAGTTACACGTAAACAAAATTTAAAGTTATACTTCCTGAATACTGGTTCACAACAATATTTAATTTTTCTAGTTGTTGGAGGTGGTTAATGGATTTGGGGATTTTTCCATAGAGATTATACTTATTTGTTTAAATATTTTATTCTTTTTATGATGGCTTTCATATGGGATCACTACTTTATAAGGGATCCTTGAAGTAGACATTTATGAACTAGAGAAATATTTGTTCTTCTCAACAAAAAGACATGCTACGATATGTTATCTGGAGTCTGGCTTGCTAAAAGACAGACCCAAATGGTTCATGGTGGAAGAAACATTTCCTGTTCAACCCCGGAATAGTTAAGCAATCTTAACCAACTATAAAAAGAATATCTGAAGGCATTCAACGAATCACCATCATCTAATTGAAACAAAATTTGATGCTACAAACAATATGACATGGAACAAATCTTCTAATCATCCACCAACGCTGTAAAAAAATTCCCATGTTTCATCTAACATGCATCTCGTACAAAAAAAACAAAAGGAATATCTCATAGGTGATGTCATTCACTATAATGTGAAGCATTGTTGCATAACATGGAATGTGAGATTCTACATTTTCATTCATGAAATACATATACTAAGTAACATATCCTACAAAGGCAAACAACACTTCCTCGAGTTCAATTGTAGATTGTTATGTGGAAATTTGAAAAGTATCTCGTAATCATTATGGATGATTTCTCCATTTAAAAGCCTTGTTGTTATATTGCAACACCAAAAATACAAAAATCTCCTATTACACTTGTGCAACCAACCATCCTCAATTTCTTAAGAGGTTTATGTTCACCCTTTTTTTTTTAAGGAATGGATAGTTAATATTGATCAAGTTGGTAAATGGGCCAATACCTTTACATTCAAGGAGAGATCAACATTTAAAATAATCGATATATATTCAGAGAGTAGTCTTTTCATATCCTTCATACTCCTTTCTACAGTTATAACAACAATTTTCATGTAAATGCTCCAAAAAACCCCAAAATATTACCCCTCTCGCTCTTGCCTACCCCTTCACCCATTTTGACTGAAATGATAATAAAAAATTATATTCATAATCAAATAATATTTTATTAAATACTCTCACTTGTATTTAAAAAATGTGGGGAAATTTATTTTCCTTAAAATTTGGTAAAGTAAAAAATTCATAAAATACTTGGATATGGTTTTAAGGTGTTTTAAAATTTCAAAAATTAATATGCCATTACTATAATTAATTTTTTTTTATATAGCTTTTGGTTAACATTTCATAGATTGTGAATATCTTAGACTTATTCATTCATATATATTTCATACAAATATTTTTATAAGATTCTCCATCGAGAAGAAATATTACCCCTATAAATATTTTTATAAGACTATTTTTACATAATACCTTCCTTGGATCAGGATACCATCCATTAAACTAAATCTTTCTTTAAACCATTTTATTTTCCCATAATTCACCTTACTCTACTTATTAACTCTTTAATGCTAAAATTTTAATTATTATCTTTTTGATGATGTAGTCTTTTGTATATAAAAAAAAAGATCAGTGAATTCATATTTGTTTGTAATTATGTGAAAATTTAAATAAATTGAAGACAAATAGATAATAATATTTAAGAAATAAATTATTATAAATTTATTAATTATTAATTTTTTAAATATAATTTAGTAATTAATATATAGATATAGAATTAAATTAAATTAAAAAAAAAAAAAAACATCTTGAAAACTTCTATTTATTTAAATATTTGATAGATCAAAGTTTAAAATGCTCCATACTCTATTAATGTCTACATAAAAATAATTATAATAACAGTAAAACTAATATAAATTAAATATATTGGTTTAAAATATTTATATATTTTATAAATAAAATTTAATTTTCTTTTAATTAATTAGGAATTCCCCCCAAATTAATAATTCAATAGCTAAAAATATCTTTACAACCTAGTCAACATAATATGTAATTTGAATCATTTATTATCAACTACTGGAAAGTAACTTGACTATAAATTTCTTTAAGGGAACACACTTCAACAATGTAGTGCATTAACATCAATGTTTGGTAGTCATTGAGAATGTCAATCTATAGTTTCTTATTGGATTACAAGGTATTCAATTTCTTACAAGGTAATTATTATCATTTTGATGATGTAGTCTTTTGTATAAAAAAAGATTAGTGAATTCATATTTGTTTGTAGTTATGTGAAAAATTAAATAAATTGAAGACAAATAGATAATAATATTTAAGAAATAAATTATTATAAATTTATTAAATATTAAAAATATTTCATTTCTAAATATAATTTACTAACTAATGATGATGATGATGATGGTTAACGTCCACTGAGGCCAGACTTTGGTCTATCATACCTAAAGAAACAAATTATTTAGTTTGATTTAACATTTTATTCCTATGCTCAAACAGCTTGGAGAGAAGCCTCCCGAGGTCACTGTAATTTTGACAATGTAAAAGGCTAGGAAGGTCAGTATTGCAACAAAGATTTTGAAACTGAGATCTAATGTGGTTGTACGCGGGGAACTCTAAGAGGAAGTGATTTTCATCCTCGATGTTCGTATTCTCACAAAGATGGCAGAACCTTTCCATCCATAGTGTTTTAGGAACTGCCCAACTACCCGTTTCACTATGGAGCTCATGAGAGTTCATTCTAATCTTGGCTATATTAATTTTCTTCTTTGAGCTAGTTAAAACAAAGAGATACTTTTGATCTTCTAGGGTGGGGTTGATGACCTCCTTATAATATCTTAATTTTCTTTTCGCTGCTAAATCTTTGTCACACCACATTTTTTCTTTGAACTTAGAAGTAACAATATTTTTAATGTTATTAGTGTTTTGCAATGCAACATTCTTGTCGATCTCCCAATGGTTTAACCAAGCCCTGCTGTCTTTATACCAACCTCGTTTGAGCCTTAGGTGGTTTTGGCTAGAATTTAAAGCTAGCTTAGGAATTCTATGGTCTCCTATGTTATTGAGTTTGTGCTTGTACAAAAGAAGCCTAGTCATAGCTAGGCTCTCGATAGGGGAAAGAGCCACTTCTATAAGGAGAATAAGATAGGGTGTGTTGCTTTTAATTTTGAGGTTATACGTTATAAAACGCTTCTGGATTTGCTCAATCTTTCTCCAGGATTCTCTAGAGATGCTACAACCCCAAACCTCACATCCATATAAGATAACTGGAGTGACTAAAGTTTCAAAGAGGAACTTCTTTCTATCCCACATTACGAGGTTTTCCATTTTACAATTATTTTCAAGACCAAAATAAGCTTTCCATACCCCATTAATCCTTTTCTCAATGTTATAGCTCCATTTGAGCTTGTGATGAATATCAATTCCTAGGTACTTGTGGGAAGACACTTCCTCCAAGTTACTATTGTCATACATAAAATTAGCGTAAGTGTCCTTCTTGGATTTGATAATCATAACTTTTTTTTGTCAGTGTTAACAATCATACCAATGGTAGAGCAAAAATCCTGAAGAAGTATAAGTTTCTTATCAAGATCAGATGGGAATCTTGCGAGAATAACAATATCTTCATCGTAGAGAAGAAGGATGATGACTATCCCAGCTAAGATCGTGCCAGCACATCCTGCTTCCTCTAAACAACCTTCTAGCTTGTCGATGTAAATGCCAAATAGGGTAGGGGAGAGGGGACAACCTTGTTTAACTCCGATATTACACTTAATATCTTTCAACCACCCCTCATTGCTCTTTAAATTGGAAATTACATTCTCATATAACCTTACAGCGACAACTATCAACTCAAAAGGAACCTTTAGCTCTTCTAATCTGTTCCAAAGGTTGTTTCTAGGAACCATATCGAAAGGCTTCCTAAAGTCCACAAAGCAACAAAAGAGATTCAATTTATCATTGCGGCATTCCTCCACAATGATCCTAAGCGTAACAAGGTGGTCTGTTGTTGAGTGCTGCTTTCTAAAACCCACTTGGCCTTTAGCCCACTTACCTTCACTTTCAAGCCATATGGTCAACTTCCTTTCCAAAAATAATACCATATAACTTGGCTAGGAGAGCGTTGATCATAATTGTCCGATAATTAGAGGGGTTATTTGTATCCCCACTTCTAAAAATAGGGATAATGAGGCTTTTAGTCCATGGTTTAGGGAACCCTTGCTTGACCACTTGAATGAAAAGCTTGTGAATGTGGGGGATGAGGACAGAACCTCCAATTTTTAAGATTTTTGTCTGGTAACCTTCAATGTCCTTAGCTTTCCCATTAGCCCAGTGATTAACCCCAAAATCAATGTCTTCTAATGATAAAACTTCTTTCGTTGTGAGCAGGGTTTCAAAGTTATACATGACATTTGGAGATTCATAAAGCTTTTAAGATAGGAATTACGGTCGTGTAAAGCAATTTTATTATTATTTTTAGTTTTCCTAGTTAGAATCCGCCTCCATAATTTCTTAGGAGCTACCTTAGAGAGGTGTAAGAGATTCTCTTGTCTTTTACAATATACTGCCTTTTTTTCCTTTTAGTTAGGGCTTTGTATATTTTTATCTTGCTAATTTTAAGAGATTCATCAACAACTTCCTTAATTGCTCTCCTCTCACTTTCACAATCTTTGTCATACCATGGGTTGGTTTTGCTATTTCTTTTATTACTTGAAACTTCAAATTGAGAACTTATTAATAGAATATGAGATGGTTGTAGTAAAATTATGATAGAGATATTCTATGTTGTCTATACTAGATAAAGGAAGCAAATTAGTTTTTAATTCATTTAGAAAGAGATCTTTTTTATTTCTATCAAAGATTAACTTCTTTTGGCTATAAGGATTATCTTCTATGGGATCTCTATGCATGAATGGGATCGCTATGAATGAAAAAATTGAGAGTTATAAGTAAAGGCCTATGATCAGAGTCAGGCTCGTGGTCGTTTAAGATGTCAAAAATTTTTATTTCGTTGATGCAGGTCATCTGGCTATAATTGGGCCACTTCTTTAAACTGTTGCAAATTATGAGATCCTGAGCACTACAAAGCTTGACTAGCTCCGACCCAAACAAATTCTCCTCGAGGTCTTCAAAGCTCCTTTTGTATTGGCTAGCCAGAGGAAGGTCGTCGTCTAACCAAAGAGGATTAGGGCTGGAATGATTGCTTAGAAGAATAGCTTGGTTGCTTGAAGTTCAAGCATTAAAGTCACCCATTAAAAGGATATTGCCTTCATTCCTTAGGCTAGAAATATCATTCTCTAAACCATTGTAAGGACTATTTTAATCTAATTCCTTTTTCTTATAGAAGTTAGAATTGATGGGGCAGCGGGGGGGGATAACAGATTGCTATGTAGGTCTTTTTATCATAAATTTCAGTAATTTCTATCCAACTATATTGGTTGTAAGGGTCGTTTTTATAAATCCTAGCATGGGGAGTGATGTTCTTCTACTATTTTAATCTAGTTCCTTTTTCTTATAGAAGTTAGAATTGATGGGGCAGGGGGGGGGATAACGGATTGCTATGCAGGTCTTTTTATCATAAATGTCAGTAATTTCTATCCAACTATATTGGTTGTAAGGGTCATTTTTATAAATCCTAGCATGGGGAGAGATGTTCTTCTTAATGTAACAAGCTATACCCCCAATGCCTCTACAGGAGGATCGCTTATTCCAGGTAGACCATAATGTAAAGCCATCTATGTTAGGGACCTTAGATTCTTCGTGCTCCCAAGTTTCAACAAGCAAAATAATATCAACATCATTCGAGATCCAACTTAGCTTGGGGCCTTTGCTCCATGGAAAGCCCCGATAGTTCCAAGAAAGAATCAGGAGCATGTTGAATTGCTATTTGTCATTATCTTTTTAGTTTCTATCTCGAATAATGGTTTTTCTATTTCTGATTATTGCCCATTTTCCTTCCTTCCTAGCTTCCTTTACCTTTTGAACCTCCTTTCTCAATTCTACTTGATCTTCTGAAATGAGATCTTCATTTATAAATATTCTCGTTCCTTTTAGACTTGAGGTTTTACTAAGTATGTCATACTTAAGGTCATAATTAAATTATAAAAAAAATTACATCGAGAAAACTTCTATTTATTTAAATATTTGATAAATCAAAATTTAAAATACTCCATACTCTATTAATGTCTAGATAAAAAAATTATAATAACAGTAAAACTAATATAAATTAAATATATTAATTTAAAATATTTATATATTTTATAAATAAAATTTAATTTTCTTTTAATTAATAATTCCCCCAAATTAATAATTCAATATCCAAAAATATATTTACAACCTAGTCAACATAAAAATTAAAAAAAAATAAAATATAAAATACAAATTTACAATAAAAATATAGATCCAAGCTCATATAATATGATATTCCAGGCCCCAACATACATGAAAGATCCTATCCCAAACATTAAAAAGAAGAAGAAAAAAACTCTAATAAAAACAAATTCTGATAAATTTTACAATCTTACCCACCAAAAAAAAAGTGTTTTGAAACCTTTTATTAGCAACACTATCAAAGAGTTTACCAACAAAAAAAAAATGAACTATTTTATTACCTACTAGCGGAAAGTAACTACCATAAATTTCTTTGGGGTATTATTAAATTACAAAGTATCTTAAAATTTCCCATCATGTTTTGCATTCTTACCATTTAGTGCTATGATATTTTATTTAATATCAAGACTCTTATTAATAATAATACCTCGTCAGTGTAAGCATAATAAATAATAATATTGTCCATGAAGCCAACTTATCGTAGAAATAACTATCATGTTTTGCATTCTTACCATTGAGCGCTATGATAGATATATTATTTAATATCAAGATTCTTATTAATAATAATACCTTGTCAGTGCAGTTAGAATAAATATTAATAATGTCAATGAAGCCAACTTATCATAGAAATAACTATAAAAACACAACGGTTAAAAGTAAGTCGGTAATAGATTGAGTGCCAAATTTCATTCAATATTAAACTTTGGAGTGCTAACATGGAAATTTCAGTGCAATTGATATCCTTGTTTTAAGTAAACAAAAAATTACTTTCACTATGAATTTTAGTTCCGAGTTAATATTACAATTTTATTTATATAATGTTAAAAGAGGAAGCTTTTAAGGTTGACCTTCGAATTTAGAAATCTCCCTGCAGTTTCTACATTAAATATCCTTGAATTGAATCTTAAAATTGGAAGATTTTAACAGTCGAAATTAAGAGAAGTCTTGCAAATTTCTACGTTAAATACTTAGTTTTTTCAACTACCTTGGAACGAGCTATGAAAATATGCAAAAAGTTTCATCAAAATCAACATCAATAGTTCTTTGGTCTGTGCTAATGAATGTTTAAAATACAAACTTCTTACATCTGTGTAGATTTTTTTTGTTGTTGTGATGTACTAAAACAAAAGACAAGAATCTACTATACTCTTTACAGCGGAAACAACAAATTATAAAGAGGAAGAATATTAGTCGCACATAACAAAATATTTCTTTGGGGAAAGAAACTACTCAAAACCCTGACTATTTATATTGCATTAACCAGAATATCTAAGAAGAAAATACAATGATTGTTCACGCTAGAAAAATTCTTGCACAATTATAATCTAATTCTCTGCTCACAAGCTAGCTCAAGCCAACACTAAGCCAATTCTGCTACCTTCCAAGCCCCTACTTCCTTGCCCAATTCCTGAGAGAATCAACCCATATTTAATTGGGAAATCCTTCCTCCATAACTGCGCAATCCAAACTTAGGTTCTCAATTGATTGCATGCACCATCTTTACAACTCGGAAAATTATACAACTGATAGTACACTATCCCTGCACTCTAGTCTCAACTGAGTCTTCCTGTTAACTAACATACATGAGTTATTTATGAGTGAATCTTCAGTTGACTGTTGTGGTACTAGTGATGTACTCATGCACTACTCCACTACTATACCTCTACTAGTTCCTCCAATAGTTAGAACAGGTTTGACTTACTATAACTCAGTTAGACTGAGTTATCTAATTACAACTCCAAAGAATGCAACCTAGGCCCCTAAAATTTATGGATCACTCTACATGACTCTATATACTTCCAACTCGAATTTCCTAAGCTAAATAAGTCAACTTAACTAAGTTAACTATTACAAGTTGAGGTGAGAAAAGAATTACAATTTTAATTCACAATTTAATTCAAGGACAACTTAAATTAGATTTTCTTGTTGTTATTTTTAACACTCCTTCTCAACAAGAAAGGGATTATTAGCTACCCCGATCTTGTCTCTGTGAAACTCAAATTGACATCTTGACAATGCCTTTGTCAAAATGTTTGCATCCTGCTCCTCTGTGGGAATTTACTCCAACAACATAATCAACCTCTGCACACAATCTCGAAGAGGATGATAGAGGATATCCATATGCTTCAACCGATCATGAAAAACTAGATTTTCAGAGAGTTTGATACAACTTTGATTGTCGCAATAAATCACAGTTGAATCCATCTACCGACCAAACAAACAAACCAGAATCTTCCTCATCTAGATGGCCTCACAAGCCACTTGACTAGTATCCATGTACTCTACCTCTGCTGAACTGAGTGAAACTTTTCTCTATTTCTTGTTGTGCCAAGAAACAACTTCTGACCCAATACTGAAGATCCCCATTGATGTTATCTTCCTGTCAGATGGACTCCCTACCCAATATGCATCGATGAAGCCTTGAAGCTTCACTCCCTCTATTCGTTTGTACCACAAGCCATATTAAGTAGTGCCTCTGAGGTATCTCAACACATGCTTAGCTTCCTTCCAATACAACTTGGTCAACCTAACCATCGCTTGACTAAGTTGGTTAACTTCATAACACATGTTCGGTCGTATGTTCACCAAATACATGAGTGAACCCACAAGCTTCTTGTAAATAGTAGCTTCCACTACTTTGCCTGAAGTAGCATCCTCTTTCCTCCAGTTACATCCTAGAGGAATCTCCATGGGTTTACTACTCTCTATGCGGAACCTCCTGAGTATCTCATTGGAATACTTTCCGTGAGATATAAACAATTCCACGTCACCTTGCCATACTCCCATTCCTAGAAAGTAGTGCATGAGCCCTAAGTCCTTCATTTCAAACTGTCTTGCAATATCCTCTTTGCAAGACTTGATCAGCTTATCATCACCTGTCATAATCAAATCGTCAACATATAAAACAATAATCAATAATTTACCTTCCACCAAAATATGGTACAGGTTCGCATTTGCTTCGCTTTTGGTGAAGCCAAATCCAGTGAAGTAGCTATTGATCCTTGTGTACCAAGCATGTGGTGCTTGCTTTAGCCCATGCAACGCTTGATTGAGTTGACACACATGCGAATCTTGGTCAAAGGTCTCAAAAACTTCAAGCTTCTTAGTATACACCTCTTCCTCAATCATGCTATTAAGGAAGGTTGTCTTTACATCCATCTAATGTATCTTCCAACCCATCTGCGATGACAACACCAAAATGGATCTGATTGATGAGTACCTTGAAATAGGAGAAAAGGTGTCATCGTAATCAATCCCCTCTACATGAGAAAATCCTTGAACCACAAATCTGGGCTTATGTTTTTGCACACTACTATCGCTGCTTACTTTACCATGTAAAGCCATCAGGAACCCACCACTGGCTTGTCTGCGGGTCTTGGGACCACATCCCATACACTATTACGAACAACAGATTCATGCTTCTCCACCATTGCATCAACCCAAACTCGTTGCTACACTGCCTCCTCAAAATAAGATGGCTTTGTCTCAACACATCCCCTCATAAGAGCCATGTATCCAGTGTACCTCTCAAGTGACCTCCTCTACCTACACTGTGATGTGGGTGGTACCACGTTCTCTCTCGCATCCTACAATAACCTCTCAGTCTCTCTGGTGCGCTTTCTCCCATCTCTCGATGACTCTGCCTGAGTGAATGTCTCCACTCATGAATCCCCTGCATGTGGTTAATCCACATCAATCTGAGGCTCCTCCTTAGGAGCTAAAAGATCCCCAACCGCATGTAGTTGAAACTCCCTCTCAAGGGAACGTCTCATGGCCTTCTCTTCATCGAATTTGACATCCCTGTGAACCATTGTCATCCTACTAGTCTCAAGATACACCCGATAGTTGTGAGGTGTATCAGTGTACCCCACAAATATCCCCAACTCTGTTGTCGGTTCAATCTTCTTCCATGCATCTTCGGTCACATGGAAATATACTGATGAGGTGGAAATCCTAAAGTGACCCATATCTCGTCTCTTCCATGAGAAAGCCTCCTCTGGTGTACTCATCCCAAGAATTCGATGAGGGCTTATGTTCTACAAATAAACAACTATGTTTCATGCCTTGAACCACAAGTGTAGTGGTAGGCCTTGATCATGCAACCTCACCCGTGCTACCCCTACAATTATTATATTCTTCCTTTCAGTCACTCCATTATGCTATGGGTTATGGGGAGTTGTCAACTCTCATTTAATACCTTCTGCCGCACAGAAGTTTTTAAACTCATTTAACACATACTCTCCACCATTATCACTCGTGATATCTTTAACCTTCCTATCAGTATCTTTCTCAACCAATGCTTTAAGTTCACAAATCTTTGCAAAATTCCAATCTTTCTTCTGCATGAAAAATATCCAACACTTATGAGAAAAATTGTCAATAAATATAACTTAATACCTGTGCTTAGTCATGGACGTTGTCGAGAACGTTCCACACACATCTGAATGGACTCTATCTAAGATCACATGTTCTCAATTGTCTTTGTCATGAAAGCAAGCTTTGGTGAATTTGGTTTCATGCATTTGAAGCTTAATTTTTGAAAATGCTCAACCAATTTCTCATACCAGGGCCATAAGAATGCTGGTTTTAGGTCATATAAGAATTTAATGAGCTTACATACTTTATTTTCTTGTCCCTTCACAAACAAACCTTCTAGCTAAGAGATGACAACATTTTTTCAAGTATCCATTCAAGAAAGTAGTCTCACATCCATTTGATGAAATTTCCATACATTTTGAGTTACCAAGGAAAATAAAGTCTCAGTGGTGGCCCATTTTTCCATAGGGGGGAATGTTTCTTCATAATCAACACCTCTTTTCTAGGGAAAAATTTAGGGGCTAATATTCATAGATGGTCTAATTTTTCATCTATTTCCAAAAAAAGATTCACCAATTCCCATTTTTTTCTAAAAATGATTCACCCAAATTTTATAAGAAAAAACTATTTTACCTTAAAAATTGCCAAAATTTTATAGGAACTATATAAAATTATTAGAACTTTGAATATTTTTACTAAAATATCACTGATCATTTTATAGTTTTCATATTATGGATTAGTAGGATTCACCAAGGTTTCTAATCTTTAAGATACATTTCCATACTTCAAATTTTCCCTGTGAGTCCTTTCTATACAAATACTTTCGCCATGATCCTTGCTTTTTTCTTTTCAAGTTAGTCATCTAACTTGTACTTGTTCTTGTAGATATGCTTACAACCAATTAGCTTGGTTCCAAATGGAGGGTCCACCAACTTCCATGTTCAATTCTCTATGAGAACATCATACTCCCTCTACATTTCTTCCTTCAATACATCATGAGAAGTGGATTCTTTAAAGGAATTTGTTTCAAAATTAGTAGATAAATTCAATTTACAACCTCCTTCTAGCATGAGATGATGCTCCTTGTAGCTTCAAAAATATTTCCTCCTCTATTTCAGTCATGAAAAATGTGTTGTTGGATGATTTCCCTATCCTTACTTTCTTATCAAACATATCAATGGAGCTAACTTTCTAGCAAATTTGAGCAAGGGACAATATATTTCTTCATAGTTCTAGAAGGTAAAGTACATTATGCAAAAGAAAATCACAAAGACTAGGTAGTTTAAGCTTAATGTTGCCAAGTTGAGATGGCTTGATACTTCAATGGTATGAAAAGTACACTTCTCCATCAACATGGTCACTAAGGTCTTTAATGAAGCCTTTTTTAAAGTTCATATGCCAAGTTTCACTTATATCAAGAAACCATGTATCTCTCTAAGAATTAAGTGAAGTATGAAACAAATCTTTAGTTACCCCAATATTGTAAAGGGAAAAAATATAATGAGAAGATTGAAGTGCTTTACCTTTAGGTGAATTTGATTCAGGTATATAAGGAACATATCTTAACAGAGAGGTAAATTTTGCCACATATTCGTCCATAGTTCATTGTCCCAATCAAAGGTCATGAAGCTCCCTTACCTTGTCATCATAGAATCGTTCAGTCAATTACTTGTTCTTGAAATATTTCTAAAACATTTCCTAGGTAATCCCCTATTCATCTAGTCGTTAGACTACTTTAACCTCTTCCCACCATAATGTTTATTTTCCTTGTAATTGATAAATTGCTAGATGGTCCTTTAATTTATCATTATACTCGTAAATATGAAAATATTTATTGATATTGACTAACCAAGCTTCAGTAGCCTCCTTAGATTCACCATTGAATGTTAGGGGTTGAATTTTCTTAAAATCCCCTTGTAATTCCAACATTTGTCTTTTTGCTCCCTTTTGCACATTGCCTCGAGAAGTTTTCTCTAGATTCTTTGTTTTCAGATTCTTTTTCTTCTCCACCCTCTAATTCTTGTGTATTTCTTCTCTCAGGAGGGTTGTTTTCCCTTCATCTATGGGATTCTGACATGTTACCTTTATCGACATTTGGGGGTTGAATTCCTGTAGTTTTATCTATCAAGCTTTTAATGATATTTTGTTTCTCTCACATTAGTTGTTCATTATTAGCTCTTAATTTTTCCATCTCTGCTCATAGTTGTTGCACAGTTTCCATTAGCATGATAGTAGTGGTATGAGATTCTTCCCCTAGTTGTAACCATATTTCCTTGTTTGATCCTTGAAATGGAATTGAGTTTGACCAAGTAGGAATTATGGTAGGTGTTTTAATCATTATGTTACTACCTCTTCTCATTTCACTGTGGAAAAAAAAAAACAGTTTTTTCATTCACATGGTCACGCTTTTAAAGCCACAATGTTGTTATTGTGGCTACGATACCACTATAACATACCCAAGTCATCAATAATAATAATAATAATAATTAACTTTAACACCTATTTCCGCATGCATGGGTTATTTAATGGTATGTAAATATGTAATTTATTTGGATCATAGTCTAGGTCAATAAAGGGTCAACATCACGTTTCATTTTATTTTGTTTTTAATAATTACGTACATCATTTATTGGACTCCATGTTGTGATACAATCTTGATTCATATGATCATTGGATACTAATTCTTATAATTATATAATTAGTTCATAGTGAGCGTTGCAACCCTTACATTATGGAATCCTCTAAACCCTCGTGAAAGATTCCAATCACATGCTACTTGGTGATGGGACAAGATTGCTATGAGTGTCATTAATCAATGGTTGTAGAGAATTAGGGTTGAATGGATGGTCATATGTGGAGGGAGGAGTTACAGGGTAACCACCCTCCCATCCCAACGCAAAGGGTTGCTCATTTTCTCTACACTCTTGTCAAGAAAATTTCTCTGCAATTGTTGAGATATTTCTTCCATGGGTCTTTGAGGTTCACTTCATTTGATGTCATGTGATTGTGCTTGTAGGTAATATTCATTAGTAGTTTCTCTAGCATACTTTCTTTTGCGTTTTGTGTTCCCATTCTTGGTAATTCTGGCCTATTTTTTCTTTCCTATGGTTTCTATGAGGGAAATTAAATCCTAGGTCTCTATGCAACCCATGCCATGGTCATTCTCTAAATTTTTCCTTGGCGACCACAAAATTTGACTAAATTTCGGTCTATCCAAGTTTTCCTCTACCATAGGTAATGTAAGGTCAACACTTTGGCTTTTATTTTTAATTTCTACTTTAGAAATTAGTCGTTATACCACCATAACACTTGCATTTTCTCATTAGGGTTATTGTTGGAAGATTGTTAAGGGTACAAGCAACTTCTCAAGTAAAAACCCTGTTTATTTTTCCTCACAAGTCTCATTGATCCATCAATAATTGACATGTGTCAATACTAATTATTAATTTTTCCTTGCCATTTGTTCTACTTGTGTTGTAGGTAAGGGCTTAGGCTACAAATTCTCTACATTTTGTTTGGAAATTCATGGCTTCACATAGGTTCCACTGTAATGTTACTGCTTCTATTTGCTGGTGTTCATGGAAAACTTATCCAACTAGGGTTTCAAACTTAGAGTTTTTAAAAGGAGTTTTGCAATGAAATTTGACATTGAATACTATTAATGTAATCCTATGTTTAATTCCTTTAGTGTTTATTTTTCACGAGTGTGAAACCCTCGAGAGCCTTATTTATTGTATAGATTATGGATTGGACTTAAATGGTTAACTATAACAATTATTTTTTTTGTCAACCAAGGCATTAATTCCTTCTATTAATTCCAATATCATTGTATATGTGTCATGCGTTTGTCATTTCCAAAAATTGGGTCAACTAATTTTTTATGTGATTATTATTGTTAAAAATGAGAGGAATATTGTTTTGGTTGTTTTATAACTGTAGTCAAAGTTTCTTGTGGATATTACGAATCAGTCGATAGACTTCCCTTCATTGTCCAACATAGTTTCATACATATGTGTGGTTATAAGGTTTTGTTGTTTATATGAGTTACATTCGTATTTAATGTTATTTATAGAAGCTATTACTTTATGAAAATTGTATTATTCTTTCAGTATTCGCTTATATGAATAGTTTAAAAAAAAAACTCATAAACTTCCACTTCGTTATCTTCTTTAGTCTAGGATATGCTTTTATTCTCATTTCCCTATCATGAGTCATTTGTTTTCATTATAAAAGACTACCTAAATGTATGTCTGTTGATGTAGGGGCTAATCTCAAGTTGCTCGCTACGTCAGCGTAGCCCAAGAACTAACCCAAATCTTAGACAGGTTGCCATAATTATTTTATTATTAATTTCCCTTCTTCTTCCTTTCAACTATAAACCCTAGGGAATCTAAAGAAGAAATTTAGTTGTAGAAATATTTCATAATATTGTTTAGTAATTTTAGTCATGACTGCCTTCCTTTAATTGCACAACAAGATACAATTTAGAAGCATGATTCAATCACAACATAATTTACATGGTTTTCCTCAACCATTACATAACTCAACATAGTGAGTCGTGGTTTCAAAATTATTAACCAACTAGTTAAGGACACTTATTCAATCTGTTTTTCTTTCTTTTGCTTTCCCAAGATAGCCACAAAGTTACACAGGAAGCAATTTTTCCCCAAACCAACGAGACTAGTCACATGACTAAATCTCCCCCCAAGCCAACTTCACATCTAGGGTAGTGTAGAAAAGTGGCCCGCATAATTAAATCCCAAAGACTATGTGATCCCAACCAAACTTAGTATGAGAACCTACTAACCTCCGCAATGATCCATGTGGATATTGGTGGCCACCAGCCAATTCCACTTGGACCACAACCATTTCTAATTCTTTCAGTTTCCTTAATTATAACACAACTTTGTTTCCTTAATTGTAGCACAATTTACTATTTTCAGGTCCTGAACTTCAGGACCTGTTTTGAGTTCCTAAATGACACTTTTTGTGAAAACATAAATCATGGGTCTATGATTAACATTTGCAGTCGAAAGTTATAGTCCTCGGATAGATATTTCTAATGAGGTATTATGCACGTCAAATGGAGATCGTATGCAAAAGTTACAACCCCGAGAAGTTGATGTACCAATTTACCCCAACATGGCCATTGTTTTGGTGCTTCATCTCCTAGGGTTAGGTTTTTGGATGTTTGTGGTTTTCCATCATTTGTCAATAATAAATAGGCCGAGGACCGGAAAGATAAAATGATCCTATGAATGGAAATGTTAGCTGAAATGGAGCAAGAGGTGAAGAAAGTTCGACAAAACTTAAAAGTGGCTCAAGATAGACAAAATATTTATGCGGATAAGAAGCAAAGTTTCAAAGAATACCAAGTCGGGGATCATGTGAATGTTAGGGTAAAACCCAAGAGAAGTGCCTTGCAGTGGGGAACCTATGCCAAATTGGCACCTCGTTATTGTGGACCCTTCCAAGTTTGGAGAAGGCTAGGATCGGTTGCCTATCAACTTGCTCTTCCTCATCACATAAAAATATATAATGTATTTCATGTATCTTTATTGAAAAAATATGTGTATGACCCCAAAAATGTTATCAACTGGAAAGAGGTGCATGCAAGTATGTATAGATTTGGGATTTTATCTTACCTCAGCTAAAGTAAGTAATTGATGACTGTAATGGTGTGTGGTAGGATGAACTGAATAGGGAGTTTTTGGTAGAACCCCTGCGTATTCTCGATCAAAGAGAGACAACATTGCGGAAGTGAGTCATCACCCAAGCTAAAGTGTAGTGGAAGTACTTTAGCCCAGAGGAAGCTACTTGGGAAGATGAAAATATCCTAAAGACAATCTTATCCTTCTCTATTCTGTGTTTTACAATAAATACAAGGGACGGTGTTTTGCTTAGGGAGGGAAGATGTGACATCTTTCGAGTAACAACCAAACTATGTTATTTTTATTTTTACTTTCTTTACTGAGTAAAGAAAAGAAACTTAGGAAAACTCCATGACATTCAGGATTGAGATTTAAATGACATTTTATATTATTTTCTTATATATATATATATATATTGAAATTTCAGAATTCAGTTGGGGAACACCGGAAACGAACTCCGACTCCAGGGAGTTAGAAGCAATTAAACAGTTATAATCCTTCTTCCTAGAGTTAAAAGGAGATCTCGGAGGAAGGGAGGGGGTTCAGTTATTTTGGGAAATGGGAAGGAGAAATATAGCATTTGAGGGTTATGTCTAGAGCTGGTGAAACGAGTGGACAACCTAGTTACGAAAAGAATCAGAGGATGAGAGACTGGATTGTAATCCTTAGGTTTGCAGCTTGATTTAGAAAGAGAAACCATTGAGCAATGTTGCCTGTTGTTCTGGAGTAGAAGCTCAAGGGTAGAAGAGGACTTTATTGCCCTTCCTATGGTTAGGTGGAAAGGGTTTTACCTTGCTGAATTCATAGATATTGCTACAAACAAATAAGTAATCATAATCCATGCTTTGTTTTTAATAATACTTTGTGCATTAGAATTGTAATGAGTAAGTATACTCTGAGTTACGTGTTCTAGTGAATGTAACTTGGAATTACTAAATGAATTTTTAGGTTAACTGTTGTGACCAGTAGGGGCCATATTAAAGAAGGGTATCAACCTTATTTTAAAAAAATATATTACTGATAGAATAGATAGAGGGAAACTGTGAGAGGGTTAGAGGATAATAGGAAATTATGAGGACTAGAATGGCATGGAAATGTGTAACCCCAACCAGATGAAACCGAGGTTTGATTTGACAATGAAACTGAAGTATTTTGTAGGTAAATAAAGTTGCACGAACCAGTTGGTGTTGCCAACACTGAGGTTGACATATCAGCTTGTAATGGAGAGGTTAGGACCAAGCTACCGCTACGTCGACATATCAGCTTGTACTGGAGAGGTTAGGACCAAGCTACTGCTACGACAACAACTCTGTCTAGTCCTCTCCATGGTTATGTACAAGCGTGATAGAAAAATTTATAGCAAGTTAAACAGTTAATACCAGAAAAAGAGCAATATTATACAAAGCTATTAACTATATATTAACATAATTCCACTCCCTACATATATGCTTAACTCTATACAATAACTTGTAGAAACTAAGGGAAAGTCCAAGAGAAACGATAATTCACAAACAAAATGAAAACCCCATTTTAAAATATTACTGGAAGAAAATTAACTACAAGAATTGTGAGTAGTCTGTTTCAAATTTAGAGTATGGAAACTGAAAATTAAAAAAAAATCAAAAATAGTCCCGTATGCATTTATGTCTTTACACAAGTGGAAACAAAACCCTCTGTGCTATAACAGTTAAACACAGTTTGAGCTAAGAGCTCTTCCACAGACCTTAAGCATCAATTTAAAGCAACCCATATAAAGACCCTAGACTAAAATTACATTGATAGAGTCAACTATGTGCCTAAATATAGCACCTTTGTAGGATATCAAAAGAAGAAAACCCCAAATTTGGAACGCCACTTAGTCCAACATGCAGGCATCGAATAAGGGAAAATATGTAAGTCTAGTGGCATATGGGAGGAAATTTTTCTAGATCAGCTCTAAGGAATTATTTAGAGAAGTGGTTACCGAATTCCGAGGAATTCCTTCCCTTAAAACCCTATCCTTTCTCTAGCATTAAATGAGTGAATGGACACCATATTTTAGAGCTGAGCAATCCTCCAAAGAGTAAACGCCTACAACGCAAATTAAATTGGGAAAAAAAATTAATAAAAGAAGAGATACTCTAGCAGTAGTGAACGATAATATGAATTGCGAGTTCATAAAAAGATTAAATGCCTGCAATGCAAATGAAATTGAGAAAACAATATAATAAAAACAGAGATACTCTAGCAGCAACAAATGACAACATGGATTGCAATGTCATAAAAATATTTAACTCGGCATAACGAGCTTGTCGAGTTGCATCCGGACACTGAGAGGTTGGAGGAACCAGAACTCTTGCAGACGGGGATGAGGTAAGTGCACAACGGCCCATTTTATGGAGCCACTACACTGCACCACCACCTGGACATGTTTGGTAGAGCAATTATGCCAAGAAACAATGAAACACTCACTCCTTGAATTAACAGGTCACAGAGTTGTAGAGTGATAGCTGGGAGAACACAAGCAGCAAATGGATGGACTGAAACCCCATGGTACTATCACTCAAACCCTAACCAACCACCAATGAATCTCTATCATCAGATCGAGCCTAGAAGTATCCACAATCGTGATAGTTCCAACTTCCCATGGAGGTGCAGAATCACTGTGAACCACGACGCCCTCCAGAAATTTCGAGAGCTATGTCTATGGTGGGGTTAAGGGTAATGAATGCGATAGTTTGGTTATCGTGTTTCTAAACCCTTCCTCCACAACATTAAACCAATATTGTAAACCAAACACGCGTTTCATTTATAAAAACCACTATGTCATATCAATTGTACATGCATATATGATATCTGAGGTAAAAGAAAATAAATAAGTTTTATTAATGCTCTTTGTTTTTTTATTTAATTTTATCCATAGATTAATTATTAACCATGTCTTGAACATGTCACATAGAAATATTGGAGGTGATAGTTCTTAGGCTTTCTATTTGCTATATAGAATGAGATGATGTTCTTTAAATATAGATTTATTTTTTGAGAGACTTATTTTATTTTTAGAAATATTTCAAGTAATAGCCCTTAAGCTTTTTATTTGCAATATTGAATTAGATAAATAAAGCTATCTGTGAAATCACATAAGAAATAGGGAATTAAATGAAGAAAAAAAAATTAATAATAATACCATACCTGAAACTGTGGTAAATTGTGGTGCTTGAAGTGGTAAATTGTGGTGGCTGAAGTAAGTAGGAATTCGTCCACCATTGCTGAGTCTGGAATATAAAAATCAAAACTAAAATCTGAAATCTGAAATTTTATTTGGTAACAAAAAGCTTGAAGTCGGTAGGAATTTGTTCACCATTGCCGAGTCTGGAAAATAAAAATCAAAACTAAAATCTGAAATATGAAATTTTATTTAATAACGAAAAGCTCAGTTAATAAAGAACCAGGGGAATGAAATAATACAAAGAAATCTGAAATTTTATTTAGTAACGAAAAGCTCAGTTAAAGAACCAAGGAAATGAAATAAATAATTTATCTATTATTAATTGATAATGTATCTACTATTGAATTACAATCTCATCACATTGAACACTAAAATTACCAGAAATTTTGAATTCGCAAATTTCAATTACTAAAACTAAAATGATAAAATTTGCAGGAGCCTTTGCAAACCCTAAATTTAAAAATCACTTGGACTAAGACACGACACTCGGAGGCAGCAGTGCGGAACCACAATGGAATACAACCCCCCAATTAATGCCCCGGAGCTTTCTCATATAATGGGGGAGCCGATCAATGAAATAATTACTAAGATGAAGGAAAGGCACTAGTAAGAAGTGAAAGGGGAAAATCATATATTTTTATACAGAAGACTGCGAGTTCTTGAACGCAAATGGAGAATATATATGGTTATCGAATTCCTGTGCACTGATGCTCTCTCCCTCCATGTGAAACCCTTCGATTCGATCTCTGATGCTTGTCTCTTGTGGCTTCTTTTTGTTGGAAAAATCTCCGATGCTGCTCTATTGTGGCTTTTTTCTGCCGGCAAAATGCTCGTTCCTGCAAAAAGGGTTTTGCATGAGCCATTACTCCTTCGCTTGGTATAATCACCAGCGCCAGGCGTACAATTGCTAACTCCTTTCCGTGGTATAGAGTTTGAGTCTCCCCTGAGCTGGAAAATGAACCTTTCCTTGGCCCTCGCCTTCCGTATTTTCCAGGTTCGATTTTCTTCCAGATGCTTCACCTTCCCCATTTTTCTGGTTCAATTTTTTTCGGGATGCTTTGTTCAGCGAATAGACAGTCGTGGCCATAGCCCTCAAGCATTTATTGCACTGAAATTTTCCAGGGCCAGATCCATTGCAATGAAATTCTACAGAGCGAGATCTATTGCAATTAAGCTTCATGCCCGAACGTATCCACCCTGCCTGTGAACCGAACCTTATTTTTTTTTAAACCAGGCCAACAAATGAAGATGTCGGGACATAAAAGTTCAGGTATATATAATATAATTTTAATTGATATATGTATATGTATTGTGGCATATATATTGCAATATTGTTTAATCAATGGGTGATAACATATATAAATAGGTTATATATAGTTACTATATATTTTATAGTTGGTATATAATATACACCCATTCATATGCAACATGGTTTCTTTTAATAGATACACATAATATTTAAAAGAGAAAAATTGTTTGCAAAGGTGTTAATGAAATCAATTATATTATTAAAATTGGCCCTCGTTCAAAACTATACTTTGTATGGTTCTTAATTCGATGAAGTAATTACATAATTGGAGAAGTTCTTTTGGGTTTTGGCAACTGCAATGTTCCATAATTATATATCAATTTTTATATATATTAAATATCGGTTTTTTTATATATATTAAATATTTTTTTGTTAATATATATATATATATATTTTTTTTTTATTTTTTTTTTTATTTTTATTTTTATTTTTATTTTTATTTTTATTTTTATTTTTATTTTGATATATGGTTTGTATATGAGAAGATCGAGTTAAATTTTGGGTGACACCATGTATAAATATAATGTTATCTTATCCAAAACCCAGTGCGAGGATTCAGACATTGAAAATATCGAAAAACAAACAATGAAGCATGAACGAATTAAAGGGTGTTTTAATGGAGACTACTTGTGTTTCATTCAACAATCTAGTCGAGTTCAAAGCTGAGGGTTGTAATGGTCGTTCAAACACCCCAAAAGGGTACAAACCATGTTGTTGTCAGATTACCATATAATGATTACTGATCACATGGGCTCCCACTGTTTTGCTTCCCCAATCAGATTTAATATTTTCAGTGAACTATGTCATTAGTAATGATATTATGCATATCAATATTTATTGAAAGGAAAAAACACATTTGATTTGAATAATAAGAAATACACAATGTATATTTGTCTTCTAAATATATTCGTGAAGAAGGTGTTCCAAAACTTTTAAAGAAATAATATATTTTCGTTTTCATTTCTTTAACATTTGTCACAATTTTAATCTTCTTCATTTGTTAAGTTAGTCTAATTATAGTGATCTTTGAGTGTTTATTTCTTTCTTTTTGATCATAAAAATAAGATTTTGAAAAATCACAATTAGCTTCTTCTTTTTCTTAAGGTCGAATAGACCACATTTACCTTGTGGAAGTTAATCATCATCATCATTATTCAATATTTTTAATTGTTTCCTATGAGAAATATAAGCCTGCAATAAGATTAGAAAAGCAACACTACATCCTAGTATAATATTTATTCTATCAGAAATAAGAGTTTTTATATCTAGTAATTTATTTCAATGCTATATTTTCAAATCTTCTATTCTTTTGATGTATCTTTTCACCTTTAGAAACAATGGCTAGTTTAATATCAAAGAGTCTTGATTTTCCTTTCTCGATATAAAATTATGAATAATATAACTTCAAAGCGAAAAAAGACCATGGCGGTGTTAATTAAGAAACTTGATTCAATTCTTTTATTTGTGTCCAACGAGATTGAATTATGTGTCCAAACGGATTGAATTTCGTTACAATGTTTCGAAACACATTGAACTACTTTCGAGCAGTGCTCATATATTTATTACAATTGCATGAATTTTGTGCCTGAACCCTAATAAAACCCTACTCACCGTCGCATAACAGTTCTCAAACCCTAATAAAACCCTGTTCCCTTGCTCACTCGATATTTTAGCTTTGCTTTCCAACCTTCTCTGGATTTTTGCAGCCGCTGTCGTCTTCTTCCATCTGCACATGATGATCACGAAAATATGGAAACGAGTATTAACGACAATGCCTTATGTTGCATTCGCAGTTACTGTGAAATCGCACATGATATTCCACAATTTTTGTCCCCAAATAGTAACCCCACCCCAGAGGGGTGTTGTCACATGATTTCTCGTCAATAGATGCAGTATATCACAGGAAGATATCGCAAAAGCCTTTAGACACGAGAAAAAATCGCGGTTTCTTAGTGCAAAATCAAGTCCTAATATGGAAGAAGCATTGGAGTCATTAAATGGCTGTGGTTTCACCAACCCTGCCTAGATTCGAAGGTTCGTCCTTTACAACCCTGAGTTTTTATTTGTTAGTGGCAAAAGAATCATATAGCCTAAGATCGCTCTGCTTGGTACTTTCATGAAGAAAGAGGATATCTTCAAACTATGTATTGGTGGTGCATGGGTATTTCTTTTTAGCGAGGATAAGCTGAAATCCGCAATTTCACTTTTGCAACGGTTGGGTTTTGAGGGTCCAGCATTATTAGAATTAGTGGAGAGGCAACCTAGGTTGCTCGAGACTACAGAGGAAAAGGTCGTGGAGAGTTTGGAGTTTGGAGTTAGGGGATCAAAGGGGTGAATCTAACCGTGCATGCGATGCAAACTAGGTCACGCCTATTCTCTCACTAATCAAAATCTCATAGAACGAACAAAGGAAAGCCTCTGCATGTTTTTCTTTTTGCACGCACGCCACTTCCGTACGGCTGCATACATTCGCCCTCAGCGCAAATTGACCCTTCTCCCTTTTTTTCACATGTCTATAATAGTGAGATCGTCTTATAGAGAAATGGGTTTTACAGAGATTGGTCCGTAACTGATAATTGCTTCTTTTCATTCTTATTGGAAGAGGAGGAACCTCAACCCACGCACTTCTCTGTGACTCTCTTATGTTGGTTTATTCATGCACAAGAAAAAGCGCACCAACTCATCCCTTTCCTCGTTGAAGGAAGTTCGACCTTCGACCTGCTCGATAATATGCAAAGTAAACCATGCACCCACAGTTTCCATAATCTGTCTGCTCCATTAAAGTTGAAGGTGCAGTGTCACAGATGATGTAAACTGTGGGAACAAGGTTTACTTTCCTTATTGTGTGCCCATCATCATCAAACTGCTTTCATGATTATCTCTTTCGATTTAATTTCATGTCAGCAGCTCCATGAATGAATTGTGTGATTCTTGATGGTGTGGTGTCGAATATTTATATCTATACCACTCTTACTCTAACTCTAACTCCATGCCAGCGCACGCTAACTCCACGCGGTGTCCAACTTTCAAATGTGTATAGTTCTCAGCGCTCCAATAGCGTACCACTTCCCGTCATTGCAGAGTGCATGGCATATTCATATTACTTAACTGCTAGTTAATAACTTTTATTTTATTTTTTAAAATTCTTTATTTTAAATTAGATTACTATTATTTTAAATTTATATTTTAAATTAAAATTAATGAGTTAAGTAATAGCGAGTTAATAATGGTTATTTTATTTTTTATTTTTTTATGTTAAATTAGAATTAATGTTTTATTTTGTTTTTTTAAAGTAACAATTTTTAATTTATTTTTTAAATTTTTTTATTTTAAATTAGAATCAATGTGTTATTTTATTTTTTATTTTTTTATTATTTTAAATTATAATTAATGAGTTAAGTAATAGTTATTATGCAATGTAGAATAAGATAATATTGTTTAAATATAGATACATTTTATTTTTAGAAATTTTGTTTTTGTTTTTAAAGTGAATTTGTATTTGAATTTTTATATAAATTTTATTTTTTTTAAGTTGAATTTTTTTATTACCCAAAAGGCATATAAAAAGGTGTCAAAATGCATGTGGGTTCACTCCTTGACCAATGTTATTACCATGTTACAGATAAAAAGCAAAATACTCAAGTGAGAGATCCACAACCTAATAGGCCTTACATACCAAAAAACAAAAAGAATTAGAAAGACATTTATTACCATATTCAGTCATCGACAGTGGTTGAAGCAGGATTGTCTGACCCCGTTCTTGGAGAAGGAGGTGGACAGTATAGGCAGTTCACATGTTGCTCAAAGTGAGCAAGCCAAGCTTCTAGCTTTTCGAGTTTCTCTGTCAACAGATTTTGGCCACTCCAAACAACCATAATTCGTTCACAGACATGGAAATGAAATTAATGGATTTGCTCCAGCTTGGCCATGATTGTCTCGTGTTCTTCCCTCCAGACCTTGTCCTGAGATTCCAACATGTACATGATATATTGGAACATCTCTCATTGCATCGTAGTTCTCCTGATTCGACCAACTATTACACGTCTAACTGAGCCCATGCTTCCCATTCCGCTGCTCCTCCCTCATGAGTTCAGACCTCAGCCAAGACCAATGCCCCTACTCTTATTTCCTGCTCCACGGTCGCCCTAAGCTAGGATCTTGCAACCCCTGCCACCCATAGGACCAGCCGAAGATGTTTTCCCACCACGTACTCCACGGCCCCAGCGCACGTTGCCATGCACAATTTCCGTACCCTCACTGATGACATCAACACCAATTCCCACATCACCACCCCAGACTCAATTAGGCACACTTGGCCCCTCTCTAAGTCGGGGTAATTCTGCCTTCGCTAGCACAGGAGCATGTGAGGAGCGCAGAACCGACTTCATGCTGATGGTCGTGTCGTCCCCCAAACTCTCGAGACGAACCCAAATCAACACCAAGGTTCACCCAATTAGACCCAGAACCACGTCACGAAACAACTATGCACTCTACCAGTCGGTCGTCCTTTGCCAGAAACCCTACACTCCACACCACAGTCAGAGGAGGAAAGTGATCTGAACTTAAACAAGAACGCAACAAATTACATATATAATCATAAATACAGAAATTCAATAGAAATAACACTTCATTTCATTAATATCAGAATACTGAAATATGCTTACAAACGTAATGGAAATAAACTAGCTCGGACGATGGTAACTTATCTCCGAGAAGAGATGTGGCAGCTACATGCCTCTGAACTATGTTACAATGAGGCTCCAAGGCCTATTTATTATTCAAAAATAATGGAAAACCCTAAACATCCAAAAATCTAACCCTAGGAGATGAAGCACCAAAACTATGGGCCATGTTTGGGTAAATTGGTACATCAATTTCCCGGGGTCGTAACTTTGGCATACAATCTTTTTTTGGCTATCATAATACCTCGTTTCGAAGATCTCGAAGAGGAGGTCATGAAAAATGTACAAAAGAGAATAGTTGACGACTCTTTTTGGCTCTCCATTTTCCCTAAAAACGTCATTTAGGGCCTCAAAACAGCTCCAGAAGTTCAGGACCTGAAAAACTGCCAAAAATGGTAAATTGTGCTACAATTAAAAAAACTAAAAAACTGAAAGAGATAATGTTGGGGGTCCAAGTGGAATAGGAGGGTGGCCACCAATATCCACCTGGATCATTCCTCCCCCCTTAGGAAGCAATCGTCCCCATTGCATTAAGTGCCTCCATGAGATGGGGAAACTTTTGTTGAACTTGCTCCCTAGTGAGCCACTTGCCTTGGTGCAGGAGTTGGCCAACTTTGACGACCTGATAGAGTTGGATCTTCTGCTGGCGAGTGTTCTTGATCGATGTGTCCATGATCCGATCAATTGTTGCCTGTTCCATGCAGTCTGGGTTTAGCTCTATTGGTGCGAATTGTTCTGCAATGTCGAATGTGTCCCGCAATGGTGGAAATATGGCCGAAGGCAGTCTACATTGAACATAGGGTACAGACTAATGAACGGTGGAATGTTGAGCTTGAAGGCATTGTCCCCTATAGCCTTGGTGATTGTGTATGGCCCATATCAGAGTAGGCGAAGCTTGCGATGGGGTCCAGCAAGACGCTCCTTTTGCAAATGTAGCCAAACTTTGTCACCCACTTGGAACTTGTGCGGCCCTTGATGTTGATCATCGCATTACTTGTACTTAACATTCACTCTATCCAATATATCATGGACCTGTTGCAGGATGTGTTGAATGCGCTTAATGAAGTTGTTAGCCATGTCGGCTTCATACTGGACATGAGTTGAATCTGCGTGAGTAGCCACAAATGGTAGGGCCACATCAATGGGACATAATGGCTGAATCACAACCCTACCTGAAAGAGGTTGTGCCTCGTTGAGCTGTGGAGAGCTCAGTTGTAGTTGTGCTAGACATAAGGGAGGCTTTCATCCCATGTGCATGGATACTTCGAGTTGCACATGTGCCGAATGTGTATGATCATCTTGTTGACAACTTATGTTTGGCCATCAATTTGGGGATGGAAAGTCGTGGAGTTAGTGAGTTTGGTATCCAGCATCGACCAAATACTTGACCAAAATGAAGTTAGGAATCTGTTGCCCCAATGAGACACAATGGACTATGGGATCCCCAAGTGCACCCCCACTAGCTCAAAGAAGAGCTTAGCAGTGACCTCTGTTGTGATACTCATCGTGCAGACTGCCATAATGGCCATCTTAGAGAATCTGTTGATGACCACGAAAATGAAGTCATTGTCGTTCTTAGTAGAAGGAAGGCCCGACATGTAATCCATGGAGATGGATTCCTAAGGTCGACTATGAGTAGGTAGAGAAGTATATAGGCCTTGCTTCTTGATGGTTGTTTTGGAAATGGCTCAGGAAGTGCAGGATTTATTATACCTCCCAACATCTCGATGAAGGTTTGGCCAAAAAAATACTTTTGCAGTACTACCACTATTTTCTCTAGTCCGAAATGTCCAATGACCCGACTGTAGTGTGCCTCCCAAATCATCTTGGCATGCTCGCTTGCAGGAACACAAATGTGTCCCAGGTGGCATAATAGTGCATCTTGGAGGTGAAAATTTGGAACTTTCTTACCTTATAGGAGTTTCTGGTATGTGCTTACGAATTCTAGATCACTCTCATAAAGATGCGGCCACCCTGAAGTCTCGTGCCCAAAGGAGTCGAGCACAGTGATTAGCACCATGTCTTGTGGGCGGCTGAGGCAGTCTGCAACATTATTGGTGTTTCCCTTCTTTTAATTAATGTTCAAATGGAATTTTTGCAGGTATGTGGACCATTTCTGATGGCGATCATTCTGCAACTTTCCTTGTGTCTGTATGAACTACAGGGGTCAGTGGTCTATGTGGATGACAATATCCTTCCCCAGAATGTAATGCTTCCATTGACGGCAAGCATGCACAATGGAATACATTTCTTAACCGTAAGTGGGATACTTTTGGATTATCTGAAAGTGTCTCACTATGGTAAGCCACTAGATGCCCCTTCTGAGTAAGAACTGCACCAATAACATAGTCGAAGGCATCTGTCTCAATCTCATATGGTTGCTGCAGGTCTGGTAAAGTGAGCATTGGTGCAAAGAAGAGGCGATGCTTTAACTCAGAAAACGCCTTCTGTTGTGTTTCAGACCAAAAATACCTTGCTTTCACTCTACCCTTGGTGACTTGACTTAAAGGCCAAGTGATATGAGAGAACCCTAACATGAACCTGCAGTGGAAATTGGCAAGACCCAAAAAGTTGTGGAGCTCTCTTAGAGTGGTTGGAGTTCGCCAATCCCGAATGACTTGTATCT
The DNA here is from genome assembly GCA_031772625.1 of Pinus tabuliformis. NCBI lineage: Eukaryota > Viridiplantae > Streptophyta > Pinopsida > Pinales > Pinaceae > Pinus > Pinus tabuliformis. Next base: position 683,077,571 of record CM062807.1, read on the forward strand.
TGACTGGGTCCACATGCTCACCCTTCTCATCAATGATGTACCCCAGATATTAAACCTGGGTCATGCCAAAAATGAATTTCTCCAAATTGGCACACAGCTTGTGTTGTTGCAGGGTTTGAAGGACCTGTCGAATATGGTGGAGGTGATCTTCCCTACTCTTGCTGAATATCAAGATGTCATCTAAATACACCACCATGAATGCATTGGTGAAGGTTCGCAAGATGTCGTCCATCAATCTCATGAAGGTTGTGGGGGCATTCGTCAACCCAAAAGGCATGACCAATCATTTGAAAAAGGCCCTCCTCGGATTTGAAGGAAGTCTTACACACCAGAGGGTTTAATAGGTGCCTGGTGATAATCAAACTTCAAGTCAATCTTTCTGAAATAGTTGGTCCCTTCAACTGGTCCAGAAGGTCATCAATCCATGGGATTGGGTACCTATTCTAGACAGAGATCTTGTTCAATGCTCGATAGTCAATACAGAGTCTCCATGTCCCATCCTTCTTCTGTACTAATACAATCAGGCTCCCACAGGGTGATGAGCTTGACCTGATGTGCCCTTTATACAAGATCTCCTGAATCTGCCTCTTGATCTCATCGTTCTCAAGAACAGAACGTCGATAGATTGGTCCATTGGGTAGCGGCATGCCCGAGGTAAGATCGATGGAGTTCTTGACCTGACAGTGCAGAGGTACCCCTGTAGGTGAGGCAAAAATGTCTCTATACTCCTCCACGACCTTTTCCATTTGTTGTTGTTGTGTGGAGGAGCCTTGTCTCGTAGCCATGGCCAAAACCTTCTTCTTGCCCTGAAGGCGAATCATAAAGAAACAAATTTCATGGTCTGGGAAATGATCTTACTACATTTCTTTGCAGTGATCAAAGAGATGGTGGTAGGCGAGGCTACCTCCAGTATCCTATACAACTTATTACCCAAAGTAATAATCACAAAGAAAGGTCTAGACTCATATACACCATGTCACTTCCACAAGTATGGTTGTCCTCATAATACATCACACATTTCAAGATGAACATTTCAAGATATAATGAAGAACATAATTAGTTTTATTGCATTAAGAAAACCCAAGCACATTCTATAACTTAGCAAGGAAGAGATGTATAATACCCATCTCAGCGACACAACACATGGAATCAAGTTACTTTTTTTATATATAATTTAAACTCCTATCATAAAATCACAAATTTAGCATGAATGGAATGTTTAAAATCCATTTTTATAAAAACAAAATATAATTTTTCTTATAGAAAAAAAATACCAAAAAATAAATATACTTTTTTAGAAAAACAAAAAAAATACTAAAATTAAATATATATTTAAAAAAAACTAAAACATCTAGAATTTGAATTTGACACTCTTATTCACTTTAGGAAACTCATATGGTGGAATGTGATCTCTTTATCCTCATCTTTAGCTTTTTCCTAAAAAAAACATACAAAAGTGGGAAAGAGCCATAAAGCATGGGGAAGCTTTTTCCTAAGCAAAAAAACATCCAAAAAGTGGAAAAGGCCATTTTTATATGAGGAAACATTATTCACCCAAAATATTTTACCCAAATTGAACTAATGAGGAATTTGGGAAATCTTCATAACCTTCACTTTCCTATATATTGGAGGCTTGGCCATTGAGAAAATGATGGGAATCCTTGTATTGTCATGCTGCTGAGATCTATCTTGAGAGGGAGAGTTTTGGAGTTAGGAGTTGGGGGAGGTGCTGCTGCAACTACATCTCATTGTTGTAACTTTCCTCCAACTCCTTTATTAATATGGATCAGTTGTTCTTCATTCCATATGTTTCTATTCATTCTTTACTTATTCTATTTAACTAATGAATGTATAGGATTTTGGTTTATATTTATTTATTCAATAATATTTATATGTTTCTGATAGTTTCGATTATCAAGATATTATGTTGTGAAGGTTGCTTTATTCTCTCTCTTATGTGTAGGACCAAGATTTGGAGCTAGCTAGGAGCGCTTCCTAGCTATAATAATAACTCCAAGAAGACCTGCATGCGAGGACTCACAAGAATTCCTTCTATTTTTCTTAATCTATACTCTACATCTTGATCTACTAAGAATCCTGAGCCTTAGACCAACCTTTCTCTTAATTGGTCTGTCCTAGGTTTCTAGGATAAACTGAGGGGGTTTTATGTTCATCTAACCGTGTATTAAATCTTACAACAAAATGATATTTAGAAACTTTAATATATTTCACTATGTAAATGAAATTAGTAAAATGAACCCATAGAGGGGGTCATAAATGGAAATAAAAGTAAAACTCTAAACAAGAAGCCAAAAGTGGATGTAACCATGGATGCAAAATTGGGAGTAGAATTGGATGTTAAACTAACCATCAAAACAAGATGCAAACAATGACACAAAAAGGGTTTTAAAGTAAAATTGAAAAAGGGTGCAACACTAGACACAAAGAAGGGAAAAAAATAGGGCATATGAAATGATACCAAATTGGGTGCAAACAAGGATGCAAAAATGGACACCAAAATGAGGATGCAAAGAATGGTGTAAAATTAGGATGCAAAAGGGGACTAAAAAAGGGTGAAACTAAGGATGTCAAAAATGATGCATAACTATATGAAAATTCAAACTAAAATCTAGGTGCAAAATGAGATGCAAATGTGGACACAAAATCTGGCAGAAAAAAGGATGCAAATTTGGATGCCAAAAAAGACGCAAAATTAGGTACCAAAAAGGATGCAAAATTGGACAAAAAAATGGTGCAAAATTAGACACAAAAGAAAAAAAAATTGGTGCAAAAATGGGCATAAAAATGACTCAAATTTGGATGCAATTTGAGATGCAACATTAGATGTAAAATGAGGTACAAAAAAACATTCAAAACTTGGTGCAAAAACAAATGCAAAGGTAGACGAAAAAAATGGCTCAAAATTGAACGTAACAATGGACACAAATGGGATGCAAAGGTGGATGCAACTCATGGTTCAACATAGGATGCAAATATAGATGCTCAAAAGGATGCAATAAATGGTGTTAAAAATTATGCTAAATTGGATGCAACAAATGATGCAAAATTAGATCAAAAATATGGTGCAAAAAAGCATGCAAAATTTGACACTAAATCAGATTCAACATATGGTGCAAAATTGGATGGAAAAAATGGTGTAAAAAAAGGTATAAAAATTGATGCAAAATAGATGTAAAAATAAGTACAAAGTTAGAAGCAAAAAATGGCATAAGACCAGATGCAAAAATTGGCACAAACTGGATGTAAAAAAAGGCACTAAATCAGATGCCAAATATGGTGTAAAACTCGATGCAAATTACGACACAAAACTAGAAGCAAAGAATGCCACAGAGGAGGAAGCAAAAAATGATGCAAAATAGATGCAAAAAATGGCACAAAACTAGAAGCAAAACCTATTGTAAAACGAAATGAAAATCTTGGTGCAAAATATGATGCAAAAAATGATGGAAAATTTGGCGTAAAAAGAGATGCAAAATTTGGTGCAAAAAAGGATGCTTTAAAAATTGTACAATAGAGCCAGATTTAGCGCCAGGCTTCTCATCCCAATTGAGAAAAAAATGCACTAAAATATGGTGCTAAATCTGGCGCAAATTCCCTGTTTTGTTGTAGTGATTGCTCTCTTCTTCTCTGTGCATTTGCTGAATTCCCCCTCTCTGCGTTCACTGCACTTCGCTTGCATAAATATACATATGAAATTCTCTAATGTATTCAATCTATCATTCAACACTCAATCACGCATTTATATAGCTTTAATCAATCTCTATTTATATAAATACAAACAATTAATTACAGAATGAGGTCTCTGTCTCTCTGGCCTGATCTTCTAATATCCGTGGCCTCTATTCCAACTCTGCCTGTAGGCTTACAGTCACCCCAAATATCTAACCTCTCTAATCCTCTCTCTCCCTTCAGAAAAGAAGGGAAATACATATATGTTCTATATAGCTATTTCTTTCCACAAATGAAGGAATTCACTCTATTCCTAGAAATCATATCCTACTCTAACTAATCAATATAGCTAATTGGCTTGATCTCCACACAGGGAGGATCACTTTGCCATTTATTCCCAATTCAGTTCAGAATTAGGCAATAATTAACTACTTACATTTATTTTGAAATTAATACAAATTAAACAACCAAGTCTTCCTCCAAACTTGCATTAGCCACAACATGTGACCACTCCATCACATTGCTGGATAGGCCTGGATGCTCCTACATCACATAGGCAGAGGAGCATAAAGGTGAAGACACAATCCATTACTCTTCTATGTTTCAAAATGGTTCACATCAAGTCATTGAACTTCCATTCTTGATCGATTCTCAACCCACTAGTCTTAGTTAAACATCATGCACTATTAATTATTTCGATCAACCTCTAGTGTTGGGATGCCATCACTCCCATGCTTCTGTATGTTGTGATGAATTCCCAAGCACATCATGTGATTTGTTGTTCTCTCATGTACTATCTAACTCATATCTAGAATGTGCACAAGTCAAAGCAGACGTCCATATCGAAACTTCCTTTGCACCACACTTGCCCGTGTGTCCCACCATTCACAGTGCATCTACATGCGACAGAGATACTCCCTATTCTCTTTCTTCTTCATCTGGTGAGTTATCTCCTCAATCGACACAAGGAAGTGAGGTTGTCTATGATGAAAATAGTCTCAACGCACAGGACTCTTCCCACTCATCATCATCTTGTGTGTTGCATGAAGACAACTCGTCAAGTCAGCTTGCTGAAGCTGAAAATTTTGATGAAGCCTGTGGCAAAGATGGCTGCCATCCTAAGAGAAATTTTGAAATCAGAAACAACAACCATCCTCAGGCCATGCATGATCTGGTTCACATCTCAAAATGCAATTTTTCAATTTTTGAAAGTTTCGGGACGTGCTAGGGAGTCGAGGCACTTCAATGTCCGTTGATGGTTACGTCAGGACCTTACAACTCTGGTAAGCCCCTCGACCCAAATCAGATATCGTTTCTCATGCACAATATATCTATTCGCATGGTGGCACTTGACGTTGATCCCCATGTAAAAGATATTTACTATTTCAGGTGTGATATTCCAAAATTTCAAATTTTCACTAATGACCAAATCCACGAGTCAATTACAACATGCTCGTATTCATGCACCTCTCTTACATCAAATTCAGGTTGGGAGTGTCTGTCTCTCATGAAATCATGGAAATTTGAAGTTGATAATCTCAAAGACTATCTTTGTCTGGAATCATACTTATCAAATGTTCCCTCTTGTGATAAGCTCCTTAGTCTTCTTGCGAATTGTGCACATCAAATCTGCCCACTCATCACATCAACAATCTCCCTATGTGATAACAAGTGCACAACCTATTCGTGAATCAAGTTACTCTAATTTCACCACACCCCAATGGGCTTCACATATTCACAATGATGACATCCTTTCTACACATTTGTGATGACCATGATTCCTGTGCAATTCTTCACCAGTTGCAGGTGGGTGTTCAGTCATATCTAGTGCATCTCGACCAACTGGTGTGATATTTCTTCTATCTTGGGTGGTTGTCATGCAGTTTATCATTTCCCCAACAGTACATCCAATGACAGTCACTTCATGCACTATGATCTTCACCGTGTAACATCTTTCTCCCTTGACTTCTATCAAGAAGGTGATGCACTTCAGCCTACACTGATGACTATGGCAGTTCCTCACTATCTTGACATGACCAATGAGAATGATCAGATCTATTCATCCATACCAAATTCCCATCGTGATCCCCTCTCTCGAATCAGGAATCCATCTTTTCAAAGATCACGAGTCTTTCAAAATAACCATCACGAATTTTATGATCCAATCGTTGAATGGATGGAACAATCTTACTTGGCGAGTCGTGTTGCAAGTAACAAGCTTCAATCCTTTCTCGCACTCACTAAGAAACTTGGTGCATAAGAACAGAGACTCGCAAGAGGCCTCTAAGATTTGTTGAAAAACGATAGTTACCAAAGAGGTAAGCACATGTATTGGGTGGTTGTGACACATCTTTTTTCCCATAGGCGAGACCTTCTCTCTCGTGTGCAAGTTTTTCAAGTTTTTGTATTTTCTATTGCACATTATTTTCTATCTGTTCTAATCGCTTGTATCTTTGTGGTTGCAGGTCGGGTACGCCTACGGTGGCTTCACTAGAAATTTCATTTCACGTAACCCTGACTGTTTAATGTAGGAGTAGGAGTAGTGTTTTCTTTCTTGCTTTGATTTTCTTTCTGATTTGCATGTTTGTTTGCTTGCTTACTTAGTTTGGTTTGCTTGCTTGCGTGTACTTGTAGGTTAGCCTCTCATGAAACCATGTTTGGCTCTCGAGACAAGCTAGGAAAATCTAAGAGGACTTGTACAACTATCAACATCTCATTACATGTTGTCCTCTTTCTTTATGAAGAGCTTATTGTCTTTAGTCAACGACGCCTTGATCTAAAATACGTCCTGAGTCTTGGTGAAAACACAACCCTTGCACTCTAACTAGTACCACCTACTCTAGTCAGTTGTTTTGGGTTAACCCTTGTCAACTCAGTCAAGTAGAGTAAGGTGAGGAGGAAAACCTTAACAAGTATGTCAGAGGTAGACATAACATACTTCTCTGAAGGAATAACCTCTTCTTCTCTCAATAAGTCGGGATCCCTCTTCCGCCTCTGTAATAAATAAGTGCATATGCACAATCTTTGAAATAAAAAAAATTGAAAAATGAACAAGGAGAAAGAAGAGAAAGGCTTCTTGTGTAGAGAGGTGATGCAAGTAACTCCACTAGGGTACTAACCAGGCTCATCAGAAGCAGAGCGATGCTTGTGTTCCTGCGTGACTCTGTTGGCGTACTGTCCAAGCCTGCTGGCAACAGAGCAACACCAGAGATGAAACTTAAACTCTGACAGTTATATTACTTGTGCATCAATATACCCCTCATCCCCAATCGAAATAACTAAGTTGACTTGGCTTGGAATGTGTGGTGACCGATCAAGAGAATGGTAGGGACTACATGTTTCACACAAGCTAGTGTAAAAGCCATCATGATCAAAGAATCGAGCAATACTTCCTAAAGGGTTAGACTTGCTTTTAACGAAACAAGGTCCATTCAAAGAGCTAGAGTTCTACTAGTGTGTCACCAAGTGTTGTAGCGGCTACAACCACCCTCCAAAATTTTGGCTAGCATGCAAATTTCAGAGCCTACCATGGATCCTACGATCGGTCATCCTTGGTCACTTGTTGGTAAGATGATGATTTCAATTTCCCCTCACTGATCTTAAGAGTTGTCCATGTTCTCATCTTTATGCATCATGTGTCATGTTTGGGCATAGGGGTTGTTGTTTGTCATGCAAAGGGAATGTTGTTTTGCTTCAAGGGAAAGCATGTGCGCATGAGTGGTTTTCATCACATAAACATATTTCACAGTCACTTCATGCACCTTTTTCACGAAGGTTGTTGCATCAAGAAAAGTGTGTCTTATGCATTTTCGATGGTCTACGTTGTGACACTAAGTGTCCGCATCCGATCACAGTCGAGTCCTATCACTATTTACATATGTTTCACTGATCTCACACTTAGACATTTTCCCGAGCAACCTAGCCTCATCCATCTTCCCGGAACTACGTGCTTTTCTTTTGCAACCATCAAGCTTCCTCCCTTAACTTCTCAAACCCCGCAGTGCACAGAGTCACCAACCTCTCTTGCCTACTGAAACCCTGCAATTTGCAGACACACCAACCCCTCTTGCCTGCTCAAACCTCGCAGTGCGCAGAGACACCAACCTCCCTTGCTTGCTGAAACTCCGCAGCCCGAAGAGACACCAACCTCCCTTGCCTGCTAAAATCCCGCAGCTCAAAGAGACCCGAGCTAGCATTGCTCTCAAAAAATGCGTAGAGCAATCAGGTAGCCAACACTGCTCTCAAGAAATGAGAATAGCAGTCCAGCTGCACTGCACTCAGAAATTGTGCAGAGGTGTCCTCCTAGGACCCCTATCCCGAACCAGTGACCTGAGCCTCAAAACTGCGGAGTGTTTTCCAAGTTTTCTTGTCAGTCTTGCATGCAGAAATTGTGCAAACGGGCCTCCCAGGGCCTCATTCTGGTAGCAATCACTATTCGCTTAAATTGCACAGATGTACATCTAAGTAACTTCAAGAAAAGGTGACATTCTAAAATCACTTCCAAGGACTTGAGGAGAAGGATGAAGGAACCAAGTAATGGAAAATATCAGGACTGCATGCAAACTCTGTTGGATGCATGATCATCTTGAGGGTAAGTATGGTAAGTAAAGAACTCCTTTCGAAGTACACCTCTTAGTTGAGTTTGTAGGACTTCTTTTCATTGTCGTATAATCCTGTCCTCAGTAACATGCATGTGCACAAACACCAAAAGTCAGTGTTTCTTCTACATGTCTCGCTTCATTTCACTTGTTCAACCAACTATCGCCTTTGACGTGTTGATTGCTATGTCATGATTGCGACCTCGTTCTGGTGATGTTGAAGGTTGTGTTTGAGTTGTGTTTGCTATGTAAACATCTATCGCACTCACACATGATGTTGTAAGTACTGTCGCGCAAGTGTCGTCGCGGTCGTCCGAATGTCTATCCAAAGTGTCGCACTTTTCACTTTCATTGTTTAACAGTCACACTGATCATGTTGTCTTGTTGGTTCGAGGTGTCTTGTCGTTGACTCGTGTCAAGTGTGTGTTCGCAAGGTGGTTTATGTATGAAGTCACTCATTCACACATTTAGTCATTTTGTTGAAACTCTGTTGACCAGACCACCCTCCAATAGTCGAACCTTCGCTGAGCTGCATTGTGTAGTGTCATCCCTCAGTGAACATGTACTGTTGCCAATAATTGTGCAGAGCTTGAGTCTACCTCCCAGGCAGTCTGCACTCTGCAATCTTAGAATTGTCTGGACTGACTGTGACCCAAAACAACGCAGACGTTTCTCAACAAGTCATCTCAATCTGCGCTTCCCGCAAGCAAAGCCATCAAGCCTCCATCTGGTCAACCGGAGAGTTTGAGCGGACAGTGACACCAGGCCTCACTCCTCCAAAAAATTGCACAGAAGTTGCCAAGCATGCCCACCTCTGTTGACTGAAGAAATCACATAGACATGTCGGATAGACACCCGCTACCTGCCACTACACTATCGTCGAACTTCGTGCAGTTCTATCAGCCATTCACCTTGTAAGCCATCCTGCTGCTCCTTATGAAAACTACACAATTTTCATAGGTTGTCTCCCAACTGCCCAGCATCCCGCTCAGGCCAAAAACTGCACATGGATGTCATGCAGGTCAGCGTGCCAGCTCTGCGCAGTTTTGGCCAACAGCTTGCCATAGCGCATTGCCAGCCTCCTCGGAGAATCTGTGTAGTTTTCACTGCCAGTGTCCCCTTGCTTCCTGCATTGTCTCCCTGGAAATATTACACAGATTTTCCCTCCAGCTGAGTCAGATCCCCAGACAGTCACTACTGATCCATATTTCCCATCTCAGACTCCTAGTGAACTCTATGCAATTTTCATTGACATTTCCTAGAGCCCGCATCCCAACCTGAAATGTGCTCTACGCAGTTTGAGAGCCTTATCCTCTCTCCCATATACCCGAAAATGAAAGATGATGCATCATGGTAGACTAGGATATTTCTGGATTTGATTTCGTCTCGTCATGAGTGATTGTAGATACAGGTACATGGATGAGACATGGCGTGATGATGAACAGGATGAACAAGGAGTACATTTTAGGAGACTTGTTCGCAAATAGATGAACACATGAAACGTACCAAGAAGAAATAAAAGGAGACACATGCACACGCATGAGCTATCAAGAAAACACCGAGACCAGCGAATACTTCACACACCTTTCCATGCGAAGATGAAGCTATGATACACCAAGAGCACATTCATCACTCAGCGGCACTGCAGCTCGACTTTGACACCAGCAACAACATTAATATACCACCTATGTCATGTCGAGTCATGTCATGATTCATCTCAGCCACATCACTATTGTGGTCCATACTATTGTAATCAATGTAATTTATCGTGGAATTCAAAGAGACCCATATCTAAAGTTGAAGAGTCATGTAAGTTAAACACTAATGAGGGAAGTTGAACAGTCACAAGGGTCAGTTTCCCTTGGATATATATACCCCCCATTTGTACATGCAAAAGACTTTTCACCTTTTCTCCTCCCACATAGTCTTGAGAGCTCGTAGTCTTTTCTTTGAGGAGCAAGCAGTGGCTCCAACACACCGGTTTCGAGGGATATGGTAAGGATGAGACTATTTCACTTTTGGGATTGATATGGTTTGCATTTTTTATAGATATACATAACTTAAGCATATATGGAGACTCCCAGGCCATCATCAAACATGTTTTGGGCACCTCCACTATTACACACCCCCATCTAGAGGGTTGGCTCGGGAACATCATTCATCTATATGACACACTGCCAGGAGTCACTATACAACACATACACAGGGAGCACAACACTGTTGTGGATGCCATGTCAAAGAAGGGTCTACTTGCCTCCAATGATGGCCTTTATATCACACTTGAGATGGATGGGTGCTCGATGGATGTTGGTTTCATGCCATTCCCCTGATTTCGGGCTTACTCATGTTGCCACTGTTTTTTTACTTTTTTCAATGTTCATATCTTATTGATTCACATATGGAATGCTCTCCCATCCATCACTGCTTTTGTATTATATTTTCACACATCTGCGTTGGTAATACTTTTTTGAATGGATGGACATCGTTATATTTTTTCACTACATGGTTGTTTTTAGGCATATACATGATGCTATAAGTGGATATGGGCACTGATAGTAGATCACACTAGACTTGATCTGATTTGATTTACTGCACTGGGTTTCTGTTTTCCTATATGGATTGTGTTTAGATATGTTGCTTTTCATGTTGTATCCAAATAGATCTTGATGTAATGGTTTTACTCTTCTACAATAAAAATAAAAAAAATTATTCTAAAAAAAAAAAGAATTTACATAGAAGCAATAATGCATCTAATTTGGGAATTTAAAGCTTCACCCAATTTGGGAATGATGGTGTTTCTCATTAAGAAACATCCATATGATCTCATCTAATACATCACTTGTCAATGTCCGATAAACACTGCTAACAAGTATGCGTGTAGTCGCTTCCAATGAAAAGAAAATAATTTTTTGTAGGCATTGAGATTAAGAGGTGGCCTACCATGTCATGTCGTTTTCAGACTTATCATTTTCTTGGAGTGTCCCTACGTCCTCTTTTTCATTTGGGAGAGAAATTTTGTTGCAACAATCTGCGTTGTGTTCATGCAGGATCAAATTAATAAAGAAGATAATATGCAAAGTAAACCATGCACCTACGGTTTCTATAATCTGTGGTTATTTCATATCAAAGTTTAAGTCACAGATGATGTAAACTATAGGCACAATGTTTACTTCCTATTTTCTATTGTGTTCCCATCGAGCTGGTTTCATTGTTGCTACAATATAATTTGTACATGAATGAATGTGTGAGTGAGTTTTGCGATTCTTGATGGTGTGGTGTGGAATATTTGTAGGACTCTATAAGCTGCAACTCTAACTTCACACAGTGTACAGTTGTGAGCATGCATTCTTATTCATGGCTTCTTTCACTTTCACATGTGTGTAGTTGTCAGCACTCCAATCGTGTACCACTTCTAGTGATTAGAGACAGCGCATTGCAGATGAGAGACTGTTAGTTGAATACTATACATGTTACTTTCACATATATTTTTATATTTTTTTAAGCTACGTTTTGTTTTCAATAATATTTTGACTGACAGTTAACCAGTGAAATATAACCTATAAACTATAATTTAATTATTTATTTTTAGCTGCCTTTTGTTTTTAATAATAATTTCACTCCTACTTAACATATAAGTTATTGGGTTATACTTAAAACAAATATAACATTTATAATAAATAGTAATAATATTCAATATTAATTAAATAGATACATATAAAAAGAAATACTTCTAAAGCATACATAAGAGATTATAAAAATCTTTTTCTATATAAAAAAATAGAAATTGGTAGCATACACGTATATAGAGAAATAATAAAGAGTTATGCGATTTTTCATGGTTATTATAGAATATATTCCGTTTCGCTTTTTGAAATTTGTCAATCTACGCATTCGTCTATCCTTTTCATCTCTGTTTAACACTGTCCATCTGTTGTTTTTGTTTTTTCATTAAATGACATCTGTTCAAAATTTAATCGGAATGGGATATTTTTCATGTGTAAAGTGATAAACTATAAATATTATAAATGGGTACAATTCTATTTTTATTTTTTATATAAATAAAAAATTAATTTTTTTTTAATATCTAAAACAATAAATTAAATAATTAATTATATTAAATAAATAATTATTTTTAGAATAAAGTTAAATTATTATAAAAAAATTAATAATTTTTTTAGAATTAAATCTAATTATTATTAAAATGTATATAATATTATTGAATATAGTTTTAGTGCTAATGATCAAGAATATTGATTTTTTAAATATTATTTAAATTGAAATTATTTTTGGTTCTGGAATAAAACCCAAAAGTGTTATAATTAGATAGTAATTTAATTTTCTTAAATGTGAAGAAAATGTAAAGAAATAAGGATGATGATGGTTCTCCTAGGATATGATAGTTTTTCCATTTTCAAAGAAAAAAATTAAACATAGTAATTTTCTTCTTAAGCATGAGGTTAAAGTGCAATTAGATGTAGTATTTGATTTCATGCATAGGACTAAAGAGGGATGCTACTTGAAAGCACATGATCCCATTTTTATTGCCTTAAGAATGACAAGGAAAGACAAATTGTCTTTTAGTTTTGGAATAAGATCAAACATTGTGTTTGATTAACTAAAATCTAATCTTCCTTAAACAAAAGAAAAAAAAATAGATTAATATAATCCAAAATCTAAAAACAGGGAACAAAAACCAATCTCTCCTATATAAATTATGATAAGAAGTGGGAATGTACGTAGTAACCAATCTCCCCTTATAAATTATGATAAGAAGTGGGAATGTATGGTCAAAGTAAGGTGACATTTGGAGAAATTGTGAAACTATGGTTGACCATGTAGAACATCCAACTATGTTTGAGCATGGTTAATTATGTTAGCCATGATGACCATGGCCAAGTATCATTTAACCATGTTTGAGAATGGTTAATTATGTTAGCCAAGATGACCATGACCAAGTATCATTTAACCAAGTTCATCTTGGTTGACCATGTTGTCTATAATTGATAATGGATAAACATGTTGACCATGATTAACTTGTCTATGGTTGACCTTGATTGATGAAATACATTATGTATGGCCATGGTGACCATGGTTGACTAATTCAACTTGAAGGTCTTCTTTCCATATAAGTTCTAGTAATTTAACATAAGGAACCACATCTGACCCAATCAACATCGAGATAACATCCACTCCATTGTCTAACACATTGTTGAAGGCAGAGCAAGTCAGAGGTCATGTAGCCAAATACCCAACAAACCTTGTAGACCGCAATATGTGCTTTGGGCGCCATTCCTTTGGAGATTTCATGTGCATACTCCATCATGTTGGCTCTGTCAACGAAATAGCCCATGACAATGGAGGCAGTTTGCGTGCCATGGCCTTGTGAGTGCCACACTAAACGGATTTCCACTATCTTGTTCAAGGGGCCAAACATGGTTTGGTAGTCTTTGTAGAAACATCCTTCTCCAGCCCATACAACTGCATCAACGTAATAATAAACAGAGTGAAATGTTAAATGTTAGCATGTAAACATGTCAAAATATTAATTATTATTTTGAAATTCTATATTTAAAATTAAATCAGAGTAAGATTTAGAGTTTTTTTATTACCAATTTTGTGTGCATGTAAAGTTTTATTAAAAATGAGTATTTGTTTGTCATCGCTATGTTGAATGTAGTTAATTTTGTTTATTTATTTGTATTTTACAAATAAAAATTTATGATTATTTGTGTTATTAAAAGGTTTTTATGAAATTATATAGTTGATTTCGAATTCTAAAATTTAATTATGAACTTATTTTTAACTCTATTCTTGGGAACATGATCTTCTCAAATCTTCTATTCCTTTTGTGTATCTTTGCACTTTTAAAACAATTTCTAATTATATTTATATTTATAAGACTCAGAAAGACTCCAACTACAATTCCAACTCGAACTCTATGTCGTGTCTAACTCCATGCCGCTTGTGCAGTGGTCGGCTCTCCAATCACGTATTCTTTCGGTCAATGGGTGAGCGCATGTGAAGTAATAAATGTTTTTTACCAAGTATTTTGTTCAACGTTTTAGTTCCAAGTAATATATGAAGTAATACATTTTAGTATTTTTGTTTAGGATGACAAGATGTTATTTAAATATACATGTATTTTATTTTTAGAAATATGTAGAGAGGTAGTTTTTTTTGGTTTTCCATTCGCAATATAGAATAAGATTTTGTTGTTTAAATCATAGATTTATTCTAATTTTAGAATTTTTATTTATTTTGAGAAATGTGGGAGGTGATAGTTTTTAGGGTTTCTATTTTCTATATAGAATGAGATGATTTTCTATATAGAATGAGATGATGTTCTTTAAACATAGATCTTTTTGAGGAATTTAGACTTCTGTGATCCATAATATTGTAAGATAATCTTCGGCAAAATCACATAGCGAATCTTTTGTCGACGCGTTTCGAACCAACTAGTGTGGTTCATCGTCAGGACAAGTTTGTAGCCGTTGGGATCTCTGCACACTCTATTTATTCACGCTAAGCTAGATTGGTTCTTCAACTTGTCCTGACGATGAACCACACTAGTTGGTTCGAAACGCGTCGACAAAAGATTCGCTATGTGATTTTGCCGAAGATTATCTTACAATAGATCTTTTTTTCAAAAATTATTTTGTTTTTCTTTAAATATAGATTCATTTTTTTTCAAGAATTATTTTAATTTTAGAAATATTTGAAGTGATAGCTTTTAACCCTTCCTTCTGCAATATAGAATGAGACAAGGTTCTTTAAATATAGAGCCATTTTATTTTTAGTTACATTTTGTTTATGTAATATAAATTTTAATATACTTGTGTTATTATGAAATTATATTTTTTAGACTTTCTATTTTTTATATGAATGAGATGATGTTCTTTAAATATAAATCCATTTTTTTAAGAATTATTTTGTTTTTAGAAATATGCGAAGTGATAGCTTTTACACTTCCCTTTGAAATATAGAATGAGATGAGGTTGTCTAAATATACATCTATATTTTTTTAGAGACACTTTGTTTATGTAATATAATTTTTAATATATTTGTATTATTATGAAATTAATATTTTCAATATTTTTTAACATATTACTAGTTAATCTTAAATTATTATTATTCTTGCTCAAATATTTGATGATTATTGGTTTCTTAAGTAGTCTGAAGGTCAAGGAATATGCCAGGAAATTTTGTTGGTAGCCAAAGACATTTTCTCAAGAACATTCCTTTGTGGTCTATCAACATCCCCAATGCTTTCCAAATATTCTTAAAAACCAAAAATACTATGCATGAGGCCATATACAATGGTAATAGATTCCATATGGGAGGACTTTATTCACTATTTTAGTAATCAAACATGACACATTTGTCTATTTTATACCAACCATGGCATATAACCATAAGCCAAGAACTTCTACTACACAATCGATGATTTTTGGGCTTATGGGAAAAGTGTGGGAACCAAAACCATGAAAAACTTCCTATGAAAAAAATGGTTTCCATAGGGAATATGAGCCCATTTCAGATGATCAAACATAGGAGAGATGGCTACTTCTTGGACTAAGACAAGGTTTGGTGACCAAAATAGTGGATTTAGCCCTTAGTCCATGCATTTTGGATTCATAGGCGCATAGACCATGATATGTGTTTTGAAAAAGGATGTTTCTCTCTATGATAAACATATGGGCCTAATTTCAGTGATTGGTTATAATAAGGATGGATCTCTTGGCACAAGCTATGGTTGGAGCCAAAAAACCTAGGATTTATCCCTAATTTGTGATTTTAAATCCCATTTCAGGGTATATTAGCCATTGCACGACTAATCATGGTCAAACCTTTTCCTATTAAGTGTTAGTTGAAAAAAAAATCACATACGAAATACTTACCAAAAAACCAACAATTTTTTTTTCTTAAATTGACAATATTAATAAGACTTTCCTAGCTAATTCTTCGAGAAAGTGGTAAATTCAAACTTGTATTCACTACCACAATGCCTCCATTTAGAATTAAGAGAATATTTTTGAATTTTTTTCGTACGTATTTCATAAACATTAGAAATTCAAAGAGGCAAGTGAGCGAAGTAAAGTCAGTTGCAATTTTCATCAACAAAAGTAATGCAAAGGAAGTCATCAATGTTCTTTTCGTATTCTTGCATGAAATAGCTGGAAACATTCACGTTAGGTAATTAAAGAGACAAACGAGTGGAGTAAATTCTATTGTAATTTTCATCAACGAAAGTAATGCAATGAAAGTCATCAATGTACTCTTGATATTCTCACATGAAATAGCTGGAAACCTTCACTTTGTGTCTTAAAAAATTAGAATTTGGACGGAGTTACTTGCACTTGATGGGCATACATCTGCACAAGGTATAAAATTTAACATACCCTTCAAAATCACCATAAGCACTCTAAGGATCTTAAATGCATATTGTATAGAGAAATTGTACTTGGTGGTTTCAAATCTTTAACCTCTGCCACATTACTTTCATCAAAGATCAAGTCATTAACACTTAGGAATTTTAATAACAAGTGAGCTTCCCTAAACCTAGGGTGGTTACCTATCCTAAGAATTTTCTAAATATGCCATATTGCAAAATAGCGGCATTGTGAAAATATATAAAAGTTCCTAGGAAGTATATATTATTAGGCGATCCCTTGCAAGTTCATGGTGGTAATGAACAATGTAAAGATTTATGTTGTATTACATTCGTCCAACTAAGGAATGACTCCCAAATGTATGATTGCAATTATGAGAATAGTGATTAGGATCTCTATCACGATAATAAGAATCTGGACCTGGAACTAGACATGGAACTGGAACCATGGGCTCTAACCTAGTTGTCTATGCCTTTGATGCTGATGGTTGGATTTAGGGATTTGCCTCTTCTAGCTAATACTGCCAACTGGAATTGACTATTGGATCGAATCCTGCGACTATAGGCCCTTTCCCTTTGGATTAGGCAAGTAGATTGGATCATCCAGGTAGCCCATCGGATTAGGCCAGCTAATTGGATTAGCGCCTCGATTAGGGCAGCCCAGTGTAATTAGCGGAGCCTGGTGTATTGAGCTATGGATCTCTGACAGGAACTTAATTTGCTCAAGATGGATCTGTATCCAGAACTCAATATGCTACGAGAGCTAAAACAAGCTATTAAACTTGCTCTAATGCTTTGACTCTTGCTACCTATGTCTCTGCCACTGATGCTATTGGATCCACTCGGTCAACTACCTCGACATCTCGACCTAGAGAACGAATTTCATACGGATCTGTTACCCTACCTTTTGTATTTTCCTCTATCTCCATTGCTGGTTATATAATATACGTCAGTGGCCTCTGGTTTTTATCTTCCAAGATCAACTCCTATTCTTATTGTTCATTATCCTTTTATTTACATATTTACAATAATTGCAACGAATCCTTAGGATCAAGTCTCTAACATTCCCCACCTCTAATATAAAGGGATGTTTATGGGTCTAAGCACCATTCTTAATTTTGCAAACTTTTCTCTTTCAATCGCTTTGGTGACTTAATGTCTATAATTTGCTCATTTTTGGAACACTGTTTTAAATCAATAGTCTTTCCTCTACATGATATCGAGTCAAATGAAACTTTGTGTTCATGTGTTTGATTTGATCATGGAATTTTGAATTCTTGGCCAAATTAATTGCAGAAGTATTATAGATTAGAAAAGGAGTGGAGTTCACTTGTTTTTCCTGCAAGTTTGGAAGAAACTTTCTAAGCCACACAATCTACTTTGTTGCTTTTGTAGCTACCACATATTCTACGTATGTTATGGAATATTTTGGAACTGATTGATTACACGACCTCCAAGATACAACTCATGATACAACACTCATAGGACAAACCAAAGGAGCCACTCCATTTTCCATATCTCTATCAAACTTTGAATCAAAATATCTAATCAAATTGGGTCATCCACCTATGAATATTTGAGTCCCAATTATTGAGTTCTTGTTAAGCACTTTAGAAATATTTTTGCAACAAAGAAATTTCCTTCATAAGGGTTTTTCATAACCCTGGAAAGGATTCCAACAACAAATAAAATATCTAGTTTAGTAGTGGTGAGGTAGATAATACTTCCCACAAGTTGTTTATACATGGTTACATAATCAAATTCATTCCCTTCTTTAGATGTGAGATTTAGATTTTGTTCCATTAGAGTAGTTAAAGGGTTTCATTCATCCATGCTAAACTTGTTCAATGATTCTCCAATGTACTTATTTTGAGAAGGAATATATACCCTTGATGTTGGGTCACTTTAGTGTCGAGTAGTAGTGAATGTGTCCCAAATATCATCTGAAATTTCTTCAACTCTTTCTTTATTGATGCAATGTATATTTAATTGTTCCCTGATATCAATAGATCATCTACGTATACCACAAGATAGATAACCTTTTTGCTAATTTTCTTAAAAATTTAGTTGCACGTAATTGAAACTTAATTTTTGAAAATTCTCAACCAATTTCTCATACGAGGCTCATAAGAATGTTTTTTTTTGGTCATATAAGAATTTAATGAGCTTGCATACTTTATGTTCTTTTCCCTTCACAACAAAACCTTATGGCTAAGAGATGACAAAATTTTCTTTCGAGTATTCATTCAAGAAAGTAATATTCACATCCATTTCTTGAAATTTCCATCCATTCTAAGTTGCCAAGGAAAAGAGAGTTTGAGTGGTGGCCCATTTTTCCACAAGGGGAAATGTTTCTTCATAATCAACACCTTATTTCTATGCAAATCCTATTGCCCTAATACTTGCTTTGTGATTTTGAAGCTAATCATCTAACTTGTACTTGTTCTTGTAGATCTGTTTATAGCCAATTGGCTTGGTTCCAAATGGAGGGTCCACCAACTTCATTGTTCCATTCTCTATGAGAGCTTCACACTCCCTCAAAATTTATTCTTTCCATACATCATGAGAAGTGGATTCTTTAAATGAATTTGTTTCAAAATTAATAGATAACTTCAATTTACAAACATATTAAACATCCATATCATCAACTACATCAAAATTGTGTATATTATCTCCATTTTTCCTAGAGGAAATTATAGTTCATGTCTTTCTGATCTCATCAAGATGAAGAATTTCAAGTGTTTTCGCGAGCCATTTTGGGGGATATTTCTGTTATGGTTTTGGATGATCTCTTAACTGAGATAGGGTTGCATCAAGATTTATCCTTCCAATCCTTTCAATCACATCACTCAAAGGTTCTTCTTGATATGAAGGAGTGGCTAGAATGGCAGTTATAGCGGTAAATGTTGCATTTGTTACGGTTGCACAAGATAACTTAGAGTATTTGCTAAATGAGAATGTGATGGTAAAAAGAGAACTTGTTGTGATGAAGCAATAGGTAGAGTATCTTGTAGCAGAGAACCAACGACTGTCATAAAAAAACTTCAGTTCCACAGAGTGGCAGTCAACAATGTTAGAAGAGTTGGGAGAAATGGAGGATACCATGGCACAACTATATGATGAGATGATACTTATACAACATGTCATGGCCCCTCTCATTGGCATTCAGAAGAATGCCTAGGAAATAGTGAAACTCCCTAAGATAGAAACTAGAGGAGTTGACCAGATGCAAGGATGGACTGCCAAATATCCAAATGCTCTGCAACACTTGGAAAGAAAGGAAAAGATCGCCACAAAAGTTGACAGAGTGCAGTTGAGTCCACCTACATAACTAATCACATCTTAGCACACAATTGGTTAACACCATGGTTTCTTACAATCAACTGCATAATGGGTTTGATTCTCTTACACAAAAGCACGGGATGAATGCCATCAGATCTCTTGAAGCAATCAAAGGTACGGAGGTCATCTTTCAGTCGATCAGAGATTACATTGAACAAATCAAGCAACTAACAGAACAACAAGGCTTGGAAGTGACCAAATATTTTATTCAACAGTATGCCTTGCACCAGTCAAAGCGCACATAAAGCTTTCATGGTTGTGGAATAATGTTTAGTCGAGCTCTAAGAACATAATGTCAAAGGCATTGGAGGTGAGGGTAGGTTATAAAGGAGACTTGCTAGACTGAATCAAAGCCATTGCAAAGGAGTTCAGAACATGATAGACTTATATCACAAATGAACTCCATGAAGAAGAAGATGATTTATCCATTTGATGAGTTTTTTCTTTTAGAATTTTTGTCTTATTAGGCCACTATCTAATGTGTAAATTGTCTTATGTAATGAAGTCCAAGGGACACAAGTGAAATATGAATGGCCACACATTGGATGTAGCATGAGTCATATTAGAATATGAATAGTCATAGAAGTCAAAGAGTCATGTGAAGCTCAAGGGTCATTGTATTTGTTATAAATAACTCCTCATAACTCAAGCAAATGGGCTTTTGGGGACCAATATTCTTGTCAAGCTTTTGGAGGCTTGGCCTTGGTTTCTCTTGTACTACATAGGAGATAGATTATTCTTTGGAGAATCAAGTTGTGGCTTTGTCTTCCACTATTGGATACAATGTTTCACTCATGTAATAGATTTCTCGGGATCTTATACCTATAATCAAAAGCTCAATGAGCCGACATTCCTTCATACGTGTATCGAGTATATAGTTGTACTATTCTAGTTATGTGTACGATATATGTTTCTTTAGTTACATGCTAAGTTGAGGAACTATTTCATTGTTTGGTTATGGATGTTATTGAATGAATGTTGTTATGCTTTAACTAGTGTTGTTTATTATGTGGACTAATCTGCACGTACACAACAAGTGTTTCTCTTTACCCCGGGTCCCCCATTAGGATAGTAATATTACTTTTCTAACTGGTGGATTGTTCCCTTCACCATTCGTGGAAGTCTCCCTCGTACACCTTACATTGAGTGTCTCACAAAGCTCACATTCTAGTTGACCCAATGAGGCGTTGTGTTTTCTTATATCCAATTGTAACCAAGACATTCCTTGGAAAACCATTCCAACGGTGGTCGAACTGTATGATCGGATGTGACTCCTACACCATTAGGACTTTACATTGGGGAGACCACCTTGAAATGTTGGCGGAATCAACAAAACCTAAAGAGAACAATATATTTAAAGAATTTTTTATTAAAGATTGTATACTTCAAAGACATTCAGATGAATTTAACTAATGTTAAATTGTATAGATATGTTTGAATTTGAAAAACAAAACTAAGTTCAAATGAAATAAATAGTCACAAAGTAGAAAATTAAAATTATATGATATCGTCACACTGCATCATAGTCATGTGTGTTTTGATAAAACCAACTTACCCTCTAATTAAATAAATATTCAAATGTAATAATGAAATTTAATTTTCATAATTAACATTCAAACTAAAATAATTAATCTAAATATATAGACAAAATAATTTGAAAATAAATATTTAAATTTAAATAATAATAAAATTCAAAAAAAATCTTAATAATGGTTAAATGAACTAAACTAATTAATTTTAAAAATAGATATCTGAACCAGAAAATTTCAATTTAGATTTATAAAAATTAATAATGTGATAAGCTGGAAATGTCCCTTGTGAGTAACCTTATGTGTAAGAAATTTGTGGAGGTTAGCAATGGTTTGTGAATTCAATATTGACTCTCGTAATTGCACGAGAGCAATAACCCACGAATAGAAAGTGCTGCACTCATTCTTTGGCTGCCCTTTTCTATTTCAGTTACCGCATCAAATTGATGCGTATTATCAATAGAAATTTATGCGATAAGAATGTTTTTAGTTACAATATATTTTTCATAATGAATATTTAAATTAAATAAATAAATCTTAATAATGGTTATATAAACAAAATCAATTAATTTCGAATATAAAGATATTTGAACCAAAAATCTAGGCTGCTGCAGACAGACACCAACCTGATTCTTTTGTTAAGTTGCACTGTGGAATATTTACAGCCATAAATTAATACAAATGTTATTTAAAAAGAGCTTTGTTATAAAAAAACAAATGTTATCTAAAAAAGGAGTTGTTTTTAGTGTGATTTTTTGGACTTTTCAGTGCTCGAATTTGGTGGAAAAATTTGAGATGAAATCTTGATTTGTATTATTTAAACTAGTTTTTTTATTGTATATATGGATTTAGCACCCTGGAAAACCCCTAGGTCACTTCGATTGCACAGGATTACCCATCAAGCTTGTGATTTCAATAAATTCCTGACGGATTTTAGAGAAATTACATCCGAAAAACCCACTGTAAAAGCTTCCAAAAAATCGCACTAAAAACAACTCCCGTAAAAAGATGTCTACCACTCATTGTCTTGCCCAAAAACAGTTTATTAGAAAAGAAATAAAAAATTGAAATAATTTACACAGTGATATGGGGTTTAACGGTAAGTTTCTTTGGGTGAAACCCATGAGATGGAGGTTCAAATCTCATTGAGTATATGGCTTGTTGTGTCTTGGCTAGAAGAGTAGGCAACCCTCAAGCGGACGTCTCAGCTCTTGTTGAGGTATAAGTTAATTGCTATTATGTGCGGCTTGCAGGCTGTTGCACCGCCTAGGTTTTTAGTGGCAGCGAGTTGGATTTGATCTCCTAGATTGATTTGATCTCCTAGATTTATAGTGGCAGCAAGTTGGATTTGATCTTGAGCAGAAGTCTCGGCGCTTGTTGAGGCATAAGTTAATTGCTATTGTGTGCGGCTGGCGGTCTGTTGCACCTAGCCTAGGTTTTTAGTGGCAGCGAGTTGGATTTGATCTCCTAGGTTTATAATGGCAGCGAGTTGGATTTGATCTTCAGCAGACGTCTCGACGCTTGTTGAGGCATAAGTTAATTGCTATTGGGTGTGGCTTGCAGGCTCCAGGCTGTTGCACCTAGCCTAGGTAGGCATAAGTTAATTGCTATTGTGTGTGGCTTGCAGGCTGTTGCACCTAGCCTTGGTAGGCATAAGTTAATTGCTATTGTGTGTGGCTTGCAGGTTGTTGCACCTAGCCTAGGTTTATAGTGGCAGCCAGTTGGATTTGATCTTGGGTGACTTGCAGGCTGTTGCACCTAGCCTAGGTTTATAGTGGCAGCCAGTTGGATTTGATCTTGGGCTTGTTCAGGATAACGCTCTTGTTGAGGCATAATTTAATTGCTATTGTGTGTGGCTTGCAGGCTGTTGCACCTAGCCTAGGTTTATAGTGGCAACCAGTTGGATTTGATCTTGGGCCTGTTCAAGATAACACTCTTGTTCAGGCATAATTTAATTGCTATTGTGTGTGGCTTGCACGCTGTTGCACCTAGTCTAGGTTTATAGTGGCAGCCAATTGGATTTGATCTCAGTTGGATTTGATCTTGGGCCTACTCAGGGTAACGCTCTTGTTGAGGCATAAGTTAATTGCTATTGTGTGTGGCTTGCAGACTCTTGCACCTAGCCTAGGTTTATAGTGGCGCCCAGTTACATTTGATCTTGGACCTGTTTAAGATAACTCTCACTAGTTGCCAATTATCCTAGATTAAAAAAAAAAAAAAAAAAAAAATTAAATTAATATATCAAAGATGAATTAATTTGTTATCATATACCGTTATAAAAAAATTCAATTACCGTTATAAAAAAATTCAATTGTGGTATAATTAATATTAATAATTTGATACATAGAAAAAAAAACCAAATTAACTAATTTTAATAATGAGTGCTTAGAATAATTAATATTAATAACGGTTATCTAAACAAAACGAATTATCTAACGGTGTCACTCGTTGCCAGCGCACTATTAACTACATGCGGTGTGTAGTTGTTAGCGCGCACTCTTATTCGTCGCTTCTTTGACTCATTTTCTTTCACAAGTGTATAGTTGTCAGCGCTCCAATCACGTACCACTTCAAGTCTGACTGGGTCTGAGTTGAATTCTATTCGTTTTACTTTCACATATTTTTTTATTTTTTAAGTCGCTTTTTGTTTTCAATAATAATTTTACCACAAATTAAAATTAACATATAATATATGGGTTATAATTTTTTTTTTAAACTACCTTTTGTTTTTAATACTTGTAGTTAACATTTAGGTTATTGGATTATATTTAAAACAAATATAACATTTATAATAAATAGTAATAATATTTTATATTAAAAGAAAAATCTGAAGTATAAGAAGAAATTATAAAAATATATGTTTATCTTAAAAAATAAATAAATTTGAAGTATAAGAAGAAATTATAAAAATATATGTTTATATTAAAAAATAAATAAATTTGTAACATATAAGTATATAGAGAAATAAAAATAATAAAGAGTTATGCGATTTTTGATGGTTCCTGTGGAATATTTATATTTATAGGACCACGTCTGGGACTCCAACTCGAATTCCATGTGTGTCTAATTCTTTGTGGCCTGTACAGTGGTCAGCGTTCTAATCTTGTATATCTTTCATCCCATATTTAGAGATATAGGGGTAATAATTTA
Source organism: Pinus tabuliformis (assembly GCA_031772625.1). Classification (NCBI taxonomy): domain Eukaryota; kingdom Viridiplantae; phylum Streptophyta; class Pinopsida; order Pinales; family Pinaceae; genus Pinus; species Pinus tabuliformis. The sequence continues at coordinate 683,102,269 of CM062807.1, forward strand.
TTATTATTATTATTATTATTATTAATAAGTATTTTATTTTATATTTTAATTTTAAATAATATCTGAAATAAAAGGTCCACATGGGTTAGCTCAAGCGGTAAGGGCCGTGGAAATGAAGTCTCACCGAACCGGAGATCTTGGGTTCAAATATTGGGCTACCCTTCCCCCGTAGAGGGGTTCATAATGGACATGTAAATCGGAGAGTCCCACCCCGGCCTACAAAAAAAATATATATATATATATCTGAAATAAAAGATCTAGGATTTTTATTTAAAATGACATGATTTTATTTAAATATGGATGTATTTTATTTTTAAAATTATGTAGAGTGATAATTTTTTTAGCATTTTATTATTAATATAAAACAAGAGCTATATAGTAGTTAGTTCTTGCTGCATAATTTAAATATAATTAAGTCAAAATAAAAATATTAAATTTAAATTAGTATTTAGATTTAAAATCAAATTAATTTAAATTCTACTATTTAATAAATTAAAATATTTAACCATTTATATTTCAACATTCTCATGCTAGAAAATCCAATCCTACCTAACAATAATAATAAAATTTTAATTAGTTGATCAAACGCCTATGTTGAAAACAAAGAAAGAGAAATGTGAGGAAAAGAACGAGGACTCCAACTCCATGCGCTCTCTTATTCCTCGCCACCTGTGCAGTTGTCAGCGTTCCAATACCGTATTCATTTTGTGCGCTGTCTTATTCCTTGCCACGTGTGCCCTATCGTATTTCTTTCGGTCACTGGTGAAAGCATGGCATGATGGTGTTCTTGAATCCATATCCATATTCATTTTACTTTCACATATTTTTAATTTTTATATATTTTTGTTTTTAATAATAATTTCACTGTTACTTAATATACAGGTAATAATTTTGTTTAACTGGAATATTCAATGTTTCAATTTCAAGTAATGTGTGAAGTAATAAATACTAGGCTTAGGTTTTCTATTTGTAAAATATAATTATTTTCAATATACAATGAGTTGATGTTATTCAGATATAAATTTATTTTATTTTTAGAAATATGTAAAGTAATAGTTTTTTGGTTTTTTATTTGCAATATACAATGAGTGATGTTGTTTAAATATAATTTTATTATATTTGTAAATGAAAAATATTTTTTTAGAAATATGTGAAGTGATAGTTCTTAGACTTATAGTTATTAATAGTGATGAACTATCTTAAGATGTTTATTTAATAGTTTTCTAATCTATTGCTTTTTTTAATACATTGAACTACAAACAAATTATGTTGGAAGGATCATGCTTAATATAGATATTTATTATATATATATATGCTTAATATAGGTATTTATTATTTATTTATATATATATATATATATATTTGTCTATTTATTTATTTATTTATTTGTCTATTCCATACTCTATATTCAATAAAACTTTGAAATTGAGGTGAATATTTCTTATATACGAGATATAAAATTCTAATGTAATATTAGAGACTCATAAATCATCACATATTGCTATCATATTGCTATGGGACTTCTAAATTATATGTTAGTTTGAAATACTTCAAGTATGATTATGATATATGTGTGTGTGTGTGTTGGTTAAAGGAGTGAAGCATTGAAAACATTATTTCACGTTGAAAACTTTCATGGACATGATCTCAAAATTTGCATGGGTTGTCGATCATTTTGATCTAGTATTTAATGTGGATAATATAACAATGTATAAATGTTTGATGTTTGTAACAACCCAGCTGAAATTGACTTGATTTTTGCCTTGTAATTACATCATCTAATTGAATTTTAAAAATTAAAATTGGTTCAGTTAAGGGACACGAATTCCAGAGCTAAGGAGGTTACTTGCTTGGGATGTTCAAAATTTTCCTTGTTGCCGAAAATCTAAAATTTTTTGACAATCATTAAAGGTTGGTTGTTGAGCCTTACATGGGCTCGTTTTTTAATTAAATTTGGTTGAAGATGAAGGACAAAGGCCATGCTTCCTTGGGAAAGATTTACAAGGCAAAGAGGAGGAAATTAATGTGTTTCACATCAGTGTGCCAATTCCTTGCGTATTTTCGTTAGTGGAGAGAGCATGGCATATAAGATGGTCTTATTGAATACACATTTATTTTACTTTCACAAGTTTTTAACTTTTAGATATTCTATGTGATAATACAAGTGCCATAAGTATTTCAAAAAATCCTGTCATGCACTCCAAGACCAAGCACATACCCATTAAGTGCCATTTTCTATGAGAACAAGTGCTTGAACAAAAGGTTAAATTGGAGTATGTTCCCTCCAAAGAACAAGTTGATGATATATTCACTAAACTGCTTCCCAGAGAAACATTTGAATATCTCAGGCAAAATTTGGGACTAGTTTTTGCATCATCGTGTTGTTAAATCCAGTTTTTCAGAGGAAGGTTATTATACACGGGTTTCATGAAGTATGGTCGGGTATACACGCGGGTTTCTGTGGCTGAAGAAGCGTATATGTTTTTCTGACAGAAAAACAGTGGGTCAGACTCTAATATGGGTGCTCTGTCTGATATTGATGATTACAATCTAACGATATGATTTGTTCATTGATTTTTATCTGACTGACAAAGATGCCTTGATGAATGACTTGTTGACAATGCACATGTAGCACAGGTTCAGGGGGAGCATTAGCCTTCACACACATTCAACATTGTTGGCATCATGGTTACTGAGTTCAGCTATGGCTTCAGATACTTATCATTTGTTGCATAAGTCATGTAAAGATCTAGGGTGTGATATGACTTCTTCTATCATGATCTATATTTCAATGAGTCCTATTGGACATATGATGTAATTTTTATCCCCACTTTACATGAGATGGATGATGTAACAATTGTTGTATTTCTATCATGTATAAACAATTGGTATATCCCCACTTGATTGGGTGGATGAGTTAAATGTGGTGTATCCCCACTTGGTTGGGTGATTGATGTATATATGAGTCATTGGTCATAAGGAGGTCATACTCACTTAGTTGAGTTATAGAGTCATGTTATTCCTTTGAATCATATCTCTGCAGAGTCAGCATGTACTCAGGGGGAGTATGGACATCATAACGTATATCAAAGGTGGAAAGTTGCTTGGTTCGCCCTTTGCCCTTGATGTCAAAGGGGGAGAATACTTTGGTGTTGCATGTTATCTCTAACAATTTCTAAAGCTTGCAGTAATCAACACCATCATGGTTTCCATCAAGTCCAAAGGGGGGTCTGTGTTGGCATTATGATACAAGTGTTGTCCTTGATGGCAATTCACTCACAGGTCAATTCAGTTTTGATAAAAGGCAACTCATAGTACAACAGGAATATTTAGAGGTAACAGGGCAGTGTTACAGAAGAACAGGAAGATGGAACTAAGGTCTACTGATCAGAATAAAGAAAGTGAAGGAAAAGGTTGATGTAAAGCAGTTTAAGAAGTATACACAGGTCCACTTAATCAAAACGGTGTATACACACTGGTTCACAAAACAAAAAAAGCATATGCATATACACGCACTATCACAAGAGGAAAAGCGTGTGCAAGTTGGAAAATCAAGTTTTTGGTCCGAGGTATTTAGTCCGAGGTATTGGTCTGAGGTATTTGGTCCAAGATATTGGTCCTAAGTGGTTTTGGTCCAAGGTATTAAGAAAGGCCTAAAACTATATAAGGAGGAGAATATCATTAGGCCATGGTGTGCAAGTGAAAAGGGTTTCTAAGGAATACTTCTATCTGAAGTATATTTTATGTTGCAGGGGCTATTTTGGTGATTTGATCTGAAATATTTTGTGCACCTTGAATCAATGTTGGATTAGGATCATGAGATCTGAAATGACTTATCATTGAATGATTTGATATTGGTTGGGCCAGGTCTAATTGTGTACACCTGTTTTATTCTTTGAATGTCATGATCTGGGTTTTTCTGAAGTCCGAAATAGCAGCGAAGTTATGAGTTAATATTTGCAGATCCGTATGCTGGTTTGCTTTGGTGAAGTTGCGTATACACACTGGTTTGGCTCTTCCAAGTAGTGTATGCAAAAGAAAAAGTATATTGTTTAGAGATGACTAATCTATTTGATTCGTTCTATTGTTTTACTATTGTCTGTCAATGAAGCCTTCTTAGATGTGAATGTAAAACTGAATGCATAAGGAGTTTGATATCTGATTGATTGATTGTATAAGTAAGAAGGGTGATCTCTGCTACTGCCTATGTAAGGCTTTGTAAATTGACAGTAGATTGCTGGTTGGTACAGACTTGATTCATAAGTTTTATGTTTCAGTAGTTTTGAAGGTATATGTAGGTTTGATTAAAGGAAGAAGCATATACACACAGGTTGGGTTCAGTAAAGTAGCGTATACATTCTGATGCATGATTTTTGAGGTTGCAGCTGATTCTGAATGATGATGCAAGATTTTGGGTTCAACAAAGTGATCTGGTGATTGTGATTTGATTGTTCAGATTAACTGATTGTTGGTTGATGCAGTTTGAGTTTAAAATTTTCTGATGGGTCCAGTATGAAAATTTGATGAAACAAAGCCAACATGTGTATTGTTGTACCAGGAGCATCCAGTCTGAAAATTTATGAAACGTGGTCCCTGGAGGAAGAGAGAAGGTCGTAACCTTCTGTAGGCCAACACCTACATACTAGTAAACACATTGGCTAGTACAAGAGCTAGGGGGTTGTAGCTCCCTTCCAGTAGAAGTTGGAAAACAAGAGAAGGTTGTAGCCTTCTGCAGGTGGGTACCTGCATACTGGTATGAGTCTGCACAAATACAAGATTATAAATAGATTTTATTATTATTAAAAGAAGACAAAGATGACAGCACTAGGTGATTTTCACCCACATTGGGTTTCTGCCTTAAATCTTGGTGTTCATGTATGTTGCTTATGTGTGATGGTTCATTCTATTTTTACTGCACTGTTTAATAAGTTACCGATACACTGGTTATAAATAATCACATGATAGATTAACTAAATCACGAGCTCTCTGGGTATACACTGGTTTCACTAATCACAATAGCGTATACACGCTAGTTCACCTCACAGAAGTAGCGTATACAGATATGTTTGTGAAATGAAAAATTATTGATCTGATAATACTGATTCACCCCCCCTCTCAGTGTTATTTCCAACAATTGGTATTAGAGCAGGTCCTTCAGAAGAAGCTTGATCGCTTGAAGGAAGATCTTGCAAGATGAATAATCACAAAGGCATGGGATCCATCAGACCACCAATACTAAATGGGAGCAACTTAGTATATTGGAAAATAAGAACCAGAGCCTATCTTCAATCACTTGGAGCCGATGTTTGGGAAATTATGGAAGGAGGATATCAATTTCCAGCAACAATTCCTATAGACTCTGTAGGTAAGAAGTTATATGAAACCAATGCCAAAGTTGTCAATACGTTATTGGGAAGTCTGTCAGAATCAGAATTTGTCAAAGTCATGCAGCTCAAAACAGCCAAAGAGATATGGGACAAAATCATTTAGAGCTACGAAGGAGACTCTCAGATAAAACATGTTAAGCTTCAAACTCTCAGAATTTAGTATGAAACTCTTAAGATGCATAGTGATGAGAGTGTTGCTAGATACATCTTATGTATAGATGAGATTGTTAATTGTATGAAGAATCTGGGTGAAGAGATAAAGGAAGTTACTTTAGTTGAGAAAATTTTGAGATATTTGTCTTCTAAATTTGAGTCAAAATTGTCTGCCATAGAAGAAAAACAAGATCTTAAGACTATGATTGTGACTCAACTTCATGGAATCCTAACTTCCTTTGAAATGAGAAAAGGAGGTCCATCAGATATGAGAGAATCCGCATTTAAAGCATCAGCAAAGGGAAAAGAAAAGGAAGAGCCCAATGAATCAGGACACATTTCAGAAGAAGAAGATGAGGTAAATTTTGTCAAGAAGCTTCAACAAGGTTCCGAAAGATTCAGATGTAAGCTACCTTTCAAATGCTTTTCTTGTGGTAAAGTCAGTCACTATGTTGCCAAATGTCCTCATAAAGATAAATATGAAAAAGGGAAGGAATATGCAAAAGGCAATAGAAAATAGGTTGTGAATAGAAGGAGTTACTATACGCATGAAGATAGTGATGGTTTATCTAATAGTGATGAAGATGAAACTGAACAAGATTATAGACTACTCATGGCTTATGACAATGATGATTTTTTGGATGCATTAGAAGAGGAAGACTTTCTTGAAGAAATCACTAAACTCAAAATATGTGTAGAAGAAAAGAATATGATCATAGATACTTTGACACACCAACTTGTTGAAAGAGAAAAACACAATGAAAATATAGAATGTGAAATTGTGGGTCTAAGAAAAGATATTGAGAAGACAAAATCTCTTAATCATAGATTTTCTAAAGGAGTAGAAAATTTAAATGAAATCATCAATGTTCAGCGTTCTCCTCTGATAAAGACAGGTCTTGGATATACTAAAGATTCATCTCAATCACAAAAGTCGTCAGCCTCCACCAGAAGCTATCTTGATGCAGCAAAGACCAGTGAAAAATATGTCAATCGTCAACAAAAGTCTAAAATTACTCATCAGGTAAATCATACTCAATTTACTACAAGGATGAATATCAGTAGAAGTCGAAATCAACAGATAAACAATACCAAAAGATACTATGATTGCAGAAATTTCTTTAATAGGTAATGTTTTTCATGTCATAACTTTGGGCACAAGGTTGCTCAATGTGTTTCTTACAAAACCATCATGACTAGAGAAGCATGAAATCAAACGAGTGTGACAGGAATCAAGAAAAGTTCCTATAATAACTTTTTTCCTCTTGAAAATGAAAGAGAATGTTCGATTTGTAACAACTTTGGTCATGAAGAATCTGGATGAAGGAGCAAATTTCGGCCAACACTTAAAAAGGAGAAAACACCATTAAATCCCAAGATATGGAGAAGAAAGGAATCTCAATCAGAAATATGTGGCATAGCTCTGTATGCAGAAGGACAAGAAAATCAGTGGTACATTGACAACAAATTCTCCAAACACATGATAGGTGATAAAGAGAAACTGCATTCATATAATTCTTTAGAAAAAGAAAAGAATGTCTCATTTTGAAATGACACAACTGCTATCATTAAACATAAAGGCTCAGTTTTCTTGAAAGAAAAGGTTAAAGCTGGAAATGTCATGTATGTAGATAGTTTAAAGCATAATTTGTTGAGTGTTAGTCAAATGTGTGATCAAGGAAATGAAGTGGTATTTCGATCAAATGGATGTGTGGTTCATGAGCTTGATACAGGAAAGACCGTGATCAAAGGAACAAGAACTCCAGACAACTTATACATACTCAAAGGAGGAGAACAACAATGTTATCTAAGCAAAACAGATGAAAATTGTCTATGGCATATAATATTGGGACATCTAAGCTTTTCTCAAATAAGAAAAGCATGTAGGCTCAAGGTGGTACGTGATCTTCCAGACATCAGCATCCCAGAAAATACCATATGCAAACCATGTCAAATCGGTAAGCAAAACATAGTTCACTTGAATGAAAAGGAAGGGTCAGCAAGTAAGCCTCTTGAACTCATCCATATTGATTTATGTGGTCCAACAAGGAAAAAGTCACCTCGTGGAGAAGAATACTTTATTTTATTTATTGATGATTTTTCCAGGATGTGTTGGATAGGTCTACTAAAGCATAAATATGAAGCATTTGAAAATTTCAAAGCTTCAAAGATTTAGTTGAAAATGAATCAGATCAAAAAATAAAATGTCTCAGATCTGATCGAGGGGGAGAATTCATATCAGATGAATTCTTTGACTTTTGTGAACAACATGGAATAAAGAGGAAATTCTTCATCGCAAGAACTCCTCAGCAAAATGGCGTGGTGGAAATAATGAACAGAACAATTCAACAAATGGCTCGAGCAATGCTTGATGAATCTGGAACTCCTGCAACCTTCTGGGGTGAAGCTGCATTTGCTACTGTGACTATTCTCAACAAAGCAAATGTTTGGATAAATAGCAATCAAACTCCATATGAACTTTGGTATGGTAAGCCTCCTACTGTAAAACACTTTAGAGTGTTTAGAAGCAAATGTTTCATCAAAAGGACTGATGAAAAACTTGGTAAGTTCGAACCCAGAGAAGACGAAGGAATTCTTCTTGGTTATTCATCTAGAAGTAAAGGATAAAAATGTTATAATAAAAGACTTCGAAAAATTGTTGAAAGCATTGATGTTGTATTTGATGAAACATGTAGAAATTTGTAACAAATGAAATCAACAAAATAATATGACAGTGAGGAAGTTGGGGAATGCTTTCCCGCATCAAATCAAAATGATATAGAAGAAGAAACCAATGAAGCACCAGAAGAAGATACAATAGACAAAGAAAAGACTCCATCCAGGTATGTTCAGAAGAATCATCCAGAATCTCAAATTGTAGGAGAAAAGGGGGCTGGTGTACAGATAAGAAAAACTCTTACAGGGACCTCAAGCTACCTAGCATTACTATCCTCCACTGAACCTTAGAATGTAAATGAAGCCTGCAAACATGAATGTTGGGTTAAGGCCATGGATGAAGAACTTGACCAAATTAAAAAGAGTGATACTTGGGAGTTAGTTTCTAGAGCTCATGATAAAAATGTTATAGGAACAAAATGGATATTTAAGAACAAGCTGAATGAAAATGGAGAAGTTATTAGAAACAAGGCCAGACTTGTCTATAAAAGGTATGCTCAACAAGAAGGTACAGATTTTGAAGAAACTTTTTCACTTGTTGCCAGACTTGAAGCCATAAGGATGTTTCTTGCTCTTTCTAGTTTTCGAAAATTCAAAGTATATCAAATGGATGTAAAATCAACCTTCCTTAATGGAGACTTAGAAGAAGAGGTTTATATTGAAAAACCAGAAGGATTCATTCTTGGAAATGATGCAAAACTCGTATGCAAGCTTAAAAAGGCTCTCTATAGTCTGAAACAGACTCCAAGGGCTTGGTATTACCGCCTTGACAAATATCTACAACAACAAGGTTTCACAAAAGGTTCTGCAGATAGAAATTTATACACAAAGGTTGAAAATGATAAACTGCTAATTATTGTCGTTTATGTTGATGATATCATATTTGGCAGCAATGAAGAATCCATGAGTCAAAATTTTTCTTCAGTAATGCAACAAGAATTTGAAATGTCCTTACTTGGTGAACTTACTTATTTTCTTGGACTACAAGTACATGAAACTAAAGATGGCATCTTTCTTTCACAAACCAAATATCTCAAGAAGATATTGAAGAAGTACATAATGGAAGATTCTAAACCAGTATGTACTCCAATGGTAACAGGATATAGTCTCAGTTCTAACGATGAATCACCAGCAGTAAACCAACCAACTTATAGATCTATGATTGGAAGTTTGCTATATCTAACAGGTACCAAACCCGATATCATGCATGCAGTAAGAATTGTTGGAAGGTTCCAAGCAAATCCAAAGGAATCGCATCTCCAAGCAATCAAAAGAATTTTCAAATATCTTCAAGAAACTCGGGACTTTGGACTATGGTATCCTAAAGATACAAATCTTACTATTCATGCACATACATATGCAGATTGGGCAGGAAATGTTGATGATCGAAAGATCACTAGTGGAGGTGCATTCTATATGGGTTCTCGATTAGTATCATGGTTCAGCAAGAAACAAAGTTCGATTGCCTTATCTACAGCTGAAGCAGAATATGTGGTTGTTGCATCTTGCTGCACACAACTACTTTGGATGATGCAAACATTGAAAGAAATTCAAATCACATGTACTCCACCCATCTCCATTCTATGTGATAATACAAGTGCCATCATTATTCGGAAAAATCCTGCCATGCACTCCAAGACCAAGCACATACCCATTAAGTACCATTTTCTACGAGAACAAGTGCTTGAACGAAAGGTTAAATTGGAGTATGTTCCCTCCAAAGAACAGGTTGTTGTTATATTCATAAAACTGCTCTCCCAAAGAAACATTTGAATATCTCAGACAAAAGTTGAGAGTAGTTGTTGCATCATCCATCCTGCTGTTAAATCCAGTTTTTCAGAGAAAGGTTATTATACACTGGTTTCATGAAGTATGGTCGCGTGTACAAGCAGGTTTCTGTGGCTGAAGGGGCGTATATGTTTTTCTTACAGAAAAATAGTGGGTCAGACTCTGATATGGGTGCTCTACCTGATATTGATGATTATAGTCTGACGATATACTTTGTTCATTGATTTTTATTTGACCGACGAAGATGCCTTGATGAATGACTTGTTGACAATGCACATGTAGCACAGGTCCAGGGGGGGCATTAGCCTTCACACACATTCAACATTGTTGGCATCATGGTTGCTGAGTTCAGCTATGGCTTCAGATACTTATATCATTTGTTGCATAAGTCATGTAAAGATCTAGGGTATGATATGACTTCTTCTATCATGATCTATATTTCAATGAGTCCTATTGGACATATGATGTAATTCTTATCCCCACTTTTCATGGGATGGATGATGTAATAATTGTTGTATTTCTATCATGTATAAACAATTGGTATATCCCCACTTGATTGGGTGGATGAGTTAAATGTGGTGTATCCCCACTTAATTAGGTGATTGATGTATGTATGAGTCATTGGTCATAAGGAGGTCATTCTCACTTAGTTGAGTTATAGAGTCATGTTATTCCTTTGAATCATATCTCTGCAGAGTCGGCATGTACTCAGGGGGAGTATGGATAGCATAATGTATATCAAAGGAGGAAAGTTGCTTGGTCTGCCCTTTGCCCTTCATGTCAAAGGGGGAGAGTATTTTGGTGTTGCATGTTATCTCTAACAATTTCTACAGGTTGTAGTAATCAACACCATCGTGGTTGCGATCAAGTCCAAAGGGGGAGCTTGTTGGCATTATGATATAAGTGTTGTCCTTGGTGGAAACTCACTCATAGGTCAATTCAGTTTTGATAAAAGGAAACTCATAGTACAACAGGAATATTTAGAGGTAACAGGGCAATGGTATAGAAGAACGAGAAGATGGAACTAAGGTCTACTGATCATAATAAAGAAGGTGAAGGAAAAGGTTGATGTAAATCAGTTTAAGAAGTATACGCAGGTCCACTTAGTCGAAACAGCGTATACACACTGGTTCACAGAACAAAAAGAGCGTATATGTATACACGCACTATCACAAGAGGAAAAGCGTGTATAGGCTGGAAAATCAAGGTTTTGGTCCAAGGTATTTAGTTCAAGGTATTTGGTCTGAGGTATTGGTCCGAGGTATTTGGTCCAAGGTATTGGTCCTAAGTGGTTTTGGTCCAAGGTATTAAGAAAGGCCTAAAACTATATAAGGAGGAGAAGATCATTAGGCCATGGTGTGCAAGTGAAAAGGGTTTCTAAGGAATACTTCTATCTGAAGTATATTTTATGTTGCAGGGACTAACTTGGTGATTTGATCTGAAATATTTTGTGCACCTTGAATTCAATGTTGGATCTGGATCATGAGATCTGAAATGACTTATCATTGAATGATATGATATTGGTTGGACCAGATCTAATTGTGTACACCTGTTTTATTCTTTGAATGTCATGATCTGGGTTTGTCTAAAGTCCAGAATAGCAGTAGATTTATGAGTTAATATTTGCAGATTTGTACGTTGGTTCGCGTTGGTGAAGTTGCGTATACACGCTGGTTCAGCTCTTCCAAGTAGCGTATGCAAAAGAAAAAGTATGTTGTTCAGAGATGACTAATGTATTTGATTAGTTATGTTGTTTTACTGTTGTTTTTCAATGAAGTCTTCTTAGATCTGAATGTAAAACTGAATGCATAAGGAGTTTGATATCTGATTGATTGATTGTGTAAGTAAGAAGGGTGATCTTTACCACTTCCTATGTAAGGCTCTGTAAATTGACAATAGATTGTTGGTTGCTATAGACTTGATTCAGAAGTTTTATGTTTCAGTAGTTTTGAAGGTATATGCAGGTTTGATTAAAGGAAGAAGGGCATACATGTAGGTTGGGTTCAGTAAAGTAGTGTATACATTCTGATGCATGATTTTTGTGGTTGCAACTGGTTCTAAATGATGATGCAGGTTTCTCGGTTCAACACAGTGATCTGGTGACAGTGATCTGATTGTTTAGATTAATTGATTGTTGGTTGATGCAGTTTGAGTTTAAAAGTTTCTGATGGGTCCAGTATGAAAATTTGATGAAACAAAGCCATCATGTGTATTGTTGTGTACCAGGAGCATCCAGTCTGAAAATTTATGAAATGTGGTCCCTGGAGGAAGAGAGAAGGTCGTATCCTTCTGTAGGTCGATGCCTACATACTAGTAAACACATTGGCTAGTACAAGAGCTAGGGGGTTGTAGCTCCCTTCCAATAGAAGCTGGAAAATGAGAGAAGGTTGTAGCCTTCTGCAGGTGGGTACCTGCATACTGGTATGAGTATGCACCAATACAAGATTGTAAACAGATTTTCTTATTATTAAAAGAAGACAGAGACGACAGCAGCAGGTGGTTTTCATCCACATTGGGTTTCCACCTTAAATTTTGGTGTTCATGTGTGTTGCTTATGTGTGATGGTTCATTATGTTTTTACTGCACTGTTTAATAAGTTACTGAATGGGAAAATTTTAGGGGCTAATATTCACCCATGGGCTAATTTTCTATACTTTTTACAAAAAAAAGATTCGCTCATTTCCATTTTTTTGTAAAAATGATTTGCCCAAATTTTATAGAATGAAATTATTTTACCATAAAAATCGCCAAAATATTATATATAAACTATATAAAAATATTATAAATTTGAATATTTTTACAAAAATATCTCCAAACATTTTACAGATTTCATATTATGGACTAGTGGAATTCGCCAGGGTTTCTAAACTTTAAGATAAATTTCCATCATTAAAATTTTCCATATTACTAATGCACTGGTTATAGATAATCACATGATAAATTAACTAAATCACGAGTTCTCTAGGTATACACTGGTTTCACTAATCACAGTAGTGTGTACATGCTAGTTCACCTCACAGAAGTGGCGTATACAAATATGTTTGTGAAATGAAAAATTATTGATCTGATAATACTAATTCACCCCCCCTCTCAGTATTATTTCCAACAATCTGCGCCACATTGTAGGGACCAGGAATAGTGGGAGGCTGCTTTGGTTATTTTAGTGGCTCCATCTTCTGCTTGACTGCGTCTTTGAATGATGTTGGGCCTTTTGAACTAGTTCCAAAACATCCTCCTAGAAGTCTCATGTTAAGGATGACGATTGAATCGGGGCGAATGCCATAATCCCGAAACTTGTATTCCCTTGCAAAGATTTCCCTACATGAATCATATTTCGTAGGCTAGCTGGGATACCCACCTTGTCTTGCATCTTTCTATTAAGAGTTTTTATCCACTCCCAATACCAGACTCTCATAAAAACTAATTTTCCTTCGAGTTTTCTAATAAATATTTGGATCAAGGCTCATTTAGGTGGATCTCGTATTTGATCTTCAAGAATAAAATTATACACAATTGGTCGACGCTCTCTTCTTGCCTTCTTCAATTCCACACCCATCAGGTGGCTCGTAGAGTCGTATATATACTACACCCTTAAGACATTAATCACATAATGGATGAGAAGAGCAGTAGAAATATTGTTTTGCATAACCCCTACATGGATCTAGTAAGTACATTGAGTATAAATCAATCGTGACTTTTGTGTCATTATTTAAAATAGGGCATGTAGATTTGGTGAATATTTTGTTGTCGGAGGTCCCTCTCTTCAGAAAATCATAGGATCCATCGACAAACAATGAGAATGATGATTTTAGACTGAATAATATTGTCTGGTGAAGGCCTCCCACCCTCGCCTATCTATATCGATTGATGTTGCACAGGGATACACTTTGGGGCTCTTTTATAATGAAAACCACAACTTGGATCTCCCCAATACTTCATGATCGATCCAATAAATCATCTGTTACGTGCCAGGGATATAGAGTGTCGTCTTCATATTTGAGAGAATCATGTTATTTCACTATGTTAATGGGAGTGAGTAAGGCTAAGGCGAATACTTTATGGCTTTTGTGATCCACATACCACACATAATAACCCACCACCATGTGATCCGTGAATTCACGGTGATCTATGTACCCCTCAGCGTGTAGGATCAGTTCAGAAAGATAGTTCTGATATTTTTTTTCTACATTCCACCTCAGCATTCATGCATATTTTACTTCCACATGTATGTCGATATTTCGAAAACAAGTGTGAGAGCGAAGAATGACCCACGCAGGCTAGGTAATCGATAGATCTATCATCACGCCATGAGCTAGAAATAGTGTTTGAGACAGAGCCTTTCCCCTCCTCCCTTCGTCATCTATCAACATCCACTTGCAACTAGAATTACAAATTTGCCACATGGTTGTTCATAGTCAATAACATGTTAGTCTTATCCATACATCTATGTTTTCTTGGCATCATGTTGTCTTTAGATTTATCATTTTCTTTCTTGGACTTGTTTTTCATACTCCTTTATCGTCATCCTCGTCCCCTCCTACCACCCTTTGCAGAAGAATGTGCAACCCCTTCATTCGGTCAAATTCCATTGGAATAATATGTGTTGTGTTCATGGTGATCATCATTTGTTTGCAAGATTAAAGATAAAGATAATATGCAAATTAAACCATCAACCCACGGTTTTCACAATATGTGTCCATTAAAGATTAAGTGTCACATATGATGAAAACAGTCGGCACAATGTTTACTTTCCATATTTTTTGCCCATACTGCTGCACTTTTCATCTATTTTGGGCCTATTGTTGCACTTTTCATAATCATCTCGTTATCTCTTGTGATTCTTGATGTCAGCATCTACATGAATGAATGAGTTATGGAGATATTTACATTCGTTGTGGAATATTTATATTTATAGGAATCTAACTCTAATTTTCATGTCATGTATAAGCGCACTCTAACTCCATGCAGTGTCTAATTTCTTGCCACATGTCTAAGCTATAGTGATTTAATTTGATGTTAGCATCTACATGACTAAATGACTTGTGCGATTCTTGATGGTGCAAAATATATATAGAGGCATGAATCTAACTCCATGGCATGTCTAATTCCTTTCCAACCAACTCTAACTCCATGTTGTGTCTAATTCCTTGCCACGTGTGCAGTTGTCAGCGCTCCAATTCCTTGCTTCTTTCACATGTGTGCAATTGTTAGCTCTCTGATCGCATATAGTTTAGTCATTGAAGAGTACATGGCACATGAGATGGTGTTGATGAATACAGATTCACTTCTTTTCAAAGGTGGGAAAACCTATCATAACTCAGTTTTCAAAACCAGCAATGAGGACAACTATCTCTAGCTGCTAACCGTGAAGGTAGGCTAACTCATCACTGTTTTTTCAAGGAAAGCCACGCCACCTGGAATAACTCATTGGTGGTCCGTAAGGGGGAGGGATTTCACTCCTTCCAGATGCCTCTAGGTCTTGGGTCCTTAACATGTTTACTAACGTCTGAAGAAGAAAATCTCTTAGCCCAACAAGAGTAGTTTAGGGCATACTCTTTTACTTTCACATATTTTTTATTTTTAGATACTTTTTGTTTTTACTAATAATTTTAGTGCTAGTTAATATGTAGGGATTTTTTTTTTAAGTGGAATATTTAATATTTTAATTCTACATAATATGTGAAGTAATAGATCAGAGGCTTTCCATTTGTAATATAAAATCATTTTCAATATATAATGAGAAGATGTTGTTTGAATATAGATTCATATTATTTTTTGTTAGGTCCCTATAATACTAGTGATTCCCCCATTACTATTGTCATTGTAGCCATTATCGTTATTGTTGTGCCCCTATTGTCCCCATAGTGTTATTATTGTGCCCCATAGAAGCCCACTATTGTTATTGTTACACCCTTATATTATTATTTTTATGTCTGCTTTGATTATATTGTGACCCCTTGACTCCTATATATAGAAAGGAGGTTTTTTCATTTGAATCATCCAAGAATTGTTCATTTGTGTAAGGTAAAGGAGGTTTCTCCCTCGAAGAGACTGATTTTGAAGTCGCTGATCTACCTTTTCTTCTATTTTGTGAGCTAGTTGCATAACATTTGGCATTAGAGTTTTGGATTCTAGGGTTTCATTGCTCCAAAAAGTCATGATGGAATTTTCGTTGTAACTTGTTTTCTATGATGTTTCAGAAGATGAAATTAAAATCCTTTTGAGCCGAAATATTGATAAACCTTGGGTCTAAATTTAATATCTTTTCTCGTGATATTTACGGAGATATGATCCAATGAAGTTAGGGTTTTTGGAGGCTCCTGAATTACATCCCAAACAGGTGACCTGGAAAATCGTCATAACTTTATCTATGAGAATCAGATTGAAATTTCGTAAGAAGTTGCAGAAAGAGGATAGACTTTAATTTTCGGTGTATCATTTTCAGGTCTGAAGGTCCAACCAGTGATACGTTGCAATCGTAAAGTCCACTCTATTGAACCATCTATAATCATGTCATCACGGGAGATTTGTCATAACTCTTTCTTCAAGAATCCAATATTGATCAGACTAGTGGGGTTAGAAATATGACTCAGAGGGATACCACAACAATCAATTTCAGACCTTGGAGATCTGAAATTACAGAGATACAACAGATTCAATATCGATCTCCTACAAAGTAAAAAAAGGTGTGTAGTTTTTCTTTTTAAATTTGCATAAGTTTGGTTTGAAAAATTAGTTTGAATTGATTCAAAGGGAATAGTAAGGCACAATTATCATTAATTGGTTCCTTGAAGAAAGAAAATGGAAACACCTAGTAAGCAACCTGAAATCTTTACCATGACTCATGAAGAACAGGAAGAAATGCAACATGATATATCAAAATTATGAGACCAAGTGCAACAATTTTCACTCTCACAAAAAGTAATAGAAGCTAAAATGGATGGATTAAAAAAAGGAATGGAAGGTAATATGAATGGCATGGAAGCTAAGATGGATGGTGTGGAAGCTAAGATGGATGGCATGGAAGCTAATATGAATGGCGTGGAAGTTAAGATGGATGGCATGGAAGCTAAGATAGAGGGTATACAAGCAAATATTAAAGGAAACATGGAAGATTTAAAGATATATTTGACAAAGTTGCTGCAAGAAATGCTTAGTAATTGCGAAAGGGTAGTAAAGGAAACTCATGATGAGAACAAAAGAAATGTTAATCATGATTTCATAGACTCTAACGTTGGATTGAATACCCACCATTTTCCAAAGATCGATATGAGGAATTTTGATGGCAAGGATCCCGTACCATGGATACTACAGATGGAGCAATATTTTGATCTCCATAATGTTCAAAACACAAAAAATGTACGCATAGCAACTTTATATTTGGAACCAAATCAGTTTGTATGGTATCGATGACTTTTCTCTCGTAAATAAATTGTCGCTGGGGAAATTTTTACAGAAGAAATGATAACACATTATAAGGATACAAAAAGCAACACCTTTTTTAGCCAATTGATAAATCTCAAACAAAAGGGTTCAATGATGGAGCACATTGAGGACTTCTAAAAATTGAATATAAGGGTAAAATATATTCCAGAGGAACATAGTATTGATGTGTTCATAGGGACTTTAAAGGATAACATCCAACATGAGGTTGGCCTTTGGGAACTTGATTCATTGGAGAAGGCATTCAGGTTGGCAAGAAAAATTGAAAGCAAAATTATGGCAACAAGGAAGCCTACCACTCACAAGTATAAAGATGGAAGTGTTGTTGCCCCTAGCCTTCCACAACCTACAAGGTTGACACCACAACAATTGGAAGAAAAAAGAGAAAGAGGGCTTTGTTACAGTTGTGATAGAAAATACACTAAAGATCATAAGTGTGTTGAGAAGAAATTATTTTACATAGATTGTGAAGAGGAAGAAAAGGAACAAGAAACGTCAAAAGAAGAGGATATACACCAGGAACAAACCCTGGAGAAAAAAGAAATGAATCTGACCATATCTTGTAATGCATTGGCTAGAATTACCACTCAAACTCTCAAGATAGAAGGACATGTCAAGAAGAAAAAGGTAATAGTGTTGATTGATTCAGGAAGTACCCATAATTTTATTCATTGTAAGATAGTCAAGGAATTGAATTTCTTCCTATATCCAGTACCAGAGTGTCAAGTGATGATTGCAAATGGATGAAGCATAAATTGCTCTGGAAAGTGCCATAATATCAAGCTATCCATGGGAGAATATGTATTGAATAGTCCAATGCTTTCCATTCCAATGGGTGGTGCTGATGTTGTACTAGGAGTCCAATGGCTACAATCTTTGGGTAAGATAGATTTTAATTTTCAAGAACGTTTTTTGAAAAAAAATGGAAATGAAAGGAATTTGAATTAAGGGGTATCGCAGGGAAACTAGCAAAGATAATAAGATCTAACGGCATGACAAAGCTTCTAAATAACTAACAACGAGGCGTAATTGCATAATTATGTTCGCTAGAGGTTCCCACATCAAAATCATATATTTCTCCATATCTCCAAAAGGTCTTGGACAATCATTCCAAGCTATTTGAGACTCCCAAATGCCTCCCACCTATTCGTGATCATGATCATGCTATTCATTTGATTCCAAGAAGTGTTCCTCCAAACATCAGGCCTTACAAATACCCCTATTCCCAAAAGAATGAAATTGAACGCATGGTTGCAAAAATGATAGAGGTTGGTATAATTCAACCTAGTCAAAGTTCTTTCTCTGCTCCAGTAGTATTGGTGCACAAAAAGGATGGATCATGGAGCAAAATTATAGGGAGCTCAACAAGCTCACTATTAAAGATAAATGTCCCATTCCTGTCATTGATGAATTATTGGATGAATTGCATGGACCAATTTACTTCACCAAGTTGGATCTTCATTCAAGATATCATCAAATCAGAATGAAGATTGAAGACTTTATGAAAACCACATTTAGAACTCATGATGGTCATTGTGAATTTTTGGTCATGCCTTTTGGCCTTACGAGTGCACCTTCTACATTTCAAGGTGATCAGAAAGTGATCATCGATGACTTTTAATCCTCAAAAATGAAAGTCAACGGATGCTTTTGGAAATAGTCTCATTGCATAGATTTCTTCATCTTGAATCTAACGCAATTTGAACGGACTTAAACGGACTTCGGACGAAGGAGTTATTGTAAAATGAAAGTGCCTAATATCCTTAGAAAAGGAGGCCTTCTCTTATTAAAGTGGAATAAGGGTAAATATGTTTTAACGTAAGTCCCTTAAAGATTATCACATCGGCAACCTTTCATCGGATCACAAATATGTATTATAGCAGAGCAATGGATATATCACATTGTAATTATCCAAAGGGGAAGACTTAGTCGAGGCATAAAGGTTTTGCGATAAGCGATCAACGATTGCATGTGGACTGTTGGAGCGGGTGCGCAGATCAACGGTCAGGATATGATCCCTGATCGGCGATCGGAGAAGGTTGAGGACCATGACCCATGGCATTACGACTTGCGACCATACGACTGTGCGATATGCGATAACTTCGATCAGCAATCGGTGAATCGCATCGCAAACAATACAAAAGCCAATGCACATGCGACTTGCAAATAAAGCAATGGGCCGATTGCGATGAGAGCTTATAGCCGTCGGATCAGAAAAGGAATCAATGGTCAGGATCTGATTAAAGATCATTGATTGGGGAATCTAAAGGGTTGCGGACCATGGAAGCAGCAACCGCCGATAAGCGATATAGCGATAATGCCGATAGCCGATGAGGCGCCGATCGGAGTGATCAGAGATCGGTAAATCGGATCATGATAATACAAGGGAGAAATAGACCATGCGACATTGTGATTTGCGATGGATGCACGGACCCAAAATATTATAGATGCAAGTCTATATTTCTTTGAAATTTGACTAAGGCTCACAGTCGGTTTTTCAATGTATTTTTGTGTATTCTGTGAATGGTTAATGTATTGTTCTTAATCGGGATTTTAGTTCCAGAGAAAGGTCGGATGGTCGGGTTTGCCTGCGCCCGCCGGTCCTTTCATTCAAACTGTTTCTATTTCAAAATTTTCGTTCCACGCTATAAGCGGTGCTTTGTAACAAAAACGTGTTCTAAAACACGATGAATGCAAATCAGACAGAGGGGGATTCCTCAGACATAGAAAAGAGGAACAAAGGACAGAAAGCCGAAAAGAGGATTCCTTGGGAAGAAGATAGAGAGCTTGAGTGACCGAGAGCCTGAGTGCCAGAGAGTAGAAAAGAGGATAGAGAGTGCAGAGACAGATAGTTCCTCGGGAAGAAGACAAAAGAATAAACAGACAGAAAACTTAAGAGCTGCAGAGCCAGAGGGCTAGACAAAGCCCGAGAGCTACCCATAGAGCTTGAAAACTAAAGAGCATGAAAGCCAGAGAGACGCAAAGCCGCAGAACCACAGAGCTTGATAGAGGCAAAGCGAGATACAAAGCTAAAGAGCCATAGATCTTGAGAGCCAGAGATTCCAGAGAAGCATCGGAAGACTACTAAAGGCTGAGACAGTGCCATCCATGGAGGAAGGCTTAAGAACGGAATGCAGTGCAATCCTTTAATCTATTTCACGGAGACAAAGAGGGATGTAGATGGTATTCTAAGCCCAATTGGTTCAACCAATAACCATTGTAGTTGAGCGTGGAGCTTGTAAAAGAATTCAAGCCATAATCCCAAAGAGCCTAGTCGAAATGACAAGTGCTCACGGAGACGTGGCCCATGAGAGTTGGGTAACTCCTTTATTATATTGTTGTTATGAGTGTGTTTATTTGTTGCATTGTTCACTGTTATGAGTTTATATCAGTTTAAACAAATGAGTCATTAAAGGACTTAATCAACATAAGTCAAACATAAGCATACACCTATTCAAGTATTTAATTCCGCAAATTATCAATCATAAGCATAGATCTTGGAATTTGTTTAAGCTTTGGAGTGGGAGAGGTTCTTATAAGTATGACAAGAAGCCTAGACCCCCATTTCAGATCAGGTGGTATCGAAGCTTAAGTTATACTAGAGAAAGTTGTATCATGATGTATCATGATGCGGGTGATATCAGATCAGGATGCTTGATTGACAGAGCAATCTACATGCTTGTTTGACTTGAAAGGTGTTCAAACAGTAGAAAGAATTTAGTTGTTTGATTGTTTGTAAACTAACTATTGTGTGAGTTTGCAGAGGTGAAAGCTATTGATAGCTAAGTCCAGGAGAGGACAGGAAGGAAAAAGAGTTGAAGGCATTTTCCTTATCCCAAAGGACCTCAAGTAATCCTTGAAGCACAAGAGGTTTGTTGCAAAAGGCTGCTTGAATAAGAGCTTGACTCTGAAGTCATTTAATTCAGAATCTATTGAATTGTATTGAAGTTCTATTCTGACTTTTGTTGAAGTTCTTTTGTTCATTTTTATAATGACAACTTCTACAAGTGAGTCCTCAAAATCTTCTTTCTTCACAACATTCTTTGATGACGGCTTGAAGAGAGATTTTTCCACCATGATGGATATGGTGAGAGAAATGAGCACTACACTTCGAGAGCAGTTGAATTCCATGAAGGAAGAAAAGCAGTTGCTTTCTAACAAATTGCAAGAAGTGGAGAGACAACTTCATATTGCAAATATGGATCTGGAAAGGATGCATGGGTTGGAGACAAAGCTCCTTATTGCCAAAGAATCCTTAGTCAAGTATCAGCTTGAAGAAGAGGTAAACAATTCTGGTTTTTCCTCAAATTCCTCTAAGAATGTTTATGTTGGTTCTTTTGAAAAACATACCAGAGGCATAGGGTCCAAGTTAATGTCCAAGATGGGCTATGAAGGAAAAGGATTGGGCAAACATGCACAGGGTATTGTTGAGCCAATTATGGTTGAGGAAAGGCCTAAGTATTTGGGTCTTGGCTATGGACAATCTTATGGAGAAAGTTCCAAAGCATCCATGAAGGCAAATGAAACAATTCCTAGAAGGAGTTTCATGTCAGGTCTTCTACCTCAAGAGTGTAAAGATTGTATTCATGGGGAATGAAATAGCTTGAAACATCATTTGCAGGACGAAGGTGTTCATAAGCATACACTTGAACCAAAGAGTTGTGGAAACTCTGAAACAATTGAAGAGGTTGATGGTGTTCCAAAGGGAGCTACTTCTTCATGTGATTCACCTCCTCGTGAAGGTAACATAGGTGAAAAAGAAAGGTATAAATCTGGTTCTAATCATATTCCTTTTGATTATGTAAAGCATGATAAATTTCCATATAAGCATGGGAAAAGAATTGCATGTTCCTTTTATGGTTTGGATAACATAATGTTTCTAGGTGTTGGAAGAGAATGGCCACATACAGGAAACTTTTGAAGGAAAGAAAGCAAGAAGCTAAAGGTCCACTAGACAAAACAAATCATGCTGTCAAGAAGATGCACATTTGTTGTACTTATTGCTATCAGCAAGGACACATTGCTGAAAAATGTTGGACTCTGAATCCAACAATGCTTCCACAAAAATTGAAGAAAGTGGAAAGAAAGAATGGAAAAGAAGATTTCATGATTGATGTGTTTCAGGATGATTCACATGTTGATGTGCAGACAAAGGAAGCACCTTTGAAATGGATTGGTAAGAAATGGTTAGAGTTCTTATCCAAACAAATCTGCATATCCTTTAATGTGAAAAGAAATGCATCATATCTATATTTCTTTGTTAATGGAATGCAAGTTGCAGGGTTTTACCAAGAAGGTCAATGGAAAAGTTGAGTATGCAGACTCACTTTATTGCAGCAAAATTGTTTTCATTTCAGCTTTGAAAGTACAGTGTACTTAAGAGAAAGTTGAAGGATGGAGTACATGCATAAGCATGATATGCATGAACATAGGGATGTTGATGATTTCCTTGTATTTGAACATGTATGTAATTGACTTGATGGAAAGCTATCGACCATCATATTGTGTTGTTTAAATGGGCATGTTTTTTTTGTCGTCTTGGGATTTAATCGATCATTTTTACACAAGATGTAAAGAAATGATGATGATTCACATGATGTGAAATTTGTTTCTTTTGATGGAGCAAGAATTTATGTCGTCAAGTTGTTTTCTTGTATTTTGGCATTGTCTGCTGAAGGAGATTTGTCACAGTAAAGGTCGCCAAGGAAGTGGTTTGGAAGCAATGTTCAGATACCTTCTGTACACTCTGAATAAGTTCAAGGAAGACAAATTCTTAACAGGAGGACAAGCGCATCCAGGAAGGGAAGTGTCGACTACCTTCGAGTTTTGGTTCAAAGG
The DNA here is from genome assembly GCA_031772625.1 of Pinus tabuliformis. Lineage (NCBI taxonomy): Eukaryota > Viridiplantae > Streptophyta > Pinopsida > Pinales > Pinaceae > Pinus > Pinus tabuliformis. Next base: position 683,125,554 of record CM062807.1, read on the forward strand.
CACCCTCCATGTAGGAAAGTGTATGGAGGCTGAAACAAGAGGGTGTTGTTACTCTCATCTACTGTACAGATCAGTATATTAATCTTTTTGGGTCCAAAATATTCCCAATGGGAAGGAGTGATCAGAAAACGATCATCAATGACTTTTTAATCCTCAAAAATGAAAGTTAATGGATGCTTTTGGAAATAGTCTCATTGCGTAAATTTCTTCATCCTGAATCTAACGCAATTTGAACGGACTCCGGATGGAGTTATTGTAAAATGAAAGTGCCCAATATCCTTAGAAAAGGAGGCCTTTTCTTATTAAAGTGGACTTAAAGGTAAAAATGTTTTAACTTAAGTCCCTTAAAGATTATCGCATCAGCAACCTTTCATCAGATCGCAAATATGTATTACAACGGAGCAATGGATATATCGCATCGCAATTATCCAAAGGGGAAGACTTAGTCGAGGCATAAAGGTTTTGCGATAAGTGATCAGTGATTGCACATGGACTGTTGGATCGGGTGCACAGATCAACGGTCAGGATATGATCACTGATCATCGATTGGAGAAGGTTGAGGACCATGACCCGTGGAATTGCGACTTTCCACCATGCGACTATGCGATATGCAATAACGTCGATCGACATCAGTGAATCGCATCGCAAACAATACAAAGGCCAATGGACATGCGACCTGCGAATAAAGCGATGGGTCGATTATGATGAGAGCCTATAGCTGTCGGATCAGAAAAGGAATCAACGGTGAGGATCTGATCGGAGATTGCTGATCGGGGAAGCTTAAGGGCTGCAGACCATGGAAGCAGCGATTGCCGATAAGCGATATAGCGATAATGTCAATAGCCGATGAGGTGTCGATTAGAGTGATCGGTAAATCGGATCGCGATAATACAAGGGAGCAACAAACCATGCGACATTGCAATTTTTGATGGATGTGCAGACCCAAAATATTATAGATGCGAGTCTATATTTCTTTGAAATCCAGCTAAGGCTCACAATCAGTTTTTCAATGTATTTTCGTGTATTCTGTGAATGGTTAATGTATTGTTCTTAATTGGTATTTTAGTTCCGGAGAAAGGCCGGATGGTCGGGTTTTCCCACGCCCGCCGGTCCTTTCGTTCAAACTGTTTCTATTTCAAACTTTTCGTTCCACTCTATAAGCGGTGCTTTGTAACGAAAACATGTTATAAAACACGATGAATGCAAAGCATACAGAGGGGGATTCCTCAAACAGAGAAAAGAGGAACAAAGGACAAAAGCCGAAAAGAGGATTCCTCGAGAAGAAGACAGAGAGCTTTAGTGTCCGAGAGCCTGAGTGCTAGAGAGCAGAAAAGAGGACAGAGAGCCACAGAGACAGATAGTTGCTCGGGAAGAAGACAGAAGAATAAATAGACAAAAAGCTTAAGAGTTGCAGAGCCAGAGGGCCAGACAGAGCTCGAGAGCTACCCATAGAGCTTGAAAACCAGAGAGCGTGAAAGCCAGAGAGCCGCAGAGCCACAGAGCCACAAAGATTGATAGAGGCAGAGCGATATACAAAGCCAAAGAGACATAGAGCTTGAGAGCCAGAGAGTCCAGAGAAGCATCGGAAGACTACTAAAGGCTGAGACAGTGCCATCCGTGGAGGAAGGCTTAAGAATGGGATGCAGTGCAATCCTTGAATCTGTTTCATGGAGACAACGAGGGATGTAGATGGTATTCTAAGCCCAATTGGTTCAATCAATAACCATTGGAGTTGAGTGTGGAGCTTGTAAAAGAATTCAAGCCATAATCCCAAAGAGCCTAGTCGAATTGACAAGTGCTCACGGAGACGTAGCCCACGAGAGTTGGGTGAACTCCTTTATTATATTGTTGTTATGAGTGTGTTTATTTGATGCATTGTTTACTGTTATGAGTTTATATCAGTTTAATCAAATGAATCATTAAAGGACTTAGTCAACATAAGTCAAACATAAGCATACACCTATTCAAGTATTCAATTCCACAAATTATCAATCATAAGCATAGATCTTGGAAATTGTTTAAGCTTTGGAGTGGGAGAGGTTCTTGTAAGTATGACAAGAAGCCTAGACCCCCATTTCAGATCACAAGGTTTGATGAATTCCATTTTCAAACCCTTCCTTAGAAAATTATGGGAGAATAATAGCACCTTTAACAAAATTATTGAAGAAAGATGCATTTTCATGAACTCTAGAAGCAACTAAGACCTTTGAACATCTTAAAGAGGCAATGTGTCAAGCACTAGTCTTAGCTACCCCAGACTTCACAAAAACCTTTATTGTGGAATGTGACGCCTCAGCAAATGGAATTGGTGTTGTTTTAATGCAAGAAGAAAGACCCATTATTTTCGAAAGTTGTCCAATCAAAGGAAAGTATTTACAAACATATATTTATGAGAAGGAAATGTTGGCAATACTACATGCACTTAAGAAATGGCGACCCTACCTAATGGGAAGACACTTCAAGATAAAAACGGATCAAGATAGTCTTAAATACTTTTTAGAACAAAGATTATCTTCATAAGAGCAACAAAAATGGTTCACAAAGATGTTGGCTTATGACTTTGAAATCATCTATAAAAAAGGGAAGAAAAATGTTGTTGCAGATGCACTCTCAAGAAAGGATGAGGATGTGGAAGCATTGCTTTGCGCCATTTCTATTATGTAACCAGATCGGATAAATGAAGCAAGGGATGAATGGAAGAATGATGAAGAAGTGTAGACACTCATTCAAAATCTACAACAAGATCTCAGTACATTTGATACATTTAGCTAGAAAAATGATTTGTTATGGTACAAAGATCGTTTATACCTCTGTAAGAATTCCCAACTCAAACAAAATATTCTTATGGAATTACACACCTCTCCCTTAGGAGGGCACTCAGGATTTTTAAAAAACTACCACAGGGTTAAGAAGGAATTTTTTTGGGATGGCCTTAAATCTGATATTCAAAAGTTTGTGGTAGAAAGTTTGGTTTTCCAACAAAATAAAGTTGAAACAATTAAGACCCTGTAGAAATTTATCTATAGATCAGCTAGCTCTAATACCATGTATAAATTCTCACCGTAGATTAAACTGATTATGCAATGTACTAAAGCAAAATACTTAATCTACTTCTACAATCAAACTTGTGGAAGCTTAATAGATTTGAGAAAGATCAAGCACAACACATATAATAGAGAATAAGATTCAATCACACATGAAACACAGAAGAATACTCTAGGGAAAGCGTAAGCTAAAAACCCCGCTATATGTATTATCATACAAGTGGAAATATCTCAGGATTACACAAAGCTTTAGCTCTCAAGCTATCCAACTCTCAGTACAATCCCTCACTACTGCTCATAAACAGAATAGACAGTGCATATGCCTTCCTTTAGTCCTCCAAGCCTCCTATTTCCTTGTGTAGTTTCTCCTGGGTCCTCAAGCTGCCACTTGTGTGTAATAATCCCTCACACACTACTCTGACCTCTGAAATAACTGTGCAATCCTGAAGGACTGAATTCCTTCTGCATGGATGAGTTTCCTTTATAGGAAAATTCCCCCAACTGATAGTACAATGTCCCTATCTTTAATCTCAACTGGGTCTTTCTCTGAACTAACATGCATGAGTTATTTATGAGTGAATATTCAGTTATCTGGAGAACACTAGTTGCATGCATGCATGCATTAACTGATTGAACCCACAATTAGTTCCTCCAACTGTTTGGAACTAATTTAACTGGACTTAACTCAGTTGACTGAGCTAACTAATTACAACTCAAATACAACTCATCCTTTTCTCCTTAATTAAGGGATAACTTCCTCAATCAAAGGGATAACTATTGGATGCCTTCACATAGACTTCATGTTTGATTTTCTCCAACTAATTAACTCAAGATCAATTAATTAATTATTTTTCAAATAGCTAGTGAGACTAAATTCGAATTTTAATTCTCAATTTTAATGCAGGGACTAATTAAAATTGGAATATATCTTGAAATGATATATATAGCAATGTTATTTTTAGCATTTCTATTTTATCATTTCTTGTTGCTATTTTACACACTGGTACCTGAAATGCTATCTATAGCAATGCTATTTATAGCATTTCTATTTTTTGTATTTCTTGTTGTTATTTTCAACGCTTCCTCTCAACAAGAAAGGCATTCAACTCGAACCTGATCCAGAACCTTTGGAATGTTCTGCATGCAACACTTCTCTCAAGTTTTGTTGCTCCAGCAACTCCAGAAACAAAAATATCCAACCTGAATCAGAATGATGCCTCTGTCATCAAAGTATCTAACTGTTATTGCCTCTGTCGTCTAAAAACTTTGCACCTCTATGCCCTTCAGTATCTGACTGCTCTAGCCTCTATCACTTTGATCTATAACTGCATCAATCACATTGATTCCTCCTGCTGCATCCGTGTTGCTGCTGGTCCTATCTCCCAGCACTACATCCACACTGCACCTCCTCTCATCATGTTGCATCATGATGCCCACTGTTGCACTGCAACTCAATTACTGAGAAGTAAGTAACTGATCTCCCAACTGACCTCCCTGTTGGGCTAGAAACACCCTCTGATGTTGAAGCTTCCTCTGTCGCTCCATCTGCATCTGTCTCTACCCACTTAGCCAGTCCTGCTACTCCTCATCAAGGCTCCCATAGCAAGGTCTAATCAAAGAGGCTGGGTACCTCAAGGATCCTACCCCTATTTCAGCCTTCTTGGGACTATCACTTCACATCGCCCCACCTCCCACCTGGAGGTATGGATGCATGTGATCCCTCTGCCCACTTGGCTTGAAATTTCCCCCTACTGGAGGTCTCTGCATGAGTGGATGCCTCCACTCGATCTCCTCTCGGCTTCTCCAGTTGTGGCTACTCCACAACCTCCTAAAGCTGCTTCACCAATTGTGGCTCCTCCACAATTGTATGAGACTTCTTCTGGCGTTGCATATTGAGAGGTAATGTACTCTCCCTCTCAACCACCAAGTCTCTAACAGTTGCCTTGCTCTTCAAGGCTTTGCGTGCATCTTGAACCTCAAGAGCATACAGGTTCTTGACTCGTGAACCGATCTGCTTCACCTATCTCATGGTGATGTGTCTAAGGAAAACCTTTCCCTTATTGAAGACTACATCATAGCCTTTGTCCCCCAACATCACGATCAATACCAAGTTCTTCTTCAGTCCTAGCACATACTTCACATATGTCAAGGTGATGCGAGCTCCAGGCTCCCTCTAAAAAGCAACCGTGCCTACTCCTGAAACACTATACTTTTCATCATTGCCCATCTCTATGCACATTTGGAGGTCTTTCTCCTCCAAGGTACTGAACAAACTCTTATTGTCAGTCATGTGGAATGAGGCTCCACTGTCTAGAAACCAACCATAACCCGTCATCGATGAAACCATGCATGCGATGAGGGTAAAATCCAATTCGAACTGAGAGGCCAATGCCTCACCTTCAGATCCTTCCGAGGATCCCTTCTTGGATTTCTTCAATGGAAAATTAGTTTCATAATGGCCCACCTCATGACAATTAAAGCATCTCAATTTAGATTTTTCAATATTCTTCCCTCCATGAGAAGAACTCGATTTGGGATGAGAATCCTTCTCCTTCCCTTTCCTTGCCTTACTTGCTAAGGCGGAATTTTCTTCATCCTCCTTGGATGAAGAACCATCTCTGGTGCTTCTCCTGATCTCCTCTTGCATTAGATCTGACCACAGTCATTCCCAATCTGGCAGTTTCTCTCTTCCATTCACTGAGTCTTGGTAGCTATGCCAGCTCTTAAGAAGACCGAGGAGAGCAAGACTCACCATATCATCATCGGTTGTCGTGATTCCTACACTTCCAAGCTCATGTCTGCAGGTGGTGAGCTTTTTTAGACATGTAGAGATCATGTCACCCTTTTCACACTTGATTTTCCAAAGCTTGTCCTTCAGCGCCAGCTTCCTTTGGTCGTTGTTGTTCTGATATAGATCCTTCAATGTCTTCCACATTGAAAATGAAGTCTCCTTCCCATGGAGACTCGAGACAATATGGTCTCGAACTCCCTCTAGAAGAATCCTCCTTGCTCTCCCCACACATTTCTTCCATTCCGCTAATTCTTGGGCATTAGTTGTTGCTGGCTTGGGGACTTCTTGCTCAATGAAGTCCTTCAAACCATTGTCCTCTAATACCGCTTCCATGCGATCCTTCCATGCTATGTAATTCAAGCTGCCATCCAGGGCATACTCGAGTCTCAAGCTATTGAACGCCATTGGTGAACTTTGAGATGTGATAAGAAATCGATTTTATACCTACAATCAAGAACTTCAAACTTCGAACTTCTCCCTTCTTTGTATAATGTTCTCCGCTTTGATCACCTTTGCTCTAATACCATGTAGAAATTTCTCTATAGATCAGCTAGCTCTGATACCATGTACAAATTCTCACCATAGATTAAACTGATTATGCAATGTACTAAAGCAAAATACTTAATTTACTTCTACAATCAAACTTGCGAAGGCTTAATCAATTTGAGCAAGATCAAGCAGAACACATATAACAGAGAAGAAGATTCAATCACACATGAAACACAGAAGAATACTCTGGGGAAAGCCTCAGCTAAAAACCCCACTATCTATATTATCATACAAGTGGAAATATCTCAGGATTGCACAAAGCTTTAGCTCTCAAGCTATTCAGCTCTCATTACAATCCCTCACTGCTGCTTAGACAGAATAGACAAAACATATGCCTTCCTTCAGTCCTCCTAGCCTCCTATTTCCTTGTGCAGTTTCTCCTGGGTCCTCAAGATGCCACCTGTGTGTAATAATCGCTCACACACTGCTCCGACCTCTACAATAACTGCGCAATCCTGAAGGAGTGAATTCATTCTGCATGGATGAGTTTCCTTTATAGGAAAATTCCCCCAACTGATAGTACAATGTCGTTATCTTTAATCTCAACTGGGTTTTCTTTGAACTGACATGCATGAGTTATTTATGAGAGAATATTCAGTTATCTAGAGAACACTAGTTGCATGCATGCATGCATTAACTAACTGAACTCACAATTAGTTCCTCTAACTGTTTGGAGCTAATTTAACTGGACTTAACTCAGTTAACTAAGCTAACTAATTACAGCTCATCCTTATCTCCTTAATTAAGGGATAACTTCCTCAATCAAAGGGATAACTGTTGCATGTCTTCACATAGACTTCATGTTTGATTTTCTCCAACTAATTAACTCAAGATCAATTAATTAATTATTTTTCAAACAGCTAGTGAGACTAAATTCAAATTTTAATTCTCAATTTTAATTCAGGGACTAATTAAAATTGGAATATATCCTGAAATGCTATATATAGCAATGATATTTTTAGCATTTCTATTTTATCGTTTCTTGTTGCTATTTTCCACACTGGTACCTGAAATGCTATCTATAGCAATGTTATTTATAGCATTTCTTGTTGCTATTTTCAATAGACCCTAGGTCAATTACAACCTTTATTCATTCAAGTCAACATTGGGAGGAGGTTTCAATGGATTTTATCACAAGTTTACGTAAGTCTGAAGGAAAGAGTGTCATCATGGTGGTAGTTGATAGACTTACCAAGTATGCACACTTTTGTGCATTATCTCATCCATTAAAGCCAGTACAGTTTCTACTGCAATTATGGAAACAATTCAAAAGCTACATGGAAACCCAAATATTATTGTTAGCGATAGAGATCCCATTCTCATTGGAAATTTTTGGACATAATTATTTTTTTGTTTGGGTACTCAGTTAGCTCATAGTTGATGTTATCATCCTCAATCTGATGGGAAAATTGAGATAGTAAACAAATGTTTGGAAGGATATCTTCGTTGCTTTGTATCTGATAAACATACACAATGGATCAAACGGTTGCCTCTAGTTGAATGGTGGTATAACACTTCCTTCCATACTGCAGCAAAAATGACCCCATTTACGACACTTTATGGATATCATCCACCATCCATCACATCATATTTAAGAGAAAATTCTAAGGTTCAAACAGTGGATGATCACATCGAGCATCAACAACAATTTCTCCAACTCTTAAAGGATAACCTCACTTTGGTGTAGAATAGAATGAAATAACAGGTAGATCAACATCATAGCGAAAGAATTTTTGATGTAGGTGACCGGGTATTTCTACGGCTACAACCATATAAAAAAATGTCTCTCAAGAAAGCTAAGAAGGATAATAAATTATCACCAAAATATTATGGTCTATACGAGGTGTTGCAAAAGATTGGTTCTATGCCATACAAATTGGAGCTTCCTACAGCTTCCTGAGTGCACCCAATTTTCCATGTTTCATCTTGAAAGAAGGTTATAGGTGATAACCTCCCAGTTCAAACAATATTTCCAGAACTTGGCGAGGAAGGAAAAATCATATTGGAACTTGAGCCAATCACAAAAACAAGAACTTGACAGCTACGAAATCGATCAATTTCAGAGTATCTCATCAAGTGGAAGAACTTACCCACTGAAGATTCCACATGGGAAGATGAAAATTCTATATAGAAGCATCCAGGACTACTCAAACGTTGAGGACAACACTTTTTTGAAGTAGAAGGGCATGTTAGGTCCCTATAATACTAGTGATTCCTCCATTACTATTGTCATTGTAGCCCTTATTGTTATTTTTGTGCCCCGATTGTCCCCATATTATTATTATTGTGCCCCATAAAGGACCACTATTGTTATTGTTGTGCCCTTATATTATTATTGTTATGTCGACTTTGATTATATTATGACCCCTTAGACTCTTATATATAGAAAGGAGGTATTTTCATTTGAATCATCCAAGAATTGTTCATTTGTGTAATTTAAAGGAGGTTAACCCCTCAAAGAGGTTGATTTTGAAGTCATTGATTTATCTTTTCTTCTATTTTGTGAGTTGGTTGCATAACATTTTTAGAAATGTGTTATGTGGTAGTTCTTTGGCTTTCTATTTGAAATATATAATAAGATGATGTTGTTTAAATATAGATCCATTTTATTTTTAGAAATATGTGAAGTGATAGTTCTTAGGCTTTCTATTTTCAATATAGAATTGAGATGATGTTGTTTAAATATAGATCTATTTTATTTTTAGAAGTGTTTTATTTTTAGATATTGTTTGCTTATGTAATATCATTTTTGATCTTGTATCGTTATGAAATTAATAATTTTGAAGTTAATAATTATGAAATTAAGTGACGTTCACAAATTGAGCTATGGGTCCATCAGGTGCAATGATATGATCCACAAAGTATTCAATGTGATGCGAATCACATTTGTTATGTAGTATGTTGCCCCAAAATTAAGTTATGCCAATGTTGAGTTAGTTACTGAACCATACACGTCGAACCATACGTTGTCACAGAGAGCAATCCATAGAATAGTATGTGTGATCTACTGTACATGGAACCCACTATATATATAAACCATAGTGATCTATTGTAATGCGAGTTTGAATCAATGTTTAAATTACAAGTGTGAGCCACAAGAAGGGCCTTGTCATGTGAGTTGCTTGAGTGATTTTCATATTATATCATGTCATACAAACTAATTTCAATAAAACCATAGAAAAATATCCTTCAAAGATGAATCAGACTTCTACCAACAAAGTGTGATATGCAGTCCTCCTTTGCCAAACCTTCGCTCTAGTACCATGTTAGAGAAATAGAAGGTTTGCAAATTAAATTTGTTTTTCTCCTTAAAATATTCACCAAAGTTTAGATATTCTATACCTTGAAATAAAGTGAGATCAAGAATCATTAGGGACAATAACCATTAATGCATGATAGCATACCATATATAATGCTAAGGACACAAACATACTTCATACAAAACTCACCTTCAAATGTCTAACTAGATCAGGATATGCAACACTGTCCAAAATTTTGGCCCGCATCCAATTTCGGATCCTCCCTTGAGTTTTTACTTGATGTTTACAAGCACTTGATCTCACCCCATGGGCTCGTGTTGAGTCTTTGCACCCACCTTGCTTAACCATTCAACAAACAACTTTTGTGTGTTAGTAGAAATGGCTCGCTTGCGACCACATTCTAGTCGTGCACAAGGTTTTCGCTTCATGTGTACATGTTGTGTTCGCTATGTAAACATCCGTCGTGCTCGCACATGAAGTTGTATGCACTATCGTGCAAGTGTCATCGCGTTCGTTTAACGATCTATCACAAGTGTCGTGCTTGTCGCTCACACCGCCAGTCAATCATGTTGAGCATGTGTGTCATGATTGTTTGAGGCATCTTGTCGTCAAGTCATGTGAGTGTGTGTTTGCAAGGTTGCATATGCATAAATTCACTCACTCACACACTTAATCATTTTTGTTGAAGTTCTGAAGACCAGATCACCCTCTAACAACCAGATCTTCACCATGCCATCGACACGACCAACTGTCACCCAGAACAGTGCAGAAGCATCTAGCAAACTATTTCAAGTTGTGCTACTCACAAGCTAATCAATCAAGCCTCCTACTTATCAACTGGAGAGTTTGACCGGGCAGTCACCCTGGGACTCATTCCCCTCAAAAATTGCGCAAAGGCTGCAGACCTTGTTCGCTCTGTTGAATGAGAAAATTGCACAGATAGGCCAGACAAACACCCAGTTCCCATCCCTGTCTCCCTTAGAAAATTGTGCAATTTTCCCATCCAGTCACCTAGTCAGCTGGCCAGCTGCTCACTCAAAAAAATTTGCAGATTTCATGAGCAAGCCCTCTACAATGCTACACCCAGCACAACTTAGAAACTGCGCAGAGGTTGTTAGCAGGTTAGCCTCCCAGAAACTGTGCAGTTTTTCTTGCCAGTAGTTCCCAACAGCCTATTGCCATCTCCGTCCAGGAATTGTGCATTTTTTGCTGCCAAGCTCCAGTAGCCCATTGCCTGCTCCATCTAGAAATTATGCAGATTTTTCTGCCAAGTCTTCCCGTAGATCGCACTAATTCCCTGCGGAAATTGCGTAGATCTGTCCTCTAGCCGAACTAGATCCCGCGGACAGACACCACTGATCCAGATTGCCTGTCTCCATCTCTCAATGAATTCTGTGCAATTTTCACCAACAGTGCCCGGAGCCCAAATCCTAGCTCAAAACTTGCCTCCCACAGTTTCATAACCTTGTCATCTCTCCCGGTCACCTACAGCCGAAAATGATCATGCATCATGGTAAACTAGGAGGTTTATGGATTTGATGTCATCTCGTCATGAGTGACTGCAGATACAGGTACATGAATAGACATGACGCGATGAAAGATGGGATGAGAAAGGAGTGTGCATGCAAAAGGACATGTTCGCGAACGGATAGACAACTATGCATGCAAAGAGATGTGTTCACAAATGGACGACCATGCGAAGGGATATGATGGACAGCGCTTCAGATTCGCTTCCCCTGATGATGGACTCACTTTGTAGTCCGAAACGTTGGGTTCACAAAACTCTACAACAGGTCATTCCTCCTCCATCTAAAACCGCTCTCACCTGTATGGATTCTCTATTTAACAACATCAAGTCCTACCATGGAAGGGATATGATGGACAGCGCTTCAGATTCGCTTCCCCTGATGATGGACTCACTTTGTAGTCCGAAACGTTGGGTTCACAAAACTCTACAACAGGTCATTCCTCCTCCATCTAAAACCACTCTCACCTATATGGATTCTCTATTTAACAACATCAAGTCCTACCATGGAAGGGATATGATGGACAGCGCTTCAGATTCGCTTCCCCTAATGATGGACTCACTTTGTAGTCTGAAACGTTGGGTTCACAAAACTCTACAACAAGTCATTCCTCCTCCATCTAAAACCACTCTCACCTGTATGGATTCTCTATTTAACAACATCAAGTCCTACCATGGAAGGGATATGATGGACAGCGCTTCAGATTCGCTTCCCCTGATGATGGACTCACTTTGTAGTCCGAAACGTTGGGTTCACAAAACTCTACAACAGGTCATTCCTCCTCCATCTAAAACCACTATCACCTGTATGGATTCTCTATTTAACAACATCAAGTCCTACCATGGAAGGGATATGATGGACAGCGCTTCAGATTCGCTTCCCCTGATGATGGACTCACTTTGTAGTCCGAAACGTTGGGTTCACAAAACTCTACAACAGGTCATTCCTCCTCCATCTAAAACCATTCTCACCTGTATGGATTTCAAGTCCTACCATGGAAGGGATATGATGGACAGCGCTCTATTGTCGCTTCCCCTGATGATGGACTCACTTTGTAGTCTGAAACGTTGGGTTCACAAAACTCTACAACAGGTCATTCCTCCTCCATCTAAAACCACTCTCACCTGTATGGATTCTCTATTTAACATGCGAATATGTGTTCATGTATAGACGAACAGGCAAACATGTGAAGATGTGTTCATGGATGGACGTACAGAAGAACATGCAAGGATGAATTCACAGATGGACGAACGGATGAACATGCATTTTCGTGAACAGACGAACATGTTAAGCGTGCAAAGTACAAGCAAGGAGAAACGTGCGAACACAACATCAAGTGAACCCAATGACCATCGAAGACTCCACACACCTTGCCATGTGGAGGTGAAGCTGTGACACACCATGAGGACATCCATCACTCAAGAGCACTGCAGGTCGACATGCACCAGCAGAAGCACGAACATACCAGTACTGTCATGTCGAGTCATGTCATGAGTCATGTCAACCACATCACTACTGTGGGCCATACTGTGTCAATAAATGTAATGTAACGTGGAATTCCAAGAGACCCACTTGTAAGTTGAAAATTCGTGAATGTCAAACAGTCATGAGGGAAGTCGAACAGTCACAAGGGTCAATTTTACCCTTGGCTCTAAATAGCCCTCATTTGTACATGCAAAGGACTTGTCACCTTGGCTCCTCCCACACAGCATTGAGAGTTTGTTATCTTTTCTTTAAGGAGTGAGTAATGACTCCAATGCCCCGTCCACGGGGTTAGTGATGTATGGTGTATCGATGCATCTTGGAACTTTCGCTTAATTAAGAAGCCTGCTAATGGGCCAGCACGTTTTCACACATGTGTTGTAACTGTTTGTAAGATTAATATTGAACACTTGTAATACATGTTGTTGTAACCTGTGTTTAACACTTTAATTCATTCAACTCTTCTAATACATATATTAATGACAATGTGTTGTATAAGTTGTTAACATTGTCCTGCTTATGTTGGTTACCTCCCTGGACATCGCACAAAAACCTTTCACATAAACTTGTTATAATGACCATTGCACTCGTACAGATTGACCCACTTAGTGTTTTACGTTATAACTTTCCTTGTGTTGTGATTGCCGCATCTGCGTGGATTTCTCCTCCAGAAGTTGTGCATGTCCTGTTGTTTTGTGTGTTCCTAAAAGAGTTGGGGCTTCCTCCCGTCCGACTCGGGACTCACTCCCACCCTCTCTCTCTGCAGTGAAAGAACCTTGACACAAGTAACACTAGCAATCAAGAGGCACGCAAACCTCACTACTCGAAGACAAAAAGTACCACTTCCCTGTGCTGACAAGAAAGATCTAAAGCAAACATTTAAGATAATGGAAAATGGGCCATCATACCAAATGGGACTCCCACACCAAACAGTGTGAGGTCTAGTTGGGACTTCATACCGGGGTGATCCCCTGAATGTTGGCAGGTCCAGCACCGTCAACATAATATTGAAACAAGGTTGGATTTTATTGGAAAAAACTTGTAGTCCAAATATATTTGAGCGCTCTTGAATGTATTCACAATGTTTAATGAGTAGTTAGTAGGAAATTCATGTGTTACTTATCCCTGTCAGTGTTTCTCTGTTATGTAATTGTCTTCTTCCATGTCTGAGAATGTTAGTTTGTGAGATTAGATTTCATTGATGCTCCTCCCTTAAATTATCAGACATTAATATTTGTTATTCTAGTCATCTATAAACTTTGTTTTCCTTCAGTTCTCTTTCTTCCAAATCCCCCAAACAGTCAAAGGACTTGTGACTTACGTGCTTTGTACAATCTGCTCATTGGAGCTATGATCTCATTTGTTTAATAGCTAGACTCCATGCCCAATGGTTTTGAAGATCACCCAACCAATTCGTCCATAGATCTAAATCTAGCCACCTTAACTCAATTGTACAAAACCTTCTACTACAGTGACCATAGGGTAGTTGAGTTTTTATGGAGAGATCCCTATCTGGGTTGAAGGGCGAGCTTCAACCTAAAAGAGGTTTGAGGTTATCTCGATTATTTCCTTCCATAGGCAGGGAAATTTATGAGTGATAATAGGAGCTATAAAAGGTTTTTTATATGAAATACTTGGGTGTACTTCATTATTATTTAGGAATTAAAGTCGATCATAAATCTAAGCATATTTTTATTTCTCAGAAAAAACATATTGGACAGTTATTGAGTAAATTTGGAATGCAGGCTTGTAATTTTGTTTTTATTTCAATGGAGAAGAACCTAAAGCTCACCTCAAATGAAGACATTCCATTTGAAGATTCAACAAAGCATAGGCAAGTCATGGAAGTTTGATTTATCTTACTACTACTCATCCTAACGTAACCTTTGTTGTAGGAATACTTTCTAGGGTTATGCATCCACCCTGTGAAGGTCATTGGATCATAGCAAAATGAGTGCTCAAATGTTTAAAAGGCACTTAGTTGTATGGCAAAAAATATTCTAAAGTCTCGTACTTCCATCTCATTATTTATTTAGATGTTGATTTTGATGGTGATAAAGAGCATGTGGTGTCTGCTTCTAGCTATTTGATGACTCTCGGATCAACAACTATTACTTGAAGATCACGAAATCAATCTGTCCCTGTTGATTCTACCACTAAAGCCGAATATGTTACTGCAGCTCAAGCTACAAAAAAATCATTTGGATTTAGAAAATACTTGATGATTTGCAAGAGAAACAAAAGATTTTACTGTCTCTCTTTACTGATAGCACTTATGCAATTCAATTGGCCAAGAATCCTAGATTCCATTATCGAACCAAACATATGAACACAAAATATCGCTCGATTCAACATCATTCGAAATTGAACTAAAAAAATGATTTCAATTTCAATACATCAATTTTTTTGTGGAGTTTATTCACAAGCGAATCTACGTTCTAAAGTGTTGAAGAGTAGGTAGGAATCCTAGTTACACGCTCTCATCCCAATATGGAAGAGGTGTTGTAATTTTATGTTATCTTATGTAAACATTTTGACTTGGTTTTAAATAAAAATAAGAAAAATAAAATTCAAATGATCTAAAATAAAATTAAAATTAAGCCAACCTAAACCCATCTAAACTTTAAAACTATGAAGCACCAAGAAGGATTAAATATCTCAAGGTACAAATCTATTTTTCGAATGAAAAACTTGAGGATTGGTTTACACCTCAGGAGATTTGATCCCTCTTGACATATCTAAAGTTAAGATGGATCTAGGTCAGTATTTTATCAAATTAGATTAAAAAGGAAATTGGGGAGCTGCTAGAAGCTTGAAGTGAAACACATCAAAGTAGCTATAAGTTAATTTTCCTTGTTTAGTAAAATAGTTTTATAGAAGAAACAATTTATTCAATTTAATAAAATAATTGAATAAGAAACAATTTAATCAGGATATTTTTTGTAAATACGTAATGTTGAATTAGAAATATAAAATCACATAGAATTCAATAACATGAGATGCATATCTTATTGGTCATATATTGAGATAAGTACCAAAATTTTTAGTGGCATCTATGTATTACACCAGAAACTCAAAAATTAAAATTATGTAATATTTGCAAACTTGATTATGTGTTTCTTGATAAACGGATTCATTCTATAATTACATCAATATTTAAATGTTGTCATGATCCATTTCCAATTGAATCGCAATTAATTTAATAATTATATTGAAACAAACTAATTAATTTTAATAATTAATATTTAAATAAAATTAAGTTATTAAGTGATAATTAATATTTAAAATAATTAAGTTAATTTTGATGATAAATATTTAATGCAAAGCCATTAATCTTAATTATCAACTAGTTATATAAATATTTAATCAAAATTATTCAATTTAAATTATAATATCATACAATCTATATCATAATAATTCATCTAATTTAATTAGATTAAAATTATAATAATAATAATAATTAATTAACATATAAATAAATAAAAGTAACACCTTTTTATCAATAATATGAAAATAAAAATATAATTAATCATTGTAAATTAAAAATTTTGAAAATCATTAAATTCATTTATATTATAAATATGTATAAATAAAATAAAAATAAGAAGACAAATGAGCAACTATATTTTAGTTTCACCTTATTAAAAAAAAAAAAAAAAACACACCCTAGTGAACAGAATATCACAAAAGTTTCCTTTAAGCACCCGTAGATAGAAACTCACACCCCTGAAATGGCTTTTTTCATTGATATTGCAATATTTTTTACGTACAACTTTGCTATTTAAAACTATTATCAAATGAAGAGCATTTTTCATGTTGCGGTTGCACAAGGTTTTATTTGTAGCGTAAAATTTTCCAAATTCAATATGTCATAACAAGATATCTGGAAACATTATAAATTAATTCTAATTTTATAGAAACAATGTTTATATGTTTTCTTTTCAAAGTGTATAGATGTTTTTCTTTTAAATGAATCTATAATTATATTGATAAAAATTTTGATTTATCCAAAAAAAAAATACTATTTAAATAGCAATAGCTAGTTTTGAGGATGAATCACATTAGCTGGTTTGAAATGTCGACCAAATTCTATCAATGTGATTAATTCGAAAAGTTTTCTTTTACATTATGGATCACAAAAGTCTTAGATCTAACAATGCTCAAATACTTTTGACACCTGCTCCAAAGAGTCCAGAATGTCTAAAAATGGCTATCTAGCCTCTTTGTTTATCCAATTTGGTGGAAAACTGAAGAAGTTATGATTTCCCCTTGTTTTCCCATTATTCGCTCCACAAATTGCTCCATTTCCGGCATGATCCTACAAATTATTGCCAAAAATCCGCTAATTGGGCGAAACTTTCGCCGCGCGGCAGGCCATAATTTGTCGGCTGACTCGCAAATCGCAATCGACGAGGAAACCAACGGTATTATGGCCTATGATCGCAACGAGGTAATGTGCGATTGCAATCTGGTGGACCCAACGAAACAATTAACCGGAACCTATAGTCACATCGCATCTGGGAACCTATCGCATTTCGCAATCGACAAAGAACCGGTCGTAATATAATGCAGGACTCTGCTCTGTTTGTGATATGCAATTGCGATATCGCATCGCAACTCGGTACCTATCGGGGGTTGATTCTGTAGCGTCGTTCCCTTCACCAATCTGCGATTGTGATCCATCGCAACCGCAACTCCATCTAATCCATCACATCGCAACTCCGGGTTCGATCCTTTAACACCTTTCGCCTGTCTTTTGCGAAGTGCTATTGCGATTTATCGCATTGCAACCCTGGTTGTTCTGGGGCCTATTTTTAACACGATCCGCCTGCGACATGCGATATGCGGGGGCCAATGGCGTCTTGCCACTTGGTGCTTCCTCATTCACTGAAGGACTTTTCCACATCATCCAATCCTGCCATGCGAGCAAGTCAAACCTAAACTTTGACTTGCTATAAATTTTGCATACAAGCTCGGATTTGAGTGTCGTTCACATCGTTGGAATCAAAATGACGAGCTCTCCAATTTGAAGCTATGTTTATCAAGATTCTGACACTTCTATTTTTGAGCCTAATTTTGAGCACCTGACCAATGACAGTATGAAGTTAATGGTCTATTCAATCAATCCAGATACTGGAACCAAATTAAAATGTATAACTTTCCCTATATGGACTTGCAAATTTTCTCCTTTAGTAATATAATTATTTTTCTCTGTCCTTCTCCTCCACAAATATCTTGAAAGCAAGCCATAGAGCTAGCATCCAAAGCATAGTGTGGCAATGCTAAATATACAAAACCCAAGTACAAAGAAAATGGCCTTGTATACCCAACACACCATAAACCATCAAAACATGGGTGAGAAATCGAATTGAAGATCTGATCTTCTATTAGAGATGAAGAAAAAAAATTAGGAACTTGACATTTAGTACCATTTGTTGCCCCAAGAAATCCATATCAAGTTTGTTGGCTCATCCTCAAATCAAATTCCATTGCAATGCTTACATCTGAAGATTTGGAAAGCTAATCGTTGCATCCATATTTTGGGGTTCTATGCTCTACCATTCATTTTTATCCCATTTATTGCAATTATAGGTCATACCATTTATTGTATCCAGTTAGTTAATGGCAGTTCCCTATAATATCTAAAGATTTGTAAGTAATAATGCTACCTGTGTGTGAAAATGAAAATTTAAGTGGATTGTTGTTTCTTTGGATTCCAATACCCAATCAATTTCAACATGTGCCTTGCTTGTTGATCCACATAGAACTATATTAGAGTTCTCTTCCTTTGGTAGATTGATTAGTAATGTTCTTTTAGAGTATGTGAAGTCCAAGTATGCCTCAATTCTGTCATGTTTCATCGTTTTCTGAGATGAGATTTGATGTATGTAAAATGGGGTTGTTAAATGAGTTCCATGTGATTTTTTTTCCCTTCAGAGGAAGGGATTCAAGATAATGTATGTGCATTTTGAGTCATTTTTTATATCAATTCCAGCAGGTTGTCACAATTCTGTTTTTTTTATTATCAAGAGTATAAAAATTTTAGGGTGGTGTTATATGTGCACTAAAATATCTATGAGATCCACCACTATGTAGGGGGTTTCGATTCACGATATATTTGTCCAGAGTAAGGAAGTTTTCAAAGGTTTTCTACAATAAGCGGAAAACTAGGTTGCTAAACTTTTTAATGGCCATGTCTCTCTTGAAAAAAATCTAGAAAACAAGAAGTAAGGAAGGTGAAAATTTTATTTGAGTAACGCAATAGCAGCTACAACCCGAGCTTATGATTTAGAATCTTGGAAATAATTTTATATAGCAGATTTTTCATTATTTCTTCGAACATCAATTGGTTACATAGTTGATGAAGACAAATGAGTGTTGTATGTTTCTCTAGCTTTATAAAATGTCATCACACATCTACTAACCAATGTGATGCTTCAAATTTTATTATGTCTTTTGAACTAGCAAAGGACAAACATGTGGCAATAGTCAATAAATCATTTCCAATATGTTATTCACATAAGTTAAGCTACAATGACAACTAAGAACAATGTAGTAGACTAATATTTACTAGTTCATTGCATAATTTTTTTACTTATTTCTTCTATGTTATTCTTTCTTATGCTATAATGTGTTTCCTTTGCAACATGTGGTGCAATTGCTAGTATAGATCCCAGTATGGCGGAGATGTTGTAGTTTCTATAAACTAGTGTAAACATTTAAATGTTGGCTCAATTAATAACAAAAAGTTAAAATTAATAAAATTCAATTTGTTATATTGTAATTTTTTTGTTGGTTTGACCCACGAGGGTGGGGTTTGAACATTGAATCTATTTTGAATCTCTTCGTTTACAAAATACTTCATAACCTGACTGTCACCAATTGAACTACCCCCGTGGGGTTATATTGTAATTTTTTTATTAATAAAATTACCAACTATTTTTTACATAAAATAAAATCATAATATACATATCACATTAAAATATATAACATATAAATAGTAGTTATAAATTAAGATCCATTTTACCATATAAATTAAAATAATGATTCCATAACCACATTTAAATTTAATTAATAAACACATAAAAACTTAATAGTTACAATAAACTTAGAATATAACAAGATTTTTAACCATGGATATTCACCCCCGCTTTACATGGATAATATTAACTTGTAAATAGGCTTTGCTAGAATACCATGGCTTATCATCACGACATGCCCAAAAACCATAACTCGTTTCACAATCAATTTTTTTATAAAGATCTTATTCTAATTTAATTTTATAACATTTTTTAATTAAATATAAAAGCAAAAAGGTTATAATTACTTTCAGATTATATCTAAACTCTCTATCCTCACTACTACTAAAACTATTGTGTGGATGTCGCGTAGAAATTTAAATTAAGGTTTTGTTAATAAAATTAAAAATGAGAATACTTTTATATATAGATAGGCTTTGCTACAATACCATGACCCAATACCATGGCTTATCAACACCACATGCCCAAAAACCATAACTCATTTCACAATAATTTTTTTTTATAAATATCTTATTCCATTTTTTATTTTTTTTGTCAAGTTGTTTGAGTTTGACTTTAGGCTTCACCTGTGGCTTTACAAACTGCGACCCAGGGGCATCTAAGCCATAAAAATCACCCAAGGATCGCACCCGACCTGGACCACACAAACCCTTAACATGGTTGGATATTTTCCCACATAGTTTCAGACAAGTGACCTTCACATCATGGAGTGACTTAATAGTACACCCCATCACCATCTATTTTAGGCTCCATGGGCATATCTTATTTTAATTTAATTTTATAGCATTTTTTTAATTAAATATAAAAGAAAAAAGGTTATAATTACTTTGAGATATATCTTAACCCTCTATCCTCACTCCTACTAAAAATATTTTGGGGATATCCCATAGAAATTTAAATTAAGATTTGTCAATAAAATTAAAAATGAGAATACTTATGTGTGTGTAGACGTATAATTTATATAATATAAATAATATGTGTGTGTGTGATATACATATAGATGTGAAATTTATATCATATGAATAATATTATTTAGAACCAGCATAGATCCATCTTAACTAAGGATAACAATGAAAGGAATCAAATCTCTCAATGTGCAAACATTTCCGAGTTTGCATCTTGAGAGACTTGATACCTATTGGTGATTGGTAGATCCAGAGTTAAGATGGATCTATGCTAGTTATCAATAATATTAATCAAGTCTCTAATAATAACACTTCATCATTATTTCATAGACACGCACTCAATTATTGGTAAATTATTTATTCAGTATAAGCATTTATTTATTTATTTTCTAAATTTTTTTACATTTAATTAGAGATTTTGAAGATGAATGGAGTGTCCACTTGTAATATTAATTTTTTTTTTAACTTCAACATACTTTTTCTTTTGGTAAGCTATGTAAGGTTTTCTAGGTTAACTGCACCAAAAAAAAAAAAACGCATTGTGTAGATTGTGTTGTTGGTTTCTCACTAGGGAAACTAGATCAATAATAAAAAATGAGTGTTTTAGTCCATAATGTTTAAGATGAATTATCAATTCATATGTAATAAAAAAGAAGATCAAAACTAAGGTACAATTGTCTTAAAAGACAATGCCTAGAAAAATAAGAAGCAATGCTTCCATACCTAAGTAAAATAGACAAAAAACTAAGAGAACAAAGCATGCAATAACTTAAGCATGAGGGAATTTATCATCAGAGTCCCAAACCTGAACATAAGTTCCTTCAAATGTTGGAAACTCTTAACCTACTTATTAATTTGGCCATAATTGAAACTTTGCAATTGACCTCTTTAATTTGTAGTTGCAGAGTATTTAACTAGAGCGGGGTGGCTTGATACTACTCATTTCTTTCCACAAAAACCCTGCCCAAAATGGTGTAAATCTACCAAAATAAATCTTTTTTTTTTAAGTAGTTCATGTCTTAGGTCATGGAGGTGCCCGTGTCTAGAATATAGGGGATTGACTTCTCATGAATTTCCTCACTGGGGAGGAAATCCCTCTCTAGTCAATCTTAAATTTTGGTTGATTCAATCGCAACCCTACCCACAAGAGGAGTACGTTGGTGGAAAATCACTATTGAGGTTGCAACCTCAAACTTCAACATAACTTACTATTAAAAAATGCATTACAAAAAATATTGGAACTCTTGGTGTTCTAGTGGAAGTTGCTAGGTTTGATTTGGGCCTCTTCCATATTACTCCAATGAGTTACCAATTCACCATGATTAAGGAAAAAAAAAACATTACAATTATAAGTGTGAAAGCCTACATACTCAAACATAATTTGTTTTAATTAAAAGTCTTTCAAAGGTTATTAAATTTGTAGGCATTCCAAATTAAAACTTAGGACCACTCTAAACATTCTATGTTTTTTACTTTTTCTAACAACCACATTGGAAGTCAATGATGTAATTGTTGGTGAAATTATAGAGGGTTCTCCAACCCAATATAGAAGAGATGTTGCAATGTCCTGTCCTGTAAACATTTTGATGCGGCCAAACTACATAAAAATAAAATATAATAAAAAAATAAATTAATAATTAAACATTATTGGACTCTAGATTTCCATAACTCATGGTTTTTCCCATGGTATTCTTGGACCCTCAACGTGGGATACACTTATCCTTATCCTTATGGCAATACACTTCCTAAATATGATGTTGCAATTTCCTGTCCTGTAAACATTTTGACTCGGCCAAACTACATAAAAATAAAATATAATAAAAAAAAAATTAATAATTAAACATTATCGGACTCTAGATTTTGATAACCAATGGTTTTTCCCATAGTATTCTTCGGCCCTCAACGCGGGATGTGCTTATCCTTATCCTTATGACACTACACTTCCTAAATATGTTCATGTTACTATAACTCCAATACCATTTTTTCTTTCTGCTTGCACGTGTAGAGAGCATTACCATTTCATTCAAGGTGCAAACCCATGAGATTACATTCCTCTTCCATTGAAAACGACACATATCAATTTTAGAATCATGGTGATGAAAATATAGAAGATTTTTCTTTAGACAAAGTGAAAAAATCAACAGTGGCTCTCCACACTTTGCAAAACATTGAAAAAATGGAGATAATTTTAAAGCTTTATTTATTTATTTATTTTTAAAGTGTTCATGAAATTTTAAATAAATGGAGATATTTTTCATGTTCTTATAGAGGTTTAGCCAAAATTTGGAAAAAAATGGAGATATGCTTAGCCCCTTTTTTTAATAGATTTTTCTTTATGGGAGAGAAATGGAAATATTTCTCACCAATTTTATTTTCTTATAGTTTTTACCATATTTTGAAGAAGTGGAAACATATTGGCAAGAAGTTTTACGTAGTTTCTTTAAGAGCCATTTTAAGGATTTTATTTTAGTGATTATAGCGATTTTGTTTAAGATGAATTTAAATGTTTTATTTTTAATTTTTTTGTAATATTATTCAATTTTAAATTTATAATAGTTTGTAAAATTAGAATTTTTTATAATTTAAATTGTATTTTTAAATGTAAAGATAAATGTAACGTTTTTACAATTAAAAAATTAAAACCTTAACCATTTAAATTTACAATAAATAGTTTTTTTTTTTTAATATTTGAAAGGATGTTGGTTAAAAAATATGTTTTAAATTACTTATTTTTATTAAATTTTTAACTTTCCAAAATCATGGTAATTTTGGAATGTTCCTCTCACTTATTTTTTAATATAGAAATAAAATTTTAAATAATTCTCATTTATTTCTTACTTTCTTAAAATTAATAAAGCGCATAAATTTTAATGGACATTTTTTTTAACATAAATGAGTAGTTTTGCTATTAAGTATGTGCCCAATCATAACAAATTACTTAGATGATTACATGGATTTTCCATACATCTAATTTTTCAAGGAAGAACTCGAGAGAAATATCAAAACTTCACACTGTAAACCTGCTACTACAAAATATTTGACCTACGCTATAACATCGACAGACATATAGTCTACAAAATTGATCTAACAATAAAACATATTTACATGGGGAATTCATAAACCAAAGGGAGAGTGTTCATCTTTTGGGGTCTTATTTAAATCGATCAACAAATGTCTTGGATGTTGGTTGGGAGCATTGGCTGCATAACTATCATTTTCTCTCGTTTCAAACTGCAATTCAAGCTTTTTTAATTGCCTACGTAGAGCATCCACTTCATTTTCTTGACAATTGACTTTGGAGTGGAGAGATTGAATTTCTTCTATGAGGAACATAATTGTGTTTGCTTGATGATGAACAATCCATTGCAGGTTCAAGATCTCAGTGAGAAGGTCCTCAAGTTATTGTGGTTGTTTAATGCCTTTACTATTATCACCATTGATGTCAGAGGGGTCTTGTCGACTTGACATCATCCAAATTCCACTAGAAGGGATACAATTGTTAGGGTGGGCTTGTTGTCGGAGGGTCCCAGGGTCAACAAAATGGATGTTAGGAGGGTTAACAATTAGGAGAAAGGCCAAGGGGGGAATTTGGGATAGTTAAGAAGCCCCCTGGGGGTGGCTGAGGGGATTACAATTGCTTAGAGAGAAAATTCTCATACCAATGGTGAAAAAAAAAACCTTGGTGACAAAGGAAAAATATGTCAAATTGATTGAGTGCTATCCAAAGTGAAGAACAAAGGAATAATACTCTGATGGACGAGATACTGAGTAGGAGATTGTCTGAGTGTAAGAAGAAAGTCAGTGAGACCAAGGAACTTCTCATGGAAGCCCAAGTTGAGGTTGAATTCCTGACCAGAAAGAACGAATTTAAGATCTTTCAATAGGGTTGAAATGACCCACTATGCGCCTCGCCCAACAAATATGGGGAGAAGGGAAGAATTTAGAGCGACGTTGACTTCATCTTCCAACAAAGAGAACCGAGATGCCTCAGAATGTCTAAACAACTCGAAACTCCACCTCCCGACCATAATTGATACGACTTTCTCTCCTCAGAGTATTGGACCGAAGAAATACCCCAAGTAGTTCCCAAGTCGAAGTTGATGAAGTTTTTCCTATAAGAGTTATTTTCCCAACTCAGGCCATTAATCCAACCGTGCCATTATATGTGCAAGTTACATGGATGCCATAACCAAGATATTCGATCTTTTCCATCAATTTAGCCCCATTACTGACGCTCCCACACTCTACAAAAATCATATCACCATTAAATTTCACCACAAAGCACCACCTCAAAGCCATTAAAGGTTCGGGTGCACGATCTGATATTTGGTTATGTCATCAATTGTCCAAAACACCATTTCACCTTTGATGAATGGTACATAAAATAGGTTGCGAGAAATATGGGAGGGCTCCATGTGAGGGAGAGGGGGGTATTAAAAGGGAATGCTTTGGTCCTTATATAATCTCCATGTTTGACAAACAAAGGTGCAATTTGCATAGGGATTGGGAACATCAAGCAATAACCAAGTTGAGTTCCTTGCTCTATGGCAAGGATTACATCTAATAATTGATCATAAAATTTAGGAAATATTGATATTTGGTGACTCAATGATAGTTATCTAACGAGTTTTGGAGGCTTATCGTCACTCTAAAGTGACCTTCTCTTCCATAGAGATGATGATCCTTCTCCAACTCTAGCATTTTGCAAAGGTTGGAATTTTTTACGTGTCAACAAATTTAAACCCCTCAGCAAATATATTGGAAAATCGAGGAGCTAGGATGGCACAAGGAACATTAGAACTTGCTAACAATCATATACCATTCTCCTCCTTTCCATTAGGTTCCAAAATCATATAGTGGGTTCATTTTTTTCAAATCATGAACAATTAATCGGGAGAAATGTTGAAGCATGTCCGATGCATGGGATAAGATGACAATTCATTTTATTTGAATTGTGATCCAACATGGTTTGGCGTCTGTCGCTATGGATCAGCCTCGATCATCTCCCAAGGAGTACTCCTGCCACCTCATTAAAAGCACTTGACTTGTGCTCTTCCTTCCTTTTTGCATGGCATATTATAAAACATGTGTTGGGTAGTGAATAACTAGAATGTTAAGATAAAATCATTTATTTCACATTATGTTGGAGTCATTTCCCTATTCTCATCATAGCAAGTGGTTTTTCCATTAAGGATCTCTCAGTGGTTTCACTTTGGATTTCTTACGAATGCATTCAATGGAGGCTAAGCAAGATATCAGAGGTCACATGGGTTATGGTAGTGGGATTTCTCAGGATCACATCTGTAGACTTAATATTTAGACCCCCCCTTCGGGCTTTAAATTGGGCGTGGTCTGAATCTATTATCCCTGGTCATAATCGAGTCTGTTTCTCCGAATTAGTGTCACTGTTGGACAAATTTTCTATGGATATTGCAGGTTCTTCTTCATGTGACCCCGAATCTATGGATATTAACTTAATTATGGACAATGTTCTTGTGATGATGGAGAGCATGCATATTGGTTTCAAGCAGAGGCAGGAAGTGAAGGAACATGCTTGTAATTCTTAGCAACTGATAATTAATTCTAAGCTTGAGCTTATGCAAGTCAAAATCAACCATCTCCAATGTGAGTTTAGGACATAACTAATAACTCTCCATTGTAAGATGGTGGAGATGGAAGACTTGTAAATCCTCGGGCTTTATTTTTCCCTAGAGGACCCTAAGTCAGAAGATGAAGCAACAAGGAATTAGAGAGGAAGGTCGGGCTGAGCTTCTGGTCATCCAGGTTAATCTGTCGAGGTGCTTGGCATCGAGCTTCAGAACTCCTTTTAATAAATTTTTTTTTAATGTAGTGTGCATATAGTTTCTATTTAGGCATCTTTATTAGGATATTTAGCATGCACATCTTTTAAATTATTGGGAAAATATGTCACAATATTAGACTGCATGTGTATTGGACCTCATAACATAGGATTTTGATGGAACTAGATGAATTAAGTAAGGGTTTGGCCCATATTCTAGATTTTGCCTTTTTAATATAAAAATTCTAACTACTTCTTTGAAAAACTTTTATCAATAAAACATTTAAAAAAAAATTATGTTCATCATAATTATATAATTTTGAGTTTGGTTTTATAATATGACTTGAAGCTACTTATATTTAGCTAACATCATGTCTTTCTCATATGTAAGGAAAAAAGTTAACGACTAAAATCCAAAGGCATTTAGCAAGAGTGAAAGCACCCCCCCTTTGTACTAGTTTTTGGTCATTCCAGGTGGTGGTTTTCCATAAATAACATTAATGAATCAACTACAACAGCAAGTGATAACTATCTTCACTATATAACTTTGAGTTTCTAAGAAAGAAAAAAAATCAGCAATAATCACACCGAGAAACATTTGTCCACGTGTTTCGAACCATCCAGGGTGGTTCATCGTCATGACAAGATGAAGCAACAAATCATGGCAACAGGTTAAATAGAAAAACAAATCGTTTCAACGGCTATAAGGAAATGACTACTTTTTCAATGGGTCAAAAAATAGGAGAATGATTAATTTAAATAATTAAGTCAAATATATATAAAAATAAATATTAATATTATTTTTCACATAAATATGAAATTTCCTTTTACTAGACTAAAAAAATTAAATTAGTTTGATTATATATATATATATATATATATTATTTTATTTTTCTTCATAAATTCGGAAAAACTCTTAACTACTAAATTTTTTATAGAAAAAAAATATTATTCTTTTATTTTATAATATATATATATATATATGAAGATATACTCCATAATATTTCCCATTATTTTTTAATGCATCGTAGGCATCTTAGTCTAGGCAAAGGCAATTTCATATTTATGTGAAAATTAATATTAATATTTATTTATATATATTTGACTTAATTATTTAAATTAATCATTCTCCTATTTTTTGACCTAGTCAAAAAGTAGTTGTTTCCTTATAGTGGTTGGAACTATTTGTTTTTCTATTTAACCTGTTTCCATGATCTGATTCTTCATCTTGTCCTCATGATGAACCA
The DNA here is from genome assembly GCA_031772625.1 of Pinus tabuliformis. Classification (NCBI taxonomy): domain Eukaryota; kingdom Viridiplantae; phylum Streptophyta; class Pinopsida; order Pinales; family Pinaceae; genus Pinus; species Pinus tabuliformis. The sequence continues at coordinate 683,153,198 of CM062807.1, forward strand.
CACTAGATGGTTCGAAACGTGTCGACAAATGTTTCTTGATGTGATTATTGCCGGTTTTTTTTCTTAGAAACTAGATATGGATCACATAAGGCTAAACTCAATAACTTTGAGTTATTAATTTTCAATTTGTTTACATTTCCAATATTAACATGTGCAACCATATAAATTAAATGGCTAGTAATGAATAGTAAATTCAGAGAGGTATTAATCCATAATAAACATAAAAAAACTTGGTTCATGAAAATTGTGGTGGTGGAGGAACATTTTGCGCGAAGTCTACATGGACATTTCTTGAGCGGGAGATTATCAAATCCTGGTCGAAACTCTTCTATGGCTCCCAATTACATTGGCGGTGATAATTGATCTTCCACTCTAGATAATTCTGCACTTGAACATCCATTTTGCATCTATAAAGCTAGAGATTTTAAGGTTTCCAGGGAGGTTCAAGAGCTTAGATTCGATAGGGACGTTTATTGGAACAAATTTTTAGGGTTACAAAAGTATGCTTTTATTGGTAAGTGGGTTTTTGCAAATGTGAATGGGGAACATATGCGAGATTGGGTCAACTTTCATTGGGTCCCTGTTATAAATTATAAGCCATGAATTTGTATGTTGTTAAACAAGTGGTTCTATTTTCATTTCCTCCATTTAGAGGAAGTTGAAAAATCTTGAGCACTCCTTGGGTTCTTAATTGAAGTTTCTTATCCTTACAACATTGCGATGTTGGTTTCAATCCTTTAATAGAGGTTCCAAAGCACAAATTAATCTAGTTCAAGATCCTTGGGCTTCCCTTGGAGCTTTGGATTCAACCAACGTTGATGCCCATCATAAATTTAATAGAGAGATTTATTTATTTAGAGGACGACAATATATGTGACATGGACAAGCACATAGTTTGGACTCTTGTGGAAATTGATTTCTCTAGTGATCTTCCTGCTGACCTCAACCTGTTATGGGTTGATTCGTTAGAGGTTCCAATATTAGGGTATCCCCTTCAGGTTTCTAAGATTCCATTTAACGACTCATCTACTTGCTAATTGTCCTCAGTAGTTTGGGGGTGTGTGTCATGTATCTATATCGATGGATCATCTGCAGTTAGATTTTAGGGTTAGGACCTTATGTAATGGGTCGAGGAAGATTGTGCATCCTACTACTATTCAAACATCCTCTCTAGATACATATTTACAACATGGTACAATTTCTTTTGTATCATTTATTAGTGGTTTTGATAAGCGTCATTTTGTTGATAAATCTCAAGATGTCTTAAATGTACATATTTCACCATGTAAAAATCCTTTGATTTGGGTTAATAATTTTGAGGTTCATCCATTTTTAAGTCTCTTTCCCATTTATTGTCTCACTTTGGTGTGCTTGTCCGGGGGTCTCATTGGATGCCCCTATTCAATCCGACCGGGATATGCATGCCCACCCACCCTCACTGCTTTTGTCTCTGATTATCTATTTTGGTTCCTATTCGAGGGAAACATTTCCTACTAACTCGATTGGTAGTGATTTGGAGTTCCTAAAGAACATTTTGACCCTGGATATGGCATCCTTAACTATCCATTCATCATTATCTCATGAGCATTATCTACCCATTAGCCTTAACTCCCAATGAAATGTTACCATCAAGAATAAAAGGCGGGGTAAGCTTAATCAGAGTTCACCTGGTGCACCAACACAAATTGGCACGTCATTAATTTTTTTGGATGAGTTGGACTCACATATTTCTCCTTTACATGGGGTTTCTACTAATCAGGCTCTTAGAGAGATATAGCTCCAAAAGATCATTCCCCCATGAATATTATGTGTTTTAACATCAAGGGCTTTGGGAATGCCTTGAAATGGAATTCCCTCCATTTGTTTGATCAATGTTCATCGCCCATTTGTAATCCTCATACAGGAGACTATGGCCCTAGGGGTTAAGACTTAGACATACTTCTTGAAATTGTGTTTGGGGTGGCATATTTGGTCGGCGGATGCACATGGTATATCGAGGGGTTTGGCTGCAATGTGGAATCTTTTGGTCATTAAATTTATGGCTTTTAAAACTATTGTAGTTTTTTCCAGTTTCACCAGGGAATCAAAGGAACGCTTTCACATTTCAACGTTTATGCATCATATGGATTTGTACAGGAGTTCTAGAGTCATTTGGATGATTGTGGTATGTTAAAGATCCATTCACTTATTTTAGCTAGTGATCTTAATCTAACTATGATGACGGGGAGATTTAGGGAACTAACTACATGATAGGTCCTCTGGGGTTTTTTTAAGGATTTATTTAGGTCAAATCACCCTGTGGATATTATGTCAGCCCCTCTTTTACCTACATAGAAGAATGGTTGACTTGGCGTAGATGGGATTGCAAAAATATTAGATAGTTTCTTGGTACATGAGAACTTGGTGGAGCGTCTAGGGGTGATGCATTCATGGGTCATTCTAGAGATGATGTCTAACTATGATCCTATAATCCTTGAATGGTGCAGTGACAATGGTTTTGGGAATTTGGTGTTGACTACATGGACTAAGGCCGATTATCATAAGGAGACATCTTGTATGGATGCGATTTGTTGAAAATTATCTGAATTAAAAAAGGAAGTTTGAAATTGGGAAAGAAGGAAGAAGAGGAACAATATTAATGTTGAAAATAGCAACAAGAAATGCTAAATATAGAAGTGCTAAATTTAGTACTACTATAAATAGCATTTCGAGATACCTTCCTATTTTAGTTAGTCCCTGAACTAAAATAGAGAAGTAAAATTCGAATTTGATATTAGCAGTTGTTTGTAAAATAATTAATTAATTCACCATGAGTAATTAGTTGTAGAAAATCAAACATGAAGTCTATGTGGGGACATGCAACAATTTCTCCATTAATTGAGGAATTTATCCATCAGTTAAAGAGATAAGGATGAGTTGTAATATTGAGTTGTAATTGGTTGGCTCAATTAACTGAGTCAAGTCTAGTTAGATTAATTCAAACAATTTGTTGAATTAATTGTGAGTTCAGTTAGTTAATGCATGCATGCATGTAACTGCTGCACTTCAGATAACTGAATATTCTCTCATAAATAACTCATGCATGTTAGTTTAGAAAGAGACCCAGTTGAGATCAAATGGAGGGACAGTGTACTATCAGTTGCTATAATATTCCATTGTGAATATCCCTTGCATGCAGAAGGAATTATTTCCTAGAGGATTGCGCAGTTACTTCTTCAGGTTTTGTGAGTGTGATGAGGCCAATTCACACATGTGGCTTCACTGGACCCCAAGAAAAAATGCGCAAGGAAATAGGAGGTTTGGAGGGCTTGAGGAGGACATATATTGTGTCTATTCAGTCTGTGAGTTGTATTGTTTGATCGTAGAGAGAGCAGGATAGCTTGAGAGCTGATTCTTTTTGTAACTTGAACATATTTTCACTTGTATGATAATACAAAGATTGGGGTTTTAGGCTGAGGCTTTCCCCGAGTTATTTCTTATGTGTTATGTGTGATTGATTTCTCATTCTTAGTTATATGTGTTCTCATTGATCGTGCTCAAATTGATTAAGCTTCCGCAAAGTTTATTGTAGAAGTAGATCTTGTATTTTGCTTTAGTCTATTGCATAATCTGTTGATCTATAGTGGGAATTTCTACATGGTATCAGAGCAAAGGTGATCAAGGAGAAGAACAATATACAAGAAGGGAGAAGTTTGAAGTTTGAGGTTCGTGAATATAGAAATCGAGTTCTTAAAACATCTCAATTTCACCAATGGCATTCAGTGGTTTAAGACTCGAGTATGCCCTTGATGGCAGGTCGAATTATATAGCCTGGAAGGATCGCATGGAAGTATTAGAGGATAACGGTGTAAAGGACTTCATTGATCAAGAAGTCCCCAAGCCGACTGATGGTACTCAATTGGCGGAATGGAAGAAATGTGTGGCTAGAGCAAGGAGAATCGTCCTGGAGGGAGTTCGAGACCACATTGTCTCGAGCCTCCATGGGAAGGAGACATTGTTTTCAATGTGTAAAACATTGAAAGATCTATATCAGAACAACATCGATCAGAGGAAGCTGGCGCTGAAAGACAAGATTCGTAAGATTAAGTGTGAAAAGGGCGACAGGATCTCTACATATCTGAACAAGCTCACCACCTGCAGGGATGAGCTTGGAAGTGTAGGGATCATGATCGCTGATGATGACATGGTGAGTCTTGCACTCCTCGGTCTTCCTAAGAGCTAGCATAGCTACCAAGACTCGGTTAATGGAAGAGAAAAACTACTAGACTGGGAACGACTTTGGTTGGATCTGATGTAGGAGGAAATAAGAAGAAGCACCAGAGATGGATCCTCATCGAAGCAAGATGATGAAGAAAATCTAGCCTTAGCGAGTAAGGTGAGGAAAGGGAAAGGGAAGGTGTCCCATCCCAAATCTGGTTCTTCCCATGGTGGGAAGAATATTGACAAATCGAAAGTGTGATGCTTCCATTGTCATGAAGTGGGCCATTATGCTACGAATTGTCCACAGAAGAAATCCAAGAAGGGTTCCTCGAAGGGATCTGAAGGTGAGGCATTGGCCTCACAGTTTGAGCTGGATTTCTCTCTTATCACATGCATGGTTTCATCCATGGTGGGATGTGTGTGGTACCTGGACAGTGGAGCTTCATTCCACATGTCAGGTGACAAGAATATTTTCAGTACCTTGGAGGAGAAGGATCTCCAGATGCGGATCGAGATGGGCAATGATGGAAAGTATCGTGTTTCAAGTGAAGGTACGGTTGTGTTTCAGAGGGAGCATGGAGCTCCCCTCACCCTGACTGATGTAAAGTATGTACCAGGTCTGAAGAAGAATCTTGTGTATGTCTCTATGCTAGAAGATAAAGGCTATGATGTAGTATTTAGTAAAGGAAAGGTATTCCTGAGGCATATCGGTACTGGACAGACAAAGCGAATAGGGATTTGAGTTAAGAATCTCTACAAGCTGGAGGTACACGACTGTGCTACATTGAGTTCCAAATCCGAGATGGTGCAGAGGCAAGATGTTGGCGAGCTATGGCATAGAAGACTGGGCCACTTGCACCATGGAGCCCTAAATATCATGTAGCAGATTTCTATCGGATTACCCAAGGGAAAACTTGAGTAGACGAATACATGCAAAGGTTGTACCTTGGGTAAGTATGCGAAATCTTCCTTTCTGGATCGAGATAGTAGAGCTGGAGCAATCCTGGAGCGAGTTCACTCAAATGTTTGTGGACCATTCTCTACAGCCTCCACCACTAAACAAAGGTACTATGTTATTTTTATTGATGATTTTTCTCGTAGATGTTGGATCTACTTTATGCAAAAGAACAATCAGACCTTCTTGAGGTTTTGTGAGTTTAAAGCCTTGGCAGAGAAAGAATATGGAAAGAAAATAAAAGCCTTGCGTAGCGACAATGGTGGAGAGTATGTCTCCCAACAGTTTAAAGACTTTTGCGTTGCAGAAGGAATTAAACGGGAGTTGACGGCACCCCATAACCCACAGCAGAATGGGGTGGCCGAAAGGAAGAATAGATCGATTGTGGTAGCAGCTCGAGCGATGTTGCATGACCAAAACCTACCACTGCATTTGTGGGTTGATGCATGCAATAAAGTAGTATACTTGCAGAACAGAAGCCCGCACCGTATACTGGGGATGAAGACACCTATGGAGGCCTTTTCTGGGAAGCGACCTGATGTACGTCACTTCTGAATCTTTGGATCATCAGTTTACTGTCATGTGACCAAAGATGCCAGGAAGAAGCTAGACCCAACAACTAAGTTGGGAATACTTGTTGGGTACACGAATACACCCCACAAATATCGGGTGTACCTGCCTTCCACTCAGAGGACTGTGGTACGCAAGGATCTGGAGTTCGACGAGCAGAAAGCCATGCAATTATCACTTGAGAGGGAGCTCAAGTTGCATGTAGAGGAGGAACTTTCAATTCCTAAGGAGGAGGAGCCTCAGATTAATGCGGAGCAGCTACATGAAGAGGATTCGGGAGTGGAGACATCCACTCATGCTGATACTTCCAGAGATGGGCAGAAACGCTCAAGGGAAGCTGATAGGTTGATGTTGGATGCGTGGGAGAATGTGGGATAGCCATCTTCTTAGTGCAGATAGAGGAGGTCACCCGAGTGGTACACTGGGTACATGGTCGTGGTTGGGGAGTGTGTAGATACCGAACCTTCTTCATTTGAGGAGGCAGTGCAGCAACCAGTCTGGGTTGATGCAATGGTAGAGGAGTACGACTCTATCATTTGGAATAGTGTGTGGGATGTTGTCCCAAGACCTCAGGGAAAGTCAGTGGTGAGTTCCAGATGGCTTTACAAGGTAAAGCACGAAGCTGATGGCAGTGTTGAGAAACATAAGGCAAGGTTTGTTTCTCGGGGTTTCTCACAGGTCGAGGGGATCGACTACGATGAGACTTTTGCTCTCGTAGCAAGGTACTCATCGATTAGATCGATGTTGGCACTATCAGCTCAGATGGGGTGGAAGATCCACTAGATGGACTTGAAGACAACTTTCCTTAATGAGAATATTGAGGAGGAGTTGTACATTGAGCAGCCAGAAGGTTTCGAGACCTTCGATCATGAGTCGCATGTGTACAGACTCAAGAGGGCTTTGTATGGGCTGAAGCAAGCACCCCGTGCTTGGTACACCAAGATCAACATCTATTTCACCAGGTTAGGCTTCACCAAGAGTGAAGCAGATGTGAACCTTTACCACATCATGGTAGAAGGTAAGCCATTGATCATTGTTCTTTATGTCGATGATCTGATTTTGACAGGTGATGATCAGCTGATACAATCTTGCAAAGAGGACCTTGCAAGAGAGTTCGAAATGAAAGACATGGGTCTTATGCACTATTTTCTAGGCATGGAGGTGTGGAAGAAAGATGGTGAAGTATTTGTGTCTCAAGCCAAGTATGCCAATGAGATACTCAGGTGCTTTCACATGGAGAAGTACAAGCCCATGCAGACTCCTCTAGCTAGGAACTGGAGGAAGGAGGATGCTACTTCAAGTGAGGTAGTAGCTACTATTGTTTATCAGCAGCTAGTGGGTTCACTTATGTATCTGGTGAACACACGACCCGACTTATGCTTTGTGGTGAACCAGCTGAGTCAAGCTATGGTTCAATCTACCAAGCTGTTTTGGAAGGCAGCGAAGCATGTGCTAAGATACCTCAGAGGCACATCTCAATTTGGGTTGTAGTACAGACAGACAGAGGGAGTGAAGCTTCATGGCTTCACAGATGCGGATTGGGCAGGGAGTCCATCGGACCGAAAGAGCACTTCTAGAGGGATCTTCAACCTTGGTTTAGCTGCAGTTTCCTGGTACAACAGGAAATAGAGGTCAGTTGCACTTAGCTTAACAGAGGTTGAATACATGGCTGCTAGTCAGGCTACATGTGAGGCCATTTGGATGCGGAAGATTCTAGTGGGATTGTTTGGTCAGAGGATGGATCCTACAGTGATCTACTGCGATAATTAGATTTGCATCAAACTCTCTGAGAATCCAGTTTTTCATGACAGGTCCAAGTACATTGATATCTGGTATCACCATCTTCGAGACTGTGTGGTCAAAAGGATCATGTTTTTGCGGTATGTTTCAACCGAGGAACAAGATGCAGATATTTTGACTAAGGCATTGTCAAAATGCAAGTTCGAGTTCCACAGAGACAAGATTGGGGTTACTGATAATCCCTTTCTTGTTGAGAGGGAGTGTTGAAAATAGCAACAAGAAATGCTAAATATAGAAGTGCTAAATTTAGTACTGCTATAAATAGCATTTCGAGATACCTTCCTATTTTAGTTAGTCCTTGAACTAAAATAAAGAAGTAAAATTCGAATTTGATCATAGCAGTTGTTTGTAAAATAATTAATTAATTCACCATGAGTTAATTAGTTGTAGAAAATCAAACATGAAGTCTATGTGGGGACTTGCAACAGTTTCTCCATTAATTGAGGAATTTATCCATCATTTAAAGAGATAAGGATGAGTTGTAATTAGTTGGCTCAGTTAACTGAATCAAGTCCAGTTAGATCAATTCAAACAGTTTGTTGAATTAATTGTGAGTTCAGTTAGTTAATGCATGCATGCATGTAACTGTTGCACTTCGAATAACTGAATATTCTCTCATAAATAACTCATGCATGTCAGTTCAGACAGAGACCCAGTTGAGATCAGATGGAGGGACAATGTACTATCAGTTGCTAGAATATTCCATTGTGAATATCCCTTGCATGCAGAAGGAATTCTTTCCTAGAGGATTGTGTAGTTACTTCTTCAGGTTTTGTGAGTGTGATGAGGCCAATTCACACATGTGGCTTCACTGGACCCCAAGAAAAATTGTGCAAGGAAATAGGAGGCTTGGAGGGCTTGAGGAGGACATATACTGTGTCTATTCAGTCTGTGAGTTGTATTGTTTGATTGCAGAGAGAGAAGGATAGCTTGAGAGCCGATTCTTTTTGTAACTTGAACATATTTCCACTTGTATGATAATACAGAGATTGGGGTTTTAGGCTGAGGCTTTCCTCAGTTTATTTCTTCTGTGTTATGTGTGATTGATTTCTCATTCGCAGTTATATGTGTTCTCATTGATTGTGCTCAAATTGATTAAGCTTCCGGAAAGTTTATTGTAGAAATAGATCTTGTATTTTGCTTTAGTCTATTGCATAATATGTTGATCTACAGTGGGAATTTCTACAATTAAAGAACTGATTGATATAGACAAAAACATCTCTATGTTATCTAACTCATTTGATCCAGTTTTCTTCACTAATGCGTAGAACCAATTGATACTAATATTGAAGGGCGTAAACAGGTGATCTTAAAACATCAAGAGGAGTGAAGGATTAAAATCCTTGTAATTTGGTTATCTAGGGGTGATAAAATCACTAAATGTTTTCATAATTTTGCTTCCCAGCAGAGCCGGGCAAACACCATATGGGAGCTTCAGGATGGTGAGGGAAGATGCATCTCTTCACTAAAGAATTTGCATAAGGAATATGTGTGTTTTTTTAATAATTTGTATTGTGCCAAGGAGAATGTGGACATCGAAAATCAGTTGAAGGTCATTCAAATATATCCAAAAATGTTTAATGAATTTGACAATGTTATTATTGGTTATTCAATTACATATGATTAATTGGCTTCTATTTTAAAGTCATTCGCAAAGGGAAATATTCATGGCCCAGATGGGTGGAATATGGAATTATTTCTTCATTTCTTGGACTTCATGGGACATGACCTATTGCAGTTGGTTGAGGAATCACAGACCACTTGTAATATTTCAGGTGCTTTAAATTCCACCTTCATCACATTTATTCCAAAAGTCTTTGTGCCATCATCATTTATAGATTTCAGGCCTATATCTCTATGCCATATCATCTACAAATTAATATCGAAGACTATTGCTACTCTATTAAAAGATACATTGTCAAAACACTTTACTCCCAAGAATTTTGGGTTCTGTTGTAGCAGCTGCAACACCCTCCAAAATTTTGGCATGTACTCAAATTGCAGGGCCTATTGTGGATCGTGTGATAAATTGTTCCATAGCCACTTCTTGGTAAGTTGATGATCTCAAGCTCCCCTCTTCTATCTTAAGAGTCATTCATGCTTTATCTTATACATCATGTGTCATCTTTGGGCATGGGGATTATTGTTTGTCATGCAAAGGGAAGTTTGTTCTGCTTCAAGGGGAAATCTTTGTGCGTATGATTTGTTCTCATCACATAGACATGTCTCGTACTCACTTCATGCACTCTTGTCATAAAGGTTGTTGCATTAAGAGAAGTAGGTTTTCTTATGTTCTGGACGGTCTATGTTGTATCGCTAATCGTTCAAGTGTGTGATCATAGTCAATTTCTATCATTGTTCACATTATTTCCACTGATCCCACACTTAGCCAAATTCTGGAGTTTCCCTAGCAACTTAGCCTCATCCAACTTTCCGGAACTACACACTTCGCATCTACAACCCTCAAGATTTTCCCCTTGCCTGTTGGAATTGCGTAATGAGCAGAGAGCCCAACCTCCCTTGGCATCCAAAACTACGCAATGGTTTCCTCTAATGTCCTTCCCTTAGTCAGAACCTACTATTTCCAAAACCTACACAATGTTGTCCCTTAGTTACCTAGTCTTCCTTGCATCTAGAAACGGTTCAGAGGTGTCCTCCCAGGACCTCATCCCGCAACAGTGTCTTGCATCCCAAAATTGCACAGTGTTGTCCCTTAGTTGTCTAGTCTGCCTTCCATCCTGAAAATGCACAAATGTCTCCTCCCAGGGTCTCATCCTAGCACTAGTCACTGCCCGCTAAAACTACGCAGATGTATCTCTCAGCGACCACAAATAAAGATGACATGTTAGACGACTCTCAAATATCCAAGGAGAAATATAAGCAGGCCAAGAAACCCAAGTTATGATAAAATATCGGGACCACATGGAGGCTCCGTCGGATGCATAACCCTTTGGAGGGTAGGTATGGAAAACAAAGCACATCTTTTGAAATACATCTCTTAGTGTAGCTTGAAGGATTACTTATCTTTGTCATATCATTATGTCTTCAAAGACATGCATGGTTGCGAGCACCGAAAGTCATTCCATGTGTTTCCTCTACGTGTCTTGCTCCCTTTTGATTGTTGGACCAACTGTCGTCTTTGGCGTGTTTATTTCTTTGTCGTGCTTGCGATCTTGTTCTTGTGAATTCAAAGTTTTGTCTTTGTGTGTTTGGGTTGTCTTAGCTATGTGAACATTCATTGTACGTACACACAAAGTTGTAAGTGTTGTCACGATCATCTAAATGGTCTATCTCAAGTGTCGCACTTGTCGCTCTCAACTCAAGACAATCTCACAAAGGGTCGTGCTTTGTTATGTTCTCCCGGTCGTCAGTGTTGTCATGTTGTTGAAATATGCTAAGTGTGTGGTCACAATGTTGAGTCCTCACAAGTCCACTTGCCTTTCACACGTAGCCATTTTCTTGCAAAACTCTCGACGAAGCAACTCCACTTCACCGAACCCCGACAGAGTTGCACTGTGTAGTCTTTGCCCTCAGTGGTTTTACTATGTCTTCTAAAACTGCACAATACTTGAAATTGTCCTCCTGGCCAGCTACACTGTGCAATCCCAGGAATGAGAAGTTGTCTTCCTTCCCATAACTACACAAAAATTGCCTCCTAGCCTATTTGAACTATGCATTTCTCAAGCACAGTCATCAAGCCTCCTTCCTGCCTACTAGAACCCCACATTGCACAAAGACCTGGGTCTGCGCTACTCTCAAAAACTGCACAGAAATTTCCACTGGTCCCCTATTGCCTTGTCATGTCTTCCCCTTGGAAAATGCGCAAAAATGCCCAATTGATCCCCTGCTTCCCTGTCATGTCTTCCTCCTGAAAATTACGCAGAACTGCCCAGTTGGCCCTCTGTATCCCTGTCTTGTCTTCCCTCCAACAACTGCGTATAAATTCCCCTCAGGATCCCACCATGTTGTTGCCACTTGTGTCCTTCACTACGCGGTTTTCCCCGACAGTGAAGATTGTGCCTCCGAGTTCCTCATCCCAACCTGATCTGTGTTGTCCTAGTGACCAGTCCTCCCTCCTTGTCATCTGGAACTGCGCATTGTGCAATTGTTGGGCCCTCTTCCCATCCTTTCATTTGTCACGGGTTCGGAACACGAAAATAATGCATCATGTTAGACTAGGAGGTTCTTGATTTGATGTCGTCCCATCAAGAGAGCATGGCGAGATGATGAATGGATGAAGAAGGAGTACACATGCTAGAAGACTTTCTTGTAGGTAGACAGTCGTACCAAGCACATCAAGCAACAAGTGAAAGGAACATATGCATTGAACCATCATGCAAGACCAAGACCATCGATGACCCCGCAACACTAAGCCATGTGGAGAAGAAGACAAAGCACACCTGAGAGTACATCCATCACTCAGCAGTGCAACAACTTGACATGGACACCACAGTTAGCCAGTACATGTCAGCAGTGTCATGTCGAGTTGTGTCATGAGTTGTCGTGGCCACATCACCACTATGGGCCATATCTGTTGTAACTAAATGTAATGTAAAGTGAAAGTCCAATGGACGCACACAAGAAGTTGAAGAGTCATGTCAGTTGAAAAGTCATAGGAAGTTGAACGGTCATGAGGGTAGTCCAAGAGTCACAAGGATCAAGCATCACCCTTGGCTATATATACCCCTCCCATTGTATGAGAAAGGACTTTTCACCTTGGCTCCTCCCACATAGCCTTGAGATTTTTCAGTCTGTTCTTTGAGGAGCGAGGAGTGGCTCCAATGTCCCACTATTGGGACTAGTGATGTATGGTGTACATATGTGTCTTGGGACTTTTGCTTAATTCATAAGACTGTTAAGGTTATACATTTTCACGCATGTTTTGTAGATGTTTGTAAGACTACTCTTTAAACATTTGTAATGCATGTTTGCTTAACCTTTACTAAGATAGTTGAACTACTTTGGTTGTTTTAGTACTTACATTGTTGAGAATGTGTTGTACTAGGTATCATTGTTGTCTCGTCCTTGTGGACTACTCCGTAGGACATTAGAGAGACTTGCCTTTTTTACAAGTTATAACGACTGTCACATCCCTGTGGACTACTCTACTGGATGGTGTACGTGTTTTCCCTTGCACCTCAGTTTATGGACTACTCCATTGGATGTTGGACATACCCTTTCTGATTTGCATTTGTCTCTTCTTGGGTGGTACTACTACCTCTCACTAAGAGGCCCACTTTACCCTCCCCCTCTACAGTATGAGAACCTTGACACAGTTACATTACGCACTCACCAGGGACACGTACCTTGTTGTTTGAAGATACCAACACAACACTCTCATGTGATGATAGCTAGAGCCAAGGCAGATCTCTAAGTATATGGAAACTAGGCCATTATACCATATGAGACTCCTACACCAAACGGTGTGAGGTCTAGTTGATACTGTTGACACCTAATCCTCAACGGATGGGTGAACTGGACAGTCATCAAGAAGATGAACTGATCCGTCATATTTGTGTATATAACTGATAGTTAGCTAATGAATAAATCAATCAGTTTTTTCTTGCGCTCATTCATTCTGGAGTTACCCTGGCCTAACATGGTATCAGAGCACAGGTCCCAGGTTCTTAAAATAGCCGTAACTCCTTCATTTCTGCTGTTGTCCTTTGTCTCTTTGCGCATTGACTGCCAACGCTCTGACCTGCATCTGCCACACCTGCTCTGCCTCTGCCTGGCTCTGACATTGATTCCCTGGGCATCTGCTGGGTAAACGTTTCCAAGCATCCCGCTACCTTAGTATCATTGATTGTCCTGCGTAAACGCTTTGTTCATGGCCGCATGCCTTTTTTCTTTGTAACTCCGAAATAGCTCTTCGTTTTTCTGCTTTCTACCAAGCCGCAAATTTGCAGCCAAAGTTTCATCTAGTAAAGGAACTCCTGTTGCATCTATTGCAGCTCCACCCACAAGCATTTCATTGAACTTAAAGTTTACATCTTGTTGGGAGCCCACGAGACGCAGCACATTTTCGCGACAGACATAATCTCTGGTCCAATGCCATCACCTGGAAGAATGATCATTTTATATGTTTTTGAGGCTACTGCTGCGCATATGAGATGCCCACAGACGAACCAAGATAATCAGATGATTTAGACTACGAGGAAGTTTAATCTGTTTGAAGCAACCGGGAAGTTTCATCTGCATCTTTCTTTTGCCTGATTTCATTCAAGTTTGTTTATTCCAATGGACACATTTAGTTAAAGAATCCCTCGCTGTCATAAACTGAATCGACCTTTATAGTTAGATTGACAGTGGCCATTTTGCACATTATTACGATTTCTCTATTTTGGGCATAACTGCAATCCTGTCGTTTCATTGTTGTAATTCCTCTGCAATTCCATCTGGAAAGAGATAACAACAAGTTCCAGTTTCTGATAGTCGGCATCCTGAGTGCTATCTTTGGATTGTTAGTGTTTTTCATGGTCGTCGAGGCGAATACATTATAACAACCCGGAAGACAGGCTCGTCTACGAAACAATAACGAAGGAAATCATGGATATGCTAGCTGAGGTCACCAGATCTATGATGAAAATTGCTGAAACGTCTGAGACCGAATTGAAGGCATTGCTCCGGTCGAATTGAAGGCTTTTCTGACAAGTCACTTGAATTTGGTAACCGGCAATTGCAGATCCTAATATTCACATCTTTTACGTCTTAGAAAAATTATAATGATATGTTTTATAGATTTTTAGTCGACTGAATGGGAGCTGAACTATATTCGTCAAAACATTTTGGCCTGGCCTGATCGGGCAAGGCAGTTGGAGGATCGGGTGGTTCGATAAGTTTGAATGCGTTGTATCTCTTTGTATTGTAATCGATACACTAGTTCATCTCCTAGAAATATCTCTGCGAAGTTTCAATATGTTGGTTAAAATATGTTGAATTCTATGTGCGTTGAGCTTTGAAGTCTGTGAGCAGTCAGTCCATGTGTTGGAATACTACATGTGCGTTGCTGAAACTGTGGTGCGTTGCTAAAACTGTGGTGCGTTGCTGAACTGTGGTGTTTCCAGAATGCCGATATATGACATAAGAGATGATCTTTACTTCAGTATGGCGGTTCTGATATAGTGCTGAGCAGTTCTTCAGTGTATATTTATGATAGCAATTTTGGTATAGTGTTGAGCAGTTTTGATATTACACAGTTTAAAATAATTCAAAGCGTTTTCATTCAAAATATTGTGGTGTTTCCAGAAGTCTTATATACCAACGCATTTGTAGTATTGATATATTGAAGTAATCCATTGCGCATTTTTCAAAACATAGTAGTATTGCAGAGATATGTACAATGAAATGATTATGCTTTTAGCAAAATATTAGAGGAATTTGAAGGCTGTAACGTAAGGATTTTCTATCAGTAGAAATAATTTTGTTACAGTATGCATTCAAGAGAAAGAAGAAGATATTTCAGAGGCAGGGGGGGCAGACACCCTCAAGAAGAAAAGGCAGACTTACATTGCATTCGTTGCAAACGAAATGGATCACATGATGCTTCTACATACAAGCTACCATGGGAAAAGATTGAGCAGAGAAGAAATCAGCAGAAAGGTAAAACTGATGACACAGACAAAGGTAAAGCACCTGAATCCGCTCACTATATTGAGGCACAATGTAACATTGGAGTAAATGAAGATTTGTTTAATGCTTCACTTGCTTCTTCGAAAAATGACTGGTTGCTTGATTCAGGAGCAACCTGTCATATGACTCATAGGAAAGATTTTTTTGAAGATTTCACTGATAATGTTGATGGAGCAGTATACTTTGCAGATCAGTCAAAAATCAAGCCATCAGGGCTTGGCACAATCAAGCTTAAACTGCCTGGTCTTCCAGACTTTCTTCTGGATCATGTTCTATATCTCCCACAGCTCAAGAGAAACTTGTTGTCCCTGGTCCACATCCGCCAGCAAGGTCACTCCATTCACATGTTTGATGGCAAGCTTGAGGTAAGAAAGGCATCTGACCACTCACTTGTCATGAGGGGTATAGAAGAAGAAAGACTTCTTAAACTGCAAGGAACTTCTGCTCATGCACAACATTTCTCATATATTTCTCATCATGAAGAAAGTACACTTCCATCAAGTTTATTATGGCATGCTAGATTTGGACATTTAAACTATGACAGTCTTCGCTTATTAAAGAAAAATGGTGTTGCTGGTTTGCCTACAATTCCTAGAAAACATAAGCAATGTGATGCCTGCATTCTAGGAAAGCATATCAAACAGTCTTTTCATGATTCACATTCAAGAGCACATAGGAAACTTGAACTCATTCATTCAGATTTATGTGGTCCAATGCCTATTTCTTCTGCAAATGGAAATAAGTATATCATGACATTTATTGATGATTACACCAGAATGCGTTGGGTTTATTTATTGAAGAACAAATCTGATGCTTTTCAAACATTCAAGAATTTTCATAAGTGGATTGAAAATGATGCACAATCTCATATTGGGTCTATTCACACTGATAATGGAAAAGAATATACATCAAATGAATTTGAACACTATCTTCGCCAACATGGGATTAAACATCAAACAACTGTACCTTATAACCCCCAACAGAATGGTGTAGCAGAAAGAATGAATAGAACAATCTTGAATATGGTACAATCCATGCTTTTCTTCAAAAATGTAAAGACAATGTTTTGGGCTGATGTTGTTCTATGTGCTGCATATATAAAGAATAGATGTCCATCTAGTGCTATAAGAAACAAGACTCCTTATGAATTGTGGTATGGACATGTTCCTTCGGTAAAACATCTCAGGATCTTTGGTTCCACTTGTTATGCTTTAATACCAAAGGTACATAGAAACAAACTTGGTGCTAGAAGTCGTAAGTGTATCTTCCTGGGGTATTCAAACACATCTAAAGCATACCGCCTCTATGATGAAGTAAATAAAAAGTTTGTTTTATCTAGAGATGTCATTTTTCTTGAATCATCCAAATCTGACAGTGTTGTTGAGCGGCAACTTGATCGCTTGGATAGATTCACAAAACCGAAATCATTTCAAGAGTTTGATAATCAGATTCCACATCTTGAAGGGGGGATTCCTATACTAGATCAACATGTGGAATCTTCTTCTGAAGAACAATCTCCCCTGCATGACACTCCAACAACGGATGATGCTTTAAGTGATGTAATTGATAGAATTGGGAGACTCAATCTTGATTCAGACCCAACTCAATCGACAGAGCAGCCTGGACCATCTCAGAAAGGTCCCCCAAAGTGGCTGACAAAGACACTTGAAAGTGTTCATCCTGATGAAATTGGAAAAACAGGAACCAGAAATACAAACCGACAAGATGGAGGTGATGTAGATAACTCTAATTCACCTGTTGATATGGATGTTACTTATGATTGTGAATTGAACTTGTCTACAGATTTTGAACCAACTTCCTTCAAAGAAGCTGCTTCTCATGATGAATGGAAAGAAGCGATGCAGAAGGAGTATGATGCCCTCATAAAGAATGGCACTTGGAAGCTGGTTGATCCTCCATTTGGAACCAAACCAATTGGCTGCAAGTGGGTCTACAAGAACAAGTACAAAGCTGATGGCTCACTTGACAAGCACAAAGCTAGGCTTGTGGCAAAGGTTTTGCACAGAAGGAAGGGGTCGATTATGAGGAAACTTTTGCCCCCACAACAAAATGGGCAACCATCCGGACACTCTTTGCACTAGCTGCGCAGAACGGTTGGAAAGTCCATCAAATGGATGTAAAAACTGCATTCTTGAATGGAGATCTAAAAGAGAATGTTTTTATGTCCCAGCCTGAAGGATTTGCTGTGAAAGGACATGAACATAAAGTATGCAAACTTGTGAAGTCCTTGTATGGCCTCAAACAAGCACCACGAGCCTGGTATGAAAAACTAACTGAGCATCTTCTGAAACTCAACTTCAATCATTTTGATCTTGATGATGCAACTTTATTTGTCAAGAAAGTTGGCAAAACAGTTGTATATCTTGTGGTATATGTAGATGATCTTTTAATGACAGGGAACAATGAAAGCTATATTGCATCCATAAAGAAAGAATTAGGAAAAAAATTTGAAATGACTGATTTGGGCTATGTTCATTACTATCTTGGCATTGAAGTAACCCAACATCCAAAGTCCATATTTCTTTCTCAAAAGAAATACATTGGAGATTTGTTAAACAGATTTGGCATGACAGAGTGTAATCCTCTTTCTACTCCAATGGAACAAAACTTGAAGCTCACATCTATTGAAGGAAAGGAATTTGAGGATGCAACAAAGTATAGACAGCTTGTAGGAAGTCTCATCTACCTCACTACTACCATACCAGACATTTCATTTGCTGTTGGAATCCTCTCCAGATTTATGCAAAAGCCTTGTGAGGGACATTGGTTTGCTGCAAAAAGAGTTCTAAGGTACTTGAAGGGAATTCAAGACCTTGGAATCAAGTATACACAGGTGGACGACTTCAACTTGATTGGATACTCTGATTCAAACTTCGATGGAGACAAAGAAACTGGGGTATCTACTTCAGGATATGCTATGAGTCTTGGATCAGGAGCTGTCTCCTGGAGATCACGCAAACAATCAGTACCAGCAGATTCCACAACAGAAGCAGAATATGTGGCAGCAGCTGAAGCAACGAAAGAAATTGTGTGGCTCAGGAAAATTCTTGAAGATTTGCAGGTAAAACAAATTCAATCAACTCCACTCATGATTGATAACACCTCTGCAATAAAGTTGGCCAAGAACCCAAAGTTCCATGATCGTACTAAGCACATCAATACTAAATATCATCTGATCCGACATCATGTTGAGGCCAAAACAATCCATCTCCGTCATTGTTCCACAAACAAGCAAATTGCAGACATCTTCACCAAAGCGCTTGGAAGAGAAAAGCTTGAAAGATTCAGAACGATGCTTGGACTCACCAACATCCCTTCAGATTAAGGGGGGGAATGTTGACACCTAATCCTCAACGGATGGGTGAACTGGACAGTCATCAAGAAGATGAACTGATCCGTCATATTTGTGTATATAACTGATAGTTAGCTAATGAATAAATCAATCAGTTTTTTCTTGCGCTCATTCATTCTGGAGTTACCCTGGCCTGACAGATACTTCACATTGGGGAGATCCCCTTGGTTGACATATTTCCAACACCGTCAATAGGTTCTTAAAGCACCATCAAATTCAAGATGTCATGGCTATAACTTAAGAATGCATACATTCTATTAAGGCTAAAAAGAGGGATGCTCTAATTATGAAAATTGATTTGATCAAAGCATATGATTGTGTTGACTGGGGATATTTGAGGATGGATTGGTCTTTATTTGATGGTGGTAGATTGTATTATGGCTTGTGTCACATTTGATAATTTTGTTGTTTTGACTAATGGGGTGCCTTCATGTTTCTTCAAGGATTCATGGGGATTAAGCCAGGAATGTTCACTATCACCTCTATTATTTCTAATGGTGATTGATGGGAAGAGTAGGTTGATTTCAGAGGCACACACTTGTGGGTCTTTCTTGGGGCTTTGGATCACAAAAGATGTTTCCATTACCCACCTTATATTTGTGGATGATGTTCTCATTCTGGGGAAAATCAAAATCTTTGTTGATTGCAGTGACACGGGGGGTGAACTTTGTATCGGAGGTTACTAATATTTTTGATGTGGTGTCGATCCACTTGGATGTGGGTTTCAAGTATCTTGGTTTCCATTTGAAACCAAATAATTATGGTGTTAAAGACTAGTGTTGGTTGATTGACAAATTCAAATGAAAATTATCTGTAACAACCCTGGTTAAAAAATCATGTAAAAATATATATAAGACCACAGTCACGGGACACTTATTCCAAGTAAAATGGTAGGCAGAACATCCTAGTGGGTGTTCATTCGGTTTATTATGGCTAAAGGAATTAGAAAAGGCAATGGCAAAGGCTTTGGAAAGGCATGACACATTAATTAGCATTTTGTTTATGAAAATAATGGAAATTAGGAGAAAAGGAAGGTGAAAGGTCACAGGTTGCATGTGAGGAGGAAAATGAAGGAAAATAATGGAAATTAAAGAAAATAGAGGCCTCATTGATAAAAAGGTTTTTGAGGATCAGTGTATAGGCTTGGTTAGTTCAATTTTGGTGGAGCTCTCTTCTATTCTCTCTCTCTCATACTCTTGGATACTTAGGGTTTCTTGGAGCACTCTTGGAGAGTGTGGCACACTTGGAGTTTTAGAGCAAGAAAGCGCAAGAGGACATCGGGATCAACAGCTACAATTGCAGGTATCGAGTAGCATGTATGTTTTCCTCACTAGTTTTGGCATGCAAGACATGTCCATGTGGTTTATTGGTCACGATATGTCACTGGCATGAAGGATTGCCTAGATTGACAATGGATTTGCCTAGCCTTGCCATTTCCTGGATAGCCATGGTGATTATGGAGTTATTTCCTTGTTTTGTTTTGGTTGGTTCTCATGTTTCCTTTAGCTTGGGTTGAGTTACTAGTTCCTAGAAGCCCTGGTTGGACAAACTTTCTGGAAGCCCTATAACAACTTGGGTTGAGTTACTAGTCCTGGAAGCCTTGGTTGGACAAACACTTTGAAGCCCTTATATGGGTAGGAGTTACTAGTCCTAGAAGCCCTGGTTGGAAAAACACTTTAGAAGTCCAGAATAAGTTGTGGGTTGAGTTACTAGTCCTGGAAGCCTTGGTTGGAACAAACACTCCAGGGCCCTGGAAGCCTTGGGTAGAGACCAACCTTATGATGGTTTTATGATGTACGATCGTGAGGTGGAATCACTATTTGATGGGTTGAGGTGGATGGCCTATGGAAGCCCTGGATGGTTTTGGACTGATGTGTTCTATGAGATCCCAAATTCATGCTTGGAATATGGCACGGGGGTGAATGGATGAAGAGAGATTTGGCTCAACCATTCTACGGTCAAGTGGAACGTGGTAGTCCCATACCAGGTTGGAT
Organism: Pinus tabuliformis; assembly: GCA_031772625.1. Lineage (NCBI taxonomy): Eukaryota > Viridiplantae > Streptophyta > Pinopsida > Pinales > Pinaceae > Pinus > Pinus tabuliformis. The sequence goes on from CM062807.1 coordinate 683,173,722, forward strand.
TTTGTCTCATTAATATGAGATTATTTCTCCTTGTTATCGCATGAGTATTATACTGGTTTATAGGTGGATTCTATGGCTATTGTATCCTTGGTATTTCTGTTGTTATTATGTTGGTTATGAATATGTATTATGACAGTCGCTATGTATGGTTCCCATCATGTTTTTACTTGTATATGAATGAACAATGTATCTATGACCTAATGGATGAAACTACAACTAGAGTGATAAGGAAACAATGCCTCATAGCCTGAATCCCAGATAAATATGAGACCCCCATTCTTATATCTATTATTTAAACATGTACATTTCATTCATGTCAAGTGTTTGACATAATGTCAGTCATAGTTGGGGATGGTCAGGCCTAGTCTTGGAGTTAGTTTTTGGTTTATTAGTCTTGTCATCACTTGTTTAATGGATTCTGGAAGTTACAACAAGTTCTGGGTAGTGGCCAGATTTCTAGGCTTGAAAAGTGTCTTAAATTCCTTGAACTCTAGCACAGGTTTGTTGGAAATAGTCTCTGGATGCAGGAATGCAGGCTTGTGGGAGAATCCAGAGCTCTCTAGACGCTGGCATACCCATAGCATGGGAGCGTCCAAAGGTTTAATAGCTTAAAGACTTAGTGGGACCGAGTGGTTGGTTAGTAGAAAGGTTTGGATGGTTCCTAAGGGTCCTATTATTGATGTTGAAGGTATGTATGGTGTGTTTCCGTCGGTTCGACTTCCTTAATGTGACTTAGGAGGTCAATCATATCATAGTAACTTCTTGTCACATGTTTACCCCGGTTGGCCGGTTACTTGGGTAGATATGGGAGGAGGGTGTTACAAAGTGGTATTAGAGCATGGTGCACCCCTCGGACTGGATGGGCAATGTGTTGGTCATGCATTCATGTAGGTTGTATATGCTCCTTGTTTGTAATCCATGTGCTTGTTGCATTTGCATGGTGTTGATCATGGTTGTAGTGATGTCACCATGTGAAGGTTTATGATGTTGTTGTGAGGATGATTTAGTCATGGATGCATGTCAGTTGTATATGCATTTTTTATGCATGTCAATGTCTATATGTTGATATGCATGCATTTTCATGGTGAAGGTTGTTGTGCATGAGGTCATTGTATGCAATTAGGTCATCATGATGATATTGGTATGTTATGATGCTAATTTGTTCGCCGAGATAGAGCAGGGGTTGTAGATAATTAAAGTGAAGTTGCAATGATGGAATTCAGGGTAAGAGCATACCATCATACAGGTATTGTATGTTTGACATGCATGTATGTTATTTAATGGATTGTTGTATGCATTAGGGTTATATACATGTTTTTCATTTTATTGTTGTTGCGGTTACATGCATGGTAGATACTAGTTGATCAATGTAGTCATATGCAAATGTGTCAAATATTCATGAATGATAGTAACCTGTGGTTGTATGCATTGTTGTTGATTGTTTTATGTTAGCTGACTTGATGATTATACTATATGTCGTTGATGAATATGTTATATGTTAACTTGTAGTTAGCTCGATGATTATGTTATATGTTGTTGGTGAGCATGTTATATGTTAGTTAACTTGATGATTAGGGTTATAGCATTAACATATTGTTGTTATATGTATTAGACTAACTTGGATTAGTCTATGCAAACGGTTAGGGCTATGACATTCATGTATGAGTTAATATGTTGTGATATTATGTCATACTAATCTAGATTGACTGTGCGGATGTGATTATTATGTATGAATGATAATTGTTATGAGCTTATGATGTGAACATGTTAGCTAGTTATTCTTATATCATGACCTTATTTATGGTTGAGTGGATATGTTGTGAAGTTATATCGTGCTAATATAGCTTGATTGTGCAGACAAGATTGCCTCCCCTGAGATACATTAAGGTATGAGTTACTTATGTCGTATATTTGATGCTTGACTGTTTGATGATGTCGTCTATTTAATGTTTGAGTGTTTGGTGTCTATTATATTGTCTAGTTGATTTATCTAACATGGTACATTTATAGTTGGTTGAATGTTTGATTAATCGCATGATATGGGTATGTGTTCAAATGATCTTGTTTTAAGATGGTTGTACTAATACATATGTGTTGAAACAACTGATATGGACTTGAGTGTAAGCAGGTGATAGTTGTAGCATTATGTATTATCACTGATGGACCTTGGTTGATTGTTGAGTATGACATGGTTATTAGACTTGGTAAAGGTTGATTGGAAATTAATATACATGATGTCTTGATCTTTGGAACGCGAGACTGACATGTGTAAGCATTTGCAAGATAACATGATTTGCACAACAATAATCTGTGTATTTTTATGTTTTATTTATGCAGTGACAGGTATGTGTTGATGGAAGTATGATGCAAGGGATTGCATGAAAAAGAGGCTGCCATGAAATCTCGAAAAAGGATTGAGATTTTCCTTGGAAGCACTAGGAACCATGGGGATTGAGTCATGGTGTCTATTGTTAGTCTTGTGCTTTTGGTCTTTTGTGATTTTTTGAGCTCGATTTGCAAATTTGTTTATGTCTAGTGTATGGCCGTACCACTTTGTTTGCAGTGTCGTATTATTATTGGTTTTCATGGTTTTCTTCTTGTTTGCATTTTTTCTTGCCTTTTATGTCTTGAGAGTCTTGGTAATTGGTTGGGAAAGAAGAAAGTTAATGGAGCTCGGGGAGAGATGAATGAAACCTAGCAAGTAATGTAAGACCTGAATGAAGCTCGGTGCATGAGTAAGGACAATTGAAGATAAGAATATGACAACTGTTGGATTGGTTATGTCCATTGGTGTAAATTGACAGTGGCCGGATAGTCATGAGAAAAGTTATCAAGAAAGGTAAAGTGAATGGATGTGAGGCATTTGATTCCTTGGCTATGTTGGAAACGATTGTTCTCAATGTTGTGCGTGTTGTGCATAGATAAAGAGAGTTTTCTTAACCTTGACCTTATGATATATGGTAATAATGTGGTGATCACAATTATGATGATGTCTATATATGTATACATGTATGTATGTATGTTTGTCATGTCTGACAGGGTCATCATGGATCAACGTTGTTTTTATGCTAATGTTTATGTGTATACATGTATGTATGTATATATGTCATGTTTGACAGGGTCATCATGGATCATGATTGTTTTTATGTTGATGTTTATATGTATACATGTATGCATGTATGTCGTTGTCTAACAAGGTTGTCAAGGATCATTCTTGTGGAGGAATGATTGCTTATGCAGGTGAATGGCATGATGATGTTCTTGGTTCATGAGGAATCAAGTGGGAAGAGTAGCCTAACATATCTATGATGTCAGTATCATGTGGTTATGAGTTGATATTATGTGATTATATTATGTCTATGTTATGGACAGGCTATACCGAGGGATACATCAGTGAAATGAAAGTAGTGTGGTCTACGACATGTTGGGACAAGCATGGATACGACACTGGAAGCAAGGTTGCTTAGTAGAGACAATATGGTTTTGGATATGTGGTACTATTGTTGTGCATATGTTGTATATGTTGTACATGTTTAATATGTGATATTGTATGCATGCGGTGTTGTGCATATATAATGTATGTACATGTTGTTTATGAAATGATATGTATAGGGTGGTATAGATAATGTTGTGTGAATGTTGCATATGCAGTGCTAGGTATAGATGGTGCTATGTACATGTTGGATATGCGGTGTTGTGTACATATTGTATTGTGTGCATGATGGATAAGTGTTGTGGGCATATGGTGTTGTGCACATGTTGGATATGTAGTGTTGTGTACATAGGGTGTTACGTACATGTTGTATATTCAATGATATGTACACATGGTGTTGTGTGCATGTTGTACATATGGTGTTGTGTGCATGATTGTACAAGTGTTGTTGTGAGCATGTGGTGTTGTGTACATGTCGTGCATGTGTTTCTATGTACATGTGGTAGTGTGTACATGCCATGCATGTGGTAATGTGTACATGTGGTATTGTGTACACGTTGTACATGCGGTGCAGTGTAAATGTGGCATTGTGTGCACATTGTGCAGGAGGTGTCGTGTACATGTGATGTTGTGCACACATTATGCAAGTGGTGCGATGTACAGGTGGTGTCGTGTACATATGATGTTGTGCACACATTATGCAAGTGGTGCGATGTACAGGTGGCACTGTGTACATGTTGTACCTATGGTACTGGTGTACGTGTGGTACTGTGTGCATGCCATACATACTGTGTTGAGGGCATGTAGTACTATGTATGTGCATTGTATAGTAGGGGTATTGTGATATGTGTATTCATTATGTTGTACTTTGTGTACATATATGTATTGTGTTGTACATCGGGTGTAGGTGTATGTATTGTGTGGTGGTGTGCACCATATGTAGGTGTATGTATTGTTTTGTGTTTTACAGTAGGTGTAAGTGTATGTGTTGTATGTCAGGTATAGGTGCATGTATTGCATGGTGTTGTATGCCGAGTGTGGTTGTATGTGTATGTGCACATGGTTGAGGAGAAGGCACTGGGTGTTTGTCAGGTGTGGCAATTAACCTAGGTAGTGTGTACATGCCATGCATGTGGTATTGTGTACACGTTGTACATGTGGTGCAGTGTACATGTGGCATTGTGTAAACATTGTGCAAGAGGTGTCGTGTACCTGTGATGTTGTGCACACATTATGCAGGTGGTGCGATGTACAGGTGGTGTCGTGTACATATGATGTTGTGCACACATTATGCAGGTGGTGCGATGTACGGGTGGTACTATGTACATGTTGTACCTATGGTACTGGTGTACATGTGGTACTGTGTGCATGCCATACATGCTGTGTTGAGGGCATGTAGTACTATGTATGTGCATTGTATAGTAGGGGTATTGTGATATGTGTATTCATTATGTTGTACTTTGTGTACGTATATGTATTGTGTTGTACATCGGGTGTAGGTGTATGTATTGTGTGGTGGTGTACACCATATGTAGGTGTATGTATTGTTTTGTGTTTTACACTGGGTGTAAGTGTATGTGTTGTATGTCAGGTATAGGTGCATGTATTGCATGGTGTTGTATGCCGTGTGTGGTTGTATGTGTGTGATGCACACTATGTGTATGTGCACATGGTTGAGGAGAAGGCACTGGGTGTTTGTTAGGTGTGGCAACTGATCTAGAGTGCGTACATAATAAGGACAAAGGTAGAATATAAGGATTGATTAAAGGATAAGTATCAATATTTTATTTCAGTTTTATTATGCATGTGATTTATGATTATGGTCTATGATGATTACATGTGATCTATGATTTTGGTTTATGATGGTTACATGTGATTTATGATTTTGATTTATGATGGTTGTGTTTTGAGCTAACCTGATGTGATATGTTTATACATGATGATTTGGTCAAAGATGCTAGTTTGACTTGTTTTGATAGGAAGTGAACAGGATTGCAAGTGCACCTAATTGACGGGCCACCAATGAGGTATGATTTGAAATTATTTCAATTTATTTTGAATTTAATGTAAATTATGTGCTTGGTACAGGAAAGCATGGGAAATGCTTGGGTTGGGTGGTTGAAACTGAAGACAAGCATTAGTAGCAACAAAAAAAGGAATTGGAATAGGCAACAATATTTTGGTAAAGCATTCACGAGTAGGGTCATTGTGGGACACTGGTACCCAATAGTGTCCATTGATTGCCATGAGCATGCTATGACCGATATGATGGTTTTGAGGCATGATATGCCTTTGTTTTTTGTATCTTCCGATGCGAGGAAGCCTTGCCAAGGGATGGACTGCAGGATGGGGTTGCCAGTGAAACTCGGAAGGTGTGTGACTGCATGGAAGGGGGTAATCAGATTTCCCGAGGGACTGTGTAGCAGAGAAGGGAAGGTCGGGGATGGATTTGTTTTGGTCATTAGCATAGCCAGATGGAATCAAATGCACATAGGGAGTGTGCCTTAGAACAATGAGCCGATAACTATTCACTGAGAGGACAAGTGGCGCAAGATTGTAGCACTGGGCATGGGATGCAACTTTGACTTTGGAAGTGGATTCTGGACTTCCTGGGAAGGAGGTGAATCGTGGTACTACTTTTGAGGGTGGAGGCGTGAGCCTCTAGATTCCCTTGTTTATTGATATGGGCATCATATCCTTTTATTTGATGGATGAGCAAATGTTCACATGTGTATATTATTGTAAATATTATATTGAGCTAGATTTATAAAGCTCCATAGACAAATGATTATTTTCTGGTTGAAGCAAATGTGTATGTGCGTATGTGTGGTTATTATTGTAAATACCGCAATGAGCTGTGTTATAAATCTCCAGTAAATGGTATGTTTGTCATGTTTTAGTAGATGGTCATTATAAATATTGCAACGTGCTGTGTTATAAAGCTCCATGGGAAATATGTTTTGTTTTCAACAATCTTGTTGGTTATAGGTGTCATTGAACATCGAGGATGGTGTTCCCCCAAGGGAGAGGGTTATGTAACAACCCTGGTTAAAAAAAATGTAAAAAATACATAATACCACGATTCCAAGTTGCATGGTGGGAAAACATCCTAGTGGGTGTCCATTTTGTTTATTATGGCTAGATGAAATTGACAAAGGCTTTGGAAAGGCATGAGACATTAATTGGCATTTTATTTATGAAAATAATGGAAATAGGGAGAAAAGGAAGGTGAAAGGTCACAGGTTGCATGTGAGGAGGAAAATGAAGGAAAAAAATGGATATTGAAGAAAATAGAGGCCTCATTGATAAAAAGGCTTCTAAGGATCAGTGTATAGGCTTGGTCAGTGTAAGCTTGGTTTGTTCAGCTTTTGTGGAACTCTCTTCTATTCTATCTCTTTCATAATCTTGGATACTTAAGAGTTTCTTGGAGCACTCTTGGAGAGTGTGGCACAATTGGAGTTTTGGAGCAAGAAGGCAAAGGAAGAGAAGGAAGGCGCAAGAGGACATCGGGATCAACAACTACAATGGGTTTTTTTTGCAGGTACCGAGTTGCATGTATGTTTTCCTCAGTGCTTTATTAGTCATGATATGTCACTAACATGGAGGATTTCCTGGATTGACAGTGGATTTGCCTAGACTTTGCCATTTCTTGGATAACCATGGTGATTGTGGAGTTATTTACTTGTTTTGTTTTTGGTTCTCATGTTTCCTTTAACTTGGGTTGAGTTACTAGTTCCTGGAAGCCCTGGTAGGACAAACGCTCTGGAAGCCCTGTAACAACTTGGGTTGAGTTACTAGTCATAGAAGCCTTGGCTGGAAAAACACTTTGAAGGCCCTAGATGGGTAGGAGTTACTAGTCCTGGAAGCCCTAGTTGGAAAAACACTCTGGAAGCCCAAAATAAATTGTGGGTTGAGTTACTAGTCTTGGAAGCATTGGTTGGAAAAAACACTTTGGAGCCATGGAAGGGTTGGGTAGAGACCAATCTGATGAAGGTTTTGTGATGTCCAACTGTGAGGTGGAATCATTGTTTTATGGGTTGAGGTGGATGGCCTCTGGAAGGCCTAGATGGTTTTGGATTGACTTGTTCTATGAGATCCCACAATCATGCTTGGAATATGGCACGGGGGGTGAATGGTTGAAGAGAGATTTGGGTCAGCCATTCTACGGTCTGGTGGAATGTTGTAGTCCCGTACCGGGTTGGGTTTTACATCATTAATATGAGATTATTTCTCCTTGTTATATCATGGGTATTATACTAGTTTATTGGTGGATTCTATGGCTATTGTATCCTTGGTATTTCTGTTGTTATTATGCCGATTATGAATATGTATTATGACAGTGGCTATGTATGACTCTCATCATGTTTTTACTTGTATATGAATGAACAATGTATCTATGACCTAATGGATGAAACTACAACTAAAGTGATAAGGAAATAATGCCTCATAATGAATCCCAGATAAGTACGAGACCCCCATGCTTAGATCTGTTATTTAAACCTCTAGATTTCATTCATGCCAAGTGTTTGACAAAATGTCAGCCCCGGTTGGGTATGGTCAGGCCTAGTCTTGGAGTTAATTTTGGGTTTATTAGTATTGCCATCACGTGTTTAATGGATTTCGGAAGTTACAACAAGTTCTGGGTAGTGGCCGAAATTCTAGGCTTGAAAAGTGCTTTAAATTCCCCAGACTCTGGCACAAGTCTACTAGAAATAGTCCCTGGACACAGGCATGCAGGTTTGTGGGAGTGTCCAAAGGTTTAATAGCTTAAAGACTCAGTGGGACCCAGGGGCTGGTCAACAGAAAAGTTGGGATGGTTCCTAGGGGTTCTATTGCTAATGTTGAAGGTCTATATGGTGTGTTTCCATCGGTTCCACTTCCTTAACGTGACTTAGGAGGTTGATTCATATCATAGTAGCTTCTCGTCACATGTTTAGACCGGTTGGCCAGTTACTTGGGTAGATGTGGGAGGAGGGTGTTACATTATCTTCCTGGGCACATAGATGGTTGACTCTTGGGGGTGGATTTTTCCTTGTACAATCTGTCTTACAAAGTATAACTATTTATTGGATGCAACATTGTATGATGCCCAAGAATATCATCAGAAGGATTCGCTTCTTTATTTCCAAGTTCTTATGGGCGAGATCCAAGAATGTAAACAAGATCCATCTTGTTCATCTGGAGGTAATTTCTATGAAGTTTGAGGAGGGAGGATGGGGTATAAAGGACATTGAAAAGTTCGGATGGGCACTGCTAGTTAAGAGCATGTGGCACACAATAAATGGTTATGGAATATGACAGAGGATTATTAAGGATAAGTACCTTAGAAACTTATCTGTATTAGAGTGGATAAAGGAAGGGGTCCAGGTTCCTAGCTTTGTCTCTTACATATGGAACATTATGATAAAAGTGAAACGTTGGATAATTGGGAATTTAAAATGGGAGATAGTATTTGGTACATTGGTGGAGGTAGGTCTTGATCCTATTAAAGGGTTTGATGGAAATCATACATTACTTGTCACTCTTATCAGGCACATCTATAATTTGGCTATTTATTACTTAAATAAAATTTAGTTTTCACATGATCACAACAACCTATATTCTTTTTGGATTTCCTCGGAGGATTTAGGATTATTTGGGGTATTGGCAAAGTCTTGGGATAACTATGTGAGCGATTTGCACATGGCTGGTGTCACTTTGATTAGAAAGGATGATATATTCAAAGGGGATGGAAAAATTTTGCAGAGACAAATCTCGGTTTCTGAGGCTTATAGGTATATCTCTATTGTGAACCCACATTTTGAAGGTAAAGGTTGGTACAACAAAATTTTGAAGTGGAAGCTTCCCCATGAGCTCAAATGCTTCAGGTGGCTAGCATGGTAGAATAAAATATTAACATGGGATAATTTGTGCCGTCCTGGCTTCAGTGGTCTTGGAAGATATGTATTCTGTAAGGAGGAGGTTGAGGATGTGGTCCACCTTTTCCTTAAATTTCCTTTCACAATTTCCATATGGTATGGTGTCCTGAATATCTTAAAAAAATCTGTTGACTGGAATTCATCGTCTATTGAGGCTTGTTTGCTAGATTAGATGCCAGGATATAAAAAATACCATACACTTCCCCTTTACATTTTTTGGGGTATTTGGAGAAGTATGAATGCAAATATATTTGATAACTGTTCTTTGTAGGGAAAATTTTAGGGCAAAATTTAACTAATTTATTAATTTTTGGAGATTTTCTGAAATAATATTAGCCAATTTGGTGAAAAATTCGCCCATTTTTTACATATATATGATTAAATGGAAGATATTCACAAAAAAATTACCAATTTTAATAGTAAATTACATGTTTTTTTATTAAATATTCGCCTACATTCTATATGCATGACTTTTCAAACCAGAATAGTCATCTATGATACGATAAATAGGCATAATATTTGAACCTGTTGTGCTATACAACAACCCCCCATTTCTTAATTTTTTACACAAAAAAATTTAATTAGAAATGGGTCCTTTTTTAACAAACCTAGTAAATTAGGGATTCAATAAAAACGCTTGCATGGCATTAACCATATAACACATGAAATCCCTTATCAAAAGGCCCGATACAATAGAACTCCTATCTAAAAAACCTTTTGATAAAATGTGAAGTATCCTTTTGAAAAGTCATCATAAACAATTCTTCGATGCGATAAAGCGATTGAAGATCACATATCGCAATGATAAAAGGATGCACTTAAAAAGGTCCTTATTAAAACCTCCGATTTGATAACATAATCGCAATTGGCAGCCGGAGGTATCACACAACACATAGCGAGAAGGACTTAAAATCCCCGGATTGCAATTTTATAAAGAAAGGCGCTCATTTCAAGGAAACCTCGTTAAAAGGTATTGTTGCGAAGATAAATTTTAAAAGCAATAAACCAAACTATTCGTTGAACATATCCCACCTTATTATATTTTCCTTTATCGCGATTGGAGCTATTAGTCTGAAGCGCTAAGCCCGACCCATTGAATCTCCCTATTGCGGTTCGCGATTTATCGTCGATCGCTGATCGTGGAAATCTAAAGACATGCATGAAAGGATCATTAAGCATATGGCTGATGCGACGGGTAATTATGACATTTATTTACTACGATTAGCGGATATGATGGTTATTAATTTCACAGTTAAGGGTGAATCCTTTGAGGATTTCACCCGTGGTGATTATTAATTACATTGGGTTTATCATATGCGAATTGCCTTAACTGTTTTCATTCCATTTTAGCTTTCAGCACAAATATTTCTTTGTTACGTTTTCCACTATCTGTGCAGAGCTACTCTAAGCTTATGAATCTGCAAAAGATGGGAAAGAAGGTGAAGAAAGCCAAGGCCCCTGTCTTAGTTAAAGAACCAAGCCAACCAGAGCCGAATAAGAAAGGATTGATTTCAGATACGACTTGCCTCAATTTAAGAAAAGCAAGCTGGGAGAGAGTCTATAATTTATTAGAAGCGAAAGAGCTCGAAGAACTCAAAGAAGAAGCTACTGTAGATTCTACCAGCAAATCAGAAAATACATTGAAAGATTTGGCCTGCTCATTCCTACACAGGATAGCAACGCGTGCTAAGGCTTTGCCATATAATTACATGGTCAGATGGATTGTTGAAAGCATTGCAACTACAGACAGGACGTTTAGTACAGCTAAAGGAAAAGTGTTCAGGTCGTTTAGAGCGGAGGACCTCAAACAAATGTATCATTTACCCAAGCCAGAGAAGTATTATAATAAAGCATTCTTAGAAGCTTTTGCGAAGGAAAATGACATTGAATCAGACCTTATCAGGGAATGGAGACACTTCCCGACCAAACACAAGCACGAGACATCAGGTATGTACTCTGTAGATTCATTAGCCTCTCCTTATTGTTATTTTGGCGCATTGATGTGCAGACTCTTCGGAGTCCATAATTTTGCTAAGTTCTCTATAGATATGGTTCCTTTAATGGAAGTTGCAGTTCATGGCTATATTATGGACTGGGCAAACATTCTGTCTGACAAAATGGCCACCGAGATACTTGAATATAGAAGAAAGAGGTCTGTGGTTTCCCGGGTGATTCTTTCTTTTTACTTCAGTGCCTATACTATGGACACCATCTGTTTTAATTCCAAATACCCCATTCTCGGATGGAAATGGACTCCCCAGGATCCCAATCCCGTTCACATCTATCACAAAGAGCTATGGAAGGCCCATTATAAGAACCATTTGTATAGAATTTGTAATGGTTTTATTCTTCATGTACATTACTCCTTATTCAATAAGCCTGCCCCTAGGATATCCGAGGAAGCAGCAATTGACCTAACAACAGTGGGTAGTTGGTTTGGAGAAGAGAAATTCACCTATATAAGGATTTTCGGCAGTCTCACTGATCCTCATGTTCTTCCTCTGTACATCCTCGATAAACTATTGGCCCGGGAATTAGCATATTAGATAATAGTTGCAGGAATGTCAAAGACCCTTAGGGATTCCAAGAAACACATGTGGCCTACATTTCCCCTTCGGTGTGGCGCCTTTACTCTGCATGATTATAAACATGCAGAGAAAGAGGCCGAGAAAATCAAGTTGTTAAATCTTGCAACTATTCCAAAAAGGCAGTATGACCCTGCCTATAATGTTACTTCTCAGGCTAAAATCGCCAGATTTGATCATGAAGAGGATAGCTTTGATGACTTGTTTTCTTCAGCAGAACTATTTTTCCAGGTCAAAGGATTGGCTAAGACTAAATTGGGAACATGAGGATTAGAAAAATTCAATAGGCTCAGGGCCCAGAGATTGGAAACCTTGCCTTTAGATTTATTAGCTACAACCTCAACGGTTCAACCACAAGGCCACAGTGAACAGAAAATCACTAAGAATGCTCCCAAAATGGAGAAGGTTCTTGAGAAGAAAAAGACACCAGAACAGGAGCAGAAGCAGGTAACAGTTAGTGAACCCCTTGATACACACATTAATGTTGACCCTAAGTTGATCAAGGAATGGGAACAATTCGATTCTATCATCAGTAATCCAGAGAACACCCAAGGGTTCACTACACCAGAGGTGTCTACAGCACATAAAATAGTAGTCGACACAGTTCCGATTACAGGAACAAGCAGCCCACCCAAGTTCCATAAAGAAATTGAGATCATCCCTGAAAATCCCACTGATGAAATTGTTTTGCATGTAGAAGAGATACCACCACTAGATGTTTTCTATAGCCCTAAGCATAGGGCTGTAGTAAAAAGGCAGAGAAAGAAGAGGAAAATTGATCACTCTCCTCTTTTGACTCCTCAGATGGAAATGATGAATGTGGTATGGAGGGAGGAAGTAAATCCCTCCGAAGATTTAACCAAACTTTCTCAGTATGTCGGAGCATATACAGCAGCAACAATAGATAAGGTTTCAGAGGTTAATCATTTATTGAAGGAAAAAGATTAGGCGATCACTCAGCTAGAGGCACAATCGGTAGAGCGGCAACAAAAAATAGAGCAGCTTGAACAACAGTTGGCAGAGCAAAGACAACTTAATGAGCAATTAATTAATGAAAAGTAGAGAATTGGTGAACATGCCATCCTTAAGCAACAAGTTGAGTAAACTACAGCTATTGAATGAGCAGGTTAATAAATCAAAAGAAGAGCAAATCGCTCAAATGAAGGATCAAATAGAGCTATTCAAAGGATATCCAAAGGTAGAAGAATTCAGAACTGAAGCCTTGGAGATGACCATGGCTCTATCTCGGCAGTTGGACCTTCTGTGTTATAATATCTCGTTGGTTGTTCCTTTATGTGATATCTTAGTAGCTATTATCGATAAGTCAGTAGATGCAACGCTTGAGCTAGAGAAGACAGATGAAAGCTTAACTAAGTTTCTATCTTGACAAGATTCAAATGAAGGAAAAGCTGGCAACCTGCCAAAGATACAGGAGTCACATAAAGAAATTCTATTTTCCGAATGGGAGTCTCAGTTAACGAAAGCTGAGAGAGCTACATCCAGATGCAGATAAACGATAAATAATTTAATTGAATTAATCAACAACAGTCTGTATTTATGTAATCTAATAACAGAATGCTCTCAAGGCAAACTCCCACAGGTGAAAGCATTAGAACAACAGTGGAAACAAGAGCTAATGCATAGAGAAAAACTGATCGGAGGCATTCACAACTTAACATGGGAAACATTTTGGTTTTTCCTTGTAAAACCACATAGTCAGCGAATGGCGATGAAGTGTCTCACAAATGCGATCAATCACATGATCCCTGAACTTGTCGATGCCACATTTGCAACTCAGTTACACTCTCGTATGAGTCAGCCACCAGAGGTCCAGCCAATGCTTGCCATTTGTCAACTCCGATCACAAGAAGATAAGTCGATTCAATGAATCCTTTCAACCGACTGCAGCACTGCTATTTCAAGATGAATTCCATATTTTTATGTTTTGGTTATACCAACGCATAACATATTTCTTTCATAGTTTGTTATTTTTGTAGTATTTATAGACCCTTTCATGTTTTTAGAAAGGGTCCTCATTTTTTGTATTAAGACTTAAGTCGGGAGTTGCACTACTGTGCTTCCGATATATTTATTTTTATAAAAGACTGGACCTGAATTCTGAATTTTGACAAAGAAGGCTTTTATGAGATATGCACTTTTGCTTCCTATGAAAGTATTCTCAAATTAGAAGATAGAATTTGAATGTGATTCACATCGGAGGAGATCCAAATGCATACGGTACTACTATCTATGTTTTCGCTTTATTTTTCTATGTGAATTAAGCATTTATCAACTTTTCTATTATTGATGTGTATATGTTTCTACGACAATTCTTTAACCTTTCACTATTGAATGTTTCTGAATTATCATCTTTCATATATATATATATGTCAATGATATATTACGGTTAGTGCGATAATGTTTTAATTATTACTTTGTTCAATTAATTGAACAAAGTAATTATCATATGAATGCATATTTTTATTTATGAGTATGTCATCTTCATGTTTACTTGTCAATAAGAACAATCAAGAATCACACTAAGAGAAAGAATTCCCGGGATAGATTAGTTATCTTTGTATATTTTTTCACTTTAGAATAGAGCACTTATCACTCCCGTTATACATTATCAACCAATCATCCATCAACTCATATATCACTGGGAAACTGGTCCCATTACATCCAGTCGGAGCCACCACACCAAACGGAAAAGGAGCTGCTTTAAGGTTCGGACCGGGTGGTTTTCCCCAATGTTGATGCAGTGATTTTAGAGGCATCAACATTTTTGGCGCTAGAAGGAGGGCATGAACTATGAATGGCGAGCAAATCCAAATCTATAGCCCATTTTGAGAGTAAATCTCCCTCCACATCACCTCCGACTTCTCCCTCGCATTCTCAATCTCCAATTTCTAAGCGAGAAGTTGAGAAAACAACAACCACTGCTGAACCCCAAAACATCTCAGATAAATCCACTCTTGAACCTCCTGAAGTTTAGTCTTTAATTCATAAACTTCAAGGATTTTCAATATCACCACAGAAATTTGAGTTATCTCAAGGTAGTGTGACTTCGCAATACATTCCTTCCCATCCTCTTACTAGACTACAGAGTGAAAAGCTTGGTATTGAACCTACAGAATTCCCTCTGCCTAAAAGGAAAAGAGCAAGGAAGACACCTGAAGAGTCTGATAGTGAGACTCTTTCATCATCATCATCCATTTCATCTTCTCCATTGCAAAGTCAACCATCCACTCCTCCACTCCATATTGTTGTTCAACAGGGTACTAGAACTTCAACATCTTCTTCCCAACCACTAGGAACTTCATCTGCGCTTTCCTCTGTTAGTAGCTCAACAATGGCTCAAAGACCATGGAACAATCCAGGGGAAGTCACAATGCCTGCACTCTTGAGTTAATTGCCGGCTCATCCCGAAAAATGGTTGCCAAAGTTTAACCCAGATGTAGGCATTCTAGCAGAAGAACATATAAACAACTTTATGTTGTCAGTAAACTTAAAAGGAGTAACTGAAGAAGATGTGGTTGTTAGGATTTTCCCATATACCTTCCAAGGAGTAGCTAGGTCTTGATATTTTTCATTACCATCAGGATCCACACTAGTTGGAATATTTTCCAAGAGCAGTTCTTGACTAAATTCGGAGATGATAGGTCAACAACGACATTAATCAACGATCTCTCAAATCTCAAAACTAAGCCAAGAGAACCAGTCAAAGATTTTAACTCACGATTTAATAAGCTCTTAAATAAGATTCCTACTGCATCTAAACCTAGTGAAGAGGTTCGAAGTGAATGGTACATATCGGCCTTACCTTCAAACATAGCAATCTTTGTTGACAGAGCTGCAAAGCTCACTTTAGCAGAAAATATGAAAGAAGCAATCACTGTTGAAAAACGTATCATTTCCTTAGAGAAGAAAACTTCCCTTGAAGAGCGAAATTCCAAAAAGGTTACTTTTAAAGATGATTCAAAGAAGAAAATGGCTAAAGATCCATATGATATGGAAGGTCTACAAAAGGTTTTAAAGACTATGTCAAATGAGATGGTAGAAATTAAAAAACAAGTAGCCAAGACCTCCACTAAAAAGCCATTTAGAAACTTCAAAAGACCTGAATCAAAACCACCTAATGCTATATCTAATGCAGAATCAGATCCGGAGAACAATGAAGAGGAAGATACAATCTTATCATCTGAGGAAACTGAGGAAGAAGAGGTTGTAGAATGTCATGGTATGTGGGACTTCATCTTTCCCAATTCAGATACTGAAAATGAACAGGAAGCTTTCCCAGTAAGTACCAGGAGTAAAGGAGCCGCAGAACCTGTTCAACCAACTCAAAAGAAGAAAAATATGGGTCCTACTACCAAAGATAAGGTTCCCACAAAGAAGTCTACAACAGTGCCTACTCAAAATCAGCCATCATCTTCCAATCCACCTTCATCATCCAAGACATTAGTAGTTGCTGACTCTATGGATTACAACATCATTGAAGACATGAAGAAGACTAGAGCAAATATCTCTATATTTGAGCTTAGCAAGCTCAAACATCAACAAAAATTGCTACTCAAAGAATTAAATGCAGTACCTTCTTCTCCTCTTCCAAATGTTGTACTGTCCAAGGCAGCTAATGGAACATGTAAGCCACCATCTGATAGAGTAGAAGCTACTGATGTTGTGTTGATCGGAGACAGATCTAATTCTCATACCCCTCCTTTTCTTTTGACTTATGAAATCTACAATAGAAACTTACATAATTGTTTGATAGATTCAGGGGCTTCATCGAATATAATGTCAGCTTTAGTCTGTTCAAAATTGAATATTGAGCCACAAAAATCTGCAGTGCATATTGTTCAGTTGGATAGAACTAAGGTTCAAGTATTGGGGGAAATCAATTCAGTTACCATTAAGTTATCAGTTGATCCAAGAGTAGTTCAAAATTGATATATTGATTGCTGACATCCCTGAGTTTTATGGTTTAATTCTAAGTAGAGATTGGTCTGAGAAACTCCATGGTTACATTTCTGTCGATTGGTCTCATATGTGGCTTCCTTACAAAGGGAAGCCAAATCAGATCAAGATTGATCGAGAGAAGCATATGACTCATACTGTAACAGAATTTGAGCAAGAAAACCATTCCATAGAATTCAACAATAACATCCTTGGCAACTACTCATCTGAATCATTCTTTGGTAATTTTAATGCTCAATCATCACCATTCTCAATTAATAGTTTCACATCTCAAATAAGTTTTTTTCTCATACAGATACATCAAGGTGTGCTAATATTGCTGAGGAAATTATAAATAAAACTCTAGATAAACCTGTATTTTGGTCTTTATATTTTGATGGGTCAAAATTTAATGACGGTGCAGGAGCAGGATGTATTTTAGTTAGTCCTGAAGGAGAAAAAACTATGTTATCCTGTAGACTAGAATTCGAGTGTGCAAATAATACTGCTAAAAATGAGGCGTTGATCCAAGGACTTTACAAAGCAATAGGCCTGAAAGTGCAATATCTTAAAGTATTTGGTGACTCTGAAATTGTTATTAAGCAAGTAAGAAATACTATACATTGCCTTTCTGGTCATCTTAAACATTATCAGTCCTTGGTTCAAGACCTTATATCTCATTTTCTAGCATTTAATATTTCTCCCATTCCTAGATCTCAGAATGTAGCAGCTGATTTACTAGCTAATGTTGCTTCTAAGCTCCTTCCATCCAAGGATTATAGCCCTGATAGATTTTCAGTAGAATTAATTTTCAGACCATCAGTTCCAGACAATG
This sequence comes from Pinus tabuliformis, assembly GCA_031772625.1. Taxonomy (NCBI): domain Eukaryota; kingdom Viridiplantae; phylum Streptophyta; class Pinopsida; order Pinales; family Pinaceae; genus Pinus; species Pinus tabuliformis. The sequence continues at coordinate 683,191,449 of CM062807.1, forward strand.
TCACTAACTGGCGGGTATTCAATCATGACGACAACATTTTGAATTTCTTAACTTCTGATAAATCCTATGATGACCAGATTATTGATGAGAGTGAGCATGATCTTCAAATAAAGCAAAGACTTGAAGAAAATTCTATACCTAAATCAGTAGTCAAGCTTGAGGATCTATATGATATCAATGATAGGTTTAAACAAGTTACTAATTCAAAACTTCAAAGTTCTACTTTGAGATTCGAATTAATAAATCTTGGCACTGAGGCCAAACCACAAAATATCAATTTGGGATTAGGACTTACTTCAGAAGAAAGACTTACTTTTATAAGACTTTTGAGTAGATACAAAAATGTTTTCGCTTGGAATTATGACGACTTAAAAACATATGATACTTCTATCATACAACATACAATTCCAATGATATCCGAAGAGAAACCAGTACAACAAAAATTGAGGAAAATTCATCCGAACCTAGAAAGTCAGATTAAAGCAGAGTTAAAAAAACTCTTGAAGGCTAAGATAATTTTTCTTGTTAGACATTCAAGGTGGGTTTCTAACTTAGTGCTTGTTAGGAATAAGAACGGTGACATTAGAATTTGCATTGATTTTAGAAATCTTAATAAAGCTAGTCAAAAAGATAACTTCCCACTACCAATAATGGAACAAACTCTTCATTCAGTAGTTGGTTCTGAATTAATGTCTTTCTTAGATGGTTTTTCTGGATATAACCAAATATTGGTACATCCAGATGACAGACTCATGACTACTTTCATGACTAAGTGGGGAACATATGCCTACCAAAAAATGCCTTTCGAATTGATTAATGCTAGGGCTACATTCCACAGAGCAATGGATATAGCATTCAAAGATTTAATTAATAAGTCGGTTGTTGTCTATTTAGATGACATTACTGTCTTCTCCAAGAAAAGAGCAAATCATTTACATGATTTGAAACAAATCTTTGAACGCTGTAAAAGGTATGGGATTTCATTGAATCCTAAGAAATCATTTTTTTCTCTTGACCAAGGTAAACTCTTGGGGTTTATTGTTTCAAAAGATGGTATTTATATCGATCCAGAAAGGATCAAGGAGATTTCTGATATTCCACTTCCACATAATAAAAAATTGATGCAATCATTTTTAGGTCAAATAAATTTTGTAAAAAGGTTTGTTCCAGATTTTTCACAGATTGTTTTACCATTACAGACCATGATCAAGAAAAACTCAGTGTTCAAATGGGGGCATAAAGAAAAGGAAGCTTTTGATTCAATCAAATAGGAAATCATAAATGCTCCTGCATTAAACACTCCCAATTTTTCAAATCATTTCATTTTATATACTTTGGCATCTGATACTTCCTATGCAGCTGTGTTGACACAAATCAATGATCAAAACATGGAAGCACTCATATCGTTTTTTAGTTCAAATATTCAAGGTGCTGAGCTTAATTACTCCGAAGTAGAAAAGCAAGCCTTCACTGTGTTCAAATCCATTAAACACTTTAGGCCCTTCCTCTTAAAGACTCATACAAAAGTAATAGTCCCTTTTTCAGTAGTGAGACAATTACTAGTCCAAAGGGAGTTAGGAGAAAAGAGGGCAAACTGGGTTACATCATTACAAGAATATGATCTAGACATTAAACTAGTGAAGATTGTCAAAGGTCAAGGTTTTTGCAGGTTGTTAGCAGGAGCTTCTAACATTCAGGAACATGAAGGTTCTAACAATATTGAGGAGATCAATGAGATAAGTACCATCAATCCTGAATCTCAATATGCAGATTTGATATTTTATTTGAAAAATGGATATGCTCCTTCTAATCTTTCCTATAAAAATAAACATGCCATAAGATTGAAAGCTAAAAACTTCGAGATTATTGATGATGTGTTATTTAGAAGGAATTATGATTCGGTTTTGTTAAGATGCCTTGAAAAAACTGAGGCACAAAAGGTCTTGCAGGAATTACATGATGGTCCAGCAGGAGGACATTTTGGAGGTGATACAACAGCTCACAAAATTATACATGCTGGTTATTATTGGCCCACGTTGTTTAAAGATTCCCATGAATATGTAAGGAAATGAAAAATGTGTCAAACTGCTAATGGAAGACAAAGAAAGTCAACCTTTCCTTTGCAACCAGTCAACATCGAACAACCTTTTGAACAATGGGGACTGGATATCATCGGAGAAATTATTCCACATTCATCCAAACAGCACAGATATATCCTTACAGCCATGGATTACTTTACAAAGTGGGTAGAAGCAATTCCTTTGAAGGTAGCCAATTCTGAGGCAATTATCAACTTCATAAATCAGTTCATCATTACCAAGTTTGGCGTACCTAATGCTCTCATTTTCGATAATGCATCTTATTTCTCTAGAAATACCATACTTGAATTTTCTATTAAAAGAGAGTTTAAATTGAAATACTCTGCAAACTACTACCCTCAGGGTAATGGTTTAGCAGAATCAACCAATAAAAATCTCATCAAAATCATTAAGAGAAATGTTGATTAGAATCAAAACAATTGGCACAAGTCTTTAATATGTGCACTATGGGCAGATCGCATAACGCAGAAGGCCTCAATAGGCACTTCTCCATTCAATTTAGTGTATGGAAAGGAAGCTGTCATACCATCAAACTTAGCACTCCCATCACTAGCCTTAGTGTAGTTTATTGAAGAAAATCCCTCATCTTCTATTCAATTGAGATATAATCAAATCCTTAAATTAGAAGAAGAGGGAAAATGCCAGAATAACACATGCAAAGCATCAACAAGTTATTAAGTCCTCTTTTGATACAACTTCCACCGGCCCAAAATTTTTACAGATTGGTGATCTTGTTTTGAAATGGGACAAAGCCCACGAAGATAAAGGTAAACACACTAAATTTCAGAAAATGTGGCTAGGACCGTTTCAAATCATCGAGAAGATAGGCCCATCAACATTTATATTGCAATATCTATCAGGAAAGAGAGATTCTCTTCCTGTCAATGGGCTTATCTTGAAGAAATTCCTGTACTTAAGAAGGTAACCCCTTCTTATTTATAAATATTCATTTTGTGAGAATTTGTGTGGATTTGCAGTTTTGTTTGTTTGCTCGAAAATAACGTTGGAAATAGCCTTCTATTGGACTTTACTGTTTTGAAAGTTGCTTAAAGGAAATAGTGTTAATATTTACTTTTGATAAATGGAAGCCTTAAAGGAAAAGAAGGAAGTACTAGGGAATTAGATACAATTAAACTCTGAAAAACTCTTTTATTTTTGTAAGATCTTTTCAAATCTTGAAAATACTATAAATCATTCTAAGATGATAAAGCCCGAATGAGGTTATCTATAAAAAGCAAAGGCCTATCCAAACTTAGCATCTTCAACTCTTACATTGCCATCCATATTCTTTTAAGGAGTTAATCATTCACCTCATCCACAAAGATTGTGATTTTTCAGAGTGTAATTCTAAAATATATTTGATATAAAAGATAAGGAGTCTCTTTACGACACTGCTTACCATGATCATAGGGAACTAATTAAACTGACATTACCAATACTGCATATCAAAACAGGGTAATGACTTATAATTATAAGACAAGGGGTTTCATCACGAGCTAGATTTTTAAGTTCAATTACAACCAGTGAATGGCATTGTCAATAGCTAGCCAACAAACCAGGGCAATGGCTTTTTATCTTTTAAAATAAAAATAAACAAAATGAAAAATGAAATAAAGAAAATATGTGGAAACATATCTTTTTGGATTTACTCTTAGAAATTATACTCTGAAATGGATGGGACAATGAATGATTGAATGGTTAAAAGGTAATCCTGTCGAGACTATAGACGTTTGCTAGCAGCAGAGGCTCTATCTATGACAACAGAGTCATTATATAAGCTAAGTTGGAGAAATCTTCTTGTTTTATCTTTATCAACCAATTGAGGCTTAAATAAACTTATAATGTTTTTATTTTCAAGATGAGAAAGAGATTGCAGAAACATTTTTTTATTATATTCAGAGTTCATGATTATCTAGTTGTCCTTAGATTTTCTCTATACTAAAAGGTTTTCAAATAAAGAAAGTTAGAATATTGCATTACTTTCTCAGAGATAATTGTTTCTTCCAGTGAATCGCCAATTGTTGTGCTATACAACAACCCCCCATTTCTTAATTTTTTACACAAAAGACTTTAATTAGAAATGGGTCCCTTTTTAATAAACTTAGTAAATTAGTGATTCAATAAAATCACTTGCATGGCATTAACCATAAAACACATGAAAGCCCTTATCAAAAGGCCCGATACAATAGAAATCCTATCTAAAAAACCTTTTGATAAAATGTGAAGTATCCTCTTGAAAAGTCATCATAAACAATTCTTCGATGCAATAAAGCGATCGAAGATCGCATAACGCAATGATAAAAGGATGCACTTAAAAAGGTCCTCATTAAAACCTCCGATCCGATAACGTAATCGCAATTGGCAGTCGGAGGTATCACACAACACATAGCGAGAAGGACTTAAATCCCCCGATTGCGATTTTATAAAGAAAGACACTCATTTCAAGGAAACCTCGTTAAAAGGTATTGTTGCGAATATAAATTTTAAGAGCAATAAACCAAACTATTCGCTAAACATATCCCGCCTTATTATATTTTCCTTTATCGCGATTGGAGCTATTAGTCTGAAGCGCTAAGCCTGACCCATTGAATCTCCCGATTGTGATTCGCGATTTATCGTTGATCGATGATCGGGGAAATCTAAAGACACGCATGAAAGGATTATTAAGCATATGGCCGATGCGACAGGTAATTATGACATTTATTTACTACGATTGGTGGATATGATGGTTATTAATTTCGCATTTAAGGGTGAATCCTTCGAGGATTTCACCTGTGGTGATTCTTAATTACATTGGGTTTATCATATGCAAATTGCCTTAACTGTTTTCATTCCGTTTTAGCTTTCAACACAAATATTTCTCTATTACGTTTTCCACTGTCTATTTAGAGCTACTCTAAGCTTATGAACTTGGAAAAGATGGGAAAGAAGGTGAAGAATGCCAAGGCCCCTGTCTTAGTTAAAGAACCAAGACGACCAGAGTCGAATAAGAAAGGATTGATTTCAGATACGACTTGCCTCGATTTAGGAAAAGCAAGTTGGGAGAGTGTCTATAATTTACTAGAAGCGGAAGAGCCTAAAGAACTCGAAGAAGAAGCTATTGCAGATTCTACCAGCAAATCGGAAAATACATTGAAAGAATTGGCCTACTCATTCCTACACAGGATAGCAACGCATGCCAAGGTTTTGCCATATAATGACATGGTCAGATGGATTGTTGAAAGCATTGCAACTATAGACAGGACGTTTAGTATAGCCGAAGGAAAAGTGTTCGGGTCGTTTAGAGCGAAGGATCTCAAACAAATGTATCATTTACCCAAGCCAGAGAAGTATTATAATAAAGCATTCTTAGAAGCTTTTGCGAAGGAAAATGACATTGAATCAGACCCTATCAGGCAATGGAGACACTTCCCGACCAAACACAAGCACGAGACATCGGGTATGTACTCTGTAGATTCATTAGCCTCTCCTTATTGTTATGCTGGCGCATTGATGTGTAGACTCTTCGGAGTCCATAATTCTGCTAAGTTCTCTATAGATATGGTTCCTTTAATGGAAGCTGCAGTTCATGGCTATATTATGGACTGGGAAAACATTCTGTCCAACAAAATGGCCACCGAGATACTTGAATATAGAAGAAAGAGGTCTGTGGTTTCCCGGGTGATACCTCCTTTTTACTTCAGTGCCTATATTATGGACACCATCTGTTTTAATTCCGAATACCCCATTCTCGGATGGAAATGGACTCCCCAGGATCCCAATCCCATTCACATCTATCACAAAGAGCTATGGAAGGCCCATTATAAGAACCATTTGTATAGAATTTGTAATGGTTTTATTCTTCTTATACATTACTCCTTATTCAATAAGCCTGCCCTTAGGATATCCAAGGAAGCAGCAATTGACCTAACAACAGTGGGTAGTTGGTTTGGAGAAGAGAAATTCACCTATATAAGGCTTTTCGGTAGTCTCACTGATCCTCATGTTCTTCCTCTGTACATCCTCGATAAACTATTGGCCTGGGAATTATCATATCAGATAATAGTTGCAGGAATGTCAAAGACCCTTAGGGATTCCAAGAAACACATGTGGCCTACATTTCCCCTTCGGTGTGGCACCTTTACTCTGCATGATTATAAACATGCAGAGAAAGAGGCCGAGAAAATCAAGTTGTTAAATCTTGCAACTATTCCAAAAAGGCAGTATGACCCTAAAAAGGTTGCCTATAATGTTACTTCTCAGGCTAAAATCGCCAGATTTGATCATGAAGAGGATAGCTTTGACAACTTGTTTTCTTTAGCAGAACTATTTTTCACTGGCTTGGCTAAGACTAAATTGGGAACAGGAGGATTAGAAAAATTCAATAGGCTCAAGGCCCAGAGATTGGAAACCCTACCTTTAGATTTATTAGCTACAACCTCAACGGTTCAACCACAAGGCCACAGTGAACAGAAAATCACTAAGAATGCTCCCGAAATGGAGAAGGTTCCTGAGAAGAAAAAGACACCAGAACAGGAGCAGAAGCAGGTAACAATTAGTGAACCCCTTGATACACACATTAATGTTGACCCTAAGTTGATCAAGGAATGGGAACAATTCGATTCTATCATCAGTAATCCAGAGAACACCCAAGGGTTCACTACACCAGAGGTGTCTACAACATAGAAAACAGTAGTCGACACAGTTCCGATTGCAGGAACAAGCGGCCCACCCAAGTTCCATAAAGAAATTGAGATCATCCCTAAAAATCCCACTGATGAAATTGTTTTGCATGTAGAAGAGATACCACCACTAGATGTCTTCTATAGCCCTAAGCATAGGGTTGTAGTCAAAAGACAGAGGAAGAAGAGGAAAATTGATCACTCTCCTCTTTTGACTCCTCAGATGGAAATGATGAATGTGGTATGGAGGGAGGAAGTAAATCCCTCCGAAGATTTAACCAAACTTTCTTAGTATGCCGGAGCATATATAGCAGCAACAATAAATAAGGTTTCAGAGGTTAATCATTTATTGAAGGAAAAAGATCAGGCGATCACTCAGCTAGAGGCACAATCAGTAGAGCGGCAACAAAAAATAGAGCAGCTTAAACAACAGTTGGCGGAGCAGAGACAGCTTAATGAGCAATTAATTAATGAAAAGCAAAGAATTGATGAATAGGCCATCCTTAAGAAACAAGAGTTATCCCAAGCATTTAGCAAACTACAACTATTGAACGAGCAGGTTAATAAATCAAAAGAAGAGCAAATCGCTCAAATGAAGGATCAAATAGAACAATTCAAAGAATATCCAAAGGTAGAAGAAATCAGAACTTAAGCCCTGGAGATGATCAAGGCTCTATCTCGGCAGTTGGACCTTCTGTGTTATAATATCTCGTTGGCTGTTCCTTTATGTGATATCTCAGCAGCTATGATCGATAAGTCAGTAGATGCAAGGCTTGAGCTAGAGAAGGCAGATGAAAGCTTAACTAAGTTTCTATCTTGGCAAGATTCAAATGAAGGAAAAGCTGCCAACCTGCCAAAGATACAGGAGTCACATAAAGAAATTCTATTTTCCGAATGGGAGTCTTAGTTAATGAAAGCTGAGAGAGCTACATCCAGATGTAGATCAACGACAAATAATTTGATTGAATTAATCAACAACAGTCTGTATTTATGTAATCTAATAACAGAATGCTCTCAAGGCAAACTCCCACGGGTGAAAGCATTAGAACAATAGTGGAAATAGGAGCTAATGCATAGAGAAAAACTGATCGAAGGCATTCACAGCTTAACATGGGAAACGTTTTGGTTTTTCCTTGTAAAACCACATAGTCAGCGAATGGCGATGAAGTGTCTCACAGATGCGATCAATCACATGATCCCCGAACTTGCCGATGCCACATTTGCAGCTCAGTTACACTCTCGTATGAGTCAGCCACCAGAGGTCCAGCCAATGCTTGCCATTTGTCAACTCTAATCACAAGAAGATAAGCCGATTCAATGAATCCTTTCAACTGACTGCAGCACTGCTATTTCAAGATGAATTCCATATTTTTATGTTTTGGTTATACCAACGCATAACATATTTCTTTCATAGTTTGTTATTTTTGTAGTATTTATAGACCCTTTCATGTTTTTAAAAATGGTCCTCATTTTTTGTATTAAAACTTAAGTCGGGAGTTGCACTACTGTGCTTCCGATATATTTATTTTTATAAAAGACTGGACTTGAATTTTGAATTTTGACAAAGAAGGCTTTTATGAGATATGCACTTTTGCTTCCTATGAAAGTATTCTCAAATTAGAAGACAAAATTTTAATGTGATTCACATCGGAGGAGATCCAAATGCATACAGTACTACTATCTATGTTTTCGCTTTATTTTTCTATGTGAATTAAGCATTTATCAACTTTGCTATTATTGATGTGTATATGTTTCTACTTTAACCTTTCACTATTGAATGTTTCTGAATTGTCATCTATATATATATATATATATATATATATATATATATATATATATATATATATATATATATATATATGTCAGTGATATATTACGGTTAGTGTGATAATGTTTTAATTATTACTTTGTTCAATTAATTGAACAAAGTAATTATCATATGAATGCATATTTTTATTTATGAGTATGCCATCTCCATGTTTACTTGTCAATAAGAACAATCAAGAATCGCACTAAGAGAAAGAATTCCCGGGATAGATTAGTTATCTTTTTACATTATCAACCAATCATCCATCAACTCATATATCACTGGGAAAGTAGTCTCATTACATCCAGTCGGAGCCACCACACCAAATGGAAAAGGAGCTGCCTTAAGGTCCAGACCGGGTGGTTTTCCCCGATGTTGATGCAGCGATTTTAGAGGCATCAACAGAACCCTCAAAAAAATTCTTGGTTCTCTGAGCATCAAATGTATTTGCATGAAGATATGCACTTATTTTAATAAAACAATGCTTGTGGTCTATACGGGAAATTTGAGAAATATTCATCTCTCAAATATTTGGTGCAAATATCCTATGGGGTTTTTTCATTGTTATAAAGCCCGATCATTATTATCACTTCTGTTGGAACAGTGGGATGGGTACCAATACTCGGGTGAAGATCATTACTCTTTAAGAGGTTTTATACTATGCTCACTAGTTATCCAACGAGTCTTTGGATGTCTTTGGTGATTCAAAGGTTGTCATAGATTAGGTTATGGAACGATCAAATTTCAAGCCACCCATGCTTACTAATTGGATGCAAAGAATCAAATTGTTGGTGGGACTCTTCAAGGGGGTGACTTTTTTCGAAATTTATAGAGAACAAAATGGAATTGCAGATGCTCTTTCAAAATTAAGCCCCAGATATCATCCTGACGAGACAATATATTCTACCTTCCAAAATGACAATATGCATTGGACGAGAAAATCTTCTTCTCATAAGTTTTCTCTTTCTTGTGGCGGATTTACTACTTGCCATACTACTATTTTGTGGGACCATTTGTTGTGATACAAGGAATATTGTATTAGCTTTGACATATAGACTCATTTTTGCTTACATATTTTCAGTCATGTGATGTTGTTTTTGGGCATATTGATATTTCTGAGTTTGATGATAACTTGTATTAAATGCCATATTTTGGACATGTATTAGACCTTTTATTCATGGTGGTAGTTATAAGGTTTGGTGATTATGTATTAATTGCAATACGTAAACAACTTGTTATATAATACAAAAGCATGTTGTTTTTTCTTCCTGAAAAGCATGTTGTTTTTTTTTCCAAAAAATTCATGTGACTAAAATTAAAAAATAATAAAACTAATTAAATTATAATTTTATTTTAAATTATCATAATTATTAATTATAAAAAAAATTAATGCATAATGTTAGATCTAAAACTTTTGTGATCTATATTGTAAATAATAATTTTTTTCAGATTAATCATATCATTAAAATTTAATCAACCATTCAAACCAACTAATAAACACACTTGCAAACATAATTAAATATATTATTTTTATTAAAATTAAAAAACAACTCCAAGAAAATTTAAATTTAATAATTAAAAATATATATTTCTGGGTTAAACAATAAGATTTTAAATCCATGAACTATGTAAGAGAAACCCAAGTTTAAGTGCATTTATCAAAAGGAAAATCACGGGGAATTAGCTAACTCCACAACCCTAAGTTTTAAACATCTGGAAAAAGCATGGGGCCGGAACTACCTGCACAACCCTAAGTTTTAAACATCTGGAAAAAGCATGGGGCCGGAACTACCTGCACAACCCTAAGTTTTAAACATCTGGAAAAAGCATGGGGCAGTAACTACCTGGGTCCTGCACAACCCTAAGTTTTACATATATTATTGTGACCACGTTTATCGAAGGGGAAATCACGGGGAAGAAATACCTGCAGAACCCTAATTTCGGAAGCTGTTGAAACTGATTACCTACAATCCTCATTTACGCATTCCTAAGGTCCTGGTTTCTGGAGATTTCAAGCGATAAGGTGGAAATTGAATTCAATTGGTAGGATGGACAGCAAATTTTCTCGAATTAAGCCTTGAGCAAGAGGTACTCCGTCTCCATGCCAGCAATTCTGATAATGCTTCACCCTCAATGCCCAATTTTTATTTCAACAATTTCACTTGTGCACAGATTGGGCAGTGAGGGTGAATCATTACAGAATTAGCGGCAGCGTTCATACCTCGAGAGGGCAAAACTATGGAGTCATTTACAGGCCAGGATTGCTGTATCTAGAGAACGGGATCAATCAAATATGTTTACAAATGCTTTGCACAGGGCATTGGGGTTTTGGAAAGAAAACACAGATCGAAGATTGCTATATGTAAGGAGTTAAGGCCTTTGGAGGAAAACAAATTTTAGAATTATTGAGGCATAAGCTGTGGATTTTGGGGCTTTCAGAGAAAAACTGGAGCTTCATGTGGATTTCATGGTCAAATCTGTATGGCTTCCATTAGTTAATGTTGGGAAGTATCCAGTTATTCTGCTTGGATGCAACTCGTAGAATAGGTTAATCAATTCCTTCGTATAAAGTAATGGATGCATTGATGTCGGTGCGAGTGCAATTGTTGAAAGAAGCACGAGTTTTCCTCAGATTGCTCCATTTTGTAGAATTTCTCAAAGTAATACAACTGCTATCTAACATCCACAAGAAGCAGATTCATAAATAGGAGCAATTTGACTGTATTGCTTCATCCATTTCAATTGAAGGTACAACTACTGCTTCTTGTCCTCCATTGCATTTAAATGTAGAAATAGATTTCTGATACCAGCACGAGAAGGACACAACAAATATTAAAATGTTCTTAAGACAGCACCTTATTGTCTGTCATGAACTCTCACATTAATCTACATGCAGATCTAAAATGATTCATGAACTCTCACATTGATCTACATGCAGATCTAAAGTGATTCAGAAAGGAGAGAATAACACAGATGTTCTGGACAAGAATACCACAATACCACCATTTATTATGAGGTAGAGATTTGCATTTTATAAACATGCAAAACTTTCTCCTTATTTTAATTAATATAACAAAATATATGAATTAAAAATCAATTACATTATTAGTTAAAACAACTATAGAGATGTTTCCATCTTTCCTAGATTTTTGATGTTTCTTTTTTGAGTTTTTGATGTAGCCAAGAATGCAGTGTGTTTTTTCCTTGTTGCCCATTTAAGTAGATGTTTCTCATTCGTAAGCCTTTCTTGGTTGCCCAATTCCTACCTGTTTAGAGTGGGAAGCGTCGTGGCTTCCTCCACCAAATGATTTAAGATATGCTTCAATGTTTCTATTGTCAGCGATTTGGTTTGCATATGATCAGGAACCACATTGGCACCCCTAACCGGTGCCATTCAGCTCCGTGAGATTTGCCCCTGTGAAACAGCAGATCGATTTGCAGGCTTGCCCATCAGAAGCAGTGAGCGGTTGAAATTATTCATGCAGATAAAGTAGCATGAATTTGAGAACAAGACGAAATCTTCCACAACAGGGCCCTTCATTGACTGCCATTCTACAGCCGTTTGCTTGTTGTTGAATAAAGTGTCTACACTCTGCCCAAAAGTTGCTGACACTGACTTTGCCCCAACTTGTGTGGCGCTATTGCTACTAGAATTTGAACTTGAGCTTTCAGCCATTGTTACCATTGATGGCTTTCTTTGAACCCCATTATTACCACCATTGGAGGTTGCATATCCCAGCCATTGTTATCATTGATGGCTTTCTTTGAACCCCATTATTACCACCATTGGAGGTTGCATATCCCTTTACAACCTGCAGATTTTTGTCTCTAGTCCGACCTTTGGAAACAACATGTTTCTTTGATGAATTAGGTCCAATAGACTATTTGCCAGCAAGGCAAAAGGATGGGGCATTGGATAATGAAGCACCTCAAATAAGATCGATGTGGTGTTCAATAGAGCATGGGGGATGCAACCCCATGGGTTTGGTGAAGACATTTGCAAATTCTGGCTTTAGTGGAGCCATGGCAGGAGGTATTGAGTTGGTGATGTTTTCTGGCTTGACAAAGTGGACTAAACACAAAGAAATGCATTGGTTTATATTGACTTTCTTAATGGGAGCTTTGCCAGTAAGGTTGATGTGAGCACATAGGTGCGGCCCTCATGATGCAGGTGGTATTTGTGATCTTTAACATGATAAACAACGTGTCAGGCTTGTTGGGATGGAATCAATGTTGCTTAAGGTTGATGTGAGCACATAGGTGCGGCCCTCATGATGCAGGTGGTATTTGTGATCTTTAACATGATAAACAATGTGTCAGGCTTGTTGGGATGGAATCAATGTTGCTTGGGAGCGGGAGCTGGGATGGAATCAATGTTGCTTGGGAGCGGGAGCGGGAGCGAAAACGGGAGCGACCATTTTCAGAAGCTCTCGGTTTGGGAGCGAATCTGGGTGCGATTTTTTAAAAATATATATATTTTTTAATTTTTGATACATATATGTCAACAAAAACATGTAGAATGATGAATTAGACATAAAAAACATAGATTGATCATTGAACCATATCACATCAATCATCTAGAAATTATAATCGTCATCAACCATGTCCACAAGTTAGTAAAATACATGTTACAACTGCAACATATTAAGTCTCGTGAATCATGATTCATCAAATTCAATCTTAAAGTTTCAACTTCAAGCTTTCAAAATTGAAAATTCAATAACATTTATCATCATTGATCACCAAAGTTGTACTTGTAAGCTAAGTTTAACCATTACAAGAAGTAATATCTTAGATATTTCTAAGTCGTAACCTCTAACGGTTAACATGATATGAAATGTTATAAATTTATAAATGAAACATGAATAATGAAATGAAATGAAACAACTTTAGTCTTTCACGAAGCATCATATTCATAATTCACAATCATTACCAATGAGTTATAATTGCCAAGGCCCAACTTCAAACTTCAAATTTTCATTGTCACAGTGATATATTTTTTACAAAAAATATCATTATGATATGAAAGAGTCAAGAGTCAAGAGTAAAGGACTCAAAACTCAACAGTTATGAAAACTAAAGTCTAATAGAAACTAAAAAATACAAGTAAACTGTAAATCTACATGTGGCCCTTGCCACGAGAGTCTCCAGGAGTATAAGCAGGTCGTGGTGGTCTTCTAGGAGTCTCCCGCACAGATCGACGACCAGAACTAGAACCTCCACGTGAGGGTGTTGATGGAGGTGGCGGCAGCAAAGGAACAAGACTCGAACCTCGAGCATTGCCACTGGATGGTGGAGGTGGAGGTGGCATGGCTGCTGCAACTACTTCATCTTCATCCCTTACAAGTTCCTCTTCCAGTTCTTCAAGATGTACAATGCCATCCTCCAAATTGTCATCCTCTGGGTGATTGTCCCAAATTTTATATGTGGGATCCTCATAAGCCCGATCACAGTAATGACTTAGCAACCTCAAGTTGTAGTGCACATAAACCAAGCTTTCTGCTCGGTTTTCATTGAGTCTGTTTCTTTTCACGTTATGTATGTAGCTGTAGGTGCTCCAACACCTCTCTGCAGAATAAGTATTTACAACCCGTGAAAGAACTTTTTTTGCCAATTTTGGCAAAAGTCCCTGGCCGCCATATGTTTCCCACCATGTGAGAGTATCAAATCTATCTTTGTTGTCCATTGCATGGAAGTTACCATACAAACCAATGCCACTGAAGTATTTGCCTATTTCAAGGCGCACAGCTGCACATTCCTCCCTGTCAGGTATCAACTTTTCTAGTGCTTCCAAATATCCTCTAGTTACCTCTGCATCTAAATGGGGTTTGGTCCTAATCCCACCCCCTGGTGCAGGTTGGCCCAACCAAGATGTAGAGTAGTATTTTGGCGTAAGGATATACGCCAAGCAATGTAGTGGAAGATTAAGTCTATTCCACCGTTCACACACACAATCGCGAATCAGTTTGTACAAGTTGGGATCTCTGTTATGAACAATATCTTTTATTTGCCCCAACATGGTATCCATCTGCTCATACACCTCGCCAATCACTGGTTTGTCTGTATCTGCAAATTGAATCATGTGATAAATGGGCTTGGTGAAATCCAATACTTGCCTCACACTTGTCCAAAATTGACCATCAAGAGCGGCCTCCTCCACCAGTTCAAAACCTCGCCTGTCAGTTGCATTTGTAGCCCTTTCCTTTAACACCTGCCAATGTGGACTTGATACCATGCTAGCCAATGACTCTCTTACCTTCAAAAGGCGCCTGAAGGTGAGGTAATAGCTACCAAATCTGGTCTTTGCAATCTTCAACAACTCCAATCTCGAGTGACTGCGTAAAAGGCCATGGGTATTGCTATGATTTGCAATAAATTTTATCATTTGTTTGCCTTTCTTGTACAAATCACCAATCCATTGGTATTGTGCATTTTTGTTCTTGACAACATCATGCATCAGGAGGTTCAATGTGTGAACCAAACATCCAGACCAAAATATGTTGGGGTATTTATCCTCAATAATTGCTCCCGCTGCTTTACAAATAGGAGCATTATCAGTGATGACTTGGATGACATTGTATGGCCCAATACGGTCAATTGTTTCAAGTAATGCTTCTGCAATGTTGATGGCGGTCCTGAACTTGTCTGAGTAATCATGTGCAGTTAGAAAGATGGGACCACTAACAGACATAGCAAGAACACTTATCAATGACTTGCCTTTTACATTTGTTCATCCATCAGATACAATGGACACCCCATGGTCAGTCCAAGAACTTGTCATTCTATTCAAAGAATGTGATATTTTTGCTTTTTCATGATCAAGGCCAACGGTTCTTGCCTTGTCATACCCAGGGCTCTTGTATCCTTTAGGGGCATCATTTATGGCAGAAACCATTTCGTGCCAATAAGGTGAGCGAAGAATCTTTGAATCCACATCATTCCTACACCCCTCATCAAGGAACTCTGATATGGTTCTACACCTTAAAGCTGATGACCCTGTGCCTCCATATCCACTGCCTTGGGAGGATGCTGAAGGAGTTCTTTGTGATTGTGAGCTTGGTTCAAAGAAACCCCTTGATTTTTTTGATTTGTATTGGGCTTTCTCCTCTTCCCTTATGTATTTGGCTCTGTCCGCTGCTGACACCGCTGGACAAGTTTTGATTCCTATTTGTTTGTCTCCATCCCATGGCCTTTTCCCGCAGAGGTGTCTTCTAGCACGGGTGTATGAACCTGTGTAATCATTGTTGCAATGGGGGCAATGAAATTTAGTGGTTCCACCCCCTCTCTCTGTTTCAGCCCTGTTAACATATTTCCACAATGGGGTTTGGTCTTGTTTAGTTTTTTGAGGGTCATGTTCACCCTCCTCCAGCTCCTCCTCATCGGGGTTTTCATCAATTCGACTTTCTCCAGCTTCTTCATCCCCCTCTTCAGTTTGGCCCCTTCGTTTCCTACTCTCCAGCACCATAATAACCATAAAAGGGACCAAGGAGAGGAAAATGCCAAGAAATATAGCTAGGTCCATGGTGTTTGATGTTTGTAGGGTTTTGAATCTGCAAATTAATTTAATTTATTGGGATTAATTAATTTAATTTATTAATTTAATTTAAATTCATGATTTTTAAACTAAATAAACTAAATTAAATTAACTAAATTACTACCTAACTAAATTAAACTAACTAAACTAACTAAATTACTAAGTTACTTACCTCTTTGCAGGCTTGCTCCTCGCTTCTCCTTGCTCCTTTGCTCCTGCTCTCCAAGAAACTCAACTCAATGAAGTGATAATGAATTTTTATAGGCCCATTGGGCTTTTAAAACAAATTTATTTATTTATTTTTTAAATTTAATTTTTATTTATTTTTATTTTTATTTTTTTGGTTTTTCGGGTCCGTGGATTTTTATTTATTTATTTATTTTTTTAATTTTATTTTTTTGTTTTTCGGGTCTGCGGTTTATTTTTATTTTTATTTTTTTTTCTCCACCGGATCGCTCCCGGTGCCCCCCGAAACGCTCCCGGAGCGATATTTTAATGCTCGGGAGCGATCGCTCCCCGATCTCTCCCGGGCTTAAAATTTCGCTCCAGGAGCGATGGAGCGATCGCTCCATACAACGCTCCCGAAAATAGCAGGGAGCGCAATTTTTTTTATCGGGAGCGCGCTCCCGAGCCGCTCCTGCCTGGAGCGCGGATTGGGAGCGGGTTCAAGGGGGGGGGGGGCGCTCCCCCACAACTCTGGATGGAATGCCTAGTAACAAATCAGCACAATCGAGAGGAGAAACATCACATACCACAATATCTCAAAAAGGACCAATAGCAAAGGTGACAACACAATGTAGACAGTGAGACGAGGGTCTTCTTTTTGAACCCAACCTAGCTGATATGGGTTGGGGTGTGGAGTGGTGGGAAGGCTAAGGCGGTGAACCAAGTCCTGTGCAACAAAGGTGCCAACTTCATTAGCAGTCATGAGCATGAGAGGGGTCTACTTCGGTAGGATTGGCAAGAGAAACAACTGCAAGTGAGGTAGAGGAATTTGGTTGCTCTACCTCTGTAAAAAGAGTCTTGTTGGGGGTTCATATTTTGAAGTACTCGACACACTGTTGAAGCATGTGAGTTGGTCTTATGAAATGTACACCAGGGGGATGAGGGAGGGGCCACATTAGATGGACCAGTAGGAGATGGACCATTTTTGGTTTGAGGACATCGGTTTTGAGGAGCCACTTTATGTTATATAGCCAAGGCCCGAATAAAGGCCTAGTTCAAGGAAGTACTATCAAACAACTCAACTTCTCGACGAAAAACCATTAGCAAACCAGAATGAAATTTAATAATTAATACCTCTTTTGGATCAAAGATATGGAGTTGAATGCACAATTTGTAGAAGACATCAATGTATGCTTGCACTGATTGATTTGGTAGTTGTTGGAGTTGCAACCATTTGGCAAGGAGATTTTGGAGATATCCTAGGGGATAAAAACGTGCTCTTAAGGCTTGACAGAAGTCATCCCAAGATGTGATATGTGTGGATTTGGTCTCTGCTGGTTCCCTGAGCTCGACGACCAAGGATATATTCTCGAGTTGAGTATCCCACCATGTTTGCGCCAGGCCCTCCAACTATAGACTGGTGATTTGAAGCTTCATGTCCTCTTCCATCGTGAGACATGTTTTGAAATAGGTAGAGAGACTGCGGAGCCAAGAATCGATTCATTTGGCCCGAGAGTTTGGGCAATTTAAAGCGTGTATCCAGCTGCATTTATCAAGGAGGGTGTCTCTGTAGTTGTAGCGTAATTAGCTCTTGAAGAGCCATGGCTAAATCATGGACTGGGGAGTTCCTCGGATGAGGGTTCTCGACGGGGTGGCATGATTTTCATCCACCAAAGGAATTGAAAGGTATGACCCCAAGCAACTATCTGTGATGGGAATCTGAAGCAAGGAGGGCACACTAAGAAGGGTGCTGAATTGTTAAGCCACAAATCCCCTAAAAGAATTTCTTTGAACAGGTGGATAGCTTCCAAGATCTTATGCTCTGATACCAATTGATCTACATGCAGATCTAAAAAGATTCACAAAGGAGAGAATAACACAGATGTTCTGGAAACAATACCACCATTTTATTATGAGGGAGAGCTTTGCAATTTTGCATTTTATAAGCAATGCAAAACATTCTCCTTATTTTAATTACAAAATATATGAGATAAAAATCAATTAAATTATTAGATAAAACAACTATATAGATGTTTCCATCTTTACTATATTTTTGATGTCTTTTTTTTGAGTTTTAGATGTTGCCAAAAAGCAGTGTTTTTTCCTTGTTGCCCAATTAGTTAGATGTTTCTCATTGGTGAGCCTTTCTTGGTTGCCCACACATCTAGAGCGGCAATTTTCTATGTGGCATAACAGAGTGCGGGTTGCCTCTAAATGCAGGCTTTTCATGTCCGCAAAGACATCATCTTTGCAAAAAACAAACCCAGTTATATCAACTCATCAATAAAAAAATACTGCAAATTATTTGCTTTTGGGATTTTGGTGTTAACAGAATAATCTAGTTGTACCATACGATGCCTTTCTTCATTTGTTTGATGCGGTTGCTGAATTTACTTACTAATATATGCATTTTGGATAAAAACAGTGTATTTTATCGATACTGCAACTTTTTTGTTAGTTCCTAGTCATATTTGTACACTTTTGCTGCTGCGTTAGATGAACACAGACAAATATGAAGCTCTCATTTGCGTGACTCTACTCCAAGTCAAGAAATTCACATGATATTATATTTTTAAGATAATTTGTGTATCCTTGGGCTGATTGTTGTGCCTTGCAAAGTTGTAAGGGGTAATGCTGTGCAAGCCCACAAGTTCTCTTGCACGAAGGGGCACACAACAGAAGCATGAGAAAAAGAGAGAATATTTCTTCTAAATTATGACTCTATTTGTATTACCCATGAGTAGGTAATTCTAATTCAAATTTGTGACAAAATTGGTGATGGAAAACTAATATGGGTCTGCAGCTTATTATAGACTAGCTTAGAATAACTTTTAAGTTTTCACACATAAGAATGCTAAATATTGTTGGACATTTAAGATAGACAATATACTAAACTCGTCAGGTATCACCATTAGGTTTTCGGCATAGCTAAGGTTATAAAGGGGTTTTATAGTTATATAGGTTGATAATTAGGTTCATTTATAATGTGATGATCTTGGCCTATTTTTGTGCTAATACTATACTCTCTTGTTTATATTTTATATTAAAAATTTTAACCATAATTGGTGAATTTTGTATTAAGAGTGGCCAAAGTGGTAAAAGATTACAAAGAGAGCATATCTGCTGTTTCAAAATTTTTTACCATCAGCACCATCAGATTTTTCCTATCATCTAAGACTTTCTTTCCTAGTTTTACATTGGCTTGCATAGATACTAGCATGGCATGTATAACGCCTATAATAAACATTCAAAATGTATATGGATTTACAGGACATTTAACAGAATTGTTGTTGTAGATTTGGCTTTGGATGAATAGAAGGCTGGTACACTTCCATTGGTTCCTTATTATGCTATATTTCTCTTCCTTGGCTTTGTCCTCTGTCTGACCTGTAGTCTGTCCTGTAGATGTAGGGTCTAAAATAGATGCATTGCTTGTGTACTGAAGAGAGCACTTTATTTTGTACCAATCCATTTCAATTTCCGATTTTGTTTTGTTTTTTTTTTGTTTTTCCATATTCTCCTAAAATTCCCATAATCCTGTTGTATTGCTCCTGCTGTTTTCTTTTCATGTTATGTATGATTGCAAAGAGGAATCTGAAGAAATGTCATTGTTGGCGAGAGACTCTTTATATTCCTCAAAAGCCTGTAAACATCTTTGATATCTTTTGGATCCATTATATGCCAATTCCAAAAGGAGTCCTCTGCTTTCTACTAAAGTTTATGAAGACTGGGATGACCAGAGAAATACCAAAAACCCTCTTAACAAAGCTGAGGAGAAGTGAAAGCAAAACAGGGCGGCGTAAAAACCAGGCCAGATGAGATATTCCAACTCCATGCTAATCCAAAAGGGAAAATCCTGATGCTGACAATGAAATCTGTCCCACTGGCAAAACAGAGCCAGAGAAACAAAACCGCAAATCTCCAATAGGCCAAAAGACCAGCTTGCAAAGTCCACACTTCCTCAGAAGAGGGCGCCACACCAAATTTGGTTAATAGGGCCATCGACACACAATGATAACAAGACAAGAAACCAAAAAGGAAACAGACATTGAGACAAAATGAGGTGTTGAAAAATGTAACTAGTATCGGTCTTCATAATTGTATTTGAGTCATGATGTAATGTATTTGTCAAAAGAATGACTTTTTTTATTGTAAAAGATTTTGACTTATTAAAGCATGGGTTTCATGCTTGGGTCAATGATTAATAGGTCAAAGCCTCCATTGTACGCTTCTAGGGTTTGTGTCAAGAGTCCTTGCCCTTGTCATCATGTAAAAGACCTTTCTTGGACTTTATCATTCAAGAAAGAAATTTATTTTGATGTAAATTAGGTCTTTTTGCCCTTGTCATCATGTAAAAGACCCTTCTTGGACTTTATCATTCAAGAAAGAAATTTATTTTGATGTAAATTAGGTCTTTTAGGCCTTCTCCTCCAAGTCGGCCTCAACCTGGACAAATCAGCCTAATTGGGAGGCAAAATCTACTATATAAAGGCAACAACTCGACCTTATTTGGAGCACACTCACATAAGTTCAATCTTCAGTTGCCAGGGAATAAAAGAGGGTGCAAAATTCAAGGAGGAGAAAAACCTAGCAAAGGAGAAGGAAGTCTTTGTCAAGCAAAAGAAGTCAAATTTTCTCTCTCTACTACCACACGTGCGAAGTTTCTGGGTTACTGGGAAGGCCGAAATTGTGGACTTGAAGCTGGGTCGGAAATTCTGAAGCAGTAGGGCTGAAATTTTGTCTTTGATGCAGTATTGATGCAATATTGTTGTAGTTGATCTTTGAAGTTTGGAAGGACAATTTGAGGGCTGACTTGGTGGAGTGAGGAAGGTCTTTTGGTCTGGTCTAAGGTCTTGGTCTATTTCAATTTGATTTGAATCTATTAGTGGAAGAGTTTGACTGGGTTTTCCCTTATAGAGGGGTTTTAGCCTTGGCTGAGTGCCTACATCTGGTGTCGTTGATCTTCATGTTTTGATTTGATAATTGCTTGATGAAAATAAAGATAAAATAAGAACATAAAGAAAGGTAATAAGCCTATAAGATATCACAAGTAATTATCAATATAAGAAAATATTTCCGCCTTTTTGTTTTTCTAACATTGTATCAAAGCTAAGGTAAAGGAGGAAAGAAAAAGGCAGCTTGAATTTCTATTGAAAGAAGGGTTAAGAAGGAAGGAATAAAATAAGATCATTAAGGAAAGGATCATATAAGAAGAAAAACCTACTATCTATATCAAGTGAAGGAGATATTATAAAGTCTATGGCAACCTCAATGAAAACAAAAAATAAGCTAGAAGGAGCCTCCAATTACAGGGCATGGAAGAAAAGGATGGATCTTATTGTGGCTAAGCATAAAGTTTTGGATTTTTCTCAAGGAAAAGTTAAGAAACCTACAGATGATGTTGGAAAGGAAAAGTACAAGGAAACTGACATCTTGGCCATGAATCTAATAATAGATGGAGTGACGAACAATCTAATTCCATACATATCCAATATAGACTCTGCACAAGAAATGTATGAAGCCCTCTCCAAGTTGTTTACCATCAAGAACATTGGTCAGATAACTAATCTCAAGAATGAACTAAGAACAATAAAGATGACAAAAAATGATACTGTCATGATATTTTGTAAGGATCTCTAGAATAAGAGATGAACTCCAAACTATTGATGAAGTTGTACCAGAGAAAGAACTCGTGATTGCTGCACTACTAGGTCTACCAAAATTTTGGAGCTCTTTTGCATCAAGAATTAACAGTTGGAAGGATACACCAACTTTTGAACAAATGTGGAATGCATGCAGTCAAGAAGAAGCCCGAATCTCATTAGTAAGTGACAAAGGGACGATGAAGAAAACAACACTTCAAATTCCTACTCTGCCAATAATAAGAAGGGAGTATACAAAAAGTTTAAAGGACCAAAGTAGAAGGTTGATCTATCAAAGATTGAATGCTACCATTGTCATAAGATGGGACACTACAAAATTCAATATCCTGAGAATCCAAGATATAAGAACAGAGAAAAAGAAAATGCAAATGTTGCTGATGAAGCTTCACCCAAGAAAAATAAGATTGAAGAATCCAAAGTCAAAGACTTATTTGCTAAAGTCTCTTAGGGATACTATCCCTTGCATATCCTTCTACTTTAAGTTTTGTAATGTTTTTCTTTTATGTTTTGATTTCTATAGTTTGTAGATCTAATATATCTTGTTAGAACATTTTTGGATTGTTTAAGTTGTAGGTATCTCTTACAAAGATTGGATTAAGAGGGAGCCTTTCACCATTTTACCAAAAGATAAATATGTTGTTTTTTGTTTCATCTTTCATGTTTGGTTTTCTCCTCACATCAAGATTTATTTGTATTGTATACTCAATTTTTTATTTTTCCTTTTTCCTTTGTAGGAAAACTTGCAAAGTATTAAGGTTATGGAGGAAACTTCAAGGGAAAGACTTGAATCATGAAAGAAGTTTTGTTGCAAAGGAATCCCTTTAAAATTTGATGTCCTACAAGGTTTGTTAAAGAACAACTCAAGTTATGTCTTAAACTACAAGTTTTGTTGCTGAAGGTATGATCATTCTCACTTGAAATTTGCTTTATATTACTAACATCTTGATGTCTAGGGTTTTGAATCATAAAAATTCTTGTTAGGGTGATTAATCATTAGATTGAATCTACCCTTGGTAGGCTATCACTGTGAAACCCTAATCTTTAGGGTTCACTGTAAAACCCTAACCTCTTGATGCTAAGGGTATGCCAATGTTAATAATGAAACCCTAGTCTACTTAGGGGTTGTTGATAAAGTCTAGAACATATAATGAAATCCTATTCTTTTGAAGTTTAGGGTTTTGGTAATGTTGTGCTAAAAACCCTAGTTTTTAGGGTTTGGTGAATTAGGGTTTATAAACATAACTCTTGTAATAGTTATAGTAAGATCCTAGGAATGAAACCCTAGGTGTATATTCTTCCGTATGATTGAAACCCTAGTTTGGTCAAAATTGTTATCTAATTTTGGAATTTGATGTTTGCATCTAGGGTTTACATCATAGAAAGAAATTGATATAAGGAAATAACAATGAAACCCTAGAGATGAAATGTTGGTATGCTAACTTAATTGTTGATATTCATGTTTTAGTTTTTGAAATCTAGGGTTTGTAACAAAAACTTAGTAGAGATTGATATTCTAGGGTATGATAATGAAACCCTAGAAATATATTGTTTTTGATTATTGATATGATTTAGTTTTGATGATGAAATCTAGGGTTTGCAACAAACCCTAGTAGAGTTTGACATGTAATTCTAAAAGCACATTGTTGAAACTTTATGATTAGATTGATATTTTGATTGAGTTGTTGATATCTAAGGCTTTGTCTCGTATATGGAGTCTAGGGTTTATGACAAAACACTAGCGAGATGTTGAAGTCTAGTATATAAAAGATGTGACCCTTGCTATTAATGAACCTAACTAGGTTTAGGTATTTGGTGTCTAAAGCTTGAATGTTTTAATGCTTCCATTATAATGACATGATTTTGATATGGTTGACTTCATGCTTCTGTATATTTGTATTTGGTTGTACTCGCTATTAAATTTTGCAGGTACATAATCTTCAAGATGTTGAAGATGTTCATAATTATAGATGATAATAATAATGAGCATGAAGGAAGCTACAAGGATGATGATGATCAAGATGACCTTGATGCCATGAGAAGGAATGAAGCCTTGAAAGGTTGAAGTTTTTCTGATGTTATAAAAGAAGGTAGTTGTTGATCTCCCTAAGTTGAGAGAGAGCTTGGATAGAAGAAAGGGTCCCCAGTTAAGAGGGAGGGCATATTATGACAGTCATAAGTAAATGCCTTGAAGAAAGAATGAAACCAAAGAATGAATGAAAGTACTATAAAGGGATTTGCAAACAAAAGACTTGAGAAGTACTGACGTTGTATTTGGTGCTACTTGAGAAGTGAAAGAAGAAGAAAGCTTCCAACAAGTTGTATAACTTGATGATGATATAAGTAGCATCAAAATGATTGAGGACCTCGAAGGTTTGTGTTTACTTGTATATATACTTGAAGGTTTATTACTAATTATGGTTCTGAATGTATAGGATCTCTCTGTAAAAAGGTTGAACGTTTGAAGCATGCTTGGTTTAGTGGATATATCTGGTTTAGTGGCAACAAGATGCTTAGGAGGACATCTGGCCAACCTATGTGTTGATGTCTAGATCCCGAAGTAGGGAGAGTGGCGTTGGTCTTGGAGCTCCGACCTTGGAGACGCACCTAGATCCCTGGGTTGGTGTTAGATCTTAACAACATGATGGTACCTAGAGTGGCTAAAGCTTGAGTACACCTTAGTCCCACCCGATTAGAGTACCCAGGTCAGGTATCTAATCTATAGCACTGTGTTCTATGACTCTTCATAGAGCATATCATTTTGAGATCTTCCATGTACCTTTGTATATATGTAATTATGAATACCTCCCTAGTTAAGAGGGAGTGTTGAAAAATGTAAGTAGTGTTTGTCTTCATAATTGTATCTGAGTCATGATTTAATGTATTTATCAAAAGAATGAAAAATAAATTTTATTGTAAAAGAAATTGACTTATTAAAGCATGGGTTTCATGCTTGGGTCAAAGGCTCCATTGTAGGCTTCTAGGGTTTGTGTCAAGAGTCGTTATCCTTGTCATCATGTAAAAGACCCTTCTTGGGCTTTATCTTTCGAGAAATATTTTTTTTTGATGTAAATTAGGTCTTTTAGGCTTCCTACACCAAGTCGGCTTCAACCTGGACAAGTTGACCTATTTGGGAGCAAAATCTACTATTTAGAGTCAACAACTCGATCTCATTTGGAGCACACTCACATAAGTTCGATTTGCAGTTGCTGGGGAAGAAAAGAGGGTGCGAAATTCAAGGAAGGAGAAAAACCTAGCGTAGGAGAAGGAAATCTTTGTCAAGCAAAAGGAGTCGCATTTTCTCTCTCTACTACCACACGTGTGAAGTTTTTGGGTTGCTAGGAAGGCCGAAATTGCAAACCTGAAGCTGGGCTGAAACTTTGAAGTTGTAGGGCCGAAATTTTGTCTTTATGGCAGTATTGTTGCAGTTGATCTTTGAAGTTTGGACGGACAGTTTGAGGGCTGACTTGGTGGAGTGAGGAAGGTCTTTTGATCTAGTCTGTGGTCATGGTCTATCTCAATTTGATTTGAATCTATTAATGGAAGAATTTGATTGGGTTTTCCCCTATAGAGGGGTTTTAGCCCTGTTTGAGTGTCTACATTTGGTGTCGTTGATCTTCATGTTTTGATTTGGTAATTGCTTGATGAAAAGAAGATAAAAGAAGAACATAAACAAAGTTAATAGGACTATAAGAATATCACAAGTAGTTACCAATATAAGAAAATCTTTTTGCCTTTTATGATTTTCTAACATGAGGGACTGGGAAAGGTTTTCCCAAGCCCCTCCCACTAAATATAGAACCAAAAAAATAACCTCCTAAAAAGCCAATACTAGACAAAGATACCGAAGGACATATGAATGAAGACAACCACTATGTTGCTCTATGAAATAACAAGCTAAGGGAGTCGAACACTTAAACACAAGGTTCCAGAAACATGTTGACATATTTAGAGAGTTACCATCTAAATATGATCTTGGGAACTGTTTGTAATGTCCCAAGGGATGAAGTAGCCTATCAATCCTTGTATGCTATAGTCTTTGATAAAGGGGAAAACCCCAATACCCAATGTTTGGGCAGCATAGAGCAAGTTATGGGGCAACTGGGGCCAAAAGCCCAAAGTTGGGGTTTGCTATGAAACCCCACTCAATTAATTAAGGAGGAGAAAACCCCATAATGAAATCTATAAATACAAGAGAGTTAGAATCATTTGATCATCATTGGATGGATTAATTTGTCTCAATTTTTCTTGAGCCCGAGGTTCTAAGGGTTTTAAGACCCCTTTCTCTTCTTTGGCTAGTTCCGATGGAGGTGATCCCACTCTACCTAGTCACCCTTTCTTTCTTGTTTTGACGTAGGTCATTGGAGCAGTTTTGGCTTTGATTGAAGATCACCTATTTCCTGTTCTAGCACAATATAATTCATGGAGTAGTTTTGATCAATTTTGTCACATTGGAGCAATTCAATTTAGTTGGAAAATTTGATTTGAGACAGTTAGCCATCTTTTGTCTGGTACATTATCTGGCTTTGACATTCAAATGAATTCGTGGGATGCTTTGCTATTGTGATGTTTTGTAGTAGAGGACCAACGAATAACAAGGATCAACAAGTTAGATATTAATTACCCAATTAGGGCAGTGTCCTGTGCACAACGAATCATGAGATATTTATGTGACAGAGCAAAGCTTGGGCCATTTGAAAGCAACCAACCGCGGGTTTGAATGGGCAGTCCTAGAAAAATCAAAATCTTTGGTTAAAGTTCCATCTGCAGGTCTTCTTCCTCGGTTCTATAAAAATTTACGCATACTCTGTGTTGAGATTTGTAGCGTGGGAGGTACTCCAAACCCTAGGCTAGAGGGTTGTGGAGGAGTTGGCACACAAGTGTGGCTTGTGGGCGTGAAACCCAAGCTTGGGGTTTTGTACCCAAAGGTGTTGGGCTAAAACCATGAGGAGATTTCTACATGTGATGATTTGAATTGATAGAGGACTCCGAGAGTAACCAGACGCAATGAAAATCACCTGAATCCGAGTTGTAGAAGTGAAGATATGAATTTTTGAAGTTGCTGGTGGGTTTTTTGTGACACAAAAGTTAGGTCGGCTTGGTGATTTTGTGTGTCACATGACAGTTGGATGACACCACATGGACCCCTTATGTTTTGTATAAATATAAGGTGAGCTGGGAGGAATTTGACACAGCCAAGATGCATCTTCTCATAGAGATCACATCTAAGGCAGTCGCAGCTAAGAGAGGAGGCGCAAGTTAGGGCGCGCAAGTTATTCAGGACAGTCGTGAGGGCCGTGTGAGTTTGTCCTGAACAGTTGCGAGAGTTGCATGGGTTTTCTTAGAATAAACGTGAGGATCACGCGAGATCGCCTGATACAGCCGCGAGGCGTGCAAAGATTTTTCTGGAGTAGTTGCAGATTCAGGCAGCGCAGGTTTTCTCAGGACAGTCACAAGGACTGCGCGAGATTACCGGGTACAGCCGCAAGGTATGATTTGATGTGTTTATGTTGAGTTGGATGCTAGGTGGATGTGGGTCCAGGTTGGACTAGTTGTGGGACTCTGTAAGAGGAAGGGTATTCCTAGTGGTTGGATGCTCTAACTAGAGTGCAGATGCTACAACAAGGATTGGTCACTCGTGGTCTGTTGGAGGGCAGCGTGAGAGTGGACCAAGTGTGGACAATGGATTGGACATTTATGGTTTGTTGGAGGACAGCGTGATAGTCCCTAAGTTGGAGCCCGGGTGCACCATCTTGATGGTCTAAGGTGGTTGCTAGAGTGGCAGAAGAAGAGCTCAAGGGTTCTGATAAGCCAAGAGCAGTTTGAGTTGCCCTAGAATTGCCTCGTGGAGAAGGATATCTACAACAGAAGTTGGGCAGTGCTCCTAGCCCATGTTCATTGTTGGAGAAGGACTTCTAGTAGTGATAGGTGGCAACCCTCTATGCCCTATGTTAGTCTTCATTGGAGCAAGGCAACAAGACTATAGTGGGCTGAAGTCTCTGAGTAGCAGTGGGTTGAGAATTGTTCACAAACGGAGTTGTGAATAACTCGACAAGAGTCTCGATGTGTTGAAGGACTAACGGTTAGCGAGAGAGAAGGTGGAGCCGAGTTCAGTGACCTAATGGAGCTGGTACATTGATTGAGGCAAATTAGAGTTGCTGCAGATCAGGAGCCAAAGGACCTGGCATATGTGTTCAGGGTATGACCAAGAGGAGCTGAGAGAGCGTGTGACAGCCAGATGGGCAAAGTATCTTGATCAGGGTAGATTGGTGGTCATCACGACAGACACCAAGCCCTAGTTGTTGTTGTCTTGTATCAATGGATGCATGAGGGCCATTATCCCTAGTACGGGAGCCCTAGATTGTTGTATTATTCAATTGAATTAATATAACAAAGTTGGGTTATTGTACAAATCTGTGTAAAAATTTGTCTTTATTTGTGCAAGTGTGATTTACTGCTGTTTATATTTCGCTGTAGTATGTTTTGATACTTGGTTTGGTAGCGTTAGTGATTTAAGATTCTATCCTAGACACCAATATTGTGGAAAAACAACATGGTATTAAAACTACTTTAGAGGGCCAGTGAATCAGAGTGTGCACAACGAAGCAGCTCAAAGGGAGTTGTGGTTGTCTAGATCATGGAGCTGATTGTTCAGTTGAAGACATGGAGATGTGGTCTTAACTAGTTTGGCAGCGAGATTAGCTGGGAGTTTTGGTTGTGAGCTTGGGGAACAACAATTTGTTGTAGTACAGGTTGCTGATCATGGACTTCCTATGACTTGTCATAGATGGTTGGGACAACTTGAGGATTGCTTTGGCATGGATAAGATTAGCATGATCGAGATTGCTTCATGTGATGGAATGGATGTTGGTAGACTAGTTTCTCCATTGGATCGCGATGCTGCATATCCATGATTGGAGGGATTTGCACGAGTTGTGTTTGATCCAAGAGGATGAGGTATTGCAGGATTGGGTTGCGGGGATGGTGAAACATGTTCGACCACAACTCATACTGACCTTGTAGGACATGAGATCAATGACTGGTTGAGCCAGTGGAGATCGTGTAGACTCAAAGCGAGTCTAGCTTTAGAGGGAGCAACCCTATGGAGGATTGGGATCTTCAGGGTTAGATGTGATGAGGTAGAGGCACTACCAAGATTGCATGGTTCATTCTACAGAGTATGCTGCAGTGATGGACGCTAGATGGGGTAGTGTCGCCGATGATGGTGATGGAGGCTTCCTAGTGTTGGAAGTACCTCCCTCACCAAGAGGGAGTGTTGAGATTTGTAGCTTGGGAGGTACGTCAAACCCTAGGCTAGAGGGTTGTGGAGGAGTTGGCACACAAGTGTGGCTTGTGGGTGTGAAACCCAAGCTTGGGGTTTTGTACCCAAAGGTGCTGGGGCCAAAACCATGAGGATATTTCTACATGTGATGATTTGAGTTGATAGAGGACTCTGAGAGTAACAAGACGCAAAGAAAATCACTCGAATCCGAGTTGTAGAAGTGAAGATACGAATTTTTGAAGCTGGTGTTGGGTTTTTTGTGACATAAAAGTCAGGTCAGCTTGGTAATTTTGTGTCACATGATAGTTGGATGACAGCACATGGAGCCCTTATGTTTTGTATAAATGTAAGGTGAGTTGGGAGACATTTGACACATCCAAGGTTGTCTTCTCATAGAGATCACATCTGAGGCAACCGTAGCTAGGAAAGGAGGCATAGGTTCGGGCGCGCAAGTTGTTCAGTATAGGTGCAGGTTTGGGCGCGTGAGTTTGTCCTGAACAATCACGAGAGCTGTGCGGGTTTTCTCAGAACATATATGAAGATTGCGCGAGATCGCCCAATACAGCTGCGAGGTGCGCATAGATTTTTCTAGAGTAGTTGCAAATTCGGGCTGCACGGGTTTTTTCAGGACAATCACGATGACTGCGTGAGATTACTGGGTACAATCGCAAGGTATGATTTGATGTGTCTATGTTGAGTTGGATGCTAGGTGGATGTGCGTCTAGGTTGGACTAGTTGTGGGAGATTGTTAGCATCCAAGAGGAAGGGTATTCCTAGTGGTTGGATGCCCTAACCAGAGTGCAGATGCTACAACAAGGATTGGTCACTTATGGTTTGTTGGAGGGCAGCGTGAGAGTGGACCAAGTGTGGACAATGGTTTGGGCATTTATGGTTCGTTGGAGGACAACGTGATAGTGTCCAAGTTGGAGCTCGATGTGCACCATCTTGATGGACTAAGGTGGTTGCTAGAGTGGCAGAAGAAGAGCTCAAGGGTCTGATAAGTCAGGAGCAGTTTGAGTTACACTAGACTTGCCTTGTGGAGAAGGACATCTACAACAGAAGTTGGGCAATCCTCCTAGCCCGTGTTCATTGTTGGAGAAGGACTTCTAGCAGTGATAGGTGGCAACCCTCCATGCCCTATGTTAGTCTTCATTGGAGCAGCGCAGGAGGTCTGAAGTCCCTAAGTAGTTGAGTAGCAATGGGCAATTCAGAGTTGTTCACAAACGGAGTTGTGAACAACTCGACAAAAGTCTCGATGTGTTGATGGACTAACGGTTAGCGAGAGAGTAGATGGAGCCGAGTTCAGTGACCTAATGGAGCTGGTACATTGATAGACACAGATTAGAGTTGCTGTAGATCAGGAGCTGAAGGATCGGGCATATGTGTTTAGCGTACAACCAAGAGGAGTTGAGAGAGTGCGCGACAACCAAGTGGATGAAGTATCTTGATCAGGGTAGATTAGTGGTCATCACGACAAACACCAAGCCCTAGTTGTTGTTGTCTTGTATTAGTGGATGTATGAGGTCATTATCCATACGGGAGCCCTAGACTGTTGTATTATTTAGTTGGATTAATATAACGAAATTGGGTTATTGTACAAATTTGTGTAAAAAGTTGTCTATATTTGTGCATGTGTGATTTACTGCTATTTATATTTTGCTGTAATATGTTGTGATACTTCGATTGGTAGCGTCAGTGATTTAAGATTCTATCCTAGACACCAGTATCATGGAAAAACAACACTCTATATACAAACAAACATTCGGTGGTGTGACGCAAGATGGTCAGCGACGCTTTTTCGGTGGGTCTCGTCTCAGTTATAGTGGCGAAAATATTTGCATAACAGTGGAACAGATGAAACAAGAGTTTTCATGACTGTCGAGGGTTCCCGTGATCATAACTGTGTAAGGGTAGGGAGGCCGTTGTTCATTTTCCTGAAGTCGTGCTGAGTAACAGATGACAACCTGAGGTAATTGTGGGCTAGTTAGGATCACGTCATTTAGTGGCATAGTTCAAAACACTGCAAGACCAAAAGGGAATTCGTTGCAAAGGACATCCTGAGGCTTGGTTTGGACATTGTGGCCAACACAGTCCAAGGTATCTCTGCTAATAGGGGTTCTAAAAGGGGCTGACGCTAGCTCGTAGGACCTATTTGAGACTATTCTAGATTGGCCAACTATTCCCAGAGTAACTTGGCCTTCTAGGCTGAAAAGTCAGAGCAATATTACTTAATAGATTAATATAGTGTTATAGCACAGAGAGCTAGAATACTGATTTACTAAATTTGAACTTTGGTGGATTTATTGTTTCTGGATATTTAGCCTCATTTTATTGTGTTATTGAGGCAATCATATTGTTATTGGAAATGTTTATTGATGTTGGACATCCTTATGCTATTCAATGATATCCTCTGTTGAATGAATGAATATGTACTTATAGTCATATAATCTATTTGATTGATTGAAGAACTCCTAGCTAGAGCAATAATCTTAAGGGAAAAATTCACCCTAGGATTTTACAATGGTATTAGAGTTGGAATTCTCCCAGCTTGTGAGTGTATAAGCCTTGTACGCTTCCAGGGGATACAAGTAACATTACGGTAAAAAAAAGAACAAGGAGGACCAAATTCCAGGTATCTTTTACATGTACCAATTCATGGACATAGAAAAATGGCAATTTTGTTATTACAAGGACATCAGTTAATTCAGAGACAACATGAAATAGCCCGGGTATTAGCTCAAGGACAACAACAATTAACACAACTACTTGCCCAACTCTTAGGGAATTCAAACGTTGCTGGTAATAATGATAATAGATTGAATTTTGGTAACATGGCTAGTGTTGAAGGAAGTAGCAGCCATAATCCAAACCCCATCAATACTTTCGTACAACCTAATGCCAGGTCAATCGATGGAAGTGACCAAAGATCCTTACTTTTTAGGTTTTTGGACAGTGAACAAGCCGCAATTTAAGGATCAATAGAACAAGATGGACTCTTTAACGAGTACTTTCGGGAGCATGCAACACTAGAAGAAAGTACATAAGCAGGCCCAACTTTCTGAGAATACAACAACATCAAATACCATAATAGACCTAGGGAACAACGAAATCCAGATTTGATGCGCAAGGTAGGAAAGCTACCCATCCCCTCTTTTGATGGGTCATCAAAATGCTCAACAAGGGCTTGGGTACAAAAGTTGGACACCTATTTTCGACTTAATTCGATTAAGGAAGTAGACGTTATCCAATTTGCTGCACTACATATGGAGGTAGAAGCACACAAATGTTGGTATCATGGACTGGCTATGTTGGGGCATGCAAACATCACTTCTTATGTAGACTTTACACAGAGGATGATGGATCGATTTGATCGAAGAAACCCAGATACACACTTCAAAGAGATGTACAACTCAAACAAATGGGATCACACAAAGACTATATCATGAAATTCAAATGAACTGTAGTCACGGTGATAGACATATCTGAAGAAAGACTAATCATGCTCTTCATAGAGGGATTATCCGAACCCTTACAAGGTTGGGTTAAGGCATTCAATCCCGCAACTCTACAAGATGCCTTCAAGAAGACTTCAGATATGGGCCACAAGTCCCTCCAAAAGACAAGGTCAAGAAGATATCTTTGGACAATGAAACTAAGAAGGATCGGTTGGATGAAGAAACTTGAAACAAGCTTAGAAGAAAGAACCTTTGTTTCACTTGCAAAGAGCCATGGGAACCTGGTCGCTGATGTTTGGGGAAGGGAAAGATTCACTACATTGAAGTACTGCCCGATAGCAATAATGAGCGCGACATGGCACAACCGCCAAGCAAGGAGTGTAGCATTTATGAAGAAGCACCAACCTCTAAAAGCAGTGAGGAGACCACTTCCGAGAATAGGAGGAGATACTATCGCAGCTCTCTCAGGAGTCCCTAAATATGACACCTTCAAATAGGCAACGAATCATAGCATTGATAGATGGTGGAGCAACATACAACTTTATTGATGTAGCTATGGTGGTAAGGAGAAGCATCCTTGCCCAAAAATTTTGGGCTTTGAAGTGAGGGCAACTGATGGATATCATAAGACATGCACTCAGGTAATTCCATGTTTGAGTGTCACATTAGGTAAGTATGCACTTACTGATGATTTTTATATGATATAATTGGCAGATACTAATGTGTTTCTTGGAGTACAATGGTTGTACTTGCTAGGGAGGTTCGTAATGAACTACCAAGCAATGGAAATGGAATTTCGAGACCCAAAAGGCAGCAAGGTAGTGCTAAGAGGCATGACTAATGGTGGTCCCTGAGTTGTAACAACCCAACAAATGGAGGTCATACCCAAACAAGGCAAAGTCACTTGCATGTCAGCTTGTAGAACTACAAGTAACAGCTTACAATCTAATGAGGCCAGGTTTGAAGAGACTGTGGAACATGACACATTATTGAGAGATTGGAGAGCCCATCTCTAAGTAGAGTACTCTAAGAATAAATTTGCATGCGAAATATTGGACATTCTCATTCATGATGGCAGGTACAAGGTGGAAAACGAGAGGCACTCTACAACCCAATATAGGGGAGATGTGTAGGTGTTAGATGTTAGAAGTTAGATGTAAACATTTTTTAAATTCATTTTTTTTATATTGTAATTTTGTTTTTATTAATAAAATTATGGACAATTTTTTGGATAAAAAAATCATAATATACATAACATATAAATAGTAGTCATAATTTAAGATCCATTTTGCCATAGAAATTAAAATAATGATTCCATAACCATATTTAAATTTATTTAATAAGTACATCAAAATTTAATATTTACAATATAACAAGATTTTTAACCATGAATATTCACTTCACTTTACCATGGATATTTTTAACTTCTAAATAGGCTTTGTTACAATACCATGGGCTAATACCATGACTTATCAATACCACATGTCCAAAAACCATAATTCATTTCAAAATCAAAATATTTTATTTTAATTTAATTTTATAACATTTTTAAAATTAAAACTTAATACTTACAATCAACTTACTATATAACAATTTTTTTAACCATGGATATTCACCCCATTTTAACATGGATATTATTAACTTGTAAATAGACTTTCTTACAGTACCATGGCTTATCAATACTACTTGACCAAAACCATAACTCATTTGAAAATCAAAATATTTTATGAATATTTTGTTTTAATTTAATTTTATAACATTTTTTAAATTAAACCTAAAAGCAAAAAAGTATGGGAGAGATGTTGTAGTGGTGTAAATGTTTGTAAATGTTTACATGTGGGCTCAATTAAAAATAATAAAAGGTCTATGTAGAGATGTTGTAATGTTCAGTACACATTTTGATTCAATCAAAAAAGAATTAAAAAATAAAATAAATTAATAATGATAATTATCAATAAAACATTTTTACTTGGTCAATTACGTAAAACTAAAATAAATAATAAATAAAAAATAAATAATTATATTTATATTTATAATTATAATTAATATTAAAACCAACATAGATCCATCTTAACTCTAGATCTACCAAGCGTCGAGGGGGATTAAATATCTTGAGATGTAAACCTCTTTTAGAGTGAAAAGAGATTTGATCCCTCTTAATGCTTGATAGATCCAGAGTTAAGATGGATATAGGCTGGTTTGTTCCTGAATCTACACTGAGGGAGAAGCTCATTAGAATTACACATGACAAACCAACTGAAGTCACTCACCCTCAACTCAAGAACTATACAACAGTGCGTATAGAACAGACTGATCTTAAGATACAGGCCATGAAGAAGCACAGATTGTAGTCCCAGAGCCCTCCAAAAGGCTTAAGGGAAGAAGCACATGCCACATTGGTTATAAGGGGCACTTCAAGGGACATGGAAAAAGGTATATAGCAACAAAACTACCTCTTGGGATGACCAAAATTACAGGAAGAAAAGATCTGATCCATGGAAATAAGATGATTTTCAGCCCACCTCCAAGTCAGGTAGTCATTATGAAGGCTGCCAAATCATTCTTGTCAAAGGCAAATGGCTGCAAAATTGCAAGGGCAATTGTTGCCATTGAATCTTCGTAGTATAATGGTCTATTCTCTCACACAGGGCTGAAGATTTTCAATGGCCAGCCATGCCTAGAAGACAACACCATAAAAATTGGAAATAAGTCACCTTCAAGGAAAAAGGAGCAAGTAGTAAAGCATGGACAGCATGTGGAAAATATTGCAAAGGTTTCACTACTTAAGGGAGGATCCACCACCAACAAACTGTTTCTAAAGATTGTTTCTATGCTAAGAGAAGGAGCATCAATAAGAACATACAACTATATCTTTTGCCCATAATTCATTTATGATGAAACAAGTGAAAACAACAACTGTGGTGTGATGATGATCCCTGTTGGCATGTAAAGGAAGTTACAAAGGCTGAAGAAGAGTTTTTGGAAGGGAAAATTTTGTTGCGCCTAGATTTGTCATTGCTTGGGGACAAACAATGTCAAGAAGGGGGGATTGTAATGCCCCTAAGGGATTAATTGGTCCAAGGGACGAAGTAGCCTATCAATCCCCGTAGGCTAGTCTTTGATAAAGGGGAAAACCCAAAATACCCAATTCATGCGTAGCGGAGAGCAAGTTTTGAGGCAGCTTGGCAAAAAGCCCAAAGTTGGGGTTTGCTATGAAGCCCACTCGATTAATTAAGGAGGAGAAACCTCCACAAGGGAATCTATAAAATACAAGAGAGTTAGAATCATTTGATCATTATTAGATTGGATTAATTTGTCTTTGTTTTTCTTTAGCCCGAGGCTCTGAGGGTTTTAAGACCCCTTTCTCTTCTTTGACTAGTTTCGATGGAGATGATCCTACCTTACCTAGTCACCTTCTCTTTTTTGTTATGGCACAAGTCATTGGAGCAGTTCTCATTTTGATTGAAGATCATCTATTTCTTGTTCTAACACAATATAATTCATGTAGTAGTTTCTGATCAATTTTGGCACATTGAAGCAATGCTCTATTTAGTTGGAAAATTTGATTTGAGACAGTTAGCCATCTTTTGTTTGGTACGTTATTTGGCTTTGACATTCAAAGGAATTCGTGGGCTGCTTTGTTGTTGTGATGTTTTGTAGCATAGAACCAACGAATAACAAGGATCAATGAGTTAGATTTTAATTACCCAATTAGGGCAATGTACTGTGCACAACGAATAAGGATATATCTATGTGATAGAATGAAGTTTGGGCCATTTGAAAGCAACCAAGCGTGGG
The DNA here is from genome assembly GCA_031772625.1 of Pinus tabuliformis. Taxonomy (NCBI): domain Eukaryota; kingdom Viridiplantae; phylum Streptophyta; class Pinopsida; order Pinales; family Pinaceae; genus Pinus; species Pinus tabuliformis. The sequence goes on from CM062807.1 coordinate 683,227,910, forward strand.
TTTGAATGGCTAGTCCTGGAAAAAGAAGTCTCTGGTTAAAGTTCCATCTGTGGGTCTTGTTCCTCAGGCCTGTAAAAATTTACGGTGGCTCTGTATACAAGCCGCCATTTAGTGGTGTGATGCGAGACGGTCGACGGGGCTTTTCTGGCAGTTCCCATCTCAATTATAGTGGCTAAAACATCTGCATAATAATGAAAGAGACAAAACAAAAATTTCCGTGACCGTCGAGGGTTCTTGTGATCATAATTGCATAGGGGTAGGGAGGTCGTTGTTCATTTTCCTGAAGTCCTACTGAGTAATGAACGACACCTTGAGGAAATCATGGATGAGTTAGGGTCATGTCATTTAGTGGCATAGTTCGGAATAGTGCGAAACCACAACAAAAAGGGAATTCGTTGCAAAGGATGTCTTGAGGCATGGTTTGGGCACTGTGGCCAACCCACCATGAGGCATCTCTGTGGATAGGGCTTCTAAAAGGGGTTGAGGCTAGTCTGTAGGACCCATTTGAAATTACCATTCTAGATCGACCAACTATTCCCAAAGCAGCTCGGGCTTCTAGGTTGGAAAGTTAGAGCGATATGAGTTAATAGATTAATATAGTATAATAGCACAGAGAGTTGGAATACTGTTAAAATTGGCAATTAGGGCCAAACTCCATGTGGGTCGTCCTATTTATGGAAGCTGATATTTTTCTTGGATTCCTCTCGTCGAAAGGTGTAGGATTGATCTAAAGATCATTCGATTCCGACATGTATTCATGGAGATATGAATTTATTTGTGTTATGTGACAATTCGTCAAGGTCGGCCAGCAACCAAATTAACCCCAACTTATCTCAACATTGCACTATAAATAGAGATGGCTTACAAGTCATTTTAGACACACATATCTTGTGATCTCTCTCCACTTGTTTGGGTTTTGGTGGTAGGAGAGATCTAATGGAGAATACGCTGCCCTAGAGGAAATCTAGCCCTAGCCCTAGATGCACTCAAAAGAGAAGGCTCTTCGCAGTCAAGGAGGGAGCTCTATTCGTAGTTCTAAAGTGACCTAGCCACAGTTCTAGGAGGAGACACTTCTACGCAGTTAAGAAGGGTTTCATATGCAACAAGAGGAGGCATTTATACGCAGTTAAGATGAAGTCTAAAATGCTATCTTAATGGAGACCTAGCCGTAGTTAAGAAAAGGAGAATATGTTGTCTCAATGTGCCCTGTTGACCACTACGTGTCAACTTCCCAGCAGTACACCCCCTTTTCTTCGCAAAAAAGGGATAGCGCTTGATCGACATGTCCGTGCCATTCGACAGTCATCGACAACTTGATCAATTTATGTTGTAAACTCAGTCTGCATGTGTGAATTGTAAATGATCTTAGCAGATATGAGTCATGTATGTAAATTGCCTAGGTGGACCTAACTTTCTAGTGATAATCTACGTTCCGGAAGGTTTTTCGTCTCACCGATCCATGATCGCAGAGTTTTCCTTTAGCCTAACCCCAAAGTCGGAATGGCTTTTGTTATTAGAATCTTAGGAGAATCCTAGTGTGTTAATCTGCTAGATTATAGTTGTGTCGCAGAACTGGGTGGTTTATGAGGGTCTATGTCAAATGGGTTCTCCCCCTTGAGATGTAAAGTTGTAAAAGTCATGATGTAAAGTGTCTTGAGGGTTAGAAAATGTTTTTAATCCCCTCTTAAGTCCTAAGTCCTAGGTCACTTTTCCAAAGGCTAAGTTCGAGGATCCATTTAAAAATAAATTAAAAAAATTAAAAAATTGAAAAAAAAAAAAAAAAAATAATAAATAAAAAAAAAATAATAAAAAAATAAAATAAAGTAAAAACTTAAAAATCATAAAATAATAATATTTTGAGTAAATAAATGCAGAATTTCAATTTTTTAATGCATTAAAAATTCGACGGATGAGATTAAGAGATATCTTGATCCTCATCGACGGTCGAAATCATTTTGACATGGATCACTCGAACTAGCTGTTGGGAATTTTTATTTTAAATAGGGTGCTAGGGGTCATTTGAGAGGAGATTTGATCTAAAAGTCTGGTGCTAAAGAAAGCTCTCTTGTAGTCATTTTTTGTGCAATAAAGAAGACTTTGGGGTTAAAAATCTTGCTAGTGTTATTCTTCTGAAAATGTTGTAAGATTGTTTTAGTTTTTCTGCATAATTTTATTTTCAGCCATTGATGATAGCTTAATGAAGATTGATCTAGGCACAGGTATCTTGTCTGATCTTTGGGGTTTGAATAATAGTTTAGATTCTGAAATATAGTGGCAGGTATCTCCATTTGATCGGGGTTTCACTATTGTTTTCTCCTTCTATGTTAATGGTTGATTTTAAGCTGTGTAGGAAATCCTTTTTTCAGATTACTGGGCGTTAGGGGAAGTTTTCGGCTGAGCCAGCCAACTCCCGGGTTGTGTTTTCTGAAAGAGCCCAGCCAGTTCTTGACCCCGGGCTTATCATTCGAAATATTTTTTATGAATGTATGCAGGGTTTTCTGAAGTGTTTTACATTAAAATTAAATTCTGATAATATTACTGTGATTATTGATAAATCTGGCTTCTTAAGAGCTTTCAGTTTGTAAATACTGTAAATTTTTTGCTGGGTTTAGGGTTTTCAGTTTTTGTTTTATGCACATATCATTTTTGGGTGATTTTTCCTTCCAGGTTGCAGGGTTTCTGAAGATCTCCAAGGTTTATCTGTGCCGTTTCGCTGCCCAAGGGTTTCAATTTCAATTGTTTTTCAGGTCCGGAAGAAATTTTACATCGGTTTCATCAATATCCGCTTCTGGGGTTTGGAATATTTTTCTAAGGACTGCAAAATCGTTTTTCAAATCCCCCAACTATCTTCAGCTGCCCAAACTGCAAATCTATTTTCACTCAATCTCGTACAGCCACCCTCATTTGCTGCAAAATCCCTTGCATAATCAATTCTTCTTGTGTTGTCTCCTCATATCTGCAAACGAAAATTGAGAGCCCGCAAATCTGAAGGCAAAATAAAAATAAAAAAAAGGAGGCAGACTTGGTTTCAAATCATTTCCCGTATCCCTCTTGTTGTCATCAATCTGTTCTCCAGAATCCAGATCCTGCGTATTTACTTACGGCTGCGGCAAGAAATTATCCTTGTTTTATATGGTTGTTGGAAGCTGCAAAACGTTTTGGGTGGCATTACTGCGCTTAAAAGGCTGAACTGTGCTCACTCATCCGCCCGAAATTGTCAGATCCGCGCTGCTGCATCCTTACTTCACAATGGCCGCCGTTCAGCTGTGAACCCATGAACGTTACCCGCATTTCACGCACGCGCCATGATCTGCAAACTGCACGCAGCAAAAAAGGGAATGTTTTGAAATTTTACAGTTCTTCCCTCAAGCACTGACCTGCTCTTCGATCTACGCCGACAACATGCTCGTTAGCCTCAATCTGCGCATTGGCTTCGTTTCAGACATCATCAAACTGCAGTGAGGACGGTCATGTTGATACACACGGGCCAGGTAACGTATTATGCACAGGTGAGCTGTGTATGCGTAGATCTCTTTTCCGTTTGTAGGGAGTAGTCAATATTTTTTTTGGGTTTTTAGCATAAATGCAATCAGGTGAGTTTAGGTGTTTAGCATAGGTTTAGTTTTTATTTATTATCATTTTTAGTTCATAGCGTAGGTTGATTCTTTAATTAGATTTAAATTGTTCAGTTTCATTTTAGATTTACGTTTCTTTTTTTTAGATTTTGCTTGTGATCAAATTTTAATGTAAAGTTTTGTTTTGAAAACATAAAAAAAAATAAAAATCGATTTTCAAATTTTTCTTTTCATATAGTTAGCATAGTCAACTTTAGATTTAGCTTTGATTTTTATGATTTTAGTGTTGGATTAGATTAGATTAAATTTTATTTTGCATGTTTTCTTAGTTTTAAAACATAATTTTTTTTTTTTAATTTTTTCAAAAAATTATAATTTTTTTTTTTAAAAAAAAAAGAGAGTTTTTTTTTAGATATATAGATCATAATGTTGATTATAGTTTTAGATTTAATCCTTATTTTAGATTTAGATTTAGGTTCTCAGTTATTTTGTTTTTCATTTAAATAAATAAAAAAATAAAAAAATCTGAGAAAAGTTAAAAAAATAAAAAAGAAATTATATTTGGATTTTCATTTAAAAAAAAATAAAAATGTTTCTTTTAGTTTAGTTTTATATAGATTTTTTGATTTAATCTTTAATTTTCTTCGAAAAATATAAAAATATTTTGGCAATTTCAGTCTTGGCTCTGGAATTTCTTAGGTTTCATCTTCTATGCTGAGGCTAAAAATAAAATAAAATTTTGACGTGGGTTTTAGTGTTTAATATGATTAAATTTTCATCTAAGGATTAACTGCATGAATGTGGTCTCTGGTTAGTATTTTACGTGATTGTTCGAAGCACTTTATCTTTCGAAATTTTAAATTGCTGGAGTATCATTAAGCCGTTAAGCATTTTCTCGCATTCGATAAAAGTTAATCTTCGCTCAGGCTTTGATGATAAATGATTGGTCTTAATGAGTTCATATTTCTGCAACATCTGATAATTAATCGTTTAAACATTAACTCCACAAGGCACTGGTCTATTAATTCAGTAAAATCTATATAGTGTTTGTTTCTTCGTGTCTCCCAACCCAACTGATTCACAGTTGGTCAATCATTTTCCCATAGGGTCTACCCCCCTTAGCCGCGGGAGACAGGGTTAAACGGAGAGATCGGGGATCAGAGTGACAGCCCCTGGTCTGAGCGTTGTCGTGACAATCTGTGCGACAACATTTTTTGGCGCCGTTGCCGGGGATACTTTATTCTCGGTGTTTCAACGATTTTTCATCATTCATTGTTCATCTTTCTATCATTCGTTTGAGCCGGCAACGCCAACATTTTTTGGCGCCGTTGCCGGGGACAAAGTTTTTTTGTCCCTGGCGTTTCAACGACATTCATATTCTCATTTCTCATCATTCTTTCTCATCTTGTGTTTGAGCTGGCAAATTCAACATTTTTTGGCTTCATTTGGATCTCTTTTCATCACCTTATCTTTCGTCATATTAGCAACTTCTCTTCGATTTGTTTCTTGTTTGGGTGGCAACTCCATTTTCTTATTTTTCCCAGACAAGAAGCCTCCCTCATATCTACTTGTTGGTTGCTTTTTGGATCTTAGAATTAGATTCATTGTTCAAGTGGCGACTCCACTTCTTTCATCTCTTAATTTTCTTGAGCAGAAATATCTTTCTATCATCCATTTGATCCCTTATTATTCATCATGGATTATTCATTTAAACCATGTCATTTTACTGATAATCTCCATGATTTTCCGAAAGAGGCCATTTCTAAATTATTTAAGTTCTCAGGTGGTGATTCGGTCGCTGTTCGACAACATTTAAACAGGTTTACTTGTGTAATGATCATATATTGTAGACTTCCTCAATATAATCATGAAGATGTCAAGATGCGTCTATTTGTCCATTCTTTAAAGGGTGATGCTTTGAACTGGTTTAATAGTTGTCCTGAAGATTCCTTCATTTCTTTGCAAGACATTCATGCTTTTAAAGATAGATATGGTGATCCAGATAGCTCGCCTTGTGCCCCTAAAATTGTGCAACAAAATGAAAGTAATCTTGTAAAAGGTCCAGCTGTCCAAGACAATTCTTCATATCAGAATGTTCCATCCACTTGTACCATTGCAGATCATAGTAGTGTTGACAATGAAAAGGAAGATCATAAGCAAATTATACAAGATCTATTGCTACTAGTAAGAAATATGGAGATAAATCAAACTAATTACGCCAATGATGTGAGAACTTTATGCACCCACCTGGAAAAGCGTAATAGGGAGATGGAGATCATGCAAAATCAACATAGTAAGGAAATTGAAGCCATGAAGATTAATCATGACACAGAAATTAGTTTTATGCAAAGCAAGATGTCAGGCTTAGAGGAAAACATGACGACCATGCAAGCAAATCGTAAGAAAGAGATAAACTCTATGCAACATTGCTTGATGACCATCGAAGAAGACCATGCCAGGGAAATCAGTGCTATAAAGGTTGAACACTCTAGTCAAATAGACGCCATTAAAATACAGTTTCAGAAATTTCAACAGCAGTCGGAAGATGAAGGAAACCAGGAAAAATCAATAGATCAAGAGCCTTCTCATCTGCTGCAACAAGCTCCATCTTACTATGAGGAGGTCATTGGTTCGATTGAAAGGTGGTTAATTGAAGGTGATCCAGATAGAATTAAAAATGATAAAGATCAGATGCAGGATAAAGAAAGACATGTCACACATATCTTACATACTTCATCTGATAACTTTGAAGCAGAAAGTTCCATGTCATCAATGATGCAGCCTGCCAGGAAGAAAAAGTGCAAGAGAAAGAAAACAAAAAGAAGATTTGATGCATCAGACGGCCGCGAGCAGCTTGATTTTCGGATAGGAAAAAGTCCTACCATATGTAGAATTGGACATGGCACATCCGACAAGCAGCCGACAGATTTGCCTGAAAGCAGGCAAATGCTCAGTATACACTATATTGAACACATCTGATGCCATGGGGCATCCCCTGTATTTCTAACCTTACTCCTTGTTTTTTCAGCATTTCCATTTCTGTTTTAGGATTAAGATTTACTTTTCATGTTACTAGATAGTTAATAAATGAAGAGCTTATATTTTTCCTGTGCTTAACGTTATATGATGATTTTTTGGATGGACGCTACTTATATTTTGTTGTGTGTTGCATGGGTGCAGATTTTGGATTCTCACATTCCTACAGTGCAGCAACGTGTCCCCAAGTGGAGTCAGATGTTGACCACTATGTGTCAACTTCCCAGCAGTACACCCCCTTTTCTTCGCAAAAAAGGGATAGCGCTTGATCGACATGTCCGTGCCATTCGAGAATCATCGACAGCTTGATCAATTTATGTTGTAAACCCAGTCTGCATGTGTGAATTGTAAATGATCTTAGTAGATATGAGTCATGTATGTAAATTGTCTAGGTGGACCTAACTTTCTAGTGATAATCTATGTTCCGGAAGGTTTTTCGTCTCACCGATCCATGATCGGCAGAGTTTTCCTTCAGCCTAACCCCAAAGCCAGAATGGATTTTGTCATTAGAATCTTAGGAGAATCCTAGTGTGTTAATCTGCTAGATTATAATTGTGTCGCAGAACTGGGTGGTTTATGAGGGTCTATGTCAAATGGGTTCTCCCTCTTGAGATGTAAAGTTGTAAAAGTCATGATGTAAAGTGTCTTGAGGGTTAGAAAATGTTTTTAATCCCTTCTTAAGTCCTAAGTCCTAGGTCCTAGGTGATTTTTCCAAAGGCTAAGTTCGAGGATCCATTTAAAAATAAATTAAAAAAATTGAAAAATAAAAAAAATAAAAAAATAAAAATAAAAATAATAAATAAAATAAAAATAATAAAAAAATAAAATAAAGTAAAAACTTAAAAAATAATAAAATAATAATATTGAGTAAATAAATGCAGAATTTCAATTTTTTAATGCATTAAAAATTCGACGGATGAGATTAAGAGATATCTTGATCCTCATTGACGGTCGAGATCATTTTGACATGGATCACTCGAACTAGCTATTGGGAATTTTCCTTTTAAATAGGGTGCTAGGGGTCATTTGAGAGGAGATTCGATCTGAAAGTTTGGTGCTAAAGAAAGCTTTCTTGTAGTCATTTTTTGTGCAATAAAGAAGACTTTGGGGTTAAAAATCTTGCTGGTGTTACTCTTCTGAAAATGTTGTAAGATTGTTTTAGTTTTTCTGCATAATTTTATTTTCAGCCATTGATGATAGCTTAATGAAGATTGATCTAGGCACAGGTATCTTGTCTGATCTTTGGGGTTTGAATAATAGTTTAGATTCTGAAATATAGTGGCAGGTATCTCCATTTGATCGGGGTTTCACTATTGTTTTCTCCTTCTATGTTAATGGTTGATTTTAAGCTATGCAGGAAATCCTTTTTTTCAGATTACTGGGCGTTAGGGGAAGTTCTCGGCTGAACTAGCCAACTCCCGGGTTGTGTTTTCTGAAGGAGCCCAGCCAGTTCTTGACTCCGGGCTTATCATTCGAAATATTTTTTATGAATGCATGCAAGGTTTTCTGAAGCGTTTTACATTAAAATTAAATTCTGATAATATTACTGTGATTATTGATAAATCTGGCTTCTTAAGAGCTTTCAGTTTGTAAATACTGTAAATTTTTTGCTAGGTTCAGGGTTTTCAGTTTTTGTTTTATGCACATATCATTTTTGGGTGATTTTTCCTTCCAGGTTGCAGGGTTTCTGAAGATCTCCAAGGTTTATCTGCGCCGTTTCGCTGTCCAAGGGTTTCAATTTCAATTGTTTTTCAGGTTCGGAAGAAATTTTACATCGGTTTCATCAATATCCGCTTCTGGGGTTTGGAATATTTTTCCAAGGACTGCAAAATCGTTTTTCAAATCCCCCAGCTATCTTCAGCTGCCCAAACTGCAAATCTATTTTCACTCAATCTCGTACAGCCACCCTCATCTGCTGCAAAATCCCTTGCATAATCAATTCTTCCTGTGTTGTCTCCTCATATCTGCAAACGAAAACTGAGAGCCCGCAAATCTGAAGGCAAAATAAAAATAAAAAAAAGGAGGCAGACGTGGTTTCAAATCATTTCCCGTATCCCTCTTGTTGTCATCAATCTGTTCTCCAAATCCTGCGTATTTACTTACGGGCTGCGGCAAGAAATTATCGTTGTTTTATATGGTTGTTGGAAGCTGCAAAACGTTTTGGGTGGCATTACTGCGCTTAAAAGGCTGAACTGTGCTCTCTCATCCCCCCGAAATTGTCAGATCTGCGCTGCTGCATCCTTACTTCACAATTGCCGCCGTTTAGCTGTGAACCCATGAACGTTACCCGCATTTCACGCACGCGCCATGATCTGCAAACTGCGCGTAACAAAAAAGGGATTTTTTTGAAATTTTACAGTTCTTCCCTCAAGCACTGACCTGCTCTTCGATCTACACCGACAGCATGCTCGTTAGCCTCAATTTGCGCATTGGCTTCGTTTCAGACATCATCAAACTGCAGTGAGGACGGTCATGTTGATACACACGGGCCAGGTAACGTATTATGCACAGGTGAGCTGTGTATGCGTAGATCTCTTTTCCGTTTGCGTAGGGAGTAGTCAATATTTTTTTTGGGTTTTCAGCGTAAATGCAATCAGGTGAGTTTAGGTGTTTAGCATAGGTTTAGTTTTTATTTATTATCATTTTTAGTTCATAGCATAGGTTGATTCTTTAATTAGATTTAAATTGTTCAGTTTCATTTTAGATTTACGTTTCTTTTTTAGATTTTGCTTGTGATCAAATTTTAATGTAAAGTTTTGTTTTGAAAACATAAAAAAAATAAAAATCGATTTTCTAATTTTTCTTTTCATATAGTTAGCATAGTCAGCTTTAGATTTAGCTTTGATTTTTATGATTTTAGTGTTGGATTAGATTAGATTAAATTTTATTTTGCATATTTTCTTAGTTTTAAAACATAATTTTTTTTTTTAAATTTTTCAAAAAATTATAAAAAAATATTTTTTTTTAAAAAGTGTCTTTTTTTTTTTAGATATATAGATCATAATTTTGATTATAGTTTTAGATTTAATCCTTATTTTAGATTTAGATTTAGGTTCTCAGTTATTTTGTTTTTCATTTAAATAAATAAAAAAATATAAAAATCTAGAAAAAGTTGAAAAAATAAAAAAGAAATTATATTTGGATTTTCATTTAAAAGAAAAATAAAAATGTTTCTTTTAGTTTAGTTTTATATAGATTTTTTGATTTAATCTTTAATTTTCTTCGAAAAATATAAAAATATTTTGGCAATTTCAGTCTTGGCTCGGGAATTTCTTAGGTTTCATCTTCTATGCTGAGGCTAAAAAAAAAATAAAAAAAATTTGATGTGGGAATTAGTGTTTAATATGATTAAATTTTCATCTGAGGATTAACTACATGAATGTGGTCTCTGGTTAGTATTTTACGTGATTGTTCGAAGCACTTTATTTTTCGAAATTTTAAATTGCTGGAGTATCATTAAGCCGTTAAGCATTTTCTCGCATTCGATAAAAGTTAATCTTCACTCAGGCTTTGATGATAAATGATTGCTCTTAATGAGTTCATATTTCTGCAGCATCTGATAATTAATCGTTTAAACATTAACTCCACAAGGCACTTGTCTATTAATTCAGTAAAATCTATTTAGTGCTTGTTTCTTCGTGTCTCCCAACCCAACTGATTCGCAGTTGGTCAATCATTTTCCCATAGGGTCTACCCCCCTTAGCCGTGGGAGACAGGCTTAAACGGAGAGATCGGGGATCAGAGTGACAGCCCCTGGTCTGAGCGTTGTTGTGACAATCTGTGTGACAACATGCCCTAAACGCAGTCAATGAAGGAAGCCCTATCCGCAGTCAAAAGAGAAACTTAGACGCAGTAGAAGGAAATCCCTAGCAGCCGTTAAGGAAGAGATATAGCCGTAGTGGAAGGGAGTTTTGGCCGCATTCAAAGGAGGCATATATCCGCAGCCAAAAGAGCCTAAGTCGCAAGAAGAAGGCTGGTCAGCGTGGACATTTAAGGGCTGTTTCAGGGGTCCAGTTTGAGGGCAGAATTGCTGGTTGGTAGGCCGAGGCTAGGAGGTTTGATTGAGCACTTGCTAGAGGGTTAACAATCACTCTAATAAGTTGCCACAGGCCTGTTCTAAGGGCTGTTGGATGCCATTGTAATAAGAGGAGGGTATAGCCATTATTCAACCACTATTAAGGCCTAGAAGGCTCCTCTGAATAGTAAAGGGGACAACCTTCCCTTGGAGAACAATTGCAAGAAAAATCTGGGCAGATTTTGAGACTGTTAGGAGATAGTACTTTGGACCTTATTCAGGCCCAGTCTTGCTGAGCTAGGCTGCAGGCCATAGCCAACCACATGATATTAGAAGGACTGTGTTGAGGTTGATTCAACCAACAAGGAGAAACATGGTGGTGTAAGGGTCTCACCTTGGAGAACCTTATTCTATAAGCTTGATATGCTACAATCAGTTGAAGATTGAGGGTTGCTCTATCGGTGTTCTGAGCTGCAGTCCTTGGTTGCCAAGAGTATATCTCCATTGTGTCATCTTCATGGTGAAGATCTTTTATTTGGCAAGTCAGTATTGACTTTGAATCATTGTACTCTATCTCTATCTCTCTCTCTTTGCTGAACCACTGAAGAATATAAGAAGAATTGATCAAGGGTTCCCCACATTGGGGTTTGTCCCTGGCTGGTGCCACATCTTGTGTCCTCTTGTCTTGGCTTGTCTTTTGCTGTTTATGTTTATGTTCTATCTGCACTTTAGTATCATGCTGATATGATTGCTAATCTGAATATTGTCATTGGGTTAATATGAAAAATTGAAGTAAATTTCTCTAAGCATAGAACATACCAAAATTTAACATGGTATCAAAGGTGAGGTGAAGACAAAGCCCAAGCAAGAGTGAAAAAGCAATCACTGAAGACAGTTGGACAAGGTCAAAGGCTCAATGGGTTCCTCATCCCACTTCCTGGTTGAAGATAAGCTCCGTGAAAAGTCTGACTATCATGAATGGAAGATGTCTCTGGATTTGGCATTGGAAGAGCAACAAGTGTTGGATTATGTGAAGGGTAAAATCCCTGAGCCTCCATCAAATGCACCAGCTGCTACAAAGAACAAGTACACTAAGGGTGAAGTCAAAGTGAAGAAGATTATCAGAGATTCCATTGACAAACATCTGGTAGCCTACATCTTCGATTTGATCACCTCCAAGGAGATCTACGATAGATTGGTAAGCATGTTCAAGGTTAGTGATGCAAATCAAATTTTGTTCCTCATAAACAAGCTGAAGGATATTAATAAGGGCAAGGAAGAGGATATTCAATCCTACTTCTTAAGGATCACTGAGATCAAGAATGATCTTCTATCGATTGGAGAAATCATATTTGACAGGGAACTTACTATCACTACCCTTGGAGGACTCCCACCCGAGTGGTATATATTTAGAACGACTATTCTCAATAATGATCGAATTCCAGGGTTTGAAGAATTGATGTCGAGATTCATTCAAGAAGAAACTCGGATGGTGGAGCAAGAACTGCCTTCTAATAGAGGCAACCCTACTGCTTTCTCTGCTCATGCCAAAAGGAGAAATTATGCAGGGTCTAAAGGTCATTTCAATGGAAAGCCTGGATCTAAGGGAGGAAGGAAAGGCGGATGCTTTGCTTGCAATAAGTTTGGCCACTATGCAAGGGAGTGTCCGTATAGAAGGGACACATCACATGATGATGATCACAATCATTCTAGGGGTAACTTCAATAACTTCAATGATCGAAGGAATGACAGGTACAATGGCAAAGGAAAAAGGAATGCAGGACATCAAGGTAATGGTCGACCCTCCAAGAAAGCAAGGAACTCCAGGTATGAAGAATCAAATGTTGTTTCTGATAAGCAAAAGGAGTATTATCTTATATCGACCTTCTCCTCTACCTCTTCTCCTGATACTTTGGGAATTTGTCTTATTGATAGTGGTGCTTCAAGGCACTTCACCGGATACTTTGGGAAATTGGCTTATTGATAGTGGTGCTTCAAGGCACTTCATCGGATACAAGGAAGCACTCTCTAATCTGATAGAGAAGGAAACAAACTTGGAGATTATTCTTGGAGACGATGCCACCTATCCCATAAAGGGTGTACGGAATGTTACCCTTCAATTGAGTCAGGGTAACACAATTCATTTACAAGAAGTTCTTTATGTACTTGATCTGAAGAAGAACCTAGTGTCCATTTTGGTAATGGAAGACAAAGTTTACAAGGTGTCATTCATTGATGGAAAGGTATGTGTTCGAAAAAGGAATTTTAAAGATGCTTTTACTCTTGGGTTCAGAGTTGGCGATTTGTATCAAGTTGCAGGAGGTCCATTGGGGACCATGTCTGATCTATGGCATCAGAGGTTTGTCCATCTTCATTGTAAAGCCCTACTCGATGTGAGACAGATGGTGATAGGGATCCCTGAATTCAAAGGAGAGCATGGAGGTACATGTCTAAGATGTACTGAAGGAAAACTTACAAGGGGACCTTTTCCCTCGTGTAATAGCAAGACCACAGATGTGGAACAACCCGAGGGGTTTGAGATTCATGTTCGGGAATCTCATGTATGGAGGTTGAAGAAAGCTCTCTATGGCTTGAAGCAAGCACCTCGGGGTTGGTATGAGAGGATTGATAGCTATTTGATGAAGCTGAGATTCACTAGGAGTGAAGCTGATCCAAACCTTTGCTTGAAGGTTGTGGATGATAGACCTCTCATACTGGTACCCTGTGAAGACGACGTCTTTCTGGTAGGTAGAGACTCTCTCAGTTGCAAAAGTAAGAGGGAGTTAGATTCCAAATTTAAAATGGTGGACTACAAGCCTGTGACTACCCCGATGGAGATTAACTTCAAGAAGTTATGCGATAGTGCTGCCAACCTGATTTGGGAAAGGCCTCTGAGTTTCGTCAACTCATAATAGCATTGATGTTCTTGGTGAACTCTCGTCTGGATATATGTTTTGCAGTTAGCATGTTGAGCTCATATATGGTTGAGCCTCACTGGATTGGTGCCAAGAATCTTCTGAGATATCTTTGGGGCACAATCTCTCATGGATTGAGATATACTGCTGGAGCTGTGAGGCTGCATTGTTATTCTGATGCTAATTGGGCAAGTAGTGTGGAGAACCGCAAAAGCACTTATGAGTGCTGTTTCTCTTTGGGTTCTGTTTCAATATCCTGGATAAGCAGGAAGTAGAAGTCGGTTGCTTTGAGCACCGCTGAGGTCGGATTCATAACTGCGAGTATGGTCTTGTGTGATGCTATATGGTTGGGGAAGCTCTTTAGTGAGCTGTTTGGACACGTGCTTCCACCGTGAACCTCTGTGACAACCAGAGTGGGATCCGATTATCAGAGAATCTCGTATTTCATGATCGCTCCCAGCAAACAGATAAGGTACCACTTTATCTGGGACATGGTACAACGAGTAGCAATAAGGCTCCATCACATTGGGACTGATGTGCAGGTTGCCAATATTCAGATGAAGCCCCTAGGAAAGATCAAATTCTTGACTTTCTAAGAACGACTAGGAGTCGTGGAGAGACCCTCTCCTGAGGGTCCTGTATGATATGGACATTGAGCTCTGGAGGGCTTGGAGTACTTCTTGGGGCGATGAGCAACCATAGGATGAGTGGTTCAGCCTTCCCCTAGTGATTTGTTGTGTACAGGGTGAGTGGTTCAGCCTTCCCCTGGGATACCCCATGGCGACTTGTAGGTAGGATGAGTGGCTCATCCTTCTCTTGCTGAGACATCCTACCCATTTAGTCTGGGACTCATGGGAAGTACCTTTCATCTGACCAATGAGCAGGGAAATGAGGATAGGGACCATAGTACTACCAATGGACGCATCGTGTACTACTGTACTCCCTATGCTAGGATGATATTGATCTGGGATCAATTGGAACTGACTTCGGGTCAGTAAGAGTGGTATGAGACACTCTCTTTATTTGGAACTGATTTCGGATCAGTGAGAGTGGAATGAGACACTCTCTTTATTTGGAATTGATTTTGGATCAGTAAGAGTGGTATGGGACGCTCTCTTTATTTCGAACTGATTTCGGATCCGTAAGAGTGGTATGAGACACTCTCTTTATATGGTACTGACTTCGGGTTAGTGGAATGGTATGATACATTCTCGATCACTTCTTATTTTTAGTTCAATAGAGCAGAGCAGTGCAGGGCATTGCATTGATGGCAGAGAGTACAGACTAGCAAATGGATTACTAGATGGAGTTCACCCTAGTTGAGAGAGTGTTAAAATTGGCAACTAGGGCCAAACTCCATGTGGGTCCTTCTATTTATGGCAGATGATATTTTTCTTGGATTCCTCTCGTCGAGAGGTGTAGGATTGATCTAAAGATCATCCAATTCTGACATGTATTCATGGAGATATGAATTTATTTGTGTTATGTGACAATTCGTCAAGGTCGGCCAGCAACCAAATTAACCCCAACTTATCTCAACGTTGCACTATAAATAGAGGTGGCTTACAAGTCATTTTAGACACACATCTCTTGTGATCTCTCTCCACTTGTTTGGGTTTTGGTGGTAGGAGAGATCTAAAGGAGAATACGCTGCCCTAGAGGAGATCTAGCCCTAGCCCTAGACGCAGTCAAAAGAGAAGGCTCTTCGCAGTCAAGGAGGGAGCTCTATCCGCAGTTCTAAAGTGACCTAGCCGCAGTCCTAGGAGGAGACACCTCTATGCAGTCAAGAAGGGTTTCATATGCAGCAAGAGGAGGCACTTATACGCAGTTAAGATGAAGTCTAAAATGCTGTCTTAATGGAGACCTAGCCGCAGTTAAGAAAAGGAGAATACGCTGTCTCAATGTGCCCTAAACGCAGTCAATGAAGGATGCCCTAGCCGCAGTCAGAAGAAGCCCTAACCGCAGTCAAAAGAGAAACTTAGCTGCAGTAGAAGGAGATCCCTAGCAGCAGTTAAGGAAGAGATATAGCCGCAGTGGAAGGGAGTTCTGGCCGCATTCAAAGGAGGCCTATATCCGCAGCCAAAAGAGCCTAAGCCACAGCAAGAAGAAGACTGGTCAGCGTGGACATTTAAGGGCTGTTTCAGGGGTCCAATTAGAGGGCAGAACTGCTGGTTGGTAGGCCGAGGCCTTGTTCTTGAAGGCTGAGGCTAGGAGGTTTGATTGAGCACTTGCTGGAGGGTTAACAGTCACTCTAATAAGCTGCCACAAGCCTGTTCTAAGGGCTGTTGGATGCCACTGTAATAAGAGGAGGGCATAGCCATTGTTCAGCCACTGTTAAGGGCTAGAAGGCTGCTCTGAATAGTAAAGGGGACAACCTTCCCTTGGAGAACAATTGCAAGACAAATCTGGGCAGATTTTGAGACTGTTAGGAGACAGTACTTTGGACCTTATTCAGGCCCAGTCTTGCTGAGCTAGGCCACAGGCCATAGCCAGCAACATGATATTAGAAGGACTGCGTTGAGGTTGATTCAACCAGCAAGGAGCAGCATGGTGGTGTAAGGGTCTCACCTTGGAGAACCTTATTCTAGAAGCTTGATATGCTGCAATCAGTTGAAGATTGAGGGCTGCTCTATCAGTATTCCGAGCTGCAGTCCTTGGTGCCAGGAGTATAACTCCATTGTGTCATCTTCATGGTGAAGATCTTTTATTTGGCAAGTCAGTATTGACTTTGAATCATTGTACTCTCTCTCTCTCTTTCTCTCTCTTTGCTGAACTATTGAAGAATATAAGAAGAATTGATCAAGGGTTTCCCCACATTGGGGTTTGTCCCTGGCTGGTGCCACATCTTGTGTCCTCTTGTCTTGGCTTGTCTTCTGCTGTTTATGTTTATGTTCTCTCTGCACCTTACTATCATGCTGATGTGATTGCTAATCTGAATATTGTCATTGGGCTAATATGAAAAATTGAAGTAAATTCCTCTTAGCATAGAACATACCAAAATTTAATAAACACTGATTTGTTGAATTTGAATTCTGGTGGATTGTTGTTTCTGGACAGTTAACCTCATCTTATTGTGTTATTGAGGCAATCATATTGTTATTGGAAATGTTTATTGATGTTGAACATCCTTATGCTATTCAGTGATATCCTCTGTTGAATGAATGAATATGTATTATAGTCTTATAATCTATTTGATTGACGAGGAAACCCTAGCTAGAGTAATAACCCTAAGGAAAAAAATCACCCTAGGATTTTACACTGTCAAATAATAAATCCAGTGCTCCATGAATCTTCCTACATTCATTGTTATCCTCATAGACCTTGCTTGAAATAATGCCGCTGTGCATAATGAAAATAATTGCAGGGGATATGACATAATAACACTCACATGTCAAATTGAAGCTGCATTCTGAGAGCTTTGTACTTGGAGCTCCATCTCATGTGCTTGACACTTGCCTGGCTTTAATGCTTACCTCATGGTCTGTAATTTCTATATCTATGTAATGAAATCAGAGAGGGTGTGCTTAGGGAATGTAAGAAAACAATGCAACCTCATTTTTCTTCAAAGTTTTTTTAGGTAATTTGGATGCTCTGTTAGACATTCCATCTGCATTGCCATTTTTCTCTCTCAAGACATGGTAGAAGGAGATTTTCCCCAACTTGATTGAAGCTAGATAAAAGTCTTTAGGAGGTTGCTGATGTGTTAGTGACTTATTGATGACCCTTGAATCTCCTACGACTACCAATTCTCTTATTCCCAAACTAATGGCAATGGAAAGACCCTGTAGTAGAGTGTATGCCTCTGCTTGGTTGTTTGTTGCAATTCCAGCCCCTAAGCATAGGTAGATTTATGATTTCCTTCAAGGTCATAGATGGCCCCTCTTGCTCCTACCATCCCTGGATTGCATTGCGATGCTTCATCAAAGAAAAGGATACGTGAGCTCTTTTTTATTTTCCATTCTTCAAATTCTTGTTTCCCAAGTCTAATTTGACAATTAAAGGGAACTGGATGCATCTTAACGTTCATGACCATTGAAAATTTTCCAAATTGTCATATCCGGTCCATTTCTGCTCTATCCTGAGGTTGCTTATTTTGTAAGGATAAGTTCTTTGAGCAAAGGGTTTCCATCATGAGACTTTTGGTTTTGTTTGCCATAGATGTTGGAATTTCTGGGCTTTGTTTGTATATTGTTTTGTTTCTGGCTAGCCATATCCATAATATGAACTTTGGCAAAGCTGCCCAGATCCATCTAAAATGATTTTTCCCTTTGAAAGGCCCTCCAGATAATCTGATCCCTCGAGTGAATGCCTTATTCCAGCGTGTCAGCCTGTGGAATCTGTGAATTAAACCTAACAATGCAATATCCCAAACCTGTATTGCAAAAGGGCTTCATGTTTACCTGTTTCTTCTGCTTTCCTGCACATCACAAACCTGTTTGGACCTTGGATCCCTTTTTTTTGAGATTATTAACTGTTAGGATTTTTCCATGTACAAGTAACCAACAAAAGATATTTATTTTTGGTAGGCCATCTGAAAACCAAACCATGTTCTATATTGTGGATCTTTGAGGCAGAGGGAGTGTTTGTAGCTGATATTTTTGTCTGACAATAAATCCGGAAGTATCAAACCATGATGATCCATTGTCCTTTTATTTTGAGGTGCACATCCTTTCAGAAGAGAAATCAAAGAAGAGAGAAGGAAGCGGAGAGGGGTCAGAGGCTTTTCAAATTTCTAGCATTGCCAATCTCCTAAATTCTAAGACCATTTAGATATGTCATATAAAATGGCTTTGCTTCTTCCATTCATTTAGGTCTTAAAAGGTAAAGAGTTCTGGGAAGTTCTCCACAGGCTGATGTCTCAGTATGCTGTCTTGCTATATTCTTATGTTTTTTCCATAGCACGATATCCATGTTAATTTGGCAAAGATCAAAGGGATTGCAGACTTCATTAATCTCCATATGTGTGTGTTGAAGTATGTAACTAGGTTCAGTCTTCATAAATATGAAATGTACTCCTGATTCTTGTATATTGTAAAAAGAAAGAAAAACTATTATTATTATTTTTGTAGCATGGGTTTCATGCTCAAAGTCAATTTTATTTGTAGGTCAAACACCCATTGAGTGATTCTAGGGTTTGTCATAGAGTCAAGAAGTCAATTGAGTCATTGTCATATATCAAATACCACATTAGGCATATTGTATCATGTAAAGAAAATTTATGTAAGTCAATTTGAGTCATAAAGACCCTCCAAGATCAAGTCAGCCTAGTTGCAACAAGTCGGCCTACACAAGTGACGAGTCGGCCTCACGAAAAACTACTTGAACTCCACAACAAGCCTATATATAAGAGCTCGACCTCATTGGAAGAAATCATCAAGTTCGATCAAGAAGTTCGTTGAAGTACAACAAAGACAAGGAATACCTAGCGAAGAGGAGAATAAAGGGAGAAGAAAAGCAAAGTGTTTTTGGGCTGCCATCCTCCACACATGCGAAGATTAGGGCATCACTGCTATTGCAGCAAGACCGAATTGCAGACCTATCAAAAGGAGCCGAAGTTTGGAGACAATAGATCTAGAAAGAAAGTTGAGTTACCAAGGAAAGGAAACCAAGCCAAGCGAAGGAGAGAAGGATCATATTTATGCCTTAATTTAGTCACACGTGCGAAATTGCAGAGAGAACATGAAGGCCAAAAAGTGCAGTTTTGAAGCAGTGACCGAAATCTGAAGTAAGAGCCGAAAATCTAAAGTGTTGAAACAAGTTTGGTTGGCATTGACTTTGTTGAAGAGAAGCTCATCAAGAAGAGGTTTGACTTGGTCTTGGAGGGATCTTGGTCAAGGGTCTTACGTCTTGGAATTCGTCATTTGAAGATTTTATAAGAAGAGAAGAATTATTGTGGGTTTTCCTCTAAAAAATGAGAGGTTTTGGCCCTGGCTAGCAGCCTACATTTTGTGTCCTCTTGTCTCATTGATCTTCATTGTTTGGTAGTTGGTTGATCATAAAAGAATATTATAATAATCAAGATAAGAAGTTAACTACAAGCATAGAAAGTTAAGTAAAAGAACATCACAAGCAGTTATCAAAGTAGAGAAATCACCCTAATCTAGCTGCCCTTGATTTCTCAACACTGTGTTCCCCTTTGATTTTCTATTACCCCCTCTTTACATCATTTCCTTTTCTCCCTCAAGTATTTCTTCCATATTGCCATCTTCCACCAGTCAACTTTTCTAGTTATAATTGCCATACTAGTTTTTCCCCAAAGCTAAATTGAGAAGAGTTGGATCTTTGATACTCATGCCTCCTTTGTCTTTAGGAGCCCAAACCACATTCCAATTGACTAAGTGATATTTTGTGGTGTCTGATTGCCCCTCCTCCCCCACCATAAGAACTTTTGAAAATCTTGGCCTATTCTTTTGATGACTCCCATCAGTGCTAGCATTGTTGAACTCTAAAATATTGGGAGAGCAGAGAGGATATAATGAGTACAATATGCCTTGTTATACAGGAAATGATGGTGGCTTGCTAGAAAGAAAAATCTTATTTTATGTCTATATGCTTGGGATGGTGTTTTGCTGTTACTAATGCTTGTGGATTGTCCAGGGGGCTGGTTGCTATGTGGGACCCTAGATGGGTTAATCTAAAGGCTTATAAATGTTTTGCAGGAATTCTGTTATTGGGCTTCATCAAGGGCTCTCTTGGCCGTATCCATTTCCTTAATATATATGCTCCTTATAGGGACAAAGAGTTATTCTGACAAAGGATGAATGACTGTGGGATTCTAAAGGTTGGAGCAATGTTTTTAGTTGGGGATTTTAATCTCACATTAGCCGTGGATGAATGTTGGGGCCAACGTTGTTGGGTGGACCCTTTGAGCATCCATTTTCAAAATTTGTGAAAAATTACGTGGATGTTTGTCTTGCTCCTTTGGTTCCTACTTGGAATAAAGGTCAAGCGTGCGCCAGATATATTGGGAAAAGGCTAGATAGGTTTATGGTTCATGAAAATCTACTGGAAAAGCTGGGTCATATGAGGACGTGGGTGGTACAGTTTGAGGTGTTGGACCATGCTCCCACTGTGTTGTAGTGGATGGGGGAAATATATGGAAGGGTTTGCCTTTCAAGTTCAATAGATTGTGGCTTGAGGAGGAGGATTTATGTAATGTTATTTGTGACATGTGATTGTCATTTGAGAATTTACTGCATACATTCAAGATGGTGTTGATTATGGAAAAGCTCTGGCGGCTCAAACAAAAGGTTCATACCTGGGAGAGGGAAAATAAAAGAAAGATGAGATTGGATCTGGTGAAAATTGCGGAGGAAATGGAATAAATAAAATTGAAGATGGATGTTGTCCTACCATCTCTCGTATTATAGGCGAGGTTAAAGAAGAAGGAAATGAAGAGGAGTCATATTTTGAAGTTCCAGAAAGAATCGTGGTGACTAAAGAGTCGAGTGATCTGGATCAAATTTGGTGATCGAAACACCAAAATTTTTCAGCATTTTGCCACGTAAAGATGAAATGGAAATACTATATGGCATATTAAATCTGCATCTGCCAAAAAGACATTCAAATCTGAGGGAATTTATAGAGAAGCAAAAGAATATTTTGAGGATATATTCAAAGTGAGGCTGCTAGAGGATTTTAACAATCAACTGTGGTTCAGTGATGCATATCCTAAAATGTTCCCAGATGCCGAAAATGAGGCTATACGTCAACCCGTCATGATGGAGGAGATTTCAAGGGTACTTAGATCCTTTTCCCAGGATCAATGTTGCATGAAGCAAGTACGAAGCGGGGACGCAAAAGCATCATTTCCTAAAAATCTAGGAAGCGAAGTGTCTACTATATATATGTATACTATTATTATTTTGCATTTATATTAAAAAACATCTAAAATACCAAATTAGTTGTAGAAGACATGAAAACATGCATATTTTTTCATAAATCAAGATAGATATGGCATCCGTTGTACATCAATGATTAATTATTCCAGCGTCAACCATCTAGAATCTAGATTCCTCTTCTCTTGTGCAGCCTTTGCCTCTACTTCGATTCTCTAGGGATATTAGTCAACATTGCCCAATTTTGATCAAATAGCCTAATCCAAGCCTTATAATATGGTAGAGAAAGCTTAACATGCTTGATCAATGATTTTGACATGAGGGAAGGGTACATTTTTGATAAGACCATGACAAAGGAGTTCAACAATCAACAACACCAACACTGGGGCACATATAAGGCTCAGTGCTCTTGATTGATTAAATGCCAATCACATGCCCTCATACATGATATAATCCAATGAAACACCATAATCCCATTGATCCTGAAAACTGCTAAGTCTGCTGAATTTTGAATGGGATATGAAATTCTATTTTCTCCATATGAAGTCTGATGAGGTTGGAACCACTCTCAAACATCTCGAGTCATTTCATTTAAGTAAAAGGATGGAAATGAAAGATAAAGGAGAATGTCACTTTTACTTTAAGAATTTAACATTACCATTAGGGAGCATCTAGGAAGCGTCTAGGGAGCATCAAGGGGCACCTTGGGAGTATTCAGAAAGTGTAGTTCCTCACATAACAATTCAAAATTTTCAAAAGCAAAAACAAAAAAAGCCCCGCGGAACCATGTGAACCGTCCACCTTCTCTTGGATCTGCAGTGGATACACGCCCGAACCTCCGTGAATCTATGCCCGATCCTTTTTGGATTCGTGGATTGGGTAGCTGGAACCGCGAATCGGGCCCCAGCGGATTTGATTTTCCAGGAATTGCCAAAAAAGGTAGAACCTCAGATCCAATTTTTGGATCCGTGGTTCCGCCGAAGGATAGGTGGAAGATCCGTACGGGACGCGATTCCGCCTTTGGATCCTTGGGGACGGGGGACGGATCCTGCGACACTGCCTAGGATAAATGTCCTGGGCCTGATGGGTGGACAGTGGAAATCTTTTTGCATTTCATGATATTGTGGGAAAAGATCTGTTATCGATGGTGGAGGAGTCCAGGCGATCTCGTCAGGTGACTGGTGCGATAAATTCAACATTTGTTGCATTGATTCCAAAGTTCTTTGGCCCTTCATCTTTCTGAGATTTTTGCCCTATTTCATTATGTAATATTACATGCAAGCTGATTTAAAAAATTATTGCATGTCAGATCAAGGAGAAGCTTCTATTTATAATATATATATCTGCTGAGCAGTTTGGTTTCCTTTGAAACAAACATATTCAAGATGTTGTTGCTATTGCACAAGAGTATATACACTCTATCAAGACCAAAAAGAAAGTGGCCTTAGGTTTGAAGTTGGATTTGCATAAAGTTTATGACTGTGTAGATTGGAACTTCCTGTGAATGATTATAACTAAGATTGGACTTAATCTACCCAATGTTGACTAGATTATGGCATTTGTTACCTCAGTTAAATATGTTGTGCTGGTTAATGGTGCTCCTACAGATTTCTTCAGGGCCTTAAGAGGTCTTCTATAGGGTTGTTCTCTGTTCCCATTGTTGTTTAAATTGGTCATTGACGGACTGAGCATAAAGATCAAGCTCGCTTGAGATGAGGGACTTTTCGTGGTTTCCAGGTAACTACAAATGTTTCTATTTCTCATTTAATGTTCGTGGATGACGTGCTTATTTTTGGACAGGTCTCTATGTCCCAATGGAGGATTCTATTCACAATCATCATGAAGTTTGGAGAAGCCTCTGGTTTATTTTCGAATAACCAGAAATCCTTGTTGATTCAGTGTTCTGGCAATAAGGATGTGGTTGCGGAAATTGCTCAGTTATATGGAGTGCCTACCTCCAAGCTTGAAGATGGTTTTACATATTTGGGGTTCATGTTGAAACTTGAAACCAAATAAATAAGGAATTAAGGATTGGTACTAGCTCCTTAGCAAATTCGAAAAGAGGATTGCTGTCTGGACACATAGATGCTATCAATGGGTGGTAGGTATACATTGGTACGATTAGTTCTACAACATATCTCAATATATTGGATGCACTTATATATGTTACCTAGCAAGATTATTTAAAAGATTAAGGCCATTTTAGCGAGTTGCTTATGGTCAGGTGCAAGGGGGGAGAACAAGTTCCATCTGGTCTGTATGGATTCCATATCATGTGGGAAAGAATATGGCGGATGGGGTTTGTTGGAAATCAAGATATTTGGATGGTCCTTATTAACAAAGAGTTTATGGAGAGCCATAAATGGTTGTGGCATCTGACAACAAATTATAAAAGAAAAATATATGAATGAGACGTCTCTTATGGACTGGGTCAGATTTGAAAATGGTGTAAAGAGGTATGGGTCGCATATTTGGAACGGATTCACAAAATTTAAAAGGTGGCTATTGAATAATCTCCAGTGGTATTTTGGTAATGGAGGTAGTATCCTCATTGGAATTGATCTCATTCATGGTTATGATGAATAATTACAGCCTACCTGTGGAGCTTATAAATGTTTTACATGCAAAAGATATATTTTTTTAGCTCAAACTTAAGACATATCAGAGTTTCCGATTTCTTATCCAAAATGGAAATCGGTGGAGGAGTTGGGCCTAGCCGAGCCACATGCTTTTTGTTGGGATCAATACGTATCTGATCTTATGATGGCGGGCATCACTCATAATGATGTTGATGATGTATTGAGTTGGAATGGGTCATTGCAGGAGGGCCAGTTGGTGGTAGCAGAGGTATATAAATACATTCAAAACACAATACACAAAAATCAGAACCAATGTTGGTATAGAGTGGTATGGTGTTGGAATGTTCCTTTGAAGATTTTTTGTTTGGCTGGCCTGTAAGAATCAGATACTCACGTGGGATAATTTGTGCAAACAAGGCTTTAGTGGACTGGGTTGTTATTTTTGTAGGGATTCGACAGAATATGGGCTACATATATTCCTTCAGTGCCCTTTTACCATAGCGTTTTGGATACAGATCTTCAGGCATTTTAGTTACATTCGGGATGGTCCTTTATATAGGTGGAAGAATGTCTTAAATGGTGGGTCAGATGGCGTGTTCATCACAGGACTCTTCCATTATTTATCATTTAGGAAATATGGTGCGCAAGAAATGCTATTATTTTTGAGGCCCGTCAGCTGGACATTGGTCGCATTTGTTCTTGTATTTGTGCTCTTTACAGTGAATATGTGCAGAAGCCAATGAAGATTGAAGCCCCAGAAATCTTTAAAAGTCAATCTGCATATCAATCTCCTGGCTGGATATTTCGATGGCGCATCTCAACATAGATGGTGTGGCTGTGGGGCGGTCATTCGGATTAACCCAGCTGTGGAGTTTCAGTTTTATTAGTATGCACTCTGGAGGCCGAGGCACTAACACCAGAGCTGAAGTTATCAGTCTGTGGGGGCTGCTGTACAGCATAAAGAGAATGCAGATTGACAAAATTTCTATTTTGGGAGATGCGAAAATCATCATTCAATGGATTAATGGCTAGGCAAAACTTGCCACTCCCAATCTGAAAAACTGGTTGCTTCATGTTCTACATCTCTTTTGATCACGTCAACAGGGAGTTCAATACTGTGGCGGATGGACTTTCAAAAAGAGGTTTATTGGCTGCCCCTGGTTTTACACATTTCTGCTCTTGGCACAATGGTGTGATGCAGGAGGAAGGCATTTTTCCAATGTGCTAATGGTGAACCCAGCTGTTGTTGGGTACTCCTTCCATTGACATAGTCTATCTGTTTACAATGTTGGATGTGTTTTGGTCGGTCTTTTTTGGAGATGCTTGATGTCTATGTTTGTGATTATTTTTTGATGTATTTGGTTAGTATATTTCTGAATATAATATTGCAAGAACCTCTGGATAAATGTTGTGGGAAGCTGGTCTTTTTTGGCAGTTTATGCGGACTCGATATAGATGATTTTGATGGATCCTTGTATATGTACTGGTTTTTTTATTAATATGAAAATCCAGCATTTTTTTTCTTTCTGAAAAAAATGTATAGTTTAACCATTGTGCACCCCACTGGTGAAATTTTCCTTTGATTTTATGCAATATGCTTTTCCAAGACTAAACTGATGGATTGCTCAAGGATAGGGGCGTGCTGAGATACTTAAAGGAGGTCCATTGACCCTGATAAAGAAATGACATGATTCTGGATATGCTCTAAAGAGGCTGAGTGCTTGCATTCCAACCCAAAAGTTGACTCTTCTGATTGTTAACCTTGCTTCCTGAAGTGCAAATTTTGCTGGTACCTCTGCCTCAAACTTAAGTTCAGACCAGTCTTCATAGCAAGAGACTTATGGAAAAATAGCAGATCAGTGAGACATCAGCTGGTAAACAACTTTGCACACTTAACAAAGCCCTTTTAGTCATGCATTAGGCCTCAGCTA
Source organism: Pinus tabuliformis (assembly GCA_031772625.1). Taxonomy (NCBI): domain Eukaryota; kingdom Viridiplantae; phylum Streptophyta; class Pinopsida; order Pinales; family Pinaceae; genus Pinus; species Pinus tabuliformis. The sequence goes on from CM062807.1 coordinate 683,253,799, forward strand.
TGGGCTTGGGTCCTGATCTGCCACTAAAATATACTCCAGATTTTGTTGGCTCTTAAACTGAATCAAGAAATGAGCTTACAGCATAATCTTGGTTCCCTAAGAGTGGAGAATGTTAATTCTATATTTATTCCACCAGAGATCCAAGAGGTGAGAATCAAGGGATGATTTGAGGTATGCAATATACAGAGCATAATAGTGCTTGCAGCATACACCGAAATCAACCTTGTTCAGAAGTACTGTTCAACACTCAGAGCCAAGTTCAGCAGGAGGCTTGTATCCTTGTGTGTATGCTTGAAAAGCACCAATCAGCAGATACAGTCCTTGTGGGGTCCATATGACTAGTGCTAAAAGGTTCTTGAAACTGCTGATTAAGTATCTGTGTGTTCAGATCAATCTCATCGAAGTCATCCCACTGTGTGATGGTTAACAATCACATATTCTGTGTAAGGGCCTGCTTTAATTTCGAAGAGATATGTCATCTACTCTGGATCCAAACACAAATCCAAACACGTTTGATCCAACTGTTTAATACCCCATGTTCCTGGCATGTTGGGAGATCTGCTACCACACCATTTCTAAGCCAATTTCCCACATGCCTAAATGGTGCGTGACATCTGGCTCCAACTTGGGGACAAGTGCTCTTCTTGGGAGCACTTGAGAACAACAGATTGTCCTCATTCCAAAATGCAGTCACCCTTTTCCTTGTGCTTGACCAGCATGCAAAAGAGTGGCACAATGAATTCTTGGTGCTGGTAAGCTGGATCCTGCCTCACAGAAGACTTGTGTAGCCATGCCAACAAAGGGCTGATGTATACTCTATGTAGAAAAAATGAAACAGGCTTCTGTGCTGTCGTCAACCCTGAAACTTCCTCCTCTAATCCTTGAACAGCCACTGGAAACCAAGATAAGGAGAATGCTGTAGGGTAGCCTCTGTGATCTATATTGTTCTTCAGATTTCGTATCTTGCTCCCAACTGAATCGATCACATCTGGTGACCTACTAGAGAACATGTTTCAATGAGATCTTCCCCTCTGCAAATGGCCTTATCCATGAAACCAGAGTCATCAATCTCTTCACTTTCATGGCAATTGGATTGGTCCTCAATGTTAATACTTTTGTCATCAAATGATAAGTCCTGCAAGGGAAAAAAACCAGTGGATATAATCTTATTGTTTTCATGGTATAACTCAGGAATTCCAGTGATTCTGTCATGCTGAACTTCTATTCTCATGAAATCTGAGCAAACTTCCTTCTTTTTATGAATTTTCTCATAATCATTTATTTCTTCAACAATGTAACTAAACACCCTGTCAATCAACCGAAAATTTGCAGCAGCATCTTGTGTGTGCTTCAAAAAGCAATTGTGCTATAGGAAAAAGGATTCTTCTTCAAAAGCCCAAAGGAAAAATGTAGGTAAATGTTGAGAAATTGTAGCTGTGGTTGGTATTTTCCTCATCAAAGTTAAAGGAGAAATTAATTGGTTTCTAGCTGTTCAAGTCGACCCCACTTCATGAAGGGGTTTGACCCAAGGTCAAAAACCCACTTGATTGCCAATCGGTCTACTATATATTGGCAACTCGACTCACCTCATTTGGCATCATTACAAGGTAAATTCGGATCTGTTCTACAAGAAGAATCTGCTCACACGTGTGAATAAGAAGACTGATTTGACCAGTGAGTTTGAGTTTCCGTTCTCTGTGTTGATCAGCGTTGACTTGGATTCTTCTCCTGCTGTTTAACTGAACTTTTGACTGAGGTTGGAGGCCAAATATTCTTGTTATCTTTGACCAGATGTTGACTGAGTTCTTGGAGCTTTTCTGGGTGTTGACTAAGGTTTGACCGAGATTCTGTCAGCTATTGCAGGACCGAATTTCGGCCCCTTTGACAATCTGCTGCAGGCTGAGATTCAGCCCCTTTAACCAGACTTGACTGTGAGCAGAAGTTGACTCTTTTCTCTCTTATTTGACTTAATTTGACTTGGCATTTATTGTTGTCAAAGGGTTGACATTTTGACTGGAAAAATTAGATGTACAAATTGGATGAATTGGACAATTTCTCATAAGGATAGATTACCGGGTTTGCCCCCTTGTGGGGTTTTGTCCTGAGAAAATTTTGGTGTCTCTTGTATCATTGTTTCATTGTGATCTCTGTTGCTCTATTGAGTTTATGGTTGAAATTTTCTAAGTATAACTGCTTGATGATTTGAATGCTCTAAGAAGAAAAATTGTATTATTGGAAATTGTTATCAGATTGAAAACTGTTCTAGCCTATCTTGTTACTAGAAAATCAACATGGTATCAAAGCCTTGGTGAAGGAAAAGAGTATTGAGATCACCTTGAAGAGACCTTGTCCTACTTCTTCTATCTTGATTGATCATCTTCATCATGAAGGCCAAAAACAAGCTTGAAGGAGCTACAAACATTAGAGCATGGAAGACTAGAATTGACCTTGTTTTTTCAAGGAATAAGGCCTTGGATATTGTGAAAGAAAAAGTTACTGAACCAGATGATGAAGCAGGAAAAGTCAAATTCAAGGGAGATGACATCATGACCATGAGCATCATTGTGGAATCTGTTAGAGATCATCTAATTCCTTATATGGCTGATCATGAATCTTCCAAGCAAATGTATGATGCTCTCATTGGATTATACACCATCAACAACATTGGACAATCTACGAGTTTAATGAATCAACTTCGTGATGTTAAGATGACAAAGATTGATACAGTGGCATCATACTTCATTAGGATCTCTCAATTGAGAGATCAACTCAAGGCTATTGATGAAATTGTATCTGATAAGGAACTTGTAACTACAACACTCTATGGTCTGCCTGACTCCTGGGATTCTTTTGCATCAAGTATCAGCGGCATAGAAAATGCACCTACCTTTGAAAGACTATGGACTGCTTGCACTCAATAAGAATCTAGGCTCATGTCTAAAGGATAGATTCCAAATCTAGGTGAATATTCTCAAGCTTTTGCAGCCCACGCAAAGACTAACAAAGGAAGAATAAATTTTGGAAGATTTCAAAGAAGTACATGAAGAGGACCTGCTCCAGGAAGAGGACGTGCTCCACAAAGAAGAACTCCTCCCTCTCAAGAAAGAAGGGACATGTCAATTGTTCAATGTTTTCGTTGCCAAGCATATGGTCACTATCAAAATAGGTGTCCTCAAAAGTATAATGATCGAAAAAGGAAAGGGAAGCAACATGTTTTTTCCATTGATCTTAATGAATCTTCATACAAGAGGATGCCTAGGAATAAAGATATTGATGATGATAATTATTCCTTTTATTCTGCTCTCACAGGATCTATTGCAGGTCATGAAGAAATTTGGTTGGTGGACAGTGGTGCCTCTAGGCACATGACTGGAAGTTGTGATAATCTCTTTGAATTAGTTGAAAAGAAGATATCTCAAAAGGTGGAGCTTGGAGACAATGGCAAGTATGAAGTCAAAGGCATTGGTTCATCATCCTTCCAATTGGACTCAGGAGGTAATGTTTCTATTAGCAATATCTTATATGTTCTTAGTTTGAAGAAGAATTTGTTATCCATTTCATCTCTTGAAGACCGAGGATATAGAATTGACTTTGTTGTTGGTCAAGTTCTAGTATGGAAGAAAGACTCCTTTGAATTTGCCAAAGTCATTGGTGTATGAATAGGAGGCCTATATCGTCTCCTTGGATGCTCAATCCAAGCCTTGGTACATAACACCTTTGAACTTTGTGAACTATGGCATCAAAGTTGTGCTCATGTTCATTACAAAGCTTTGACTAGAATGAAGGATTTTATTAAAGGTGTACTTGAAATCAAGAGTGAACATGATGGAGTTTGGAAAGGATGTGCTCCTGGGAAAAATGTCAAAGGACGATTTTCTAGCAGTGATAGTAGGTCTTGTTACCTACCACTTGTGGGTGACACCCATTTCTCCTAGATTGTCTTTAGCCAACAACCAACAACTCCTTGTAGCCCTATAAAGCTTAATGCGCCAGCATCTCTGCCACTTGAGCTGACCATCATGCACCCTCGCCCATCTGTCATGATCGTATGTTTGAAGGTGGGCCTTCCAACCCCGAAGGTATGACTTTCATTACGTAGTTGGGTATTTTTTCTTACTTATCATGGACACTTCTGGGCATGGATTAAGCGGGGGATTCGATGGAAAGAATGGGCTTGGTTTGTACTCTTGTCCCCTTGTCCAACTTGGTGGTTAACCTTATATCCTAGTCTCGCGGGGTCTCCTTTATTAGCTACTAGCTTTAGGAGTGGCATTACATGGAAATGCTGATTTTGGTTGCATGGTCCCACTTCCCGACTCCATGTACATCACTCCCCTCCGCTCATTATAACCCCTTTTTACATATTTCCCATCTAGGTCCACATTTGTCCATTCGGTTCACAATGAGTTAACCTCCCCCTCCCCTTGTCCACACTTTGGGTTGGGCCTGGAACGATGCTCCAAAGGTTGATGCAGCGAAAAAGAAAGTAAAAAGCATGATTTGGCTTCTCTCAACAGGAAATGTACCATAAAATGCAAAAGATGGTTGGAACATACAAATTTAGCACGTTGGCAAAAGCCAACATGAGCTCTACCCCTATCATCATGGGCATCACTGTGGTTCCTATGGCCCCTCATATTGCCCCCCTGCATCATTAAGGAACCCATGATTGTCCAAACCCTTGGTGGGCGATGAACTGCCCAACTTGAAAGGGGTAATCACTGCTATATCTTACACATCATGCTCTCATTGCCTGGAGCCTCGAGTAGATATAAAAGAAAAATCATGAAAAGACAAAATGCATATGAAGAAGGGTGGAAAAACAAAGGCCAAGATAACTCGTGTACCATGTTTTCTCCCTCCTACATTTATGCACCCAAGAGTGGGCCTCCCTCATCATAACTACCCTTGTACCGTGACACGTGGGTTAGAGCCTTCCCTTGATGCCCCATTCCGTTCCATTATTATATCACATGACACTGGCCATATGATGGATGTACCATGGACCTATCACTCCCTTGAAGGTTGAAACCACTAATAGGGTTTTTGATTAACCCCCTTCTTGAACTTGGAGACACTTGTACACTCTAAAGCCCATAATCCCATGGTAAGTTGGTTTCTGACCTTGTTGCCATTGATTTTGGCTTATGGGATGAGCTTGATGCTATCAACCTTTCCTTATGGAGAAATTTGTTTCATCATTTTACCTCTGTTGGAGTCAATGAAAAGTACCTCCTTGGCTAAGAGGGAGTGTTGAGAAGTTGTAGCTACGGTCAACATTTTCTTTTTTTGATCAAGTAAGAGTGGAACCTTCCATTAGTCAAGAGAAAATACATATTGTACAACAACAACACCAGCTCTATGAACCACTCAACAGACAGCTGGGTTGACTAATCAAAACTACATCAGGACTATTGTCAAAACAATCTGTCCACTAGAGAGTACATAGAAACTACCCTGTCTATCTAACCGTCCTCAGAGTGGCACTCTGGATAACCAGCGCACACGAACCCTTAAGCTCTTGATGTCAAAAGTCTCGCTTATCAACGAACCCGTAAGCTCTTGATGTCAAAATCTCGCTCATCAACGAACCCTTAAGCTCTTGATGTCGAGGGCCCACATAACCGAAGGCCTACAATGCATTCTCCTTAACCTTTGATTAGACTTACAACCCGACAACCGTGCGATCCTGCCTTCGGAGATCCGACGGTCAAAAAGTAATTTCGGGCCATCAACTTGCCCACTCTTTAATTTGTCTTACAGACCCGATGAGAAACTAAAACACTGCTCTATATATTTTTTGGTTCCGCTTGGGGATTAACCTTCGATCAGATTTTCACCCCGAACACCGTGCGATCCTTCCCTCTGAGATCCAGCAGTCAATAGCTCATTTCGGGCCATCAACTTGCCCACTTGATACTTTAACTTACAGACCCGATGAGAAACAAAACCACCTCTCTAAAATTTTTTCGGGTCCGCTTGAGGAATAGCCATCGATCATCTTTTCACCCCGAACACTGTGGTCCCATTCGACAGTCCAGAGCTAGTTTTGGGTCGGTAACTTGCCCACGCAATAATTTATTTTTCGGACCCGATGAGTATCATAAATCACCACACTAATGTTTTTCGGGTCCGTTTGAAGATTTAACCCTCATGTGGTTTTCCGCCCGAAATCCATAGGATGGTGGAGTTCAAGGCAATCTATGGTTGGCTGCCTGCCAACCAGCCCGCTGTTTACCCCTTGCGCTTGGTCCATTTTCCACTGTTTTCATCAGTCCCTGACTGCTGAATTTACATGTTCTAAGAATACTCCCTGTCTATGGTCGCCTGTCTGTGACAGTCCTCGCACAATGTCCCTAAGGGTGTCAATGCCCAAGTATATCTTCTATTACTTCTTGAACAAAGCACTCCTTCATTTGCCAAGCGATCTGCTAATCTGTTGGCTGTTCTGCGTACGTGAACAAATTGGAGTGTTCTCAGGGCTCTCAGGTGGGATTGTATACGTTGATAGACCTGCAATAACCGCCAGTGTTTTGACACTTTTTCTGGTGCTGTACCGTTGCATATCTTCTTGACCGAATTAATTATCAATTCAGAGTCTGCTTCTACAATAGCATTGTGTAAATATGACTTAATCAAGATTTCTAGGCATTGCTCTAAGGCCATGAGTTCCGCATATTATTAGTGGCATTCCCCAAATGACTATGAAAGATGATTTGTATGTATCCCTTCTCATCTCTTATGACTCCGCCATAACCAACCACTCCAGGGTTTCCTTTAGAGGCTCCATCTATATTGAATTTTAGAAAACCATGTGGAGGAGGTTGCTAGAATTCCTTACCCATTGTTGTATAGCTTGCGCTCTTGCTTATGCCCTGGGGGATCGGCAACTGGAGACCCAATTGCAAAAGTATATGTGCATCCTGGTTTAGAGGAGGGTTTTCGGGGGGTTTCTTTAGACAGGTACTTACAGTTTCTTTGAGCTGTCTTATAATCTGAGCTATGATGCTCTGTGTTGAGCCAATTCTGTTCTTGAAAATCCTGTTATTGCGTTCTTTCCAGACATCCCAGATCAAAAAACCTAGAATCAGAGTCCAGGCTTTGTTGACTGTTTCATTTTTTGAGAAATCTTTCCGCCAATTCTTTAAAGTGCCAGTAATGCTGGATGCGTCCCTGTCAGTTTGCCTGAAGATTGAGGCTACCCAATTCCACAAGGTAGAGGTGAATGGGCAGAGGTTGAGTAGGTGATCCATCATTTCTTCTTGTAGACCACACAATTGGCATCTAGATGGACCAACTAGACCTCTTTTCCGAAGATTTTCCCAAGTCAGAATCTTTTTATGATGCACCAACCACATGAACAGTTTAATTTTCATCCAGTGCGAGTTTTGCCATAGGTCCTTCCATATCTTATCAGGGTTTGGAAAGTCAAGCCCAATGGCAATTCTTTTGGCTTCTTTGAGGTTGAAGTTGCCTTCATTGTTTCTTCCCCATCTTAGTTGGTCAGACAATGTAGATGTTAAAATCTTTCTTTGTTCCAAGATGACTGCAAGAGCTTCTGCTTGGGCCTTCAAAGGGGTTTCTTCACTGTATCCCAGGTTCTTCCATGTTCTCCATTTATCCTTGTATCTTGTTTGATCCCAAAAATCACTTACCCTGAGTAAACCTTTATTGTCAGTGTCATTCTTAAGATTGGCTAATTCTTCTCTACACAGGTTAGGTTCCTGCTGCCAGTTATCCTCCCAAAACCATGCTAGGTTTCCATCTTTGATCTCCCAGAAACTGTGCTTCTGAACTATGGCTCTATTCTCCCAAGCACTGTTCCAAATGTGGGAGCCCTTGATGTGCCCAGACATCTGAATATGATCCCTTTCTTGCCAATTGTTTGCATACTTCTGTTTCCAAAGCTTGGCCCATGGGGTTGCCGACTCCTTTAGCCATCTCCACCAAAGTTTTGCCCCCCAAGACTTTGCTAAGGGTTTCAGGGTCATGAAGTCCCAGACCCCCATGGTTCTTAGGTTTACAGAGCTTATCCCAAGCTACCAAAGCCCATTTCTTTTTCTCTTCCCCTTTGCCCCAAAGAAAATCTCTTTGAATATTCCTGATGAGTTGCAAAACTCCTTTAGGGGCAGGAAGAGCTGAAAACATGAAGGTGGGAATAGTTTGCAGGACAACCTTTGTAAGCACTAGTCGTCTTGCTAAATTCAAAGACCTGCTTGTCCATTTCCTGATTTTATCCTGCAGTCTATTAGTCACTGGCTCCCAAACTTCCTTGCTCAGAGGTTTATCAGTGAGAGGTATTCCCAGATATTTGGATGGTAACTGATCTCTTTGAAAGCCGAGAATTCTGGAGAGGTTTCTCTAAATAGCAATGTCAGTATTAAAAAAGAAAATTTTTGATTTGGTGAGGCTTGAGAGCGGGTCTCCTTGTCGGAGGCCTCTCGAAGGCCTAAAGGTTCTGGATGGAGAGCCATTAAGTAGGATTGAAAAATTAGCTGTAGTAACAAGGGCCATTACCCATCTTATCCAGTTGTGGTTGAAGCCGTACGCTATTAGTACTTCCCTGATGTACGACTAGTTTAGCTTGTCATAAGCTTTCGCTAGGTCAAGCTGTATGATCATCCCCACTTGCTTATTGCTCTTAAGAGAATGAACCACCTCGTGAGCTTGAATGATGTTGTTTAGAATTTGCCTTCCTTCCACATAACCAGTTTGCTCCTTAGACACAAGCGTTGGAAGTAGGGGCTTGAGTCTGTTTGCAATTACTTTGGAAATAATTTTGTACACCACATTGCATAAAGCTATGGGTCTAAATCTGTCTGGTGTCATAGCTTTTTCCTCCTTTGGAATCAAAGCTATGAAAGAAGTATTGAGCGCCCTCAAAACGGTTTTGGATCTTCTCGAGTCCTCCACAACTTCAAGGATATCTTGTTTGACTATTTCCCAACATGCTTTGAAGAAGTCAACATTGAACCCATCCGGTCCTGGAGCTTTCCCATTTTGCATTTCTTTAATGACTTCAGTAACTTCCTCTTCAGTCACTGGCCTGTTAAGATTGTAATTGTCTTCCCTGGTTACAAGCTTTGGAATGTACTTTGTGAAGTTGTTGATAAATTGTGATTTGTCTACGAGAGGCTCCTTTGCTATGCTTTGGAAATGTTGTACCAGAGCACATTCCATTTCTTTGTGGGTGCTGAGCTCTTTCCCTTGAGTGTCTTTGAGTTTTGAAATCCTGTTATGTGACCTGTGATCCATGGTTGACTTGTGAAAAAACTTTGTGTTTCTGTCCCCTTCTTTAAGCCATTGCACTCTCGATTTTTGCCTTTAGAAGATCTCTTACTGGCATCTGTCTTCCCATTCCTGTTGAAGAGTGTCAGCTTGCATTTTTCTTTCCTCGGTAAAGCCATCTGTGATAAGGATCTGATTGATTCCTTGTAGTTTTTGTTCAACCTCTCTTTTAGCTTTGAAAATATTGCCAAACTCCTTTTTGTTCCATTCTTTAAGCCTGAGTTTGATGTGTTTCAGTATCTGTTGTAGAAGGAACATATTAGTGCCTTGAACGGGCAAATCTTCCACCCACCATTTACCAATATTACTGATGAAGTCAGGGTGGGTGAGCCAGACATTTTCAAACTTGAAAGGTCTGTTCCTCGGAGTGCCTATAAAAGAAGCTTCAAGTTGGATAGGCCAGTGATCTGAGCCTCCAAAAGGAAGGATTGATGCAGTCAAGTCAGGCCAGTGAGAAGTGTTGGCATTATGATTCAAGTATTGTCCTTGATGGCAACTCACTCAGAGGTTGGTACAGGTGCTCAGAGGTTGGTACAGGTGATGGCAACTTAATCAGAAGACAGATCTCTGTACAGCATGCCAAGGAAGCTCATACACGCCGTTTCGTTAAGCCCAAGTCGCGTGTACACGCTAGTTCGATTCAGAAAAAGCGCGTGTATGTGGAAAGGTTCCTTTGGTCCATGGTGGTTAGTCCTTGGAAGTTGTGCCTATGATTTCGGACCATTATGTCTCGACGGGCGTGTCGATCCCTAGTTTTAAAGTTGATGGTATTGTGTTACTATGGTTTTGGCTCTTGGTATTAAGCTAGGCCTAAGACTATATAAGGAGAAGAAGATCATTAGGCAAAATTATCTTTTCGACAAGGCTTGAATATCTAAGAGAGAAAGAGATCTGATATGCAGGGTTCGGGTTGCTTGATATGAGCTAAGGAGAGATCACATCGGTTGATGGAAGACTAGATCTAAGGATAGATCGGGATCTAATGGTTTGAAATGCACTATCATGATATGGTTGATTATGCGTATTTCTAGATCTGCATATTGTCGCAATGTTACGTTCTGGGTCTAACTAATGTCTGGTACAGCTGCAAATTGAGAAAGTTTATTTTTAGATCTGTACGCAGGTTGGATTCGGTAAAAGCACGTGTATACGCGGGTTTTGCTCATTGAAGTAGCGTATATCTTTTGAAGCTTGACTTTGGGTTTACAGTGGGGTCTGACTGTTATTGCAGAGTTCTGTAGTCTGCTCTGTGTTCTGGTAACTGGTGATTGACAGGGTTTAGTGGTTCAAGTGATTCAAAGTTTGGTTGTTTTATGCTTCAATGATCTGTTGTGGAAATTGAATGAATTGTGGTCTTCAGATTGTAATGTTGTGCTTCAGGAATATCCAAGTCTGAAAATGTATGAAAAGTGATACCTGAAAGAAGGAAGATTGTAGGTCAGCACCTACGTACTAGTATCTTGGCTAGTACAAGAACAAAGGGGGTTGGAGCTCCCTTCCAAGGAAGTTTGGAGAACGAGAGAAGGTTGTAGCCTTCTGCAGGTTGTAGCCTGCGTACTGGTATAAGGCTGCACCAGTACAAAAGATTGTAAACTGAAGTTTCATATTAAAGAAAGATAGAGACAACTTGCAGCAGGTGGTTTTCACCCACATTGGGTTTCCACCTTATATCTTGGTGTTCATGTGTGTGGCTTTTTATCTGTTCTGTTATACTGCACATGTTTACTGTTAATGTGGTGAATAATGTCCTGATGCACTTAATTGAAGAATAAGCTAACTAAATTGTGAGTTTTCTTCTTATACGCTGTTTTACTTCGTCACAGTAGCGTGTACACGCTGGTTCACTTAACTGAAGTAGCGTATATGTTTCTGAGCATTTAAAAAGTTTGATTAATCTGATAATACTGATTCACCCCCCCTCTCAGTATTATTTCCAACAATTGGTATCAGAGCAGGTCCTTCAGAGAAGCTTGATCGCTTGAAGGAAGATCATTCATCATGAGCAACTACGAGAAAGAAGCATCAATCAGGCCACCAGTGTTTGATGGAACAAATTTCAATTATTGGAAGGTAAGAGTTACTGCATATCTTCAATCTCTTGGTACAGAAGTTTGGGACATTGTAGAAACAGGCTATGCTTTTCCTTCAGCTACTCCTACAGATCCAGCTGAGAAAAAGGCATATGAAACAAATGCAAAAGCAGTCAGTACTCTATTAGGAAGTATATCTCAAACAGAATTCATGAAGGTCATGCACTTCAAATCAGCAAAAGAGATATGGGACAAAATGATCACTAGCTATGAAGGAGATGAACAGGTAAAGCAAGCTAAACTTCAAACTCTCAGGATTCAATATGAGACCCTCAAGATGTATAATGATGAAAGTGTGGCTAATTATTTTCTTCGGGTAGATGAGATTGTTAATTGTATGAAAAATTTGGGTGAAGAAATAAAAGAGACTATAGTAGTTCAAAAGATTCTAAGATCATTATCCCCCAAGTTTGAATCTAAAGTATCTGCAATAGAAGAAAAGGAAAATCTCAAAGTTCTCACTATGTCTCAGCTACATGGAATTCTAACTGCTTATGAAATGAGAAAGGGAGGTCCATCAGACAGAAGGGAAGCTGCTTTTAAGGCATCAAGAAAAGAAGATTACTATGAAGCAAGCCATGTTCCAGAAGAAGAGGAAGAAGAATCAAATTTTGTCAGAAATCTTCAAAGGGGTGCTGGAAGGTTCAGAGGTAAGCTACCTTTCAAATGCTTTGCTTGTGGAAGAGTAGGTCATTATGCTGCAAAATGTCCTAATAAGGATAAAGGAAAAGAACCTGCTAGATGGAATAAGAAACAAAGTGCAAATAAGAAAAGCTACTACACCCATGAAGATAGTGATGGCTTATCAAATAGTGATGAAGATGAACAAGGTAATAAATATAAGCTATTAATGGCATTTGAAGATGATGATTATGAGGATGCTGTAGATGTGGATAATCTCTATAATGAAATTACTAGACTCAAGAGATGCATAGAAGAAAAGAGTGTGATCATTGATACTTTGCAATTTCAAATTGATGAAAAGGAAAAACATCTTGAAAAACTAGAAGGTGAAATTGTTGGTCTCAGAAAAGAAATTGAGAAAACAAAAGCTATTAATCTTAAGTTTGTCAAAGGATCTGAAACTTTGGATGAGATTATCAATGTGCAGCGGTCTCCTCTAAACAAGACAGGTTTGGGCTATAATGGAGAAACCTCTCAAGCATCCACCTCAAAAAATTATCTTGATGCAGCAAGAAGAAATGAGCAGAAGAACAATGAAGATAATCAGGTAAAGCAGGGACGAATTACAAACAGAAACTATCAGGGACAATCCTTCTTAAGGGTGAACAAAAGCTACAACCAACCACAGGTAAAATCTTCTCAGTTTGGCACAAGAATAGATGAAAATAGAAATTACAATCAGTTGGCTGGTAGATTCAATAACCGCAGAAGCTTCTTCAATGGGCAATGCTTCTCTTGCCATAACTTTGGTCACAAAGCAGCTCAATGTGTTGCATATAAAACAATCATGACTAGGGAAGCTCAAAAACAAAGAAGTATGACAGGGATTACAAAGAGGACCTATAACAACTTTTCGGTTCTTGAAAATGAAGTTGAATGTTCTATTTGCAATAATTTTGGTCATAAAGAATCTGAATGCAGGAGCAGGTTTCAGGAGAAAAAGGAACAAGCCACGAGCACCAAAAAATGGAGAATAAAAGAACCTCAGACAGAAAGATGTGGGATAGCGTTTTATGCAGAAGGACAGGAAAATCTATGGTACATTGACAGTGGATGTTCGAAACATATGACAGGTGATAAAGAAAAACTTGAATCTTATTCTACTTTAGAAAAGGGAAAGAAAGTTTCTTTTGGAAATGATACTCCTGCAACTATAAAAGGAAAAGGTATTGCTCCTTTGAAAGAAAAGGTCAAGGCTGGAAATGTTTTGTATGTTGATGGATTGAAGCATAATCTTCTAAGTGTCAGCCAGATGTGTGATCAAAAAACCGAGGTTATTTTCAGATCGAATGGATGTCTTGTTCGTGATCTTGATACAGGTAAAACAGTTCTCAAAGGCAAAAGAACTCCAAATAATCTGTACATATTTGAAGAAGGACAACAACAATGCTATCTTAGCAAGGATGAAGAGCACTGGTTATGGCATCGAAGGTTGGGACATCTAAGCTTCTCACAAATAAGGAAAGCATGCAAATATCAGGCAGTTCGCGATCTTCCAGATATCAAAATTCCAGACAACACCATATGCAAATCTTGTCAGTTTGGAAAGCAAACCAGAACTAACTTTCCAGAGAAGGAAGGATCAGCTAGCTTGCCTCTTGAGCTAGTCCATACAGATGTATGTGGTCCATTTAGGAAAAGGACACCTCGAGGAGAAGAATATCTGATATTATTCATTGATGATTTCTCAAGGTTTGTTTGGTTAGGGCTTATGAAGCACAAAGATGAAGCATTCGAAAAATTCAAATCCTTCAAAGCATTGGCTGAAAATGAATCAGGACACAAAATTAAGTGCCTCAGATCTGACAGAGGTGGGGAGTTCACATCAAATGAATTTTTTGATTTCTGCGATGAACATGGGATAAGAAGAGAATTCTCTACAGCTAGAACTCCTCAGCAAAATGGGGTTGTGGAAAGAATGAACAGAACTATCCAACAAATGGCTCGTGCTATGCTCGATGAATCAGGTACTCCTGCAACCTTCTGGGGTGAAGCTGCACATGCTGCTGTTATCATTCTTAACAAAACAAATGTCCGAGTAAACAACACTCAAACACCTCATGAGCTTTGGAGTGGTAAAACTCCTTCCGTGAAGCATTTCAAAATCTTTGGGAGCAAATGTTATATTAAGAATACTGATGAGCAACTTGGCAAACTTGAACCTAGAGCAGATGAGGGCATTCTTCTTGGTTATTCTCCACATAGCAAAGCATACAAGTGCTACAATAAAAGACTTGGCAGAATTGTTGACAGTATTGATATAGTGGTTGATGAGAAGGGATATATTCCTAGGCAAGTTCATCATGAAGACATTGAAGAAGATGAAGGTTACTCTCAAAGGCGAAATGATGAAGAAGAAGAACCTCAAGAAGAAGAAGAATCTCAAGAAGAACCAGAGGAGCAGACAAGAATAGAAGAGAAGACTCCATCCAGATATGTCCAAAAGAATCATCCAGAAACTCAGATTGTGGGGCAGAAAGAAGCAGGAGTACAAACAAGAAGGACACTTGCAGAAGCTTCAAGCTACTTGGCTCTACTCTCCTCCATTGAACCACAAAATGTGAAAGAAGCATGCAAAGATGAATGTTGGGTCAAAGCAATGGATGAAGAACTTGAGCAAATCGAAAAGAACAACACTTGGGAATTAGTTCCTAGACCAAAAGATAAGAATGTAATAGGAACAAAATGGGTCTTCAAGAATAAGTTAAATGAAAATGGAGAAGTAATTAGAAACAAGGCCAGACTTGTTTGTAAAGGGTATGCACAGCAAGAAGGAATAGATTTTGAAGAGACCTTTGCTCCTGTGGCAAGACTAGAGGCCATCCGAATGTTCCTTGCTCTCTCAAGCTTTCAAAACTTCAAGGTATTTCAAATGGACGTGAAATCAGCCTTCCTGAATGGAGACTTAGAAGAAGAAGTATATATTGAGCAGCCAGATGGGTTCATTCTTGGGAATGATTCCAAACCTTGTATGCAGATTGAAAAAGGCACTCTATGGGCTCAAACAAGCTCCAAGGGCTTGGTACTATCGGTTGGACAAATATCTTCACCAACAAGGCTTTTCAAAAGGATCAGCAGATAGCAATCTCTATATAAAAGTTGAAAATAACAAATTGCTAATTCTTGTTGTTTATGTAGATGATATTATTTTTGGCAGCAATGAAGAGACCATGAGTCAAAACTTTGCCTTGGTTATGCAGAAAGAATTCGAAATGTCACTTCTTGGAGAATTGACATATTTTCTTGGATTGCAAATCCAACAAAATGAAGGAGGTATCTTCTTGTCTCAAACCAAATACCTCAAGCAGATCTTGAAGAAGTATGGCATGGAAGAGTCAAAGCCAGTATGTACACCCATGGTTACAGGATGCAGCCTCAGTGCAAATGATGAATCAGCAGCAGTTCACCAACCCACTTATAGATCCATGATTGGGAGTTTGCTTTATTTGACAGGTACTCGACCAGATATTACACATGCAGTAGGAATGGTTGGAAGATTTCAAGCCAACCCAAAGGAAACTCATCTTCAGGCAGTCAAAAGAATCTTCAAATATCTTCAAGGGACCCAAAACTATGGCTTATGGTATCCTAGAAATACAGATCTCACTCTTCATGCTTACACAGATGCAGATTGGGCTGGAAGTGTGGATGATAGGAAAAGCACAAGTGGAGGTGCTTTCTTCATGGGTTCCAGATTAGTATCTTGGTTCAGCAAGAAACAAAGTTCGATTGCCTTATCTACAGCTGAAGCAGAATATGTGGCTGCAGCATCTTGTTGCACACAACTTCTTTGGATGATGCAGACCTTGCAGGACTTTCAAATCACTTGCACTCCACCTGTCTCTATCTTATGTGATAATACAAGTGCAATCAGCATTTCAAAGAATCCAGTCATGCACTCAAAGACCAAGCACATACCAATCAAGTACCATTTTCTTCGGGAACAAGTGCTTGAGCAGAAGGTCAAGTTGGAGTATGTTCCTTCTAAGGAGCAAGTTGCTGATATTCTCACAAAACCACTGCCCAGGGAAACTTTTGAATATCTCAGACAAAAGCTGGGAGTAGTTGATGCTTCATCCTGTTGTTGAAGTTTGTTTGTTCTACAGAAAAGTTGGTATACGCAGGTTACGGAAGGAATATGCGCGTATACACGCGGTTTCATGATGGGTAAGTCGCGTATATGTTGGACGCTTGTTGCAGAAAGTATATCCGCGTACATACGCTGTTCTATACAGGAAAAATCGCGTATATGAAGTTTTGAACAGCAAGGGAAAACTCTGGAGTTCTGAACAGCAATGGGAATGTCAGAATTCTTCAGGCACAGTTTCAGGGAGTGCAACAGGCACAGGTTCAGGGGGAGCAGATAATCTTCCAATGATGCATTGTTGGCATTATCTTAAAGCTTTTGGTTCTAGTTCACATTTGGTGTTGATTTCAGGAGGAACAAAGGCGAAAGGAGAACAGAAGGATCTCTTGGTTGCTGATCTGAATGGTGATTATCAGATGCTGCTGGTGACTTTCATAAGTCTTGGTCTAGTTATTTCGTCTCTATGTCATATATCGCTTTTGTGGTATCTCTTTCATGGTGTCAAGGTCATGTAACGGCCTATTTTTGGTTTCCCCACTATGCCTGGGATGATTGATGCAATGTGATTGGTTGTCATCTATAAATTTTTGATGTATACCCACTTGGTTGGGTGGATGAGTCAATTTTTTTGTATATCCTCACTTAGTTGAGAGATGGATGTATGTATGAGTCCTAAGTGATAGGAAGGTCCTTTATGATGTATAGAGTCATGTTCTTCTTGAAGAACATCTTTTGCAGATCTTGCCTACAGTCAGGAAGAGCATGTACAACACACCTCAGCGGTACAGAGATTCAGCATGTACTCAGAGGGAGCATGGACAGATTGGTACACCTTGGCATATACAAAGGGGGAGATTATTCAGAGATTTCAGCAGGTACTCAGGGGGAGTATGGACAGTGTGATTCAGCAAAGGAAGAGAATATCTTGGTCCACCCTTTGCCCTTGATGTCAAAGGGGGAGAATGACTTGGTGACTTGGTGTGGTGGTTGCCATCAAGTCCAAAGGGGGAGATTGTTGGCATTATGATTCAAGTATTGTCCTTGATGGCAACTCACTCAGAGGTTGGTACAGGTGCTCAGAGGTTGGTACAGGTGATGGCAACTTAATCAGAAGACAGATCTCTGTACAGCATGCCAAGGAAGCTCATACACGCCGTTTCGTTAAGCCCAAGTCGCGTGTACACGCTAGTTCGATTCAGAAAAAGCGCGTGTATGTGGAAAGGTTCCTTTGGTCCATGGTGGTTAGTCCTTGGAAGTTGTGCCTATGATTTCGGACCATTATGTCTCGACGGGCGTGTCGATCCCTAGTTTTAAAGTTGATGGTATTGTGTTACTATGGTTTTGGCTCTTGGTATTAAGCTAGGCCTAAGACTATATAAGGAGAAGAAGATCATTAGGCAAAATTATCTTTTCGACAAGGCTTGAATATCTAAGAGAGAAAGAGATCTGATATGCAGGGTTCGGGTTGCTTGATATGAGCTAAGGAGAGATCACATCGGTTGATGGAAGACTAGATCTAAGGATAGATCGGGATCTAATGGTTTGAAATACACTATCATGATATGGTTGATTATGCGTATTTCTAGATCTGCATATTGTCGCAATGTTACGTTCTGGGTCTAACTAATGTCTGGTACAGCTGCAAATTGAGAAAGTTTATTTTTAGATCTGTACGCAGGTTGGATTCGGTAAAAGCGCGTGTATACGCGGGTTTTGCTCATTGAAGTAGCGTATATCTTTTGAAGCTTGACTTTGGGTTTACAGTGGGGTCTGACTGTTATTGCAGAGTTCTGTAGTCTGCTCTGTGTTCTGGTAACTGGTGATTGACAGGGTTCAGTGGTTCAAGTGATTCAAAGTTTGGTTGTTTTATGCTTCAATGATCTGTTGTGGAAATTGAATGAATTGTGGTCTTCAGATTGTAATGTTGTGCTTCAGGAATATCCAAGTCTGAAAATGTATGAAAAGTGATACCTGAAAGAAGGAAGATTGTAGGTCAGCACCTACGTACTAGTATCTTGGCTAGTACAAGAACAAAGGGGGTTGGAGCTCCCTTCCAAGGAAGTTTGGAGAACGAGAGAAGGTTGTAGCCTTCTGCAGGTTGTAGCCTGCGTACTGGTATAAGGCTGCACCAGTACAAAAGATTGTAAACTGAAGTTTCATATTAAAGAAAGATAGAGACAACTTGCAGCAGGTGGTTTTCACCCACATTGGGTTTCCACCTTATATCTTGGTGTTCATGTGTGTGGCTTTTTATCTGTTCTGTTATACTGCACATGTTTACTGTTAATGTGGTGAATAATGTCCTGATGCACTTAATTGAAGAATAAGCTAACTAAATTGTGAGTTTTCTTCTTATACGCTGTTTTACTTCGTCACAGTAGCGTGTACACGCTGGTTCACTTAACTGAAGTAGCGTATATGTTTCTGAGCATTTAAAAAGTTTGATTAATCTGATAATACTGATTCACCCCCCCTCTCAGTATTATTTCCAACAAGAAGGAGGTCCTCTGAGATTATAAATCTATCTAGTTTAGAGTCAACTTGAGAAACCCCTCCCCTCTTATTGTTCCAGGTGAAAGTACATTTATTGTCTCCGTGTCCACGAGCCTCATATCATTTAGGAAGTTTTGGAAGGCAATGGAGTCTCTGCCTAGTGTTCTTGTCTTGCCTTTTTTATTTTTATTTTTATTTTTCTGTAAGAGATCTGGTCATATTAAAATCCCCTCCCAGAATCCAGGGCATAGTAGGATGTCTCTCTCTCAACTCCTCCAGTGAGGTGAGAAGCCTGAGTTTGTCTTCAAGTTTTTGAGGACCATAGACATTTGTGATCATATATATTTCCTTATCACCCAAAGGTTGGATCACCATTGAAAGAAAGCATCCAGGATTCCAAGTTTCTGGGGATTCCGGAGTGTGAGAATCCCGCATGCCATGTTGTTTGCTTTAACTTCTAGAGACTCATACTTAATGAGCCATTTGCTATGTATCTCTCTGATTTTATCTATTGAACATTTTGTTTCCTGGATAAACACCATGTCTGGTTTTTCTTCTTTTATTTTATTGCTAAGATTTCTTTGTTTTCTTTTACTTCCTAGACCCCTAATGTTCCAGGTTGTGAGCTTCATTATGAAAGATTTGTAAATGAGTAACTAGTAAGATATTTCATCTTACCTAAGCTAATCATGAGTTTCCCACACTCTATCAACAACTCATTCTGTCTTTTCCTTCCTCTTTTCTTGCCTGGGTTCTTGGAAGAGTGTCCTAATGTTGCCTCCATCGTTTTAACCCCTCTATTTTCTTCGCTGTCATGGTTTCTTTTGACTCCAGAACCCTTTGCTTGAGATCTCTAGAGGAAGAGCTGTTGTACTCTGTCAAACTCCTCTTGTGGTAGAGAATCAACCCCTTTGGTGGTTCCCTGCTCCAAGAACTTTTCTAGATCGAGATTCTCCCTCTCAAGAATCTCCTGTAGTTCGTGGTCCTTTGTTCCAACTTCACTTGGGGTCATCTCATGGTCCCTGCCAAGTTCCATGATGCTTGGCAGATCTTCCTTTAGTTTGCTGTTCTCAGGTACATCCTCCATGCTAGCATCTTTTTCCTTCTCTGCAGGATTATCCTCCGATGCTTGGTTCATCGCATTGTTCCCACCTTCTTCTTCTAAAATCTTGAAACTGTTATGACTTGGGTGTTTATCCTCGCTAGTTTTCCTTTGGTACTTTTTCCTCCTTTCCCTTTGCCTCCCATCTTGGTAAAACCTTCAGGGTCTTTGCCTTTGTTGGTTTTCATATTTTCCTCCAGTTTGTTTAAAGGGCAATCTTTGATGAGGTGCTCGTGTTCATGACATTTACGACATCTGAATGGGACATGTTCATAGTCCATCGCCTACACCCATTCTTCATCATAAACTTCTAGAATGATTTCATCTAGAAGTGCTCCTGATAGGTCCATTTCTACACATATGCGAGCAAAGGAGGTGTATTTTCCTCGTAGAGTTGCCTCTGATATTTTAAAAAAATGACCTAATTTATTGCCTATGGCTTTTAAGGATTCAGGCAGCCAGTAATCTAAAGGTAGGGAGTAGAGTCTTATCCATACTGGTACTGATGTGAATGTTTCTCGTTCCGGGACAAAATTCATCACCCATGGTCGCATGTAGAGGCCAGCCACAGCATAAAAGTATGGTCCTCCTTTGAACACTCTGTCTTTGTCCTCTAGGTTTGTGAACACCACTGTGAAGAAACCCTTGGACCCAAGGTGGAGGGTTATTTCCCCCTTAGGTTTCCATTGGTTTCTTATCCAAACCTGCAAAGCCTTCTCTGTTGGCCATATCCCCATAAATTTACATATAACTACGTATGTCGCCATGTGATCCCTGTGCTCCTATAGCGTTGGATTATTTAAAACAACCTGGGGTTTAATGGCTGACCTGGGTTTGCAGAGTCCTGTCACACTCTAACTGCTGCCTTCTGTTCTCCTCTCCTCTAACTTCCTCATGATTCTCTTCCTGCTCATGAGAACTGATGTTTTCCGGTTTTTCTGTGCTGATCCTCTCTGTTTCTGCCTCCATTGGTTTTTTGAAGCGATTTGAACCCGCTTCCTTGCTTCTGTTTGCCACTACATGGCTGTAGGAGGGAGTAGAACTCCCCCCTCCTCGCCCCTCCATGGCTACCAACAATAATCCCTTGTTGGTCCAAACCCTCGTTCTGCGCTTTCCCCCGCAGCGCCGTCTTCTTCGCTTTTCAACAAAGCCACTGAGTTAATCCGAGGTTGTACTGCTATCCAACTACGATTGATATTTTCATCGTCAAAGTTAAAGGAGAAATTAATTGGTTTCTGGATGTTCAAGTTGGCCTCAACTTGATAGGTCGGTCCCACTTCATGAAGGGGTTTGACCCAAGGTAAAAAACCCACTTGATTGGTCTACTATATATTGGCATCTCGACTCACCTCAGTTGTCATCATCACAAGATTAATTCAGAATTTTTCTACAAGAAGACATCGGGTCACACGCGCGAAGAAGAAGAAGACTGATTTGACAAGCGAGTTTCACTTTTCATTCTCTGCGTTGACCAATGTTGACTTGGATTCCTCTCCTATTGTTTGACTGAACTTTTGACTGAGGTTGGAGGCCGCATATTCTTGATATCTTTGACTAGTTGTTGGACAAGTTCTTGGAGTTGTTTTTGGGTGTTGACTAAGGTTTGATCGCAAGTCAAACTCTGTGGTTTGACCGAGATTCTGTGAGCTACTACAAGATCGAATTTCTGCTCCTTTGACCATCTGCTGCAGGGAAAAATTTGGCCCCTTTGATTGTGAGAAGAAGTTGACTCTTCTATCTCTCATTTGACTTAATTTGACTTGCCATTTATTGTGGTCAAAGGGTTGACATTTTGACTAGAAAAATTAGATTTACAAATTGGATGAATTGAACAATTTCTCATAAGGAAATATTACCGGGTTTTCCCCCTTGTGGGGTTTTGTCCCAAGAAAATTTTGGTGTCCCTTGTATCATTGTTTCATTGTGATCTTCGCTGCTCTACTAAATATTATGGTTGAAATTTTCTAAGTATAACTGCTTGACGATTTGAATGCTTTAAGAAGAAAAATTATATCATTGGAAGTAGTTATCAGATAGAAAATTGTTCTAGTCTATCTTGTTACTAGAAAATTAACAGAAATGCATGTTCCCTTCATTCTTTTGTTTGCAAGGAATGCCTCCTTGCTCACCACATATTCCCGCAAATATGTCCTCAATGTCACTGTCACATCTGCTAAAATCATTTATCAGAGGATCATCAAAATGCAACCCTAAAGATCTGCCCCTGTGCCAACCAATAAAAGTACTCATGGAATCTAGGCCATTTTCCTATCCCTGAGCAACATTTGTTCTTTTTGTATGGCTGATTTTATTAATGAATTATCCAAGTTCTTGTTCATTTTTGTTAAATGAAACCAATCAAGAAATTCTCCTTGAACATATGTCTTAACCCTTTGCTCAAATGTGTCTATTTCTTTAGTGTACATATCATAATTATCATAGAGAGGATTGCTTTGAAAACCTATAGTATAGGATTTTGGATTGAGCTATATAAATTTCTTGCATTCTTCAAATTGATACCCTCACTTCCACCAGGATTTTGTTCAGTGATGTCATCATAATTTTCATGATAATCTTCATCTGCATAGTCAGTCGTGCTGTCTCCTTCATATTCTGGGCATAAACCTTCTTTTACAACAACAAGAACCCATCATCCTTTGGAGCCTCATTGCCTGAATCTTCTTCATTCAAAACACCACCTTTGTTACCTTCAAAGAGACCAAGAAGACATTCCTGCTGTAGAGCAGTCCATAAATATTGACAAATGTCCTCATACTTTGCAATCCTAGGCCACTGTGCTTGAGAAAGTTCTCAACCAAAGTTTTAAGAGAAGGTATAGTTTTTGGACTGCAAGATTTCTTGAGTACAGGAATTTACAAGGTAAGTTCCTAAGATAGAACGCCAAAGGACACCACTCACAAACAGATCACAAATCAATACACCAATATTCTTGATGTGGTTAAAACCCTCAAAGAGGGAAACGGTCCATGACCTGAGCCAACGCGGCCACTTCAGGCAATTTATTAATAAAAGAAAGAAAATTTTCATAAGCTTCTCTCATGAACGGTCACCTTACAAATGACCCTCCATGCTCTTTAAATAGAGATCATGGACAAATCGGGTGTTAAGCCACAGATCAAGTGTCGATAATACCGAGGAGAGAATGAACCGTCAGATCACTTCATGTATAGAACATATCGTGATCGTCAGATTGTAAGTTACAAAAGTACATAATAAAGAAACACACTTTACCTAACTCTATACTAGACCAAATTATACTTAACTATTTCCTATGTGTCGGAATATCCTAACATCCCCCCTTAAGAACAACTTGGGATATGATTGAAGGATGTACAAATATGGCATTATAGGAGAAGGAAGGAGGCATTAGAGCCTATCCCCCCTTAGTGACAACTTCCTGAACTCCAACCATAAATCGAAGTTTAGTAAACTACGCCTCTCTGAGAGCCTTTGTAAAGATGTCTGCAACTTGATCATCGGTTGAACATTGGCCGTGGATGAGCTTTTTGATGAAGTGCATGTGTAGTTCAATGTGTTTGCTACGCT
The DNA here is from genome assembly GCA_031772625.1 of Pinus tabuliformis. Classification (NCBI taxonomy): domain Eukaryota; kingdom Viridiplantae; phylum Streptophyta; class Pinopsida; order Pinales; family Pinaceae; genus Pinus; species Pinus tabuliformis. The sequence continues at coordinate 683,277,110 of CM062807.1, forward strand.
AATGTTGGACTGGATCTTTGCATAGTTGAATGGCACTTTGATTATCACACCAAAGTGTAGTCGGATGCTGCTGCTGAAAGCCAAACTCCGACAGGATCTGATGAAGCCATAGGGCTTCCTTACTAGCTTCTACGACGCCACGATACTCTGCTTCTGTTGAAGAAAGAGAAATGGCACTTTGTTTCTTGAAAGCCCATGTAATAGGTCTAGAACCAAGAGTGAAGACATAACCTGCAGTAGACTTCCGATCATCAGGGTCATCGGCCCAATCAGAATCAATGAAAGCAACCAATAGAGGAGATGCTTCTGCACTATAATGAATCCCAAACTGAACTATACCTTGAACATAACGAAGTATTCTTTTAGTTGCTTTCCAATGAATTTCATGTGGGTTTTTCATAAATCGAGCAATAAGGCCAACAACAAAGGAAAGGTCAGGATGAGTATGGGTCAAATACAAAAGTTTTCCTACAAGTTGATGGTATAAGGTAGCATCAATTTCAGGGGAAGTACAAGTGATTGAAAGTTTGGCTCCAGACTGAAAGGGAGAAGGGCCTGGCTTACAATCTTCCATGTGAAAGTGGCGTAGAAGATTACAGGCATACTTAGACTAGGAAAGGGAAATACCTTCCTTGGATTGCAAGACTTGAAGACCAAGAAAATAATGCAAGTGTCGTAAGTCTGTCATTTCAAACTGCCTTTTAAGGCTGGACTTCACATGGTTTATAAGGTTGGGATCACTACCAGTAAGGATAAGATCATCAACATAAGAACAAGAATGATAAGAGACTTACCCACTTTCTTGGTGTAGACAGTATTGTCAGAATGACACCTAGAAAAGCCAGTATCTAAAATAAAGCTATCCATTTTGCATACCAAGCTCGAGGGGCTTGCTTGAGACCATAAAGAGATTTCTTAAGCCAACATATAACACTGGAGTCTGTTTGTATAAAGCCAGGAGGTTGTTCCATATAGATTTCTTCATGCAAGAAGGCAGATTTAACATCCATTTGAAAGAGGCAGCAAGGGAAATAACAAGACGTATAGAGTTCATTTTGGCAACAGGGGAGAAGGTTTCAGTATAGTCAATGCCTTAAACTTGTGAAAAACCTTTAGCAACAAGACGAGCTTTATGTTTATCAACTTTTCCATCTGGTCCATACTTGGTTTTGTAAACCCATTTGCATCTAACCAGTTTTCGTCCCTTTAGAAGAGGAACAAGATCCCATGTATCATTTGCCAATAATGAACGATATTCTTCATTAATAGCTATGACCCAATCTGGATGGCCTGAAGCTTCTGCAAAGGTGTCAGGATCATAATTCGTTGAAGCTTGAGCTAGTAAAGAAGAGGCTCTATCGAATTGAGAACGTGTACGTCAATGATCTGTAAGATCACCTGCAAGAGCACACGCTGCATCTCGAGTAGCACAGACCCATTTTGGAAGCTGAGGAGTTGAAGGAGGATCCTGAGAAGGTGGGGGAGGATTGTCATCCTCGCTATCATCATCTGAAGAAGAAATATTTTCAGAAGTAGAAGGGATAGAGAGAGGTGGTACATCTGCCGAACTAGGCTCGTAGGTCGATATATTTTCAGCAAACTTTGCATCTCTTCTAATGATAACATTTTTGGACTTAAGTGGAATAAGTCTATATCCTTTGACATCTTCAGAATATCCAACAAAAATACATTTTTCACTCTTAGGTTCTAAAGCTTTATGTTTCTCATCTGGAATATGGGCCCATGCTTCACTTCCAAAAACACGAAAGTGACTTAATCTAGTTTAATGGAGCTCCATGCTTCTTCTGGAGTGATATTCTTTAAAACCTTAGTAGGAGTGCGATTTACTATGTAATTTGCACAGTTAATTGTTTCTGCCCAAAAATTAAGACTAAGTCATTTAGATTGAAGCATACAATTAGCCATTTCCTTTAAGGTGCGATTCTTCCTTTCAACTACACCATTTTGTTGTGGAGTATATGGAACAGGGTGTTGCATTTGAATTCCATGCTCAGTGCAAAAGTTGATGAATTTGTTGTTAACATATTCTCCGCCATTATCAGTTCTTAGCTTAATAATTTGATGTCCATATTGTTTTTCAACAAAGGCCTTAAAGGCCAAGAACATGTTAAATACTCCACTCTTGAGTTTTTAGAAGTATACTTAAGTGCGTCTGGAGAAATCATCAATGAAAGTTAAGAAATACTTGTAGCCAGAGAATGAAACAACTGGAAGTGGACCACATAAATCACTATGCACAAGCTGTAAAGGGGCTGAGGCATGCCAAGAGACACGTTTTTCAAAACTATATCGATGATGTTTTCCGAGTACACATGCGGAACAAACACCATCTCTGTAAAATACCATAGGAAGACCTGTCACCATATTTTCTTTACATAGATTTTGAAGGGAGCGATAGTTTAAGTGACCAAATTGCTCATGCCAAAGTTTGCTCACTTCATTATTTTGAGCAACAAATACCGAGTGAAGAGTTGATGAACCAAAGTTGTTAAACTTATACAACCTTGTAGAATCATCAGCAATGCCAATAGCTAAAATCTGTTTAGGATCTCTTAGGTCCTTAATTACAACATCGTGACGTGAAAATTCAACGGTTTTACCTTCACCTGAATGAGTTATTTGATATATAGATAGAAGGTTGCAGGATAAGGTTGGAACACATAATACATCATTAAATTGACCATTGTCTAGATGAACAGTTCTAGTCCTTACAACACTAAGAGATCTATTATCACCAACATATATTTTTGGTGTTACAATCATTTAAAGAAGAAAACATGGCTTTTTTTTTGGCCATGTGATAGAAGCTCCAGAATCAATCAGCCACTCATGAGAATGAGAATGAGAAGAAGAAGATACATTTAGTGCATAACCAAATTGAGATGCTTGACAACCACAAGAAAAAAAGTGCTATTCCTGAAGATGAAGTTGAAGTTGAAGAGTGATCCAAAGGGATGTTATGCTTCTTCATTGCTGCTTCCAAGGCTTCCATCTTCTTAAAACATTTGGATTCTAAGTGGTCATCCCAATTACAAAAGTGGCAATGTGTACCAGTGTTCTTCCCTTTGTTTTTATTTTCCTTATCATTTTGTTGAAATGGTTTTTCATTTTGAGACTAAAATTTCTTAGGACCCTTGTTTGGTTTAGAACCATTCTTTTTAGGATACTGCTTCTTAGGATTCTTTGAATTTGGTTGTTGTTGAATGGCTAAGGCTTTCTTAGAAGAGTTTCCAAGATTAAGAATACCAAGATGTAATAGTTTTTCTTGTTCTTTTATTAAAGAATCACAAAAGACATCAAAAGAGGGGGACTTGTAGTCTTGTCCTTGAGAAATAAAGGCTTCTCTAGTAGAATGGAAGGTGGAAACAAACACAGAGTAGGCTGGTCCCAACTTAGTAAAAATGGAATAGATAAGGCTACCATATTCTTTTTTAACCTTAACACCTTCTAAGAGAAGTCTAAGGGTCTTGAACTTGGACAAAAAATCTTTAATGGAAGAAAAATTATTGGGGTCCAATGTAAGCAACTCATTTTCGAGTTGATGGGCTCTAATTTCATTTTTAATTCCAAAAACTTTAGTGAGCTGTTTCATTGATTCATTAGGGGTATCAAGTTCTGCAATAGAGAATCTAAGGTATGGAGAAATAGACATCCCTATCAACTCACGTGCTAGATCTTGCCTATTTTCCCATTTGGCTGCCTTATCTTCATCTTTAGGTTTAGTTTCTTGGTCTGAGGTTATTCTGTAAAGACCTTTACTTCTAAGTAAATCCACTATGTAGGACCACTATTGGAAGTAGTTGGTGCTGTCAAGAATAACTTGGCATGGACTTTTCATTTTAACAGAAACTGAAGTTGTAGATGCTGAAACTAAGTGTCCCAATGGAAAGATCTCGAAACATTAGGTTGATTAAGAAAAACGGCTTTGAAAATGGCCTCCGGATGAAGAAGTTATGGCTTTTTGAATAAAAGTTGTTGAAAACGCTGATGAAGTGCGTGAATGTGCGGAAGTGAATGATAATGTTATATTTAAAAAAAAAAACCCCTCTTTCCAAACTTAATCTAATTAGCTCACTCTTCTTTTTATTATTATTATGTGACCCACTTTTTTAAATAAGTGAAAATCACTTTTACCATGATACTTTATGAGCTACCCACTAAATTGTAACTTAAATAAAAGATAAAGAGACTTTAGAATTATAAGTGACTCACTTTTTATAATGGGTGAGAACACTTTTACATAAAGTAACTTTATAACATAAGTTACATGTGCTTTTTGAAAAAGTAACTCAACAAAAAGAAAGATTTGAACTCAAGACCTCTATTTTCATAAAGTAACTTTGGACCAAGTGAGCTAGTTTAAAAGGTTAGTAATTTTTGGAAAAGATGAAGGGTTTTTTTTTTAGTCACTAAAGCTTTGGGGTGCGTTCTTACTTGAAAAAACCATTTTTTCCTACAAAACAAAAAACTACACAACCCAACACAGACATAACAAAAAAAACCAAATCTTATGGCTTGAAGTTAGCTTTTGCCGGAAACTAAATATTTTCATCTATGTTTCTGATTCTCCGAGATCGCACTAAGGCGCGATGAAAAATAGCGTACGCATAAGAAAAATCCTTCATTTCTGTTCCGGAAATAAAAAACAAAAAGCTAAATAAACCGAAATAAAGAGAGATAAATAAATAAAATTGCAAATAAAGACTGTATACCTCCAGATCTTAAAAATGACGTAGCTAGGGCTATCAGAAACCTTTTCGCGTGAAACAAAAGGGGTTCCTCACTGAAATAGATGCTCCTAACACAATAGAGCAGTCCTCTTGGCCCGAAAGCTGTCCGAAACAGTAGATCTAGGAAATGACAGTCGGATGCAGTTGTACCGACTTCCGATTTGGATCACCAATGGATGCGGCCCTCAAATAGTTCCGATACCATATAGGAATTTACAGGGTAAGTTCCTCAGATAGAATACCAAAGGACACCGGTCACAAACAGATCACAGATCAATACACCAATATTCTTGACGTGGTTAAAACCCTCAAAGTGGGAAACAATCCACAACTTGAGCCAACGCGGCCACTTTAAACAACTTATTAATAAAAGAAAGAAAATTTACATAAGCTTCTCTCATGAACGACCACCTTACAAATGACCCCCCATGCTCTTTAAATAGAGATCATGGACCAATCGGGTGTTAAGCCATGGATCAAGTGTCGGTAATACCGAGGAGAAAATGAACTGTCTGATCACTTCATGTCTAGAACATATTGTGACCATCAGATTGTAAGTTACAAAAGTACATAGTAAAGAACACACTTTACCTAACTCTATATTAGACCAAGTTATTCTCTGGTCCCAAAGAACAAATAAATAATCTCATCATGGAATCATCATGCCTTCCTTGAATTTTGACACGTGTCTCATGAATGCTAAGACATTTGGGACAACATCCAAAGAGGTACCATCAAATTTTCAAAGCTTCTCATTAGATTTTAGGGGAGCCCTATTGGGTATCTTGAGATATTTTTACTAATAAATATCTAGTGTGAGAAACAATACATGCAAATACCAAGGAGCCATTATTCATCCATGTAAATGTTCCACCATGAGAATTTAAATTTGATAACAAATGCAATATCAAACCTTTTGCACAATGGAGTTGCCAAGGTGATCTATTAATGCCTTTCACAATCATGCTTGTCTCACCTCACAAGCACAAAGTCTTCAAAATTTTCAAAGAACAAGGATTTTGTTCTTCTAATGGAGTTGCCTAGATGGAAAGATATTCAAGCTAGAACTTCATCGAGTGTCATCTTTCGGGAAATGGAATTTATTGCTGGAAATGTCATCAAAACGTTACAACAAAATCTCGTACTTCTTGAGATAAAGTCCAAAAGCTGAAGTGCGAAAACCATTGTAATTAAGAAGGGGCCATTATCACCTCACCAACCCTCTTGTCACTTTTGGCTCTCTCCTCCATCTCAAGGGGGGTTTCTCCCTAGTGGATCTTAGGAATCTAATGGCCCAGTCAAACCAAGAACCTCCTAAGGCTTCTACTTCAAATACCACTAATCAAAAGATTAAACATTAGGGTGTAAGGTAGATAGAATTGCTACCGTTTTTTGGGTAATTTCTAGGTTTGAGTTGAAAGGGAAACATCCCCAAACACAAACAACTGAGGAATTATTAGGAGAGTAACACCCCAACAAAACAAGTTAAATGATTTACGAGGAAAAAGGGTAAATGGATGATCACTTCCCTATTTTTGTTCACACTTCCCAAGGGAAATATCCTCTAATAATTCACACAAGAAAAACCTTGGCTTCTTTTTCTCATAAGCTCACACAAACCTGTGCTCAATTATGATTACAAATTGTGCCTTCGATCTCCTTATAAGCACTTATAATAGGCTATTTTTAGCAATTTTTAGGTTTGGAAAGTCAAATCAGTGGTTTCCTAGTTAACAATAGTTAACACATCTTGTTAACTAGTGTTTCCTAAAATTTAGGAGGTTGACTCCAACAATTCTTCAACTCGCACTAGAAGAAAAATAACTCGGTCTTCTACAAACTCACACTAATCAAACTGCTTCTTGAACTCGTCCACATCACTGGAACTCGTACATGACTAAGGATAACTCAAATTCAATTTCTTGAATTAAGGCATAAATCAAGGAATCCATTCCTTCGCTACTTTTCAACACTCCCTCATAGCGAGGAAGGGATTCTATACAACTCCCAACTTATCCCTGTGATGATTTTTTTCTTTTGGCTAATGCCTTGGTCAAGATGTCTGCTATCTGCTCCCCTGTTGGAATGTACAGTAGCTTCACTATACCCTTCTGCAGACAATCTCTAAGATGGTGATACCGGATCTCGATATGCTTTGAGCTATCATGAAACACTGGGTTCTCAGATAACTTAATGCAACTTTGATTATCACAATGTATCATGATAGGCTCCATTCTTTGAAAAGTACCACAAGCAACTTCCTCATCTAAATAGCCTCACAAGCTACTTGACTAGCAACCATGTACTCGACCTCTACTAAACTGAGTGCAATTGATCTCTCTTCTTACTGTAAGAAGAAACACTTGCTGACCCAATGTTGAAGATGCCACCTGAAGTACTCTTCCTATTTGTGGAGCTCCTTGCCCAATCTGCATCGGTGAATCCTTCATGCCTCACTGCATCAATCTTTCTATACCACAATCCATAGTCCGCCATGCCTTTGAGACATCGCAACACATGTTTTGCAGCGACCAAATTCACTCTGGTCGGTTCCACCATGAGCTGACTCAACTAGTTGATTGCAAAACAAATATCAAGTCATGAGTTGAACAAGTACATTAATGACCCAATGCGCTGCCTGTCTACTGTAGGATCCAATAACCCTTCTCTGCTAGCATCCACCTTTGAAAATTCTAAGAACCATAATCCTATTGTAGCAACTCGTATTATTTCTTGTAACTGATAAATTAATTATTCAGTTTATTGCTACGACAACATTGAAATAAACACACTGCAACCTTCACAAATAAAATCTACAGAAATAAATAGCGCTATAATTGAGAAAACACTAACACACACACACACACATATAAAAATTAACACCATTGTTTTTGGACAAAAGTCTCCAGAAAAACCCAATGTGGGAAAACTGGTGCAACAAATGAGGGTTTATTTTATTATGCAGTAGTGAAAATTTGAGTACAATCTAGATGCCTAGAACTGGCAATCCACAAGAAGAAAATTTGGGAAAAAATATTGAAGGGAATTACCCTTCCTCCACAAGCAATCCTGACACAACCCGCCTTCAGAAAACTTGGCCTCTTGCACCCTCTGTGCTGCTCTGCGCAGTCTCTATGACGTCAAGCCTCCAACCAGTATCTGATGAAGTTGTTCCGCCTTCCTCAGCTAAGGAAATCCTCTCTCTGTCACTCTGGAACCTTTACCCGACCTCTGGAACTGACAATGATTTCTTCCTTAGCTAAATCAAACTGCCAATCTGAAGCAATTGCACAGTCCTCTGCGCTGCCTCATTGGGAATAACTCGGTCCTCTTGCCGCCACCTCTACAAATCTGGAAAACTTCCTCTGGATCACTATCCCTGCCCCTCAATCACTGCTTCGATATCTCGCTGTCCGGCGGTTGACTACTGTTACTCTGGAAATCAATCTGCCAAGGAAATTGAATTTCTAGTGTTCTCGAGTGTCTTCTCCAAGTGCCCATCAACTTCCTCCTATAATCCACTGTTGGAGCACCAACGACCAAGATTAAAACTCAATCGATGGCTAGGATAATCTTGGAATCGATTTGTGTGAGTTTCTAGATGATTCTCACCTTGAATTAATTAATATTGATTAATTAACCAATTTCCCTAAGTTTAGACTTAGGAAATATGAAAAAACTGGTTAATAATCTAATTAAGTCACTTATAGGTGGAATTTGTAGAAACAATTTCTGGGTCTTGGAGATTTCATGTATTTCTAGCCTCTCCACCAAATTTCGTGGCTAGAACACATCCGATGCTACAAAAACTAATACTCCCTCTTAGTGAGGAATGTGTTTTAGTGCTGCACACCTTGTCACAACACTTTGTATTTGTATCATCTCTTGTCACGTTGCTGATGTCTGACTGCTGCTACCCACCAACTACTACGCAAATCCAATGCTGCATTTGTGTTGTTGCTCACACTTGCATGCTGCTGTCAACACTGCATCTGCACTGCAACTACCTCTCATCTGTTGCTCTTGCAGTTGCAACCTCTGCTACTGAAAAGCATCCAAAATACTAAATCAACTGTGTTCAGTATGATGCATTTGTCTCCCGAGTCTTGACTGCTATTAGCGACTGCACTATCCACCAAGGAATCTGCACTATTGTTGACTTTGCACTGTGCCATTTTGCATTGCTGCGAACTCTACACTACACTCCGAAGCACCTAGTTGCTACTAGTATACAACTGTCACTCTGGTACTGAATGAATCAACTGTTACTGATCCATCCTGTTACTAAACACTGTGGGTCCTTGTAGCAAGGTATTGATCCATGAGGTTGATTCCTCAAGGACCCTACTCAATCTCTGTAGTTCTTTGGGACTATAGTACCAAATCTCCCCACCTCACTTCTGGAGGTATATCTGCAAACATCGCGAAGTCTTCCTCCAACCTAGAGTACAACTTGTTGATTTCATCAGAAGCTACCTGTTGGTCCTGCTTCTCCAACCTGTCCTTCTTCTTGAGAGAACACTATGTGTTGTAGTGACCAAGCTCACCACATCTGAAGCACTTGACCTTTGACAGGTCCTTCTTCTTCTTTCTTTGTCCCTCTGCCCCTGATTGAGACCCTTTGATGCGAGGGCCATATTCTGCTCCTCCTTCACCACCTTCAATCCGCTGCTACTATTGCCATTGGTGGAGCTCTTTAACAGAGCTTGCCTCAACTCATGCTGCTGCAAGTCTGACCACATACTGTCCCATTATGGTAGCTTGTCTCTGCCTAATATGATTTGGACAAAAACTTTCCACTCCTTAGAGACACTATTCAGTGCCAACCTCACTAGCTTTGTTGGTTGAGGCACTGCCCCAAAAACTGCAAGCTAGTCTTAGACCTCTTGAATCCCGGTGAGGAAGGGATCTATGCCTTCCCCTTTCTGCATCCAAATGCATCTCAACTTCTCCTCCAGGAACATATTCTGCTGCTCGGAAGTGCCCTGATATAGCATGGCGAGATAATCCCACATCTCTTTAGCAATATCCTTGCCAGTTATGTGTGAGACTATATGGTCTCGGACTTCATCCAGGATCAACTGCTTTGCCTTTGCCATTTCCTCCCTATATTCCTTTCATTGATCCACATCCTGGGTAACTACCACAACGTTGTCGATGTAGAGCTTTAGGCCATATTCATCCAACATGAAGGACATCCTGGCCTTCCATATGACATAGTTGGAGGAACCCTCCAACCTATCATGATCTCTCAGCCCAGTTGTGGCCATCTCTAATCAAGTCAAAAACTCCCTCTTTCCATATGATCAGCTACTACTTTGCTACTCGCACTCCCTTATGGAATGCATGGTCTTGCAAGCTACTACTGCGAATCTACAACTGGAAATTCAGACTTCCGAGACTCAAAGTTCCCTGAGGAAAATTTCCCCTCTGCTATGTGTGCTTTTCTCTTCCACCTGACACAGATTCTGCTTCTGTAACCTGCAACAAAATCCTCTACGTCCAACCAGGAATCTTCTCAATGAAAAACTGAGTTGCTGCAACTCCCTCTGCCTACTGGAATCACTGATCTAGGAGATTCAAACTTTTTCTGCCTCTTGCACTGAAAAATTGAACTTCCCCAAGCAACTTGATCTTCTTGGCAATGAACTGCGTTGTCTTCTGAGCAACGGAATTCTTCCTTCCGCTTTTGAGCTTCCGACTGATCACTTATGCTCTGATACCATGTGAAAATTTTGAGAACCATAATCCTATTGCAACAACTGGTATTATTTCTTCTAATTGAAAAATTAATTATTTATCTTATTGCTACGACAACATCGAAATAAACACACTACAACCGTCACAAATAAAAATTGCGGAAATAAATAACGTTGGAATTGAGAAAATACTAGCGCACATATAAAAATTAACACTGTTGTTTTTGGATAGAATTCCCCGGAAAAAAATCCAATGCAACAGATGAGGGTTTTATTTTACTATGCCACAGTGAAAATCTGAGTACAATCTGGATGCCTGAAATTGACAATCCATAACAAGAAAATCTTGGCAAAATTATTGAAGGGAATCACTTTTCCTCCACAAGAAATCCCGAAACAACTTGCCTTCAGAAAACTCGACCTCCTGGACCCTCTATGTCAGCCTTTGCCCAGTGTCTATGATGTCTAACCTCCAACTAGTGTCTGATGAAGTCGTTCTGCTTGCCTCAGCTGAGGAAATCATCTCTCTGATACTCTGGAGCCTCTGCTCGACCTCTGGAACTGAGAACAATTTTTTCCTTATCTAAATCGAGCAGCCAATCTGAAGCAACTGCGTAGTCCTCTGTGCTACCTCATTGGGAATAACTCAGCCCTCTTGCTGCTGCCTCTCTAGATCTGGAAAACTTCCTTCGGATCACTGTCCTTGCCCCTCACTTAGTACTTTGATCTCTGGATGTCCGACAACCGACTGCTGTTACTCTGGAAATCAATCTGCCAAGGAAATCGAATTTCTGGTGTTCTCTATTGTGTTTTCCAAGTGCCCATCGACTTCCTCTTATAATCCACTGTTGGAGCACCAACGACCAAGATTAAAAATTAATCGATGGCTAAGATCATCTTGGAATCGATCTGTGTGAGTTTCTAGATGATTGTCACCTTGAATTAATTAATACTATTAATTAACAGTTTTCCTAAGTTTATATTTAGGAAACATTAAAAATTTTGTTAATAATCTAATTAAGTCACTTCTAGGTGGAATTTCCAGAAATAATTTCTGAGTCTTACAGATATCATGTATTCTAGCCTCTCCACCAAATTTCGTGGCTAGAACACATCCGATGCTACAAAAACTAACACCACCTTCCTCTAGTTTGTGACTAGAGGCGTGGCCAAGGGCTTGCAACTGCATACGAAATCTTCAAAGAATTTTTGTAGTGTACTTTCCCTGTTCCACAAAGATCTGACCATCTGATCAGGTGCTAGGTTTTATGCTCAAAAATCAAAGTGTCAGAATTTTTTTAAACTCAATGTCAGATCGAAGAGCTCGTCATTCTAATTCCAATGGTGCGAACAACACTCAAATATGAGCTTGTATGGAGAAGCTAGAGCAAGTTAAAGTGCAGGTTTGACTTGGACACGTGACAGGATTGGATGACATGGAAAAGGTCCTAGTGAATGGGGAAGTGCCAAGTGGCAGGTTGCCATTGGGTCCCGCATATCGCATATCGGAGAAAAAAAAGTGGTCGTGGCTTAAGAATCGGCCCCGAACAATGTCGATTTGCAATTTTCAATATCACACATCACATATTGGAGGAGTTAAGGAAATTGGCCCCCAGGCCAGTCAGGGTTGCGATGCGATATATCACATTCGCAGAGTCGGGTTGTGATTTGCGATAATTGCAATAAGATATCGCACCAGTACCCCGCCAATATATATGTTACTGAGGGACTCCGTCGATGCAATTTGTGGACGCGATATCATTTCAGAGTCGTAGTTTATAACTCGTCGAGTCTGCCGGATCGCCAGATCGCATATTGCAATGCGTTAAGTCCCGAATATAAGAATCACCCCCGGTAAAGTCGATTGTAATTTGCGATAGCGCTGCGGAACCGTCGCCTTTCTACCGGACCGACCACTTTGTATGTGACCACTCGACCTTAACGACGAGATAGGCAGTGAAGATGGTGGGACTCTGATTTCAGTGGAACTGCCAGAATTAATTCTAGATAATGAATTTAACTGACAATAAGCTAGATTTGGAGGAGAAAATTGTGGAAAGACTGATGTAAGTCATAACTTTTTCAATTTTTCACCAAATCAGATGCAAAAAGAGGCTAGATAGTCATTTTTGAGTATTTTGAACTCATTGAGACAAGTTTCAGAGGCATTTGAGCATTGTAAACACGCTTTTGTTCTAATTTTGAGCATAATAGAGGCCCAAGCATTGGAAGCTGGACCAAGGAGATGTAGCCGAGGAGGGGTGAACTCCTCATGTAATCTCTGTGTTGTGTGTTGTATTTTAATGTTCTTTGCTGTTATTATGCTGTTGTTCAACATATGTTTTATGTTAAATTGTTTATAACATTTACATAATAAACTCTCATCGAATCAGTTAATTAAGAAAAAATAGTGAATCCTTAAGCACTTAATAAGCAAATGATAAAAATCTTGGGTTTTATTCTGAATGGAGAATTATCACAACAATACTAATCTGCTCCATTTCAAATCAAGTTGGTATCAGAGCACTAGTTTTTTCTTACTAGATTTTCTTGTGCGAAGGAGTATTGTTTGCTAGTTTTGTGTCATGTTAACAAGGTTAAAACTCAAAAGAATTGAAGGAAAACTGGTTGGAATCCCTGAAGTTGGGTCAAGGGGAAGAAGAGCAAGGTTGCCACAATCTCCAACACCAGTTCAGCCTCAAGTTGCATTTGAGACTCTAGAGATCATGTCTTATGAAGGAGAACCTACAAACATGACAGAAGATGAGAAGACCTTCAGAAAGGCTTTCTTTGATATGACAGAGATAGTGAATGTCCTTTATGAAGAGAGGAATAGTAGGTTGCAAGGAGAAAGTTCCAAACCTCCCAAAGGAGAAGGCTATTCAGGAGAAGGTAATGGGAATGGAGACAAACCTCCGCCCTCTCCACCATCTTCTTCATCTTCTTCTTCACAATTATCTTCACACTCTTCCACTAATACAACCCTTACTCATACTCATCATCATTCGTCAAAAGGAGCTAGAAAATCACCTCTACTTAAATTAGATGTTAAATTCGAGTTGCCCATGTATAATGGTGAAGTGAATGCAGAGAAGCTTGATAATTGGATTTGGCAGTTGGAGGTGTATTGTAGGATTCAAAACCTTCAAGAGGATGATATCAAAATTCAGTTGGCTTCATTGAGAATGGAGGGTGCAACACTCATTTGGTGGGAAGTAAGGATTCAAGACGAGATCAAAAAAATAGTAAGATCTCTATTACTTGGTCTGATTTCATTATTGCTATAAAAAGACAATTCTACCCTTTAGCTCATATGCAAAAAGCTATCACGAATTGGAAAAATTTCAGACACTTAAAAGGTCAAAATGTGCTAGAATGTACTCAGGAGTTTAGGAGAAGAGCTCTTATGCTAGGAGTAGACTTGTAGTCACAAGATACTTTGCTGATATACGTAGGAGGTTTGCATAGCTATCTTCGACACACCATTCTTATGTTTAATCCAATGAATCTTGATGAGGTTTGTGTTCAAACTACACACCTCGAAGCAAGAGGGAAAAATGTACAAGAAGAAGTTAAGAAAAAGCCATTCTAGAGTGGTGAAAAAGGAAAGAAATTTAAAGGGAAGCAGAAGAAAAATGTTTCCGTTAAGAAAAAAGGGGAGAAATTTGTGTGCAAGAATTGTTCCAAAGAGGGCCATGATGAAGCACATTGTTGGAAGCTTCATCTTGAATTAAGACCGAAGAAATCTAACAATAAAGGGAAACAAAAGACAAACGCTGCTATACAACAAGACTTGGGTTTCGACTTAGGTAATGAAACAAAGATTGCAGCCACAGTCACTAAAGGAAAATCCGTGGCAAGCACCCACACAACAAATAACTCCAACGCTTCAAATGAAGAAAACGGAATTGAGTTGTTTCGTATCAGAGTTATTTCCAAACACACCAAGATTGATACGTTGTTTGACAGTGGATCCCAGGGAAATTTAATTTCTATAGACTTGGTCAAGTATTTGAATCTGGAAACCGTGCCTCATCATAAACCGTATCCGTTGGGTTGGATAACCAAGGATGCAAATCTTCAGGTCACAAGGAGATGTGTTTTCAAGTTAGCTATTACTGCCAATTTCATTGCTGAACTTGAATTAGATGTAGTGTCGCTGGATATTTATGGAATTGTGTTGGGAAGCCCATATCTGTATGACTGGAAAGACGTTTTCCTTAGATTTGAGAATAAATATCATTTGTTCAAAGATGGAGTGGATTATATTGTGAGAGCCCATCGTAGAAAGCTTAATTCGTCTTTAGCAAGCGCAGGGCAAATGAAGCAACTGGTCAATTCCAACAAGAATCTCATGATCCTTATGATCAAGCAGAAGAATGACACGGAGCGTGAATCCTTTGTAGGGTGTGATGTGAAGCTGAAAGCCGAATTGGTTGATGTGGTCAATCAATATGGAGATGTGTTTCAATAACCAAAGGGATTGCCACCAAAATGGGGAATTCAACATGAAATTCAGCGATAGCAAGACTGTCCACTCCCAAATATCATTATGTATCTAATGTCAATTCTCAAAAGTTTAGAAATTAAGAAACGAGTCCAAGAATTGTTAGATAAAGGTGTAATTCATCCATCAACTTCACTAATTGTTTTGGTACCCAAGAAAGATGGAACCTGCCGCATGTGTGTAGATTATCAAGCTTTGAATAAAATTACCATAAAAAATCGATACCCACTAACCAGAATAGATGATTTGCTAGATCAGTTGAAGAATGCAAAATATTTCACTAAATTAGACTTGAGAAGTGGATATCATCAACTTAGAGTAGCTGAGAAAGATATTTTGAAGACTGCCTTTAAAACCAAACAGGGATTGTTTGAGTCGCTGGTTATGCCTTTCGGTCTTTGCAATGCTCCAACTACATTCATGAGAGTTATGAACGATGTTTTAAGATCCTTTCTTGATGAGTTTGTAATTGTCTATTTAGATGATATTTTGATATTCAACAAATCATGGGAAGAGCATGTGAGGAAAGTGTTGGATGTCTTGAAAAAAGAATAGTTATTTCTAAAGATGTCTAAATGTGAATTCGGGAAAACTTCCTTAGTGTATTTGGGCCACATAGTTGGAGGAGGTGAGCTGAAGATTGACCCCTCTAAAGTTATGGTCATTGTGAATTGGCCAATACCCAAATCAGTCACAGAAGTAAGGAGTTTTCTGGGAGCAGTGCATTACTGGAGGAAGTTCAAGGAGTTTTCTGGGAGCAGCACATTACTGGAGGAAGTTCAAGGAGTTTTCTGGGAGCAGCACATTACTGGAGGAAGTTCATTGTTAATTTCTCTTCCATAGCAGCGCCACTACATGCTTTGACCAACATGAAGTTTGTCTTCCAGTGGGGAGGCAAACAACAAAAAGCATTCGATGCTTTAAAACAAAAGACCAGTTCAGCCCTAGTTTTAGCATTGACGGATTTGAAACAACCATTTGAAATACAAATAGATAAAAGTGACTACGCCATGAGTGCAATTCTTTTACATCATGGTAAGCCCATTTCATTTTATTATGAGATTTTTAATGATGTTGTTATTAACTATCCTACATATGAGAAAGAGCTTTACGCATTGGTGCAAAGTGTGAATAAATGGAAGCATTACTTAATGGGAAAAGAAACCATTATTCACACCGATCATCAACCTTTGCAGTATCTGCAATATAAAAAAAAATTGTAGCAAGCAAGACACTTTTGTTGGATAGGAGTCTTACAGTAATTCCACTTGGTAATCAGGTACAATAAAGGTATTTATAACAAAGTTGATGATATGATTTCTAGATGGGTTGTTCATGTAGCCATTTTGATCAAGAATCATTCTGTTTTGCCTCAAAGTTATGTTGAACAATACACAAATGATGCTGACTTTCAAGAGGTATATTCAAACATGAGTCAAGGCTTCCAAGTTGAGGAATTAGACTACCATGTACATGATAATCTATTGTATCATTTGGGAAAACTTTGTGTTCCACAGGGAGAGAGAGTAAATGTCACAAGGGAAGCGAACACTTCTCTTATTGCTGCACATTTCGGTGTAAGTAAAACAGTGGCAAATCTTTAGAGGTATTTTTACTGGCCTCATATGCTTGAAAGTGTCACTTTTTATCAGAGGTTGTTCATTGTGTATAGCCAGTAAGCCTAGCAATAGGAAACTAGGGCTGTACACACAAATTCCAGTGCCTTCATGTCCATGGGAGAGTGTTTCTATGGATTTTGTAAGAGGGAGTCCTTTATCAAGAAAAGGTCATGATTATTTGTACGTAGTTGTGGATAGGTTCAACAAGATGTGCATATTAATGCCTTGTAAAAAACAAATTACAACTGAACAAACAAATCAACTTTTCTTTCAAAATGTATGGGTTCAATTTGGATTACCTACTTCTATTGTAAGTGATCATGATTCCCGATTTGTTGGGAATTTGTGGCCAAATTTATGGAACTTGATGGACACCAAGTTGAAAAAAAGTACAACCTTGCATTCGCAAACAGATGGTCAAATTGAAGTGGTTAACAAGACAATTATTCATTTTCTAAGAGGATATTGCAGCGAACATCCTAAGTTGTGGGATGAACAGTTGCATTATATTCAGCATGCTTACAACCGAGAAAAACACTCTTCTACTCTAACTTCACCTTTTGAGGCATGTCTTGGTTATTTTCTTGAATCGCCTTTGGATTTCATATTTAAGAAAGATACAGCTGTAGATGGACATAGCGACATAGCAGCGCAAAGAAATTCATTGAGAAAATTCAGTTGATTCACCAAACAGTTCAAGAACAACTAGAAAAGAGTCTAGGCAAGTATAAGGCAAGGCATGATAAGCATCGCGTGGATCATCAGTTTCAAGTAGGTGATGAAGTTTGGATTTACATTAGTAAGGAAAGGTTTCAAGGTGAAGGTAAAAAGCTGAAACCAATCCATTATGGTCCATTTAAAATTCTGGAAAAGATTGGTAATAATGCTTTCAAGTGTGATTTCCCTTCATATATGAAAATTTATTCCATTGTTAATGTCGAAAATTTGAGATTGTATGAGCCTCCTTTGATTGAATATCAAGGAGAAAGTGTACATATTCCATCAATTAAATATTTTTCTTTAGAATTTATTAATGAGCTTCAACAAGACACCATACTTGACAGAAGAACGAAGTCATCAAAGAGGGGAAATGTCGATTATCTTCGAGTGGGTCTCAAAGGTACAAATCCATCAAAGGTCAAATGGATTGAAGAGGGGAAGGTGAGGGAACAATACCTTCATTTTTTCAGTAACTGAATATAATATTTTGGGGTCCAAAAGGATTCCAGTGGGGAGGAGTGATCAGGTGCTCAAGTTTATGCTAAAAATCTAAGTGTCAAAATTTTGTTAAACTCAGCTTCAGATCGAAGAGCTCGTCATTCTGATTCCAACGATGTGAATGACACTCAAATTCGAGCCCGTATGCAGAAGTTAGAGCAACTCAAAGTTCAGGTTTGACTTGGACACATGGCAGGATTGGATGACATGGAAAAGGTCCCAATGAATGGTGAAGCACCAAGTGGCAGGTTGCCATTGGGTCCTGCATATTGCATATCGGAGAAAAAACAGTGGTCACAACTTAAGAATCGGCCTCTAACAACGTTGATTTGCGATTTTCCATTTCTCATATCGTATATCGGAGGAGTTAAGGAAATCGGCCCCTGGAGCAGTTTGGGTTGCGATGTGATATATCACAATCACAGAGTCGGGTTGCAATTTGTGATAATCGAAATCACATATCGCACCAGTACCCCATCGATATATATGTTACCGAGGGAATTCGCCGATGCGATTTGCGGACGCGATATCATTTTAGAGTTGTAGTTTATAACTTGCCGGGTTTGTCGGATCGCCAGATTGCATATCGCAATGCGTTAAGTCTCGAATATAAGAATCATCCCTGGTAAAGCCGATTACGATTTGCGACAGAGCTACGGAATCGTCGCTTTTTCCGCCAGACCGACCACTTTGTATGTGACCACTTGGATGTAACTGTGAGATAAGCAGGGAAGATGGCGGGACCATTGATTTTGGTTGAACTGCCAGAATAAACTCTAGATAATAAATTTAACTGGTAGTAAGCCAGATTTGGAGGAGAAAAATGTGGAAAGACTAACATAAGTCATAATTTCTTCAATTTTTCACCAAATTGGATGCAAAAAGAGGCTAGATAGTCATTTTTGAGTATTTTGAACTCATTGAGATAGGTTTCAGAGGCATTTGAGCATTGTAAACACACTTTTCTTTTAATTTTGAGCATAATAGAAAGGTCCAAGCATTGGACGCTGGACTAAAGAGACGTAGCCCAGGAGGGGTGAAATCCTCATCAAATCTCTGTGTTGTGTGTTGTATTTTAATGTTATTTGCTGTTGTTCAACATATGTTTTATGTTAAATTGTTTATAACATTTACAAAAGAAACTATTATGGGAATAAGTTAATTAAGCAAAAATAGTGAATCCTTAAGCACTTGATAAGTAAATGATAAACATTTTGGGTTTTATTCTGAATGGGGAATTAGCACATCATTACTAATATGCTCCATTTCAAATCACCATCACCTTGCCAAACATCAAAGCCAAGGAAATAATGCATAAGGTCCATATCCTTTATCTGAAACTCCCTTGCAAGGTTCTCCTTGCAATCCTAGATCAAGATCTCATCTCCAATCAGTATAAGGTCGTCGACATAG
This sequence comes from Pinus tabuliformis, assembly GCA_031772625.1. Classification (NCBI taxonomy): domain Eukaryota; kingdom Viridiplantae; phylum Streptophyta; class Pinopsida; order Pinales; family Pinaceae; genus Pinus; species Pinus tabuliformis. Next base: position 683,296,317 of record CM062807.1, read on the forward strand.
AGAACTAGAATGAGCTGAAGCCCTCAAATGATGATGTAGTATAGGTTGGCATCTGTCTCACTCTTAGTGAAGCCCAATCCTCGAAGGTAGATATCAATTTGAGTGTACCATGTTCCTGGAGCTTGCTTGAGCCCACAAAGAGCTCTCTTTAGCCTGCACACATGTGTGTCTCTGCTTAACTGATCAAACCCCTTTGGCTGCGCCATATAGATATCCTCCTCAACCACTCCATTGAGGAATGTTGTCTTCACGTTCATCTGGTGGATCTTCCACCCCATCTGTGCTGCAAGTGCCAAAATAGTCCGATGGATGAATACTATGTTATTGGGGCAAAAGTGTCCTCATAGTTTATGCCCTCAATCTGTGAGAATCCATTGGCCACAAACCTGGCCTTGTACTTCTCCACACTCCCATCTACTCCGTGCTTCACCTTGTACACCCATCTCGATCCAATTATTGATTTCCCATCTGGTCATGGAACAGTGTCCCAGACATCATTCTTCACGATAGAGGAATAATCCTCCACCATGGCATCTTGCCAAACCTACCGAGAAGCTTCCTCCTTATAAGAATAAGGCTCAATTTCAACCAACTCTATCATCAGTGCCATATAACCTGTGTGCCTCTGTGGCTATTACTCTACCTAAACATGGTGCTAGGAGTCTTGACCTGCTCTCGAGCCTCCTGAATCAACCTCTCGTCGCACTTGGCCTTCTTCCTCTCTGTGGTGGGTGGCTCTGATTGATTTGTCTGCTCTCGGTATGGTTTCTCCTCCTCATCCTGTTGTGCTACCCTCTTGCCACTAGAATTTCGTTGTGGCTGACTCTCAATTGTTGGATGTGACCCCTGTTTGGGAGTGAGTAGATCCTCCTTAGGTGCTGCAATCTGTTCACACTTTTAAGGAAACTCTCAAACCCTGATCCTCTTGGAATCTCACATCTCGCCTGAGAACTGTCTTCCTGAGTCCTGTAAGATACATCCTGTATGCTTGAGTTGTCTCACTATATCCCATGAAAATTCACTTTTCTGCTTTGGGATCCAACTTCTTCTTGGTATCCTTGGACACATGATAGTATACCTTTGTGCCAAATATCTGGGAGTGTGATACATCAGGCTTCTTTCCTATGAAAGTCTCCTCTGGTGTAACTCATCCAAGTACCATGTGTGGACTCCTGTTCTGCAGAAATATTGCAATATTGCATGATTCTTCCCACAAGAACCTATGCAGCTCTTGATCATGCAACATAGACTTGACCACTCCAACAATACTCTTATTATTCCTCTCAGCCACTCCATTCTGCTTATGAGATGCTATCAACTCTCTCCTGTTGAGAAGTGTAACTAGGTTCGGTCTTCATAATGACATGTAATTGTGATGATGTAATGAAATTAAAATTATTTTTGTAATTCTTGCTTCATGGGTTTCATGAGCAAGTGATTTTATTTTAGATGGGTCCCAATGAGAGCATTAGGATTTGTCATTAAGAATTAATTTCATGTATGAAGGTCTCTTCTTGAGCATATGTAAAATGTATATGAGTCTATGTCTATGTATAAATAACCCTCCAATGACAAGCACAATCCTCCTCTTCATGTCAATTTCAAGTAAGAATAAAATATTCATGTTATCTTACCTCAAATAGACACACCTATTCGGATCAACATGTTGACTTTAATTGGAGGAAAAACTACTATAAATACCCAGCTTAGATCTTTGCATAAGGACAGTTCGGAAACTCGGATACCTCTGGAATTTCGGTGGGTAATAGCAGTGAATTAACTTCACAAATCTAGATCTTTCGGTGGAGAAGACGGTTCATATTTCTTATGTAGTTTCAGTGGGCACTCATAGTGAAATGTTTGATGGCAAATCATAGTCAATTATTGCATACCCCTGTGATATCAGATGGGTGACAATGAAATGTAGTTTAGATTACAGTTCATATCTCTTTGATACATTTACAAATTGCAGAGAACAATTCAGAGAAGGAATGAAGATACAACAAAGAAGATTAAGGGAAAAACATAGGGATAGTAATTCAAAAGGAGAGTTTCAATACCTCAATAAGAAGATTATATGTTGGTCAAGGACATACATACCACACTGATGATCTTGGTATAATCTCTATAGCAAAGAAGATTCAATGTTAACTCAGGAAGGTGATCACTAGTATATGACAAGGTCTTAGTATTATCACAAGGGGAAGCATAGATACGAAGAAGATCAAAGTTGAAGAGAATCGAAGAAGAAGGGTGATTGTCAAGAGGATTTGAGTCTTGGTCTTGGAGAGGCTACAAGGTCAAGGGTCTTGGTCTTGGTATTTGTAAATTGGAATCTTTATAAGAAGAATTTGTGCACGTTTTCCTCTCAATGAGTGAGAGGTTTTGACCCTGGCTCAAAGCCTACATGTTGTGTCTCTTATCTATTTATGTTCTTGTATTGGTTACTGTTTGATGAAGAAGAACACTAAGAATCTAACGTAAAGAAGAACCTAATCTAATCAAGTAAAAAGCATTCACAAGCAGTCACCAAAGAAGAGAAATCAAATAATACTAATACCTTATATTTCTCAACAATTCCTAATACCTTCCTTTGCACAAAACCCTTTGAAGGCATTGGAGATATATTCTCCACCATCGTCACTTCTCACTGCCTTGATTTTCTTCCTTGTCTGCTTCTCAACCAAGGACTTAAACTCCATGAAGCTGTCTAAGACCTCATCTTTCTTTTTCATAAAATAAATCCATGTTTTTTTGAGAAAAATCATCAATGAAAGTAACATAATACCCATGTCTCATCAGTGATGGAGAAGAAAAGGGCCCACACACATCTGAATGCATCCGCTCCAAAATCCCTTTGGCTTTGTTTTCCTAACCATGGGAAGAAGAATTGGCATACTTTCCAAGTGTGCACACCTTGTACACTCCACTCTTATCAAGGCTGCATGCTGGTAATCCCATGGAAATTTGCTGAAGAATCTTCAGTGCCCCATGATGCGAGTGCCCCATGCACCTGTGCCAAAGTTCACCAACATCTGCACATCCCACCTTGCTGTTCAAGGTTTCATCTGTATCTACTTGCAACTTGTAGAGATTCCTCACCCTCACACCTATCTACTTCACTGCCTTTGAATCTAGATGCTTGGGGTAAGATTTACCTTTGCTAAAGATGACATCATATCTTTTATTCTCAAGGATAACTACTAAAATCAAGTTTTTTTTCAGCCTTTGAACATAAAGAACATTTTTCCTCACTCCCTCTTAAAGTTGACAGTACCAACTCCCTTGGTAGCATACTTGCCATTATCTCTAAGCTCGTTATTCACTTGCATATCCTTCTCATCTAGATGGATGAAATACTCCTTGTTCCCAGTCATATGGAAAGAGGCTCATAAATTGATATGTCATGTATTGCTCCCTACTGAGCTTTCCATGCATACTATCAATGAGAAATCCTTCTCAAACTGGGAAGCAAACTCATCTACCTTAGATGATGCAAGTACATGCTCCTTATTTGACCCCTTCTTCTTCTAGTTAGGACACTTAGAGGCATAATGTCCAAAAACGCGACAATGGAAGCATTTGATCTTACTTAGATTTGTCTTCTTCTTGTCACCCTTTTGATTGTTCTTGCTCTTCTCTTTGCGTTTCTTGCCTTTGACTTTACCTACAAGAGTAAGATTCTCCTCCTCCTTCTCAACCTTGGAACCCTTTCCACTACTGCTAAAAGTCTCAACTAGTCTAAGCCTTATCTCTTCCTGAGTAAATTCACTCCATAGGAATTCCGAATACGAAAACTTATCTCGTCCATTAATACTTTGAACGAAAGTATGCCAATCTTTGGTAAACCCATTTAGAGACACACACACTAGCTCTGTGTCGTTTGGCTTCTCTCCAACAACTGCTAGCTCATCATGGACTTCCTGAATTCTGGTGAGATAGGCAGTTACACTCTCACCCTTCTGCATCTTGATTGTCCTCAACTTCTCTTTGAGGACCATCTTCTGGTTGTCGGAAGAATTCTGGTAGAGCTGGACTAAGGCATCCCACATTTCCTTAGTTGTATCTTTCCCTGCAACATGAGGGACTACATGATCCTGAAGTCCATCTAGGATCATCCTCTTGGTCTTGGCCATCTGCCTTTAGAAAATCTTTAACTCGTCTGAATCTGAAGGTTTTGCAACACCTTTCTCAATGAATTCCTTCAGCCTAAACCCATCCAACAAGAACAACATCTGAACCTTCCAAACACCAAAATTTGAGGCACCATCTAGTCTGTCCTACTCTCTCAATCCTAATCCTGTGTGAGTTGTCATCTTCCAAATTTGAAGACTATGTGCTGGTCGATCCCTGTTCATAGCTCTGATGCCATGTAGAAAATCCACGAAATTCTGATTTGCTAATATGAACACTCTGAAAGATTTGTTTCATATAAACACAAAATTTCTCTACTAATGTTTGCAGTGGAATACAACAGAAATAAAAGCACAATTCACATAATATAACAACATAATTTTTATAGGGAACCCATCTGGGAAAACCCTCGCTTTCTTGAGAGTATTATTGAAGAAGAATAAGCAATATATCTCTTACAAATAACCTTGCTTCAATAGAGAATACAAACTAATCTCTCAGCCTTGAACTAGGCTTGAAACAACCCTGCAAGAATACTGATAAGCTTCCCTCAAATTAGCCCACACTCAAGCCTGAAATCCTTGTGCAATTTCTTAGGAAATAAGCCTCTATTTCCTAGTGCATTCTACCTCCTAAACAATAGGAATTTCCCCCTATTTTCATGCACACTTAGCAAGGGAAATCTCCTCCAATAATTCGCACAAGAAAAACCTTGGCTTATTTCTATCACATTCTCACACAAACCTATGCTCAATTATGATTACAAATTGTGCCTTTGATATCCTTATAAGCACTTCGGATAGGCTATTGTTAGCAAGTTCTATGTTTGGAAAGTCGAACTGGTGGTTTCCTAGTTAACAATAGTTAACAAATCTTGTTAACCTGTCCTTCCTAAAAATTAGGACGCTGACTCCAACAATTATTCAAGTTCCCAAACCGACTCACACTAGAATACAAATAACTCATTCTTCCACAAATTCACACTAGTCAAACTACTTCTTGAACTCGTCCACACCACTGGAACTCGTACATGACTAAAGAGAACACAAATTTGATTCCTTGAATTAAGGCACAAATCAAGGATTCCATTCCTTCGTTACTTTTCAACACCATCAACTTGAATAATATAGTGAAAATTAGCTTATTCAATTTATCATGCATCCCTCAAAATTCACCATTAATCATCCATGAAAAGAAGTTTATCCACATTAACAAGGCCTTCCTTGCTAAGATATTCCAATGTCCATAAGGAAGAGAGAAACATCCACATCAACATAGACTCATCAAGAAGTAAATCAACTCATCCATCCATAGAAAAAATTAAGAAACAAGTGAAAATTTCAAAAATTTCAGTCTTGCTAAGGGATTTCTTCCACAATCCAACAATGAGAAAATGAGAGAAAGTGCACCTCTATTCATAGAGGAGGTCAATTTACTTTACATCAAATATTTAATGTTATGAACCTTGCACCTTAAAAATGATAAGAAACCAATAATTACAGTTCACTTTGAGGGGGGAAACCTCCTTTACAATGAATACAATGTATAAGACAAGATTTTACGATTCTAAGACTAGGTCTCCATAGTATATATATAGGAGTCAAAGGACACAATTATTATGAGATGGTATAGTGAAATGTTTTAGCGCACATATCAATATAAAAATAGAAATATAACAACTCTATCTAAGGCTTAATAAGGGATTTTAGGGTTAACATGGGACTTATATAGGACTTTGATTGCTCGCTACCTATACCTATGCCCTCGAGCCATTTTTCTTGTGACTGTGTCGACCCTCTGCTTGTGCCCTCAAACAACTGTTTCTCCTGAGTCGCTCTTCTTGTGATCATGTCGACCCTCTCCCTGTGCCCTCATTTCACCCTACTTGTGACTGTGCCAACCCTTTTCCTGTGCATATGAGAAATTGTTCCTTGACCACGATTTCTCTTGTAATTCCCTTAGCTGGCGTTAACCCTTTGAGCCATTGTTCCTCAACCAAATTTGCTCTCTATGTCGTCCTTGAAAACAAGTCGTAGCCATCAAGCAAGTTGTGAGCTCGTTCTTGGTTCTCCTGGTTGTTGAGTGACCCATACCAATCGAGGATAATTGTGCTGATTCTCTACCCTTGCTTGCGGGCTTAGGTGTGGTTCTTATGCACTCTACCCTTTTCCTCTGTTGTTGTTCGTTAATGATCGAGTAGATGTCTTTTTTTATTTTTTCTCTCGAGCCAACGTCCTTTGCTTGCCATCGCGCCGTCGTGACAAGTCATCTTGCTTATCTTGTCTCACACTCCTTAACTAACACTCCTCCACTCGATTTGCACTCTTGAGTCCTTAGCTTGTACTTCTCCGCTTGAACTACACCCTCATCTCGACTTGTCTCAACAACCTCTCTATCCGCATCTCTTTTCAGCCCCAAAGATAAAGCAATGAATTTGGAAATCTTTGCTTTCAATTTTTGGGTGTTTTATGAATATGTTTATATTCAGCGGCTAGATCCTTAGTTGCAGTGACACATTAAAAAATTTGGCACCTTAGCCATTGTGGATTTCCTATCCTCTAGGGTATTGTAGGTGGAATAAAAAAACCGATCTCTTAGGAAAATGCTTTGAGAAAATCAAGTTTAGAACACTCTATAACGACCCAACGATGTCATACATGAAAAGATCCTTGATCTCAAAAATAAACATGAAGGAATATCAATAGGTAGCTTTTAAATAGGAAAAGGGACACATAAGAACATGGGCACAAGAGTTCCCCACTTGTAAAGGTTGAGGAAGTGGTCCATGCTAGGTTGATGGAAGAGTGCACTAGGCGAGCTAGAGGATTAAACTTATCATGGGACTTCCCTTAGCCCCTTCTTCCTCGAACCCCTAATAGCTTAGTACCACATTATTTTGAGATAGCCCTGGGCTCCCAGATATTACCCTTGAGAGAGCTTGGTTTGACATGGATTCCACTTTTACATCTCGTTCAGATTAGCTGGGGATTGACTTTAGGTGCTACGGGCCAAGCATAAACTCTTCTCCCTATTGAACATGATACTCTTAGATGAGGATCTTACTCGATTCCCAGTGGTAGAATTGAAACACTCCAAAGAATTGGTCGTGGCAACATTATAGGCGGGGAAATGAACATTCGTAACCTCATGGCCATCATTTAGGACTCCCCTCCCATGGGATATTCCTGACCAAGGTTTTCGAAACAATGGTCTTGCAGGGGGAGGCGACAAGTTTCAAGATTTTAGTGTTTTGCTGGAATGGTAATGAGTCCTTTGGTCATCTTCGGGCATGTGTAAGGACCACGATTCAGACTAATTACTTTTTTTTTTTGTAAGTTAACAACAAATACAACCAGAAAAGAAACGCATTGAAATTTCCAATTTATTTAGCACACACATTCCTGACACTCATTTCAGGAAAACATATCATAACATTTACATATGTTAAACTAAGATCAATAGTAATGAAATACATGTGTACCGTTCACCAGAAGGCGAGACTCCGCTTGCTCTGTTGTTGCTGGTATTCCCTTGTAGCTGGTCACTTCCGCGAGTGAATGATGACGCACTTGATCCGAATGCGAAGACTCACCGGTTAACCTCCCAGCCTACTCCTTGGGTACTCTTCTTCCCCGCGGACCCCCGAGCTGCAATGGGGTTGTACAATGGAGACAAGCACTAGCTAGTAGAGGAGAGCACACTTTGGCTCAAGAGTCCCCTCTCTAAATCCTCTACCTCACCAAACTCACTATAGCTTCGTAACCACTGCTCTCACAACATCTCATCCATCCAACAATAGGGTTCCCAAAAAAAGTCCCTTCTTCCATGGCTTGCCCCTTCTTTTATAGGAGTCCTCATAGGTGACACTTGTCATGTCATGCATAATTAATTATTTTTTTTATAATTCAATAGATTGATTATTCACCCACCCATGTGTCATTCTCACATCAAGGGTTTCCCAAAATTATTTACTTAAATTTTTATTTAAAACTAATATTTTCCTCATCTCAACAAGATTCCTATTTCTTCTCCTAGTTGTCTCTTTATTCCCTCCTTTTATTCCTTAATTTGTGTTCATTACTTGAAGTCAATTAATGAGTCAAGATTTTATCCCCAATCTACTCCCTAATTTAACTCAGGTTATCTCCTAGATGGATATTCTTATGTTGGTTGTTGACACATGGAGCTTCTCTACATTTCTCTAAATTTAATTTATTATTCTCATTTTAATTCACCTTCCCCTTTTCTTAATTAGGTTTAAATTAGTTTAGGATTAATCTTTATCCTTACCATTATGTTTGTCTTTCCCCTTTTTCCTAATTAAACCACATAATCTTCCTAGTATTTTCCAAAATGGGAAGGGTAGAGTTTTTAGGTACTCTATTTTAATTCTTCCTATGATCCTCCTTATTCCAAGTTTTATTTTGATTTAATTACATTGGTTTCTAATCATCATTTACCCTTGATGTAAATTTACCTAGTTTTCATTCCTTGCTTATATTTATTTATTATTATTTATTTTTAATGATTCCAAGGATGCCAAGTTTGGTTGTGCTCTTCAAGAACTTCCCTAGAAGTTCCAAGGGTGCCACACCTAATAGCTTATTTGTGATGTCAAGGGTGCCAGTTTGGTTGTGCCCTTCAAGAATTTCCCTAGAAGTTCCAAGGGTGCCACACCTAATAGTTTATTTGTGATGTCAAGGGTGCCAGTTTGGTTGTGCCCTTCAAGAACTTCCGTAGAAGTTCTAAGGGTGCCACACCTAATAGTTTATTTGTGATGCCAAGGGTGCCAAGTTGGTCGTGCCCTTCAAGAAATTCCCCTGAAGTTCCAAGGGTGCCACACCACTTGCCCTTCAAGCATCCAGTGATTACGAGGGGAAAATATAGTGCAACGTCATAGACCACTATCATCTTTTATGTTGCCTGCTATAGTGAGACTAATGGTGTCGGGGATCAAGGAATCCACCTTGATGCGCGCCCCTCGGTAAAGTCTTCATGAGCGACCCAACTTTGGAACCTGCCCTCATGGCATCGTGATCTTCAAGGCGAAGGTGCTTCAACCCTTCCAGCCCAAGTCACGGCGGGAGTGCTAGTGGGTGGGATCAGGGACTCTGTCCCACCCCTCCCATGTAGTTCCATCCACTTGTACAACCCCATCACCCATATGTGAGTCATTCGGTCAAGCAACTAATCTGTGCCTGCAACCATTAATATATCATCAGAATATAGTTAAACATATATGGCAGATTCTAAGATCGACTTAGACTTTCAAAGATAAAATAATATGAATTTTCGTCAAACCAGGTGTCATCCACTCGTCATATGCGAGTGCCTCTGATGGTTCCCTGCCATACTCAATAATCATCAGTAACACGGTTTCTCAATGTTAGTCAATTATCATAATAGCATCATTAACAATTCCTGGTCATTCACATCATTGTCCATTGTAAGTCTGAACTATAGGGGACACATCCCTCATGGCTATCGTCAATAATCATCAATGGAGACATACATATTCATTAAGCTATCAACATCGTAACATCGTAGAAATATACCTATCCATAAAATTTGTCCTCATTATGCTTTTAGAGAGTGCATACATATTCTTTACTACCCTCATCATAATTTCAAATAGAGACCAACTTAACTATTAATATTGCAATCATCAGAATACTGATAGATAAGATACATAACCATTCATGTTGCCATAATATCAATGGAAAGCAGTCATAAACATCACAACCATGAATATCTCAATCGCTAATAATAGTGTCATGGGTCCAGATCCTCAATCTGAGGTCCTCGAAGAATATAGTGTCTAAGATAATGTCGTATCAGGGTCAGGAAACTAGAGTGGGCACTACAACATGTTACTTGATTCTGTTGGTACATTCGATCTTCTCTTTATCACTGAAACCCAAGCTAGCCTCGTTTGACCGCTCCTGGACATTATAGGCTATCCTTGGTTTTCAACTTTCCGATAGGAGACCATGTCTTCAAGTGTTGTGAGAGGATTAGGAGGAGTTTCCTACTTGGTTCGAGGCTCCTTTCAAGATACAATATCTTTTTTAGATTTATATGAGTTTTCCAGGATCATGTGGACTTGACTCATTGGATTTACCTATCCCCCGAGAAACATTTATGTGGAAGTTTGTTTCTTCCCCCATATGTCTTCTCAGTTTTCCATTCACAATGAATCATATTGCTTACACAAACCTAGATACCAACATCACTCAGTGCACAACTCATGGAGACATCATCTTATTAGGTGACTTTAATGCATGTACACATGCATATTAAATTCCTTGCATATTAGATTCCTCTTCATGATATTTTAGTGGACGTGTTTTGTATCCAGGAGATAGATTCCAATAGTAGGACTCTAGTGATGTTAGATGATGTATTGGGGCCTCTTACAGGGTATGGTAGGGACCTCTTACAGTTGGGTGGATCACATAAGTTATTGATCGTCAATGGACTTCCCTGTTTTCTTGAATTTTGTGTTTTCTCTTGTCGACCACATGATGGAGGAGCAAGTGTTTTCAATTATGTCCTTTCTAGCCACTCTCTCCTCCCCCTTTTCCACTTCCTTTTGGTGATTCCCATTTCTCTATCCAACCCTTCTATTTTATCTTTCTCCCTTCAAGCTGACCTCCGCGGACCCTAAACCTCACACCCCTTGGCCCACCTTGAGACCAACGTTTTCTTTGATAAGGGTCACCTTGACATATTTACTCCCCTTATTTTTCAGAGGCTCCCAACTGAACCCACTTTCTCATGCCTTGAGTTGATTGAGGCCAAGTATACTTGCCTTTCTTCTGCCATTTGGGAAGTTTCTCTTTAATGTTGTCCCCATCACACCACATCCACCTTGCCTCCCATGAAAACTAGATCTTGTCCTATGACAAATGATATGAAAATGACTACAAACTTTGCCATAGCCAACTTCATCATGCCTTTTCACACATCCACCCATCCTACTCCCATCTCAAAACCTCATACCATCGTCTGCTTAGACATCTTAACATAGGCTTCCTTTATTCGCTCCCCAAAACACTTATGGTGCACCCTTTTCCCTTGTAACTCTCCTCTCCTTCCTAACCCTCGATCCATGTTTACGCTTATGGTTGATTGGAGTAGAGAATACATGTTCTACTTGTCTAAGTGCTAAGACTAGTAGAAGAACCTAGAAGGCTGCCACTTTAGGAGAATATTAATTAATTTAATCATTTTGCTAAAGTTATAATTAGGAAAAAGTAAAAGTTCCTAAGTTAAGTTATGATTTAATCTTATCCATTGATCACAATTTAATCTCATTCACTGAGAAGGAGATTATGGTTGAGGTCAAAATTATAAGAGAAGATACAAGAAGTTGGTGGCAAGTCACTTGAGCATAAGTAGGTGTGAGAGCGCAACGAAGAAAGAGTGGAAGGTTCAATAATTTGTATAGGTTCACATTCTAGGAGATATTCAGATCAAGTGAAGGTCGAATTGCCTTAGCCTCGAGATCAATTTCGCAACTCTAGTTCACACGTGTGCACTAGAGGAGAAGATTTACGCTCACACATGCAAGCAGACAAGAAAATTTGCGAGGCATTTTAGCAAATCGAGTGAGCAGTGATAAGATCAATTTATCTTGGAGAATTCATCAATTGTATTTTTGTGATATAAGGGAAGTTTCTCCCTTGTTATAATTCTCAAAAGAAGAAAATTATTTGCTACAGAAGAAAATAATGAAAACACATTACGTTGCAGATTTTACCCAAAATTGGGGTTTCTTGGGTATATATTGTGTTATATGGTTTGATGTGTTTTCCTTGTGATTATTTTTCCATTGTGCATGTTAGAAAACTCAGGGTGTTTGTGATTTAGGTTTCCAGAATATCAATTGTTTATATTACTGAGTTTTGACACTTAGAAATTGCGAATCAGTGTACTGGGTTTTAAGGAAATATAACACATACTTCCTCCTTGTATGATGTTCTTAGACAACCCAACATCTAGGTTACCTTCCCCCAACATTCATGCCATTTAGTCTCCTACCAGGGTATTTGAGAAGGGGTTTGGATGATGAATTTAAGTAAACCAATTAATGAGGAAGGATTCCAATAAGAGCTTTTCAAGCAGAGTCTTTGTGCCATGGATAACCACCTGGTAGACTTCTTCAACCATGTTCCCTGTATGGGATTTACCCAGCGTTGGTCACATCACACTACCCACATAATTCACAAACTGGGTGTTAGTGTGGATCCCAACAACTACAAGACAATCATGATAGGCTACAAATTCTCTAAACTTTATTGCTGGAACCCTCCCTATGATGCTTTTATGCGAGCTTGAGAAGAGACAACTTAGAGCCAAAGGAATGGATGGATTCCGACCTAAGTATCAGATGATTGACCATATCCTTACACTTTAGGCCATTATTGAGGAGGAATGACATTTCTCTTCAAAAATCTATTGTTGTTTTTTGGACTTTCGAAAAGCTTTTGACTTTGCCCCTTGCGAGGCTTTATTCTAGAGACACAGATATTGGTGTATCGATTCTCTGTTGATCGTTATCATGGCATGCACCTTTATGAGTTACTTCTAGTCTGTCTTCACTCAAATCATGGATTATTTTATTTTATTAGGAGTACTATTGGGTTTAAACAAGGTTGTCCCCTAAGATTTTGACTCTGCCCCTTGTGAGGCTTTATTCTAGAGACACAAATATTGGTGTATCGATTCTTTGTTAACAGTTATCATGGCATGCACGTTTATGAGTTACTTCTAGTCTGTCTTCACTCAACTCATGGATTATCTTATTTTATTAGGATTACCATTGGGTTTAAACAAGGTTGTCCCCTCCCCCCCACATTGTTTGGGATCTACATTGATGAGCTAGAGTCCTTTTTGCATGAACACATCGAGGAGGGATATTGTCGGCCGGATAAATCGTTCTTGCGGACAAGACCGATCTCCCTAGTATCAACTGATATCTAGCGACAAGCAGAACAAACAAATCTATCTTTCTCTAAATATTACGATTTATAAATAAAAACCATGAGGTGTTTTAGACCCTATCTTAAGTCCAACGCTAGTTTGTGGTAGCCACGCTTCGACCGTCCGAATGAGTTTTCTTTTAAGAACCTGCAAACACAAACAAAAACGCATCAAATAACACCTACATAGCCAATATAATAAATCATATTCATCATGGTGATCAAGGAATCCATGAAATAAACCATAAAAGACAACTTATTGAGAAAAATAAACTTGATTATATTAACTTTGAACAAAGAAGAACTTTACAACCTTTGGTGCCTTGATGTTGTACAAGCTCCTCCCAGGGTCCAATCAAGAATCTCTTCTACTTTGACAAGCCTCACATTCTTCCCAATGAGATCAAAAAAGATATGTAATCTTTCCTCTCAAGCTCAATTAGAAAGACTAAATTCCAACAGCATTTACCTTCAAAAATATTCAGCTTTCAACCTCTTCAGTAACCAGCCCAATGCCTCATTTTATAGTGGAGCGGAAGGAAGTTACAGGTCCACCTATAAAGGGATAGAGTCCTCATTCAAAGGGATAAGCTCCTCACATCAAGGGGTTAGCTCCTTTAGGTATGGGATGCATGCACCTTAAAGGAGCGAACTTGCCACCTCAAGATTCCCTCTAGAAGCTTCCAGAAATAACCCAAAGTGAATTTTTAAGAATATACTTGTGCCTTTTTGACTTTTACAGGGGTCCACACCTATTACACAAAAACAGAGCGGGCAGGTCCACAGGGGACATGACCAGGGGGTGCGGGACCGCAGGTAATGCTAAGAGAAAGTGCAGTCCAGAGTTTTAGAGATTTTTAAGAGCTTTCTCTTATTTTTCAAGGCTTGACATGAAGAGTTGAGGTTTAAGACTTGCAAAGGAGGAAAGTATGAGTGGTGATAGACTCACACTGATTGTAGAATGTCATGGTGACAATATTTTGTGCAACAGATTGCCCCTTAAAGTGCGAAGTCTGTAATAGATGATGATAGTATTTGTCATCTAAGAAGAGTGAAGTACTTTATCATTTCAAGGATCATCCTGTGGACAACCTGGTTGGAACTTGTAAAAACATTCAATATAAAATATATATATGTGAACATATCATAGCTGAGGTAGGCATTCCCATACTCAGATCAAAACTGACTAGAAAACTAACTCTTTGATATAGGAATGATTTTGTAATACATCACACGTATAGACATATGTAGACACAGTATGGGCGCAACTATCTATTTATGAATAGTCCACTGTATAATGAATAACAAAATTCCTCGCAGCCTGGATGGTGGAAACTAGATCCAGGGTTTTGATTTCTGCTTCCCGAACTAGTACAATTATATCCATGTGAATGAATGTGTCGAAGTTGAACATGGTAGAAACCACTTGATTACCAGTCAATTATGTGAACTGTTAACAAGTGTGAGAGAAACCACTAGTAATGTCAATGGTTCTCAAAGTACTCAGTACAATCCATGAAATGTGAATAGATGAGTTGATGTCGAACATGTCATAGAATCCTTTGATAGAAGGTCAATGATGAAACCTGTCGTCGAAGGCGAGAAACCTGTCATTGAAGCATGCAGATTCCAAGGTACTGACGATTTCTAGATCATCTTTCTAGATAATAAGCTGAAGTAGGCAAGCCCACAACATGACATCATAGATCAAGTTTGAAGAAATATATTTGCGAGGACTAACTCAGGGATGGTCAAGATGGATGACAGATATTTTGCAGATGAATGGTTTCTTTGAATTGACCTCTTGAACACATAACGACACTGCAGATAGTTTGGTGACAATTGACCCAACGCTAATACCCAGAAACCGGCTGAAGGCTTTCAATATGGTTTGATTAACTGTTAGGCAAAGGATTTCCCAACCCAGGTGAACAAAAAGTGTCGTGTTCAAGAGTGGTTGAATGCTCTTCTAAGACAAAGTATAACAAACGAGTTCATTTTTCTCTCTTTTTCCCCACCATTTATGGCAAGTATCTTTTTATTTTTGAAAAGCTTGAGGAGGATAACATTTGCTTGGTTATAAGCTCACCCTTCAGATGAGTCCAACTTAGTTTAAAATTCGAACCCTAAGAAGGAGTGGTCCGTTCCTGTTTTAAAATTGAACAGGTCCTTTACTGTTACATTTTAACGAGTTCAGTATAGGAGAAACTCGGCATTTTTCAATTTTAGGGAGTTAGAAGAAAAACTTAAGAAAACTCTATGGTTGTCCTTTTTCGTAAATTTGTGTCTCCCGAGCCCGAAAAAGTATAAAATAATACTTGAGAGAACCGCTTGACCATTACGATCAAGGAGTACTTTTCATAATTAGTGTCTTTGATTTGAAAAAGTAAAAAAGTGATCAAGTACACGTCGTTTTATAACCAATATCGAACTTGAAACGACAAAAACTCGGCAATCTTTTCATGTTTATATGGTCAGAAAAGAGCTGTAAGTGGACCGTCCTTTTAATTCCATTTTAACGAGCTTAAAAGAAAAACTCGGCAATCTTTTCATATTTTACGAGTCAGAAAAGAGCTTAAAGAGGACTCCACTATTTTTTGTTGAAAATGATCAATTTTGCCTGAAAAATCCGATATTCTGCACAAAAACTCAAACATTACTCGTACCCGTTTAAAATAAATAAAAATGCATCAAAAAGTTACATTTTTAAAGTGAAAAAGAAACAAACTAAAAATTTATTTATTCAAAAAAGCTTATAAAAAGGGCTTTTGTAAATTTATTTTAACCATTTGACTTCAGAGTGAAGAAAGAGAGCTTTTGGGTAAGAAACTTCCTGTGAAAATTGCGGAAAATCCGTCAGTTGGAATCGAAAACCGTCACCTCCAGGTAATCCACATCACTTTAATCTTGTATTTTAACCGTTTGAATTTTGTTTTTAGGCTTCCATTTTGATTTTTTAGAGAAAAATTAGTTTGAAAGATCGCTCACGGGGGTCCGCAGGTGCAACATGCGAAACCTGTGGACCTCGACTTTTTTCGACAAAGGAAAGAGCCAGGGGCCCACACATGCTGCTTGGGCAGAGTGCGGACCTACGCATTGTCCCTAACTGGAGGATGCGTACCCCGCGAAATAGGTTTTAAAATTGCAAATTTTTCATTTCCGCCCAAATTTTTTCTGAACTAAGATGTTCTAATCCGTCTTTTTTACAGTGTAGGATATACACAATGCTCATTTGGCGGGAACTGGAGCATGAAGATGTGGAATTTGCCGCAATTAATCATTAGCCCTCAATAGATGCATTGAGAGCATGCGTGCTATTTAAATTCTGGGCCATATGTGGCATGAGGGCCCAAATAGGTTTTTTGCAGTGGCTGGTGGACAGATGGAATATACATGACCAGTGTTTCATTATTGGTGGCCATTGGCTTGAAATGGAGCTAGAGGACATTTAATTCTTGACTGGTTTGCCCAAGAGAGGTGAACGATTATCTCTATTTGGGACTAGGCTAGGTGGCCAGTCTGTCGATAGTCTTTGGCTAGAGTTTTGTAATGACCAAACAAAGGACAAAAGGATTGATATCAAAACCATCTCCCGTCTTGAACTTAAAGTGATTGCATTTACTGTTATTAGACTTTGCGGAAGCGCAGCACTGCATGTAGCTACCGGATCCCAAATGCAAATGGCAGTAGACTGTTATCGAGGCACCATCTTCTACTGGTGCGAAGTTGTGTTGGCAAATGTAAAAGGCCAACTAACTAGAGCAAAGAACGAACAACTAAAAAAATTTGGATATGGTTTCTTAGTTGTGAGCTTTGGTTTAGAGAGGGTCTCGATGTTGGTCCCACAACATCTTTCCGTTGGAGCTGGACTTCCCCGAGAACCTAAGCTAATACGCTGGGTTATAGTTATGACTCATCATCTTGAGGAGGGTTTAGAGGTTGTTCGATTTCTGCCTGAATATTATCGTTGGTTGGAGAACCAACTTTTCGTGATTCAGGATTTTCCTTATGCTGGGATGGATTATCGTGGTGATCCAGACATGACTCTTCCACCAGGAGAGCAGTGGGATGATTTAGATAAAATCATTCTCAAAATTTTCTAAGTTTTAATTTTTTTGTTTTTAAATAATCCAAAACTGATAGAAAAAAGTTTCAAATGCAGATGTGGGTCCATGGAGACCAACCACTCTCCGACCCTATGAGAGGAGACACCCAGCTGTAGCAGTACTGGCCCCACGGGACGAATCTACAAAGACCTTGACCGAATTGGAAAATCATCTAGAGCGTTTGACAACAAATATTCCAGATACTAGCATTGGTGATATTCCTCTTAGGTTACATCGCTATGTGATTGGGGTCCCAGGACCTTTCAGGAGGTTCCTTTGTAGGGTGGCCCAAGCAGTGGTTTCTTATCATGATCATCACCAGTGATAAGATGATCGCCTTTTGTAGACTCATATGACATTTTTTCTTTTTTGTGCTATCATTTTTGCCGATCATAAGGTGTTTTTCGATCTATGATCGAAGACGATGTATATTTGACACACTTCTATGCTATGCTATATCACTATTACTGGCTATCTTGTAAAACATGTTATGGAATGTTTTTAAATTTACTGTTTGATTATTGCAAATCTCTATTTAACATTCGAGAAGCAATTTCATCTGCTAATGTATTTAAATATCTTGG
This sequence comes from Pinus tabuliformis, assembly GCA_031772625.1. Taxonomy (NCBI): domain Eukaryota; kingdom Viridiplantae; phylum Streptophyta; class Pinopsida; order Pinales; family Pinaceae; genus Pinus; species Pinus tabuliformis. Next base: position 683,314,125 of record CM062807.1, read on the forward strand.
AATATGTTGATATTCAATATAGTCAAATTCACGTTCCAAGAGACAAACTCTAAAAAATAATTTTAATAACACTGGATTTCTAATGGCATAAACTCTATTAAGCTGTAATACAACGAGTTCAGAATCTAACCTAACAATCAAACTCCGAATCCCAAATGAGATGGATTCAGATAATAATTCAATCACTGCACTATACTCTGCAATGTTGTTTGTTGTTTGACCGAGGCTTATCCCATGCATAGATACCAACTCATCAGTGGGTGAATAGATAACCCAAGCTGTGGAAGAAATGTTCCGTGTATTACAACAAGCACCATCAACGAAACCAATGTATGTTTCAAGAGACGTCGACATCTGCAATATCAAGAGTAAAATCAAGATAAGCAGGAATAATGATAAAAACACTCTTTAAACTAAGCACACTTTTCTAATCTAAAACACACCAGCTAGAAAGAAACTAATCTAACTAAAATCTCCACACCTAGATTTAAGCATAATATCTCTTTAGATAAAGACCATTTCTAGGCTTACCTAAAGAGACACCCTCAAAATCTACCAATTCATAGGCCCCTTTTGCTAGCTTTCGCTTAACAACATAAGGACCATGCCACATAGATACAAATTTTCCAGCCTCTAGCTTATCGTTTGTTTGATCGTATAGTAAGACTAGGTCTCCTTCCAAAAAATTACGAGGTGTAACATTTCGATCGTACTGAGTTTTAATTCGTTTGGCATGAGTTTCAATTGCTAATGCAGCATCACGTCGATTTTCATCTAGCTGAGCTAAGTACAACAAACGTTTTTCCTCTTCGGAAGTGGCTGGGAGTAACTCTGTGGCTATTTGCAATGACAGAATTTCGCATTTAATGGGTAACACAGCTTCCAAACCGTAAACCAGTTGAAAAGGAGTGAAACCAGTTGATGTTTTTACTGAGGTTCGATACGCCCAAAGCGCTGAAAATAACATGTTATGCCAATTTGACCTATGAATACCAATGATTCGTCGGATCATAATGACTAGAACTTTGTTGATTGCTTCAACCAGACCATTAGCCTGTGGGTAATATGGAGTAGAACTATTGTGACGCAGGCCAAGTTGATCTATTAGTTCAGTCATCATGATGTTTCGAAAATGACTCCCATGATCAGTAATAATCGCTTGAGGAACACTGAACCTAGTAATTATATGATTGAAAACGAAAATTGCAACAGTTTTGCCGTCTGCCGAAAATGTAGGCATCGCCTCGACCCACTTAGTAAAATAATCTACCACGAAGATGATATACGCATGCCCCCCGGCCGAGTGAGGGTTACATGTAATAAAGTCGATACCCCACTTTGCAAAAGGGCAGACGACAATTATAGGGTGGAGAGGAGCAGGTGGAGCACACATCTTTCGATAAAACATTTGACAATTGTGGCATTTTCAGACCGTGTAAATACAATCTTTAAATAAAGACGGCTAGAAATAACCAACGCGCAATATCTTTTGCGCTGTGGCATACCCAGACATATGACCGCCACATGCTCTAGAGTGACAGTCATTTAGAACCTTTTCAGCTTCTTCATGAGTTAAACAATGCCGGAAAATAGAATCTGCCCCATGACGATAGAGTGTATCTCTAATGATTTTGTATTGTTGGGATTGGAAACGTATTTTCCGTCGCCGAGATCATGAAATTTCAGGCCGAAAAGATTGGGTTTGGAGATATACAAAGATATCTCCATACCATGGATCAAGAGTACTGATAAGAAACAAGGATTCGTCCGCAATGGGCTCTTCTGCCACAGTTTCAGTATCAATACGCGGGAAATCACACATCAATTCCGCAAATTCCAAAGATTTCTTTGCCTTGGATTTTTCAAATTCCAAGTCAAATTCCTGCAGGATAACAATCCATTTGCCCCCTAGCAATTGTTTGGTCAAAATATAAATCATAGGGTTACAGTCAGAAATTACTGTAGTTTTGCGTAGTAAGATGTAATGATGAAATCTTTGGACAGCTTGAACCGCTGCCAAGGCCAATTTCTCCACATGCGAATATTTAAGCTCAGTTGGATTCAAAGTTCGACTAAGATAGTAAATCACATGTTCATTATTGAATTCATCTTTCTGAACTAAAACCATTCCGATGGTGGAATGAGAAGCGGCGAGGTACAAGAAGTAATCATGGTTGTAGTTGGGAGGATGCAATAACGGTGCATGGGTCAACGCGTGTTTAAGTGCATCAAAATATTTGTCAGCTATCTCATCCAAAAAGAATGAAGTATTGTGTTTCAACAACCTGGTAAAACCCTTTGTTATCTCGGTGTAGTGAGGAATGAAACGACGCAAAAAGTTTGCTTTCCCTTGCAAACTTTGGAGTTGGCGAAGAGTCGAAAGAGGAGGCAATGACAATAACTTCAACTTTCAAGGGATCGACACGATGCCAGCGTTTGAAACAACGAATCCCAGTAAACGACCTGTTTCTATACAGAAAACACATTTGTGTGGATTCAACCTAATTCGATAATGCTTACATCTCATAAAGATTGCTCGTAAATGAGTGAGATGACCGGCTCTACGTAATGAATGGGCAGGTAAATCATCGAGATAAGGCTGCACAATGTGCTTGATGTCATGAAACGCGTAAGACATAGCTCTTTGAAAAGTTTCTCTGACGTTCTTTGATCCAAAAGGTAATTTGCAATAAGCAAACGTCCCCCATGGACAAATGAAAGCCGTTTTTGGTTGATCAACATGGAGTATGTTGATTTGATTGTAACCGGAAAAACTATCCATAAAGGAGAAAATTTCACTGCCGGCACAATCATCAATGATTTGATCGATATAGGGGGTTGGATAATTGTCTTTGGGACAAGCTCGATTAATATCCCTATAATCGATACATATTCTTATCGTTCCTTGCTTTTTGTTAACAGGAACAATATTCGATATCCAATCCGTTAAGGGAATTGGATAAATGAAACCTGCTTTAAGTAATTTCTCAACTTCTACTTTAATAGTAGCAGCTTTTCGCAGATGTATCTGATGCAAACGTTGCCGGATAGGTTTAACATCTGGGTAAGTTTTGATTTCATGAACAACAATCGCTGGATCGATTCCTAGCATTTCTTCATATGACCAGGCAAACACGTCACAAAATTCTTGAAATAGGGCCTAATAATGCTGGAGTTCATTTTCCGTACAGGAGGGACCTATATGAATGTTTTTAACAATTCTAGGTTTAACTGAAATGTCAATAGGAATCGTTTGAGAAATATTTCCGAAATTTAATTCAGAATCAGGATTTTGCAATGGACTCTGTGGTTCTTTGACATAATCAGTAGTAAAAATAGATGAAAAATCATTCTCAAAATGATCAATCTCAGGTTAGAGCGAAGATCGATGATGAATATCTTCCCATGGTAAATCATCAACAGACAAAATTTCACGAATCTGCTCATCAGTATGAACAAGCTCGGAAAAAGTTGTTGATTCTGAGTTTGATGTTGAAATTGATTCTCCATGGACCACATTCATTAGATCAATTTCGGTTGAACAAGGGTCAGAAAACGACTGTACAACTTGATATGCAATTTCATAGGGACTCAAAGGCATCGCATCACCAAATGAATCCACCTCAGATTCGGAAGGTACGATCCAAGGATCATCCAAAACAATAGTGTTTGATGAAATCATATGAATGGTTGCAGTAGAAGGTGATACGTTAGGAGGAGGAAAGGAAAAAGTTCCTAGTAAACCAGAATCTTTAATCATTCCTACCCCAACATCCTTATAAGGGATAGTTGTTTTACCGACATGTTGAATACTTTTAGAAGAGGCTGGGTTGGATGAAAAATAAGTCAGCTGGTTTATGGTGCTAATTGAACCAATCATACCATCAGCGGCATGAGACCCTGAAGGAGCTGTAGTTATTTGATTTTGCTTCGGAAGGTCGGGGATTTTTTCGTGTAAAGTACCCAGCTGCATATAAACGAGGTCAAGGTACTGAGCTTGAGCAATTACTTTCTCTTCAGTAACAACTCCTGCCTTAGCTACATCCTCAGTGATTTTAGGTAATAATGATTTAACAAACCATTTTGCTAGAATTTGATCCAGAATAAAAACTTTCACTAAACGTTGTCGACATCACCATTCATGAATATGCTCTGAAATATATGTAGACGTGGACTGTTTTGATGAAGTTAATAATTCCGTGCCATTGTCATATCTGACAGGAAACTGAAAATGAGTTAAGAACGAAGTGGCTAACTGACTAAAATTATAAAAAGAGGCTCGCGGTAACTCAATGTACCACTTGGCCACAAGACCAATAAGAGTGTGTTTATGGTTACAATCTTTCCAGTGGCGACCCAAGAGAAGGTTGTAATCTAGAGGGGCATCAACCATTTCCACATCTAGATTAACAGTTTTGCCTTCAACCCCTATAGGTAAATCCTGTAGAATGCCAAAAGGATGGAACCCATGGCCATCAAAGGCCTTTAGAATCGTCGGGGATTGATTGAGTGTGGGAGAACCAAGCGATCTCCAACACTAGATTAACATAATACACGTAGAAGCTCCCTCATCAATTACAGTCCTAAAGAAAGGTCCGTTTTTGACTAACACTGGAATCTGGAAAGCCATTTGATGAGGTAGGTGAGGTGTACTATTTTCTAAATCGAAGATTATAAGGTTCGAGTCCTGAATATCAACAGCGCCTATAGCCGACAAAAGTAATTTATGCTGTGCTGAGCATGATTGCAGCACCTCCAAAGTCAACATTGCTGAAATAGCTAAGTCTTCAACAATGTTATAATTCTGAGTAGCTCTCGCATGCAGATTGAAAGCTGACTTTCGAAGTATACCTTTAGCAGGCAGTTTGATTACTAATTCTGGATTAGGTTTCTCGATCTGTAGCGGATTAGAACTGGAAGGAGTTGAAGTTGATGGGCTTGAATTAGAAGATTCTGCTTCCTTACCACCAACAGGACTTTTACTACCATAATCTTGCGATCGCGTCGCAATCCTAACATGAGACATCATCATTATGGGTTCTTCTGAGGCATTTGAGGAAGAACCTATCATCTTACTATCTTGACTAGGAAAAGGATCCTTCAAGACAACATGCGTTTGAGAACCTTTGAAAATTTTCGCAACTTCAACGCGATGAGGGCAGTCTCTTGTAAAATGCTCTTCGTCACAAATGAGACAAGGATATCGAGGTTTACGTTTCTCGTTAGTAGATTCAGTTTTATCTGATTTCTCTTTCGAAGTTTGTTTATTTTTTTTCTTCCCTTTCTTTTTACCGCCGGATTTTGATTTGGCCGTAGATGATTCTACGACATGAATATTGGCAGGAATTTTAGTGGAAGAGTCTCCTGTCGGGGAATTTGGTAAAGTTATAATAGGAGAAGAATTCTTTGAAGATTTATTCTTGCTTTTGGTGCTAATTGAACCAATCATACCATCAGCGGCATGAGACCCTGAAGGAGCTGTAGTTGTTTGATTTTGCTTCGGAAGGTCGGGGATTTTTTCGTGTAAAGTACCCAGCTGCATATAAACGAGGTCAAGGTACTGAGCTTGAGCAATTACTTTCTCTTCAGTAACAACTCCTGCCTTAGCTACATCCTCAGTGATTTTAGGTAATAATGATTTAACAAACCATTCTGCTAGAATTTGATCCGGAATAAAAACTTTCACTAAACGTCGTCGACATCGCTATTCATGAATATGGTCTGAAATATATGTGGACGTGGACTGTTTTGATGAAGTTAATAATTCCGTGCCATTGTCATATCTGACAGGCAACTGAAAATGAGTTAAGAACGAAGTGGCTAACTGACTAAAATTATAAAAAGAGGCTCGCGGTAACTCAATGTACCACTTGGCCACAAGACCAATCAGAGTGCGTTGAAAAAGACATAAGCGAATTGAATCATCTATAATGGAATTAGATGCACACCAGAGGTGATAAGTCATCACATGGTTTGACGGATCCTCTCCTGATTTACCTTCAAACTTTGGGATATCACTGGGCAACTTATTCGGCATTGGCGGCCAAAACGGAAGATAATTAATCGGATCGTTCATAAGGCGCGACAAATCAGGCAAGTCCAAAGTTGCAATAAATGGTAACTGACGATTAGGGTCACGAAAACCCTGGGTCATAAGACCAGCCCCAGGAGGAGGATATCCCGGATAACTTGGAATTGGAATTGCATTTGGAATATTATATCCTCCCGGAAAACCAGGATTAACTGGACCAAACTGGGGTTGTTGAGGTTGCTGATAAGTATATCCAGGGTACGGTTGATATTGGTAAACTGGGTTTTGCACAGCAGGACCGAATTGGTACTGTCCCTGGTACGGTTGATAAGTGAATTACGGTTGACTTGTGACAACCGTACTTGGACCCGGTTGTCCTACAGGCATCTGAACCGGAGTCTGAATTGTAGGTCCGGATTGAGGTAAAGAGGCTTGAGGAGTTGATGCAGGAACAATAGAAACCAGAGCTATCGATACTCCAGAAGTAGGTGGGGTAGATTGAACAGAAGCTGTAGTAGTTGCAGCAGTCGTTTGAGGCAGAGTTTGAGGCGAACTAGGCCCGGACTAATGAGCTACACCAGGTGCAGAAGTTTGAATGGTAGGCTGGACAGGTTGCTGGGTTGAACCAGAAACCAAAGGTTGTCCAGATTGAGATGACAACTGCACATTACGTTGCAATATCTGTTGAGATTGGGATGGATCCCACACCATATTCATTTCGGTGTATGGACCCATAGAAGGTTGAGCATATTGAGGACCATAACCGGGTTGAGCATAGGGTTGATAATTCAAAGGTACATTTCCAGCTTCTTGTACAAATGATTGACCAGAAGGTGGTTGGAAACCTTGGGTTGGGTACTGACCTTGAGGTTGATAACCTTGAGGCACGTACTGAAACTAGGGTTGACCTTGAGGTATATATTGATATTGGGGTTGACCTTGAGGTACATACTGAGTCTGGGGTTGACCTTGAGGAATGTACTGTCCCGAAGGTATGTACTGTCCTTGAGGTTGCCCCCCAGGCAGTAACTGACTACCTTGAGGTTGCCCCCCAGGCGGTAACTGACTACCTTGAGGTTGCCCCCCAGGCGATAACTGAGCACCTTGAGGTTGCCCCCCAGGCGATAACTGACTACCTTGAGGTTGCAGATTTGGAATAGTACCAAACATCATAAGAATTTCTTCTATGCTCAACGGTTTAGTTCCGTTATTACCAGTTGATATCCCATGTTCAATGGGTTGAGGAGATGCTCCTGAAAAAGTACCAGTGAGTGACTGATACCTAGAAGGAACAGAAGGACCGACATATAAAAATGTTTCCGGAGATTGAAAAAACATGGATAACTGTCTCGACATATTCAATGGAGGATAATAACTTTTGGGTGTCGGATGAAAAGGAATTCGAGGTTGAGAAAAACTAAGACCTGAATTTGCTAAAAAGTTGGTCAATGACATGTACCAAGCGTCACTCCTAGGTGGACTGTAGAAAATTGATTCACGTTCCCTAAGTCATAAAGTTGGTTGATTTTCAGGGAGAGTTATATTTTCTTCCGGATTAACGAGTTCTCCAATAGCAATGAGTCCAGAAGGAAGATTTTGGGTAATGATCCTTCCTACCCTAGGTGAACCAGGACCACTAGAGGTTGGAGAAGCAAATCCTGAGATGGAGTAGTAGCAGGTTTAGTTTCAGGCTCAGAAATTTCAGGATCTTCAGCTAATTCACTAGTAGAAGAAATACTACCGGAAAATGAAATTGGTTCGGAAATATACTCTGTTGCTTGAACTTGATAATCAGGATGAACAACTAAAGAAGATTCTCCGGCGTCCGGTGACCCAACTCTACTGTCACTAGGAGTTACAAGAGCTCGTAGCCCTTCAAGCTGGCTTGGTGAATACTCGGGAGGTTGCCCCCGAAGTCTACGGGATTGTCTCGGTAATTCAGCCACGATTAAATATTTTAATTACTTCACACGCAAACAAAGAAAAATCTCAATAAAACCACCTAAAGTCTCTAAAGAACCAAACAATTGAATCACACGCCTAAAAAATCTAGGAGTTCAAACCACACACAAACAGTAACTTTCCGTACCAAAAACACTAGTTGGTGATGAAATCCAACGTCGCAGAATTCAATACAGAAAGGGTGGTTGGAACAGTTACCCTGACAACCTGCTTAATGAAACAGACTGGCACAAGTTTCTTCACAAAACCGTCTCGAGTGAAGAGAACCCCCCAGAGAGTCTAAGTGAGTCTAGTCGACGTCTGCTCCAGGTACAGTGGGATCTTCCCTCCACCGTCACCTTAGGAAAGAATCCTATAGATTATGGTCACTATGGTTACCAACAGAAACAAATATACCTGGGGGAACAGTCTATGATCCAATACACACGCAAGGGCAGAGTAACAAAGCTCAATCCCCTTGAAGGCTCCTTGACATAATCCAAGGTTTACCAACAAGTGACCCCAGGCTCTTCGACAATGGTCAATCCAAGGTTTACCATTTTTAATACGTGTATATCTTCTATCGTTTCCAATGAGGAAGGATTGATTACCTCACTGGTTCAGATATGATCTCGTGCTTAACACCTTTAAGAGGAGCTTCCCAGAGCATAGATGTAACAATTGGAATTTATTTCCTACTACAAGATATAGCTACTTGTTTGTTTAAACTATCTTGGAGAGTTAATTACTCCCTACTCCAAGATACTAACTTAAGCTATGTTGGTGATAAGAGCCCTAGAAATAAAAAGATTGTTAGATCAATTTTACTTTAAGCATTATTTTATAGGTTGTTTCTTAAGTCAATAGGAATGGAGATGAAACTTTATGGTGTGAAGACTCTACTCCAAAACACTAAAAATGCACCTAACATGATAAATAATTCTTTTTCTTCAATGAATTTCTAGCTAAAGAAAGAGTTCAGAATGAAATTATTTGAAAATCAAATCTTTTATTCAACATATAAATGAAAAGAAAAACTTTTTTGTCTTTTTCAATAAACTCAAAAACAAGACTACTAATTATGCTCATGAAAAAATCTTTTTCTTTTTCAATACTCAAAAACTACAGAAAACAATTTCTTTCAAAAGAGATTCTAAAATTTCTAGAAAACACTCAAAACTATAAAAAAAAACTAAGCTTGAGATCTAAAAATTTCTAATAACTTAATTGAAGTAAAAGCTTGAAAAAAATTCTGTTTGAGGACTTTTTACTTAGTTATTGAGCAAATTAAGGACTAATTCGTTCAGAAAAACAAATTAATCAAAAAACACCCAGCTATGTTTTCTTTTTTTAGAAATGAAATTCGAAACTTTCAAACAAGTTCATTCAAAGCTTTGCAAAGAGAAAACGAGATCTATTTCTCAATCAAGGGAAGATTTCACAAATCAGTTAGACTCATCAAGAAGACCAAAAAGACCAGGGTATTCTGAGGTTTCTTAGGCTTCTAATCTCTGAGTTACTACAAAAGACCAAATGAAAATCAAACCAGGCACGCAAAACTTCTAGAAAATCACTTAAAACCAAAATTCCAATGGAACTCACTTACAAGAAATTTCTGACAGGGCACATGCAGATCTGGGCAGAGGCTAAAAACGTAAATAAATCCTAAGCTTAACTGGACAAAAAACAATTTAGGTTTTTCAAAAAGTTTGACAGGGTCCGCAGGCTTCCGGTATAACCAGATGCGGTACTGCTCTGTGTAGTAAAGTAACAGTGCGGGGATGTCCGCACTGTGTCATAAACAGAACGTGTGGTCATTTTTCAAAATTTTGGAAAAAATAAAATATATTCCAGATCCTAAAAAACTACCCAATCCCACACACATCAAGCAAAAACTAGAAACAAGGAAAAAATTTCTCAAGTCAAAGTAAAAGGAAAGGCAAAAAACTAAAATTTAGATCCCCAGCGAAGTCGCCAATTTGTCGGCCGGATAAATCGTTCTAGCGGACAAGAGCGATCTCCCTAATATCAATTGATATCTAGCGACAAACAGAACAAACAAATCTACCTTTCTCTAAATATTGCGATTTATAAATAAAAATCAAGAGGTGTTTTAGACCCTACCTTAAGTCCAACGCTAGTTTGTGGCAGCCACGCTTCGACCGTCCGAATGAGTTTCTTTTTAAGAACCTGTAAACACACATCAAATAACCCCTGCATAGCCAATATAATAAATCATATTCATCATGGTGATCAAGGAATCCATGAAATAAACCATAAAAGACAGCTTATTGAGAAAAATAAACTTGATTGTATTAACTTTGAACAAAGAAGAACTTTACAACCTTTGGTGCCTTGATGTTGTACAAGCTCCTCCCAGGGTCCAAGCAAGAATCTCCTCTACTTTGACAAGCCTCACACTCTTCCCAATGAGATAAAAAAAGGCATGTAATCTCTCCTCTCAAGCTCAATTAGAAAGACTAAATTCCAACAACATTTACCCTCAAAACTATTCAACTTTCAACCTCTTCAGTAACCAGCCCACTGCCTCATTTTATAGTGCAGAGGAAGGAAGTTATAGGTCCACCTATGAAGGGATAGAGTCCTCCTTCAAAGGGATAAGCTCCTCACATCAAGGGGTTAGCTCCTTTAGGTATGAGATGCATGCACCTTAAAGGAGCGAACTTGCCACCTCAAGATTCCCTCTAGAAGCTTCCAGAAATAACCCAAAGTGAGATTTTAAGAATATACTTGTGCCTTTTTTACTTTTACAGGGGTCCGCACCCATTACATAGAAACAGAGCGGGAAAGTCTGCAGGGGACATGACCAGGGGGTGCGGGACCACAGGTAATGCTAAGAGAAAGTGCGGAACCATAGTTTTAGAGATTTTTAAGAGCTTTCTCCTATTTTTCAAGGCTTGACATGAAGAGCTGAGGTTTAATACTTGCAAAGGAGGAAAGTATGAGTGGTGATAGACTCACACTGATTGCAGAATGTCATGGTGACAATATTTTGTGCAGCAGATATGGTTTCCTACTCCACCATGTCTTGATATATATCCTTCTTTTCACCGACGATGTCGTCGTTTTAGCCTCCCACTGATCCAGGTGGCTCCAGAGAGACACATAGGACAAAGAGGGCTTAAAAATCAAAGTGCTCAGGATGATTTCAAACCAGAACCAGAGCATAGATCTCATCATCCTAATCGTGGATGTGTGAACGGTTCGTCAAACCGAGCCAACTGACCCCGAGGCATAAACCTAGCTCCCGAAATCGGTCAAAATTGTTGCCTCGTTAATTTTTCCAATGGCCCTTATTTTCTAGAAGTTTTAGAATGCCCCTTCCTTATAAAAGTCAAATATAATTTGTTATGAGGTGGCAGGCCACCACCCTTGCCACCCCAAAAATTTCATAACAAATTATTATTATTATAACGCTGACGGCCCATAACTCCCCACCAACGTAATTGCCCCTTTAAACATCCATCACATATTATTGAACATAATTATTATAAGGCCGACGGGCCACAACCTCCCACTGACCAAATCACAATCGCAATCAAAATCAATGGTTTCGGGTCGGCGGCCATAACCCCTGCCGAACCCTTTAATAATCATCGCAATCAGAGCAAACCGCATATGTTTAGGATCGGTGGCCATAACCCCTGCCGAACCTTCCAAACTATATGTATGCCGCATATATATACTGTTGTATTAAGGGGCGGGCACGGGCCATCGACAGTGGACCTGGCCCACACCCTATTGCCCCGACCCTTCATCTATCGCCGATATATATATCGGCGAAACCACCCTATATCGCACCGATTCATATGCGATAACAACACCATATATAACGCCGATTGCTGATACCTTAAACACGCTGATACATAAGCGCCGATTCTAAACGCTGATTGTCGATATTTAGTATGCCGATAATGTTGTTAGTGCAGGGTTTAAGGGGCGGGCCGCCCAATGCGGACCCGACCCCTATTTCAAATACATTTGTGGTTATATATATATATATATATATATATAGATATAGAGGGGTGGGATGTGATCCCCCGACCTCTCCTTAACCATTTGCCGATTTTACCAATGTGCTAACCAATTTCATTGGTATATCCGCCCATAATTTTATTTAAGCAATGATCTTTACCTTTGCACATAGTGCGAGACAGAGGAGAGAGATTGCAGGGACAGATTTCAAGGCAAAAGATAGGGACGCTTTTCGAGGCAGTGAATTAATATTTTAATGCAGGGACCATGAATTTTGCAGGAGGGCAAAATTTTCACTTTGTCAGATTTTGACAAATTTTATATGGATTTTACACTTTTCGTCGCCACGAGCGCAACGGTGCTGTCTGTTTCTTCATCAGAGTTCTGCATTTTTCGGTCATTTTCAGAATGCACGTGGAACCATGATTTCAGCGAAAACAGGGAGCGAAACCATGAACCTTGAAATTTTCCCAAGGAGGTAAAATTTTGCCATGTTAGATTATAGTCAAGTTTATACTTGTTTTTCATGGTTTTTTTTAGGGACTGCAATGGCAAGATCAGATTCGTCTTCTGAGTTGCAGATTTCAAGTCCATCCATGGAATAGAATCTTTGAGGAATCACGAGGGAATCTAAAAAATTCCTTTAGCCCAGAAGTTTCAACTTCTTAGAATACGGATTTTGGATAGTCGATTCAGCACTACTCAACGCCACAAATCTGATGGTGTCTTCAGATTTCTTATTCTCTCATTTCTTATTCTAGTCACTTTTCTAAGTGCCAGTGCATATGTCCACATTCATGTGCGAGCAGTGATTTTCATGCGATCGATGCCTTGAGATCGATGGTCTGAGCAGCTTCAGCAGTGTGACATCCACTTCTTCAGATGACCCTTGGTTGTGAGGTATATGATGTGTTCATGTACTTCTTCTTTCTGCATTATGTTGCACAGATCCTTGATTGATGTTGATGCAGGATCTTGTTTATTACATGTTGTCATGATTCCTTGCTTGATTTGATGCGGAATATTCTATGTGATGTACTTGTTGTCATAACTCATCATGTTCTGTTTTGAGATCCCTTGTTGTATGTTGCCGGGATACTCTTGTTGTTGTCATGCATGTTTGTTTTGACATCCCTTTTATGCCATTATTAGCAGGATGCTCATCGTGCATGAGTTTTTGTGTCATACTGATAGGAGTCTTTTGATTGAGAATTCCAGTAGTGGAATATCTCTTAGAGCCCCTCCTGCGTGAGGGAATTTTTCCTTGTATGATCGCGACATAATCTCGGGTACATCACCATTATTTTCAACACTTAATGCAGCAACCTACACCATCTTGACACCGGGGCCCAGAGACGTAGTCCCTCCTGGACGAACTCCGTTATCAACACTTATGTTTTCATGTGTTGATGATTGTTATGTTCCTCTTCTTTTTCGCATGCAGATGAATTCATTAATGTTATTTTAAAATGAGATTTAACACATCACGAAAGTAAAAGGTCTTGGAAGGGTCCTTCGTCACACTCAGACCTGGATCAAGTGGCATCAGAGTGGTCTTTGCGTTGATGTGAATTGCAGTGTAAACAATGATAGAGGATGAAAGAGCGATGTACGAGACCATGGTCAACATTTCCAAGAAAGTGGAAATCGTGTATGAAACTCTACAGAAAGAGACAGAGGAAAATGAGCGATTACAGCTTCAGTTGCAAGCCACAGAAGAGGCCATGGAGGAACTGAAGCAAAACAAGCATAATCTTCAAATAGAGAATGATGAATTGAAGATGTGCCTACATGAAGAGAAAGAGGAGAAACAAAGTTTACTACGACAGCTGCAAGAAAAGGACGAGGCCTTGGAAAAGCTGCAACAAGACCCATGTGAGGTAAAAGTAGTTCTCCATCTTCATGTATATTTCCTGATGATGATTTCGCTATTTTTGAAAATAATACCACAAGAATTGGGTCCAAAATGTTGAAGAGAATGGGGTATGAAGGAAAAGGCTTGGGCGTTAATGGCCAAGGCATTGTCAATCCCATCAAAGTAGAGGAATTACCCCATCAGGCAGGACTTGGGTATGTTAGGAAAGAAGTTGGGGAATGCGCTGAGACAACGAGCGAACCACCAACAACGGATGATGAGCAGCCCTCATCATTTCTTTCCAAATCGATAGAGGAGGTAAAAGATGTTGGTTTCCTTTCGGTTTCATCTTTTCATAGTATGATGTTTGTTGGAGATTTGGAGATCCCAATTATAGGGACAAACATGAGGCTCCTTACAAGGATGAGGCACAAGGAGAAAGAAGAATTTAGTGTTAATAACCAAGGCATAACTCCACCTTTGGAGGTTGTGCATGAACATCCATTTACAGGCTCGATATACACTAAAGGAGAGTGCTCGAAGGTGTTAGATTCGTCCGAGACATCGTCGAGGAAAGAGTATGATGGGAAAACATCTCCATCATCCCATGGTAGTTTCCATTGCAGGGAGAGAGCAGAGGCAAGCTCTCATCGCCACACTGACATCGGAGACAGCAAGGGAAGGTATAACCATTTTCGATTTTCGAATGTTCATTTTGATTATGATCATGTTGTTAATAATGAACCAAGACCAAGGCATCGAAAAACATGTACCTTTTGTGGTTTACCTAACCATACCTTTTCTAAGTGTTGGAAAAGGATGGCAACACTCGAAAGGATGAGGTGTGAAAGACCCTCACAACAACATGAAAAGAAACAGGTTAAGCAGATATGAAGGAAGAAAGCCTATTGCAGTCATTGCAACAGAAATGGCCATCAAAGAGCCACTTATTGGAGGCTCCATCCAGAACAGCGCCTTAAAGACAAAGCATCGGTACATGAACCAGGAAGAGCAGTGGTTCGACAAGCAAAACCATCTCAAGGAGGTGACCCGTTCACATTGATAAGTGAAAAATGGTTTATAGACATTTTGTCGTTTCATGGTCATTCTTTTGTAAATCATTTGTTGCATTTTAAAATGTAAAAGTGATGATGTGTTTTCATCACTTGGTCAGCAATAATGATGTCTGGTCATGTTTTGAGTTGTATGTTAAAACTCTGAAAGTGATGTTATGTTGCCATCACTTGTCGAAACAATAGTGTCTGGCCTTATGTATGTAAATCATGTGTTGCAGTGATGATATGTTTTCCATCACTTTTTGAAGCAACCATGATAGGTTGGCCTTGTTGTCATAGCTGGGGTATTGCGTCCATTTTGTCGTAAACTTGGCCACCAAGTATGTGTTATAAACTCATGGAAAGTGTGGGACGTTTGGGTCTTTAGTTTGTCATTGCATTCAAGCATGTAATTTGCAAAACAATGTACTACAAGTTGCAGAGGTAGCAGGTGTCGGTTCATCGCTTAAGGCTCCGAAGGACAAAGGTGAAGGAGATGGAAGTGAGACCTTTTCAGGACGCTTGTGATACAGATAGGGTACAGAGAAAGTTCCAAATTATTTTTCATGATTTTGGAGGACCAAAAGCTCCTTAGTGGGAAGGATTGATCTAGGTGGCTCCAGAGAGACACACAGGACAAAGAGGGCTCAAAAATCAAGTGCTCAGAATGACTCCGAAGCAGGACCAGAGCGTAGATCTCGTCATCCTGATCATGGAGGTGTGAACGGTTCGTCAAACCAAGCTCGTATGGGGGAGAATAGACCAGTCAAAGTTTGGTCAAAGTTGGGATATGGGCCAGGTTTAAGTGTCCTACAATTTGACTAACCTCGAGTGTAATATTCCTAATTAGCTATGGCTAATTGGAATATTCAATTTTGTTCAATTTTTGCCTTCTATAGTTATTTGTAAATAAAGAAGTGAGGAAGGGGGACATAACTCACTTTTAGAATAAAAAGTCACTTCCTAGTAAGCACAACGTTGTGACTTAAAGGGGAGCCAAGGGGGCCAAAGGGGGACGCAGAAATGGAGCCCACGCTGAAACACATGGAGGGACTGCGCAGGAGGGAAGAAACACGTGGCAAGAGAGGAATCACGCAGGAGGAGGTGAGCCTTGGGATTGAGAGAGGCAAAGGCTATAAAAGAGAGAGGAGCCCCCTAATTTTGATCATTCAGTTATGAGCATTTGTGATAGTCATTTCGACTTAGAGCACGCAACACTGTTTAGTGCATTGAGTGTCTTCGTTCAGAGATCTCACCCTTAGCCCCGGGGGACTTCGAGTGCCTACTCGAGCAAGGTATTTCCATTGGAATTTTAGCAGTAGTTTCATCAACATTTCAGTAGCAGCTTCATCAGCGTTTTGGAGGACTGCGTAGCACTGGGAGGGGTGACGCAGTCCTTCCTAGCAGGAGTTTTGGGTGAGGGTTTGCAGTTGGATTCGTGCTGAGAGATAGAGCAGGGGATCAACCCTTTCATATTGGAGAGCTTTGGCAGAGATCTCAGGGAGATTTCTGGAGGGTTTCATTCAGTGGCAGCGCAGAGCATTGAGGGACTGCGCAGAACCCCAAGGGGGTGATTTTTGGGGGTCGGCCATTTCAGGAAAGCTTTCTGGGTTTTTCCGGGTTTCTTGAGTAGAGTCCGATTCTAGAGTTTCAGCGTTTTCTGATGAGGGGAGCAGCCCCAAATCCTCATTTGATTTCTAGCAGCAACAACAACACGACAGTTCTCTGGCAGCTTGGATGCAGTTCAGAGAGGGGCCATTCCTTTGCTATTCTGGGTGTATTTCTTCACTTGCCTTGTGCAAGTCGAGGTGCCATATTTTTGATCGCCTCCCGTACTCATGCTATTACTCACTATAATAAAATGGTGCATTTCTCTCTGCATTTCTTGAGTATCTGTTATGGTTATATT
Organism: Pinus tabuliformis; assembly: GCA_031772625.1. Lineage (NCBI taxonomy): Eukaryota > Viridiplantae > Streptophyta > Pinopsida > Pinales > Pinaceae > Pinus > Pinus tabuliformis. The sequence goes on from CM062807.1 coordinate 683,330,912, forward strand.
GTTATATGCTGCACCATTGTTATTTCTATCTCTTTGAACATTCTCGACCAATATATCACTTGTGTGTTTTCTCCTATACTCTTAGACAGAGTCTAGAAAGGGCCAGGTAGCCTTCGGATCTCGTCCTCTTTTCAGAGGCGACATATCTGGTAAATGCCCTCCTAGTCCATCTCTAGTTGGGGTTTGCTTGTGTTTGAGGAATATTCCTGATAAGGGATATTACAGTGGTATCAAAGCATAGATCTGGCTCAGCCTGTGGAGCTAGCAATCTATGACACTGGGGGAAAAACCCTACATCTGTTACAGAGGTCGGAGATATAGAGACACTAGGCGTAGGTTGGAGAACACTTACGGAGAGGGAGACTGTGTTCCGGTGGTGGACGCAGAATAGGAGGAGCCTATGGTGGACGCAGAACAGGAGGAGCCTATGGTGGACGTAGAACAGAAGGAGCCCATGGTGGACACAGAGCAGGTGGATCCGATGCCAGATGATGACGGGAAGAGATTTGCGGATATGCTCCTCGAATCAATACAGGATCTGTTGAGGCAGATTGAGGTGATGGGGCAGAGATTCCAGATAGTAGAGGCCAGATAGCGTGATAGCCCACGGGTTTTCCAGGTTGGTGAGGGATCGGGCGCATCCCACCATTTGCCAGAGCAGCGTGATACTACGCAGCAGGTGGCCTCACATGCCCCTACATGCTCTACCATGCCCACCTTTTTAGGAGCCGACACGGGGGCCGTAGCCCAGCAGGAGGTAGAGCCCGAACATATGGGCGATTATTTCACAGAGTACTAGGCATATGGGCAGGAGTTCAGGGAAGCCCTCTCATTCAGAGATTTTGTTCAGCTCCAGCGGGATAATAGACCTCGCGATCATCACAGAGGGTACCGACATTACCATGATGGTGACACCCACCGTGCAGTGAGTAGATTCCACTTGCCTACGTTTGATGGTTCATCAAACAATGCTGAAAAGTCTTGGATGGAGAAGCTAGATATTTATTTCCAGCTTAACCAGATGTCGGAGACAGAGGCCATCAAGGTGGCGACATTGCATTTGGATGGTGAGGCCCAGGATTGGTGGTTTCATGGGATGGTTACACTCGGGCACTCCACAGTGATGACATATACTGAGTTTACCAGGAGATTGATGGAGCGATTTGATCGGAGGGATCCAGAGCAGCATTTTGTTGAGCTGATGAGGCTCAAACAGACAGAGAGCCCAGAGACCTACATTGCAGATTTCTTGAGGGTCTCTGTGATTGTGCAGACCTATCCACAGCGCGGAGGGTCTATATGTATGTTGAGGGGTTAGTAGAGCCACTTCGGGGTTTAGTTCGATCCACTAGACCAGCCACACTCCAGGACGCTATTAGCAGGACCCAGGACTTATAGGATGTCTTACCCAGAACTCGGACAACTTACCCCCAGAGACAGACTTTTCAGTCTAAGGGGAAGGATGTGAGGTTTCCACCCCCAAAGGGGAATCCAGGACGAGTACAGCTTGACGATGATGCCAGGAGGAAGCTGAAGAAGAAGCGGTTGTGCTTCACCTGTCAGGCGCCGTGGGCACCAGGACATAGATGTGCTGGTGGCAAAGCACACTTTATTGAGGTCTTCTTCGAGAGCAGTGGAGAAGAGGATGATGATGTGGAGGCAGGAGATAGCCATGTCGTACAGGGACCTTTGCCACCTCCACCGCCAGCAGCAGGTGGTGCATCATTTGCACCCACTGGAGGGGCCCTTGCAGCATTGCGAGGAGTTCCCAAATATCTGACGCTACGCGTACGGGGGACAGTACGTGGACAGCGAGTATCAGTTTTGGTTGACAGTGGGGCAACCCACAACTTCATCGATGCACAGATGGTTGAGCGGAGAGGTATAGAGTCAGAGAGATTCGATGGGTTTTTAGTCTTGGTCCCAGGAGATCAGACCATGACGTGTGCTCGTTATGTTCCAGAGCTTTCAGTGACGATGGGCACCTACACATTGACTGACCACTTTTTTGTGGTCGATATTCCGACACCAACATGATACTGGGTGTTCAGTGGCTTATCACTCTAGGGAAGGTCACGACGGATTGGAAGACCCTAGACATGGAGTGGGATGATGAGAAGGCAAGGAGGCATGAGAAGATATGGGGACAACACACATATCCGCCTCATACTGTTTCGGCTCATCGGATGGAGGCAGTCTTCCGGAAGGGAGACATAGAGTGGGCAGTGGAGCTGCGTGCATTAGAGGCAGGGACTTCAGGGCAGATGGTACATCCAGAGATACAGACCATCCTTGATCGGTATGCCATTGTGTTTGGGGAGATTCCACCAAGACAGCTACCAGATTGGGGGTTTGAGCACACCATCGAGCTTGAGCAGGGCATACAGGCAATGATCACCTCCCCCTATAGGCACCCCAAGGCCTATCGGGATGAGATTGAGCAGGCTATCCAGGAGTTGCTGGCTCTTGGGCACATTCGACCAAGCACGAGTCATTTTGCTTCTTTTGTGGTGTTGGTGAAGAAGAAGGACGGTACATTGAGGATTTGCATTGACTATAGGGCCCTGAACAAGAAGACCCTGAAGAACAGGTACCCCATACCCAGGATCGATGAGTTGATGGACGAGTTGAGAGGAGCACGGTTCTTCTCAAAGATTGATTTGAGATCTGGGTACCATCAGATTCGCGTGAGGGAGCAGGACATTCCTAAGACCGCCTTTAGGTGTCACTATGGGCACTTTGAGTTCTTGGTGATGCCTTTTGGGCTAACCAACGCCCCCGCTACATTTCAGTCTTGCATGAATCACATCTTCCGTAGTCACTTGAGGAAGTTTGTGTTGGTATTCTTTGATGATATTCTCATCTACAATAGGACTTGGGAGGAGCATCTCTAGCACATTGAGACAGTATTGCGTATCTTATAGGAGCAGTAGTTCTATGCCAAACTATCCAAGTGTGAGTTTGGGTTGACAGAGATGTTGCATTTGGGACACATCATAGGGGTGGATAGAGTGAGAGTCCACGAGGAAAAGATCAAGGCCATCAGAGAATGGCCGGAGTCGAGAAACGTGACAGAACTTCGAGGATTCATTGGCATTTGTACTTACTACCGGAAGTTCGTTAAAGGTTTCTCACAACTTGCTGCACCCTTGACAGATTTGACGAGGAAGGGGGCATTCAGTTGGTCAGATACAGAACAACGAGCCTTTGACATGCTCAAGGAGGTTATGAGCAGCTTCCCAGTGCTTGCGTTGCCAGATTTTACGCAACCATTTGTTTTGGAGTGTGATGCGTCGGGAGAGGGGATCGGCGCAGTGTTGATGCAGGGAGGTTACCCTATAGCCTTTAAGAGTCGGAAGCTCCTTCCGCACGAGAGGTTGTATTCTATATACGACAAGGAGATGCTGGCCATCATGCATGAATTGGCTAAGTACCGACAGTATTTGGTGGGTAACAGGTTCAGGGTGAGGACTGATCACAACAGCCTCAAGTTCTTTTTGGAGCAGAAGCAGCGACATGAGAGGCAGCAGAAGTGGATCAGTAAGATCGAAGCATATGACTTTGACATTGAGTATGTCAAGGGTAAGAACAACGTGGTAGCAGATGCACTTTCACGTAGACCAGCGACGTTGTCTCTTATGAGCTTGGATACAGACTGGAGGGCTCGACTCTTAGTAGAGTACTCCAAGGACAGGTTTGCATGTGAGGTTCTGGATGGGCAGGTGGCAGATGACAGGTACAGGGTGGTTGATGAGATCATCTATTACAAGGACCGGATCTTCTTGACTGAGGGGTCTCAGCTCAAGAAGAAGATACTCCAGGCATCACATGATTCACAATTGGCAGGACATCAGGGGTTTACCAAAACCTACAGGGCCATTAGAGAAAGGTTCTCATGGAAGGGCCTTAAGGAGGACGTACTCCAGCACATCTGGGAGTGCGATGTTTGCCAGAGGAACAAGGGAGAGATGAACCATCCCGTGGGTTTATTGCAGCCTCTTCCCATTCCGGAGGGGAAATGGGAGAGTACTTCGATGGACTTCATCACTGAGTTTCCCATGGTACAGGGCAAGGATTGTATCTTTGTCGTCATTGATCGAATGATGAAGTATGCACATTTTTTTGCCATATCCGCACACTATACGGCAGCACAGGTGGCCGAGCTGTTCTTCAGAGAGATCTTCAGGCTACATGGTCTTCCTAAGACCATCGTTAGTGATAGGGACAACCGTTTCATGGGCGGGTTGTGGCAGAAGCTTTTCTGGTTGGTGGGGACGGATTTGACACCGAGTACCAGTTATCACCCACAGACGGATGGGCAGACAAAGATAGTTACCAAGTCGCTGGAGGGCTACTTGCATAACTATGTTAGTGGGCAGCAACGAGCATGGCTGAAGTGGCTGCATCTGGGGGAGTACTGCTACAATACTTCACATCACATGTCCATTGGTATGTCACCATTCTATGCCTTATATGGGTATCATCCTTTATCTTTTGCTGACGTGACGTTTGGTGATAGCAAGGCTCCTAGAGCCAAGATTTGGATCCAAGAGAGTCAGGATATCCTCTGAGCTCTCAAGGATAACATGGCTACAACGCAGAACCAGCAGAAGCTGTATGCCGACAGGGGTCGGGTGGAGAGATAGTTCGAGGTAGGGGACATGGTCTGCCTACGATTACAACCATACCGATAGTTGTCACTGAAGCAGAAGGGGGCTGAGAAGCTCAAGCCCCACTTTTATGGGCCATACAGGGTGATCCGCAGGATTGGACAGATTACATGAGTTGGAGCTGCCCCAAGGCAGCAAGATTCATAACTTTTTTCATGTATCATGCCTGAAAAAGGCATTGGCGCAGCAGGTGACAGTGACAGATGAGCCACCACCCATGGATGATGAGGGGCATTTGGTATTGCAGGCGAAGGCTATCATTGATACCAGGGAGAGGCAGCTGCGGAGCAGGACGGTCCGGGAATTCTTGGTGAGGTGGAAGAATTTGCCGGATGAGGATACCACTTGGGAGAGTGAGATCTTGCAGCATCCATCACTTCAGTTGCTTGAGGACAATCAACATTTTGCCGGGGGAGACTGTAATATTCCTAATTAGCTATGGCTAATTGGAATATTCGATTTTGTTCAATTTTTGCCTTATATAGTTATTTATAAATAAAGAAGTAAGGAAGGGGGACATAACTCACTTTTAGAATAAAAAGTCACTTCCTAGTAAGCACAACGTTGTGACTTAAAAGGGAGCCAAGGGGGCCAAAGGGGGACGCAGAAATGGAGCCCACGCAGACACATGGAGGGATTGCGCAGGAGGGAAGAAACACGTGGCAAGAGAGGAATCACGCAAAAGGAGGTGAGCCTTGGGATTGAGAGAGGCAAAGGCTATAAAAGAGAGAGGAGCCCCCTCATTTTGATCATTTAGTTATGAGCATTTGTGATAGTCATTTCGACTTAGAGCACGCTGGCTGTTTAGCTAGTCTGCAACACTGTTTAGTGCATTGAGTGTCTCTGTTCGGAGATCTCACCCTTAGCCCTGGGGGACTTCGAGTGCCTGCTCGGGCAAGATATTTCTATTGGCATTTCAACAGTAGTTTCAACAGCATTTCAGTAGCAACTTCATCAATGTTTTGGAGGACTGTGCAGCACTGAGAGGGGTGACGCAGTTCTTCCTAGCAGGAGTTCTGGGTGAGGGTTTGCAGTTGGATTCATGCTGAGAGATAGAGTAGGGGATTAGCCCTTGCATATTGGAGAGCTTTGGTAGAGATCTCAGGCAGATTTCTGGAGGGTTTCATTCAGTGGCAGCGCAGAGCATTGAGGGACTACGCAGAACCCCAAGGGGGTGATTTTCGGGGTTCAGCGATTTCAGAAAAGCTTTCTGGGTTTTTCTGGGTTTCTTGAGTAGAGTCCGATTCCAGAGTTTCAGCCTTTTATGAGGAGGGGAGAAACCCCAAATCCTTATTTGATTTCTAGCAGCAGCAGCAGTAACATGACAGTTCTCCAGCAACTTGGACGCAGTTCAAAGAGGGGCCATTCCTTTGCTATTCTGGGTGTATTTCTTCACTTGCCTTGTGCAAGTCGAGGTGCCATCTTTCTGATCACCTCCTGTACTCATTCTATTACTCAGTATAATAAAATGGCTTAGCATTTCTCTCTGCATTTCTTAAGTATTTGTTATGGTTATATTGTTATATGCTGCACCATTGTTATTTCTATCTCTTTGAGCATTCTTGACCAATATACCACTTATGTGTTTTCTCCTATACTCTTAGACAGAGTCTGGAAAGGGCCAGGTAGCCTTCGGATTTCGTCCTCTTTTCAGAGGCGACATATCTGGTAAATGCCCTCCCAGTCCATTTCTGGTTGGAGTTTGCTTGTGTTTGAGGAATATTCCTGATAAGGGATATTACACTGAGGCATAAACCTAGCTCCCGAAATCGGTCAAAATTGTTACCTCGTTAATTTGCCCAATGACCCTTATTTTCTAGAAGTTTCAAAACACCCCTTCCTTATAAAAGTCAAATATAATTTGTTATGAGGTGGCACGCCACAACCCCCGCCACCCCAAAAATTTCATAACAAATTATTATTATTATAAGGCTGACGGGCCATAACTCCCCGCCGGCGTAATCACCCCTTTAAACATCCATCGCATATTATTAAACATAATTATTATAAGGCCGATGGGCCACAACCTCCCGCCGGCCAAATTGCAATCGCAATCAAAGTCAATTGTTTCGGGTCGGCGACCATAACCCCCGCCGAACCATTTAATAACCATCACAATCGGAACAAATCGCATATGTTTAGGATCGGCGGCCATAACCCCCACTGAACCTTCCAAACTATATGTGTATGTCGCATATATATACTGTTGTATTAAGGGGCGGGCACGGGCCACCGGTGGTGGACCCGATCCACAACCTATCACCCCGACCCTTCATATATTGCTGATATATATATCAGCGAAACCACCATATATCGCGCCGATACATATGCGATAACAACACCATATATAGCGTCGATCGCCGATACCTTAAACACGCCGATACATAAGCGCCGATTCTAAAGGCCGATCGCCGATATTTAGTACGCCGATAATGTTGTTAGTGCGGGGTTTAAGGGGCGGGCCACCCAATGTGGACCCGACCCCCATTTCAAATACATTTGTGGTTATAAATATATATATATATATATATATATATATATATATATATATATATATATATATATATATATATATATATATATAGAGGGGCGGGATTTGATCCCCCGACCTCTCCTTAACCATTTGCCCATTTTACCAATGCGCTAACCAATTTCATTGGTATATCCGCCCATAATTTTATTTAAACAATCATCTTTACCTTTGCACACAGTTCGAGACAGAGGAGAGAGACTGCAGGCACAAATTTCGAAGCAGAAGGTAGGCACACTTTTCAAGGCAGTTAATCAATATTTTAATATAGGAACCATGAATTTTGCAGGGGGGCAAAATTTTCACTTTGTCAAATTTTGACAAATTTTATATGGATTTTACACCTCTCGTCGCCATGAGCGCAACGGTGCTTTCCATTTCTTCATCAGAGTTCTACATTTTTCGGTCATTTTCAGAATGCACGCTGAACCATGATTTCAGCAAAAATAGGGAGCGAAACCATGAACCTTGAAATTTTCCCAAGGAGGTAAAATTTTGCCATGTTAGATTATAGTAAAGTTTATACTTGTTTTTCATGGTTTTCTGCAGGGATCGCAATGGCGAGATCAGATTCGTCATCTGAGTTGCAGATTTCTAGTCCATCCATGGAACAAAATCTTTGAGGAATCCTGGGGGAATCTAAAAGATTCCTTTAGCCCAGAAGTTTCAATTTCTCAGAATTCAGATTTTGGACAGTCAATTCAGCCTTACTCGATGCCACAAATCTAATGGTGTCTTCAGATTTCTTATTCTCTCATTTATTCTTCTAGTCACTTTTCTAATTGCCAGTGCAGATGTCCACATTCATGAGCGAGCAATCATTTTCATGCGATTGACGCCTTGAGATCGATGGTCCGAGCAGCGTCAGCAGTGTGACATCCACTTCTTTAGATGGCCCTTGGTTGTGACGTATATGATGTGTTCATGTACTTCTTTTTTCTGCATTATGTTGCACAAATCCTTGATTGATGTTGATGCATGATCTTGTTTATTACATGTTGTCATGATTCCTTGCTTGATTTGATGCAGAATCTTCTATGTGATGTACTTTTTGTCATAACTCATCATGTTATGTTTTGAGATCCCTTGTTGTATGTTGTCGGGATACTCTTGTTGTCGTCATGCATGTTTGTTTTGACATCTCGTTTATGCCATTATTGGCGGGATGCTCATCGTGCATGAGTTTTTGTGTCATATTGATAGGAGTCTTTTGATTGAGAATTCCAGTAGTGGAATATCTCTTAGAGCCCCTCCTGTGTGAGGGAATTTTTCCTTGTATGATCGCGAAATCATCTCTTGTGTACATCGCAATTATTGACAGCACTTAATGCAGTGGCCTACACCATCTTGACACCGGGGCCCGGAGACGTAGTCCCTCCTGGATGAACTCCATTATCAACGCTTATGTTTTCTTGTGTTGATGATTTTTATGTTCCTCTTCTTTTCCTTATGCAGATGATTACATTAATGTTCTTGTAAAATGCAATTTAACACATCACGAAAGTAAAAGGTCTTGGAAGGATCCTTCGTCACACCCGGACCTGGATCACCTACCCAGAGGGGTTGTGGAGACAGTTGGATGCCCTTTCCCTCTTTTGTGACCTTCGACAACTAACATTCAACCTGGGTAAAACCAAGGTCATGATCTTAAACAGATCAAACAAGACAATATTTTATTACCAACTTTTTAGAGGGGAGGAGATTGAGATCACTTGTACACACATCTATTTGGGAGTACTATTCACAGGCCCTTGTTTCAACCTACGCCATGCATTACAACCTCGGGTTAACAAAGGATATGGTTCCCTTTTTCTTCTTGAGAGAGTGTTTCCAAAACCATTTCTAGGAAATATCATCCAAAATGTCACTTATGAATACCCTAGTTTGGTCCATTGTCCTATATGGTTATGAGGTGTGGGGCTATGGGCTATTAGAGTCAGATTAGTTTACAAAGAGAGTTCAAACCACCCTTCTTCATCGCATCATTAGGAGAAAGTAGTCAGTCCTTGAGCCGATCATTCTTGGAAAGGTTGGAGCTTATCCATTTTGGCTCGAGATAGTGTTTTGCCTTGTATCTCTTTTGGACTACATCCAAAGCCTAACAATACTACAAAGGGACACGATTGGTATCCGTACTTGACTTACTGCTCGGGGAGTCCATTAAATCCACTACTTCTTTGGTTTTCCCTCAACGCTGGTATGTTGGTGTGTCATACATTCTAGCATCCATTGGAATTATGATTGATCACCTTCCCCCTTTTAGATATTCCCTAGTTGCACCTGGCCACCTTCCACCTATGTCACAGGAGCTGAATAGGATCATTAAAGAGGACATCTATAGGAAGTATGTAAGGGTCACATAGATCAACCCCCAGGGTGGGGTATGACCAAGGCTGGTCTTTTGTGTTGAGAACTTCATGGTTATGAGAGATACAATTATTATTCATTCTCCTTATATAACTTTGCCATTGGATGCATTTTCTTCAGATACCCCTGGGCCAGTTTAGAGTTGAGTCACATAGATTATAGATTAAGAGTGCTTAGATAGGATATGCCAGTCGTGCCATCTTCAGTAGGTAGAGATGGAGGAGCACTTTGTTGAAATATGTAACTAGGTTTGGTCTTCATAATGACATGTGTAATCATGATTTTATGTAATTGATGTAAAGAACAAAAATAAAATTATTTGTGTTATGCTTGAGTCATGGGTTTCATGCTCAAGGAATTTAGGTTTAGTCATGAAGTCATAAAGTCTATTGAGTCAGTGTCATGGATTGAAGACCCATTTGGGCATCTTACATATTGTAAAAGGAGAATTTATTTGTCACAAACCCTCCAAGACCTTGTCACAAGTACTATTTCAAGTCGGCCCTCAAAAGAAGATGGAGATCATTCTAGAAGAGCATGTTGGCCTACACACTTGCAAAAGTCGACTTATTTCATGGGCAGACTACTATATATATAGAGGACTTGGCCTCACTTGAAGGGCACTCAATCAAGCATCTAAAATAGGAGAAAAAGTGCGAGAAACACAAGAGGAGATTCCCATAAAGAAAATAAAAAGAGGAGAAGAAGCCGAAGCAATTCTGATTTGTTTTGGGCAAATACATTTCACACGTGCGAGGAAGACTAGTGTTCTCTACTGCAGAGGAAGCTGAAGTTATCATTTCCATATTAGGAGGCCGAATTAAGGAAGAAAGCAAGTCAAGAATACAAGCCGAATTGCAGAAGAAGGAGACTCCATCCAAGCGAAGGGCATTAAGGGACAAAATTGGTGTTTGTCCCTCACAAGTGATGCAACTAGGGTTTCTAAAAAGGTCGAGAGTTGCAGATATGAACCAATGGGTCAAAATATGAAGGGTGGCCAAGATCTAAGGAGAAGCAAGCAATTTGACTAACGTTGAATCAAGGAAGAAGAAATCACTCTAAGAATCCTTGTGAATTGGTCTCGGAAAGGTTAAGAGGTCAAGGGTCTTGGTCTTGGAATTCGTCTCTTGAAGATTCTATAAGAAGAAGAAGTCATTTGGGTTTTCCTCTCAAGTTGGATAGGTTTTGGCCTTGGATGATAGCTTACATTTTGTGTCCCTTGTCTCATGCTTATTTATGATTTGGTAACTGTTTGATGATAGAAGACATTAACATAATCAAGAGAAAGAAAGAAGCTAATGAAAGACCAAGAAAAGTTGCATCAAAAGAAATTATCATTCAAGAGAAATCACCTAATCCCTATGCCCTATATTTCTCATCATGGTTTCAGAGATATGGTGAAAATTAAGGAAGGGAAGCTCAATAAGGGACACTCAAGCATTTAATGACCAAGGTTCTAGAAAGGCATCAAAGCATCTAGAATATCATCTCATTCTCAAGGCATTTTGAAGACAAGGTCTACATCATCTTCTTGAAGTGTAAAAACCCTAGATCGGTCAATGAATAAGTCTACACTAAAATCATTCTTGGGATCTTCGCTGAAGTAATCGTCAAGCAAAGAGACCACAAAGACCTTACCTCTACTCAATTTGAGGAGATCTACGAATCAAAGTAACTTGAAGTCTACACATCCAAAAGAAGCAAGATCAAGGACGTTTTCATCATCATCAAAGGATCCAAAGTGATCTCCCTCCCTTTGGAGTCAAGGATCACTCTTGAAGAAAAGAATCTTCATCAAGAATAAGTTTTCAATTTCCTATATCATCATCAAATTCAAGAAGGCAACAAGTTGAAGGAGCATATTCACAAGTAAGTATATTTATGTCTACATATGAATCTGTCAAAATGTCTTTTTGCAAGGAAAGCAACAAGTTTGTTGGGGATTCAAGTTTTCTTGCATGGAAGAAGAGGACATATTTGAACCTCATAGAAATTGAGGTCATGAAACATTTTAAGGGATCAATCACCAAACCTCCAAAAGAATATGCTCAAGCACTCACAAGGTATATGAAAGGGGAAGTAAGGGCTCAAAGGATTCTCATAGAATCCATCAAGGATCCCCTTATTCCCTATGTGTCTAAACTTGAAACTTCAAAAGAGATTAATGACAAACTTGTAGAGTTTTTTTCCGTAAGCACTACTGGAGAAGTCATCTTGTTAAGAAAAGAACTCTACAAGATGAGGATATCGAAAGAAGAAGGAATAACCTCATATTTTATGAGGATATCTAAAATAAGGGATCAACTCCAAGGTTTAGGAGAAATTATGTATAACAAAGAGATGACGACCATAGTACTTAATGCACTACCTGAGGAATGGGGTAATTTTACATCAAGCATTTGTGGGAATAAGGAAGCCACTCCATTCAAGTATTTATGGTCACTATACAACATTGAAGAAACCAGGTTGAAGGCAAAATCTGATGTAGGATCAAATGAGTAGACTCAATCATATGCTGCTATAGAAAAGAGAAAAGGGAAGTTTGGGAAATTTGGTCCTCACAAATGAAAGAAGAATATGGAAAAGGTTCAATGTTATGGATGTCAAAAATATGGGCACTACAAGAGAGATTGTACTAAGCTCAAGAAGGAGAACAACTAGAAAGGAAGGGAAGAAGCCCATATCACTGAAGAAGTGGAAGAAGCTGAAAAGAAGAAATCCAAGAAAGAGGAAGTAAAGTATCTCTACTATGATTGAGATAGTATTCGTCACCTAGTTCTTTTCCAAGTTTTTGTTCTCAAGTTTTCTATCGTAAAATATAGCTATCATGGTAGGAATCATTAAGAGCATGATAGGATGCATTATGGCATCATAAAAGCATACGATTGAAAGCAAAGAGCTCATGGCATCATATTAGAAAAGCATATAACAGTCACCTATAAAAGGATGTAGCTATTGGTAACCTCATTAGAAGCATAAGCAATACTTAAAGGGAAGAAGAAAGTCATCGAGGACAAATTTCATCATGCATAATTCAAGAAATGCATTTGCAGGTAGAGGATGATCATGATCCTCTACTGGAATCTTAATTAGAATATTTGCCAATTGGGAGAAGAAAGTGCTTCATCAAGAATTCCAAACTTACAGTGAATTCATGGGATGATGGTGTGATGAAAAAGTGACGCAGGTCAAGGTGCTTGAAGTTCTTTCAATCAAGGAAGCTGCTAAAGGAAGTTTAGATTACCTAAAGGAAGAAAGGACGTATGTATTCATATGTTTAATTAAGTCATGCCATGTGGTTGAAAATATCATGAATGGATGCTCTACCTCAAGAGCATGATCAAAAGAAAGGATCTCCTCCTACGAAAGGATGCATGAAGGCATGGTTCACACATTGACTAGATGAAATCAACACAATATGTCCTCATATGAAATATGAGGTGGTTGACAAAGTTGAAGGAACTATGATTGGAAGTTCTTGGGAGGAAATAAGGAAATTAAGAGATCATGAAAAATGCAACTATGGATAAGGCAATCAACATCCAAGGACTGAAATATTTGACTATGATATCTCCACGTGAAAGATATGAAGATCCTGATACAGTCTGAAAAAGAAATAGACCCTTGACGTTGTATATATTTTTGGAGATATGTCAATATATATGCAGGATGCTGATGAAAACAAGGAGATGTCATGATGAAATACCATCACAAGGTAATTTTGATTTAATGTTCATTTTCTATTTTTGAATAATATCTAGATGAGTTAATGTAGGGCTACGAAAGGAAGAGCTGTAGATGTCATTTACAACTGGCACTCATGTGGTAGGATGAAAGATCATGAAGGAAACAAGATATGAATAAGGTAGCAAGGCATGAAGGAAAGGCCAAATATGGACTAATGGATCAATTTCCAATGAAAGAAAGGATGACATGGATGATATAATTCATGAATGAAAGTGATGGATGGTCGATGCCCTACAAATAAGTCCCAAAAAGATGAAGACTCCTGAATAAAGAAAAAGAAGTTCATGACATCGAAAGGAGGAGCTCTTAAAGCAACTGGTTGTCCCATGATCTCCACCTAAAGAGCTTTTGGAAGCAAGTCCCTGGTCAAGAGGGAGCTTGGGCAAGTCCTTGATTAAGAGGGAGCTTCGGTATATTCCTTTTAATTAGGGGAATTTTGAGGTCTAAAATGGGTCTCCTAGGGAAATTATAAAATAATAGTGGAAATAATAAAATAAGATTAGATTACATCATCAAATTTTAAAGGGAAAAAAGAAAAAAATATTTTTTCAACTCGTATTTTCAAATTATCTCCATATGGGTTTACTCAAATTTTGAGTGGTAACACTCGTTGGATGAAAAATCAGATTCCTCATCCAAGGAGTACCCATGTTGCATACCTTCGATGGACCCTTCTACATGAAAAATGAGAAATACATGAAAAACGTGATTGCAATCACATTTTTCATGTATTTCTCATTTTTCATGTAGTAGGGTCCATCGAAGGTATGCAACATGGGTACTTCTTGGATGAAGAATCAAAGTTTTCATCCAAAAAGTACTCCTGTTCGAAATTTGAGTGAAACCTTGGGATACAAGTTTAAAAATATGAGTTGAAAAAGTAGTTTTATTATTTTTATTATTTTTTTAATCTTTTTACTTTTTTACTCCAAATATGGTGAATCATCTCCCATGGTTGACATCATCATCTTGAATCCTATTGGTTCTTATAAAGTTTATTTTGGTTGTATATTTTTCGTAGGAGACCCATTTTAAACCTCAAAATTCCCTTAATATATGGAATGGGTTGGTCATCCATAGTTAAGAGGGAGTGATATATATGGTTCTCTACTTCATGTGTCATGCACTAGACCAGGGCTAATTACTGCAAGTCTTAGTGAAGGCCATGAGGAGAGATAAACGCATCATTCTTGTCTTCACCTGGGAATATAGAATGGAGGATTGGGTAAGCACCTGGCATCCAATGCTATTTGATGATGTGGTAGGGCATCTAAGGTAAGAGTAGTTGTAAAGGACCGATATTTTTTGAGGATTGGGAATCCAAGATAAGAACAATCCTGGTGGAACATACTTTGAGAGAACTCAGGTGGGTTATGTTTCGAGAGAGATAATGATGAGGGTGTTTATAAATCATTAGTCTTGCTAGCATTGTGCTTTGATCTTGTGGAGAGATAGAGTTGTTAGTCAAGGCCTTGTTATGTGACAATGCTGAATGATATGATGCTATATAGATGGGTTACCAATCCGTCTCTTCTTATGAGAATTCTTCAGATTGAGAATGTCCAAGTACCTTGTATGGATTATGAATACCTTCCTAGTTAAGAGGGAGTTTTGAAATATGTAACTAGGTTCGGTCTTCATAATGACGTGTAATCATGATTTTATGTAATTGATGTAAAGAAGAAAAATAAAATTATTTATGTTATGCTTGATTCATGGGTTTCATGCTCAAAGAATTTTATTTTATAGATAAAGCTCCCATTGTGAGCTATTAGGTTTATTCATAAAGTCATAAAGTCTGTTGAGTCAGTGTCATGGATTGAAGACCCATTTTGTCATCTTACATATTGTAAAAGGAGAATTTATTTGTGTCACAAACCATCCAATACCTTGTCAGAAGTACTATTTCAAGTTGGCCCTCAAAAGAATATGGAGATCATTATAGAAGAACACATCGACCTACACACTTGCACAAGTTAGCTTATTTCATGGGAAAACTACTATACATATAGAGGTCTCAGCCTCGCTTGAAGGGCACTCGATCAAGCATCTGAAATAGGAAAAAAGTGCGAGAAACACAAGAGAAGAAGCCTCCCATAAAGCAAAGAAAAAGAGGAGAAGCAACTAAAATAATTCTGATATGTTTTGGGAAAATACCTTTCACATGTGTGAGGAAGACTAGTGTTCTCTTCCGCAGAAGAAGCCGAAGTTATCACTGCCATCTTAGGAGGCCAAATTAAGGAAGAAAGCAAGTCAAGAATACAAGCCAAATTGTAGAAGAAGGAGACTCCATCCAAGCAAAGGGAGTAGACAAAATTGGTGTTGGTCCCTCAGATGTGCTGCAACTAGGGTTTCTGAAGAGGCTGAGGGTTGTATATCTGAACTAATATGCTGAAATCGAAAGGGTGGTCGAGATCTAAGGAGAAGCAAGTAGTTTGATTAATGTTGACTCAAGTAAGAATAATTCACTTAAAGAAGCCTTGTGACTTGGTCTTGGAAAGGTTAATAGGTCAAGGGTCTTGGTCTTGGAATTTGTCTCTTGAAGATTCTATAAGAAGAAGAATTTGTTTTGGTTTTCCTCTCAAGTTGGAGAGGTTTTGGCCCTGGATGATAACCTACATTTTGTATCCCTTGTCTCATGCTTATTTATGATTTGGTAGTTGTTTGATGATAGCAGACAATAACATAATCAAGAGAAAGAAATAAACTTATAAAATACTAAGAAAAGTTGCATCACAAGTAGTTATCACTCAAGAGAACTCACCTAATCCCTATGCCCTAGATTTCTCAACGGACTTCATCTTTAAGTGTCCAGTTTATTATGAGATCCGAGGGCAATTCCATAATATTTTCCACTAGATACAAACACTAGGTTGATTCTTTAGTTACCCTGACTAGAGATGTTTAGCCTTATACATGTAGGAGAATCCTAACTTTCATGCTTCTATCCTTAGCCACATCCACTCAAGAGATTAGTTCGTACCTGACAAATTACCTCCTTTTTTATAGTGTTCTTGTTTTAGGGCACCAAGTGATGGATGTAGATATATAATTCTAGATAGCGAGTACACAAGGCTCCATCTATGTCCTAGTGAGATCCCTGAGGCACCCCCAAACCAGACCCATTATAGTTATCAAGTTACTCACACATTGAGACTTTCTAGACCTCAATGATAGGCCCTTCGTTGTAGACAGTAATATAGTCTTCAATTGAGTCCCCCACCCCATTATTCTTCCAGACAAACATTTATGTTGAGATTTCTCCATTCGGTCTCAAATGTTAGGAGAGAGAGCTCTAGTGATCTAGGATTGCCTCTTACAACTAGTATTATAGGCCAATGAGCTACTCATCTTGTACATCCTTCCCATGGTTTTCCTCTCCATTCTATAAGTTGCATGTCCAAGGTTTTATATTGGTATTCTCTTTTATTTCTTAGTTATATTGGTATGCTCTTTTATTTCTTAGTTTTTGTTTCACATAGGAACCACTTTCCTACAACATGCTAATGGTTTTGTACCTATTAAAATCCTGTTAACCTACTTTTGTGTTCGTCCAATGGACATTAACACATTTATTTTATCTTATCTTTAAACAAGTGTTTTCCTCAACACTTGACAAACTGTGGGTGTTTTTGCATGAATAATTCATATTTCCATGCCGCCTCTTCCATTGGTAGGTTCTTGCATTTGATGAGGTACTCAGTAATTGCTGTATTTATTAGCTTCTTAATCCTTGTTTCTATGATTATTTCTATTTCTAGTATAGTTTTCCCTTCTTCAGTAATCTCTGGTAAAATAGTTTGGATTGGGATCTTGTCACTGATTATCTTCTTTAAGCATGAAACATAAAAACTAGATATACACTTGAAGATGGAGGCAACTCCAATTTGTAAGCCATAATTCCAATCCTCTGCAACACCTTACATGGGCCATAATACCTAGGTGATAATTTATTTCCATTCTTTTGTTGCTTGAGGGAAATTTGTTTATATGGTTGTAGTCTCACAAATGCCCAATCCCTTGCTTCAAATTTCCTTTTATTGCGATGTCGATATGCTTGTTGTTTCATCCTATTTTGTGCTATAATAAAGTTTCCCTTTAATAGCTTGAGAACTTCTTGTTGGTGCCCTATGTGGTTCTTCATTGTTGTAGCCTTTACTGTCCCTTTCAAGGGTGATGTGATGGATAGTGGATGATATCCATAAAGTGCCAAAATATGGACATTTTTGATGAAGTATGGAAGGTAGTGTTGAACCACCATTATGACAAGGGACACCACTTGATCCATTGTGTCTATTTATTAGATGCAAAGCAATGTAGACATCCTTCTAAACAAAAGTGTGTAATTTGAAAAGGACCTTTTGTTTGAGTTGAGAATCCTTACATAAGTATAAAGTGATCTTGCTACCACAACAAATCATTCTTCCACATAAATATTTATACTGCATCATGGCCCTCCTATAGTTGTTGAATGATATATCATACCTCCCATCTTGCTTTCATTCAATCCTTTCTTTTTTCCACCTAGTGAGATTGTGGAATAGTAATAGAACATAGTAAACCTTTGTGTCTTCCACTTTACTTGAGAGTGCATTTGCCACAATATTTTTTTTCCTTTTTTTTGTAGATAATTTCAAAATCATAACCTAGCATCTTTGTAACCCATTTTTGTTTCTCTTTTGAAGATATTCTTTGTCCAAGAAGTACTTCAGGCTACCAGGATCTGTTTTTACTTTTAAGTGTCTTCCTATTAGGTATGGACACCATTTCTTAAGTATGGCCAACATTTTTTTCATAGATGGTTTGAATAAGTTATTTTCTTTAAGTTTGCTACTTTTAGAGGCAAGGGTCCTTCCTTCTTACATCAAAACTACACTAATTCCATGGTTTGATGCATCACACTCCACAATGAAGACTTTGTGAAATTAGGTGTGGCCACGATGAAGTTGTACACAGAGCCTCTTTAAGTTTTTCAAAAGATTTGGTTGTTTCTTTAGTCCAAAAATTTGTTTCTTTCTTCAATAATTTTTCTAGGTGTGTTGCTATTTCACCATAATTCTTAACAAACTTGCAGTAATATCCTATCAATCTTACGAATCCTTTGAGTTTCTTCAAGGTCATGGGGATTGGCCATTACCTCATAGTTTTGAATTTGTTAGGGTCCACTTTGACACCTTCATGGGATACAATACGACCCAAATATTCCACTTCTTGAACCCTAAAGGCACACTTGGAAGGCTTTGCATATAGTTGTTTCTCTTCTAGTAGTGTTAGGACTCTGTCCACATGTTGTGCATGTTCTTAGGATTTCCTATAGATTAGTATGTCATTAAAAAATACTAATGCACATTTTTTAGGGTAGGGTTTGAAAATAGAATTCATCAATTTTTGAAATGTTGAAGGTGAATTAGTAAGTCCAAATGGCATAACCAAAAACTCATAATGACCTTCATGTGTTCTAAAATGATGTTTTGGGAATATCTCCTTGCTTCATTTTGACTTGATAATATCTAGAATGGAGATTTGGCTTAGTAAACAAAATTCGTCCATGCAATTCGTCTAATAATTCATCAATGATGGGAATAAGAAATTTATATTTGCTTTTCATTTTGGTGAGTTGTTTTTAATTTTGACACTACAATATCCCCAAACAAAGATACTAGAAAAATAACAATATCTTTCAAATAAGGGCAAATCAAAATCTAAAATTTCATTTGCATTAAAAATCAAGATTTACAACTATGAAAATTACTTGCTGAAATAAACACAAATATGAAATTGTCCTCTGAATTTTACCTCCAAATCAACCTCCTAGCACAATGAACAATTCTAGCGTAGAAAGATGATGTGCTTGTTAAATCTTCTTAGGGCTAGATAGTTCTTTGCTATATATAATTACATTTTAAAATTTTCCATCATTTACATATCACATTCACCTTGTAACATCTTAACATCATTAGCAATCATGTAGAAAGAACAATAACATCAACATCGCAACGGAAAATAAAGGAACAACAAAAGAAAAATATGCACAAAGGGGACACCAAGATTTAGGTCAGAGACCAGGGAAAAACCTAACAAAGGGGGAAACCCATCCAAATTCTTCTTCTATTAGATATTCATCATTTGTTCAGCTTAGATACAAAGTACATTCATAATGAGATACATCATTCATATCAGGCCTTCAAGGCAAATCCAAGTTAGTTCACAACTTCGTTTGTGAACTGGATGACATAGAGAGCTACTGCCATATAATTGCAAGAAACAATATCCATGTCATATAAATAAGTGTCATACTCATCATAGAAGTAAGATAACTGTTCAAGGTCACTGCTATCAGACACGAGAAAATTCACTGTCATATGAATCATATCATGATCAATGTCACATGAATCATAGAAGACTTATGCCATATGTACTGTGGAATAACACTATCAAATGTATCATAAGAGATTTGTGCCATAGAAGATCATTATCTTTCTCTTCATCAAGGTTTTTTCCATCACTGCCATGTTGGGGGTACTGTCATACTTCAAGTATCACTATCACATACATCTAAGATACAATCATTACACAAGACATACATCTCAGATACATTGCCATAGCAAAGCTTAGTGGTATTTTTATTGGATATTGCACGGATCAAAAAGCATATAAAATGTATTACATAGCTCACTGACTCACATCAGGGTTATCATACATACATTAATGTTATAGGTATTGTAGAACCTCTATTCTACACCTATTTGTCTACCATTTTCCTCAACTTTTCCTTATCTTTCCTTCACTTTTGCCTCATTTTCACCATAAAACCTCTCAGATCATTACATTCAGTGTCAATAAGCATGATCAAGCAAGTTTTGCTAATGGATGACTATTTGTTTAGTTTTTGACTTACTTGCAGGAATCCCGCAGCTATCTGATGATCCCGCAGCTATCTGAAGATCCTGCAGCCTTTTTGTTAAACACTATGATCCACGTGTCGGTTTGCTAGACGAGCCACATGGGCACTCAGGTATCAGTGTGCTCGAGGTTCCTGTCCCTTTGTTCCAGCCATCCACGTCATTTTTACCCATGGTCAAAGCTGGTTAAGCCACGGTCAACTCAAGGTGGTTTAAACGGTGTTTGAAAGCTGTTTGGTCACGTCACCTTAAATGGTGATTTGTCCATGTTCTACAGATGGCAGGGGACGCAATCCAACATAGGATTTATTATCCATGTCGACAGAACCACTAAACTCGTCCACGCAGCCGTGATGTGTCAAAGGACTTTTAATACGCATACCGTTTTATTGTTTTTCTGTTAACTAGCTGTACGAGTAGGCTATCTTAGAAACTCCTATAAATTGATGCGTCTGCGTACGCTCAAGGAACTTTTCATTAGTTGTAATTTGCTGCACTTGTGTTGAATTTAGAAGCTTTTGTGAACTCTGTTTTCTAGTGCTATTCCAGCACTCTGTTTTGTAAACTTTTTTGCAAATGGAGGAATAGATATAGCACCGTTTTGAAGTTTCCAGATCTCTGAGTTTTCTTGTGGCTGAATGAACAGAGGGCCCCTGCTCATCCCAGCCTTTGTAAAGTATTTTATGTGCAGTATTTCATTATTTTCTTATTTATTTCCTTAAGCATGTATAGTTTCATTTACTTGTTTTCCTTTCTTTTCAGCTGATCAGTGTTATTTCTTTGCAGGTTTCTTTTAGCCCGGGATTTATTTTTATATGTGTTGTGTTTGCTTTACAGCTAATGGTATTTGAAGTTGACAATTCAAGTGCTGCCTTTGTCTTTATAGTTAGTTTTTAATCTTATTTCTCAAAGAGCTATTAACATACATGAATGATCTTCATCATAAATTACTATCTTTTAAGATCAAAATATCATTAACTTGCAGCTTGTTTGGGTACTTTTTGGACTGTTCTTAAGCTACTTTCTTTCCGTGCTTTACACAGTACATGTGCTTTGAAGCATCGAGTTAGAAAGAGTAAATCATTACCACTAGTCTTTAGAGTAAAAGTTTTGATTTTAAAGTGCTTCCTAGACTATTTCCTCACTACTTTCTAATCATGCTTTCCATAGTACATATGGCTGAAGTAGAGAATTAGAAATAGCAAATTATTATCATTAGTCTTTCAAGCATATTTTTCTCACTTTTATAAATTCCACTTAAGCTACTTTCTTTCCGTGCTTTACACAGTACATGTGCTTTGAAGTATCGAGTTAGAGAGAGATAATCTTTATTCTTGGGTTTTAAAAGTGATTTTCTTTTCTTTTATTAGCAGCAACTTGAACGGTGTCTAGTGCCATTGGTAGTGGTCATTTGCTTTCAAGTTTATTTCAAGTCATTTCAATTCAATTATTCTTTCCAAGCATTTCCTTTCAAGTAATTAGTTAGAGATCACTCCACACACACTTCCACTCATTTAGAATTCACTCTACACACACACCATCACTCACTTGTTTATAAATTCTCACTCCATCTTAGGAACATAATTAACCACAACAACACCCCCCAACGATAAGAAAAACTCTAAGAGGTTATTTAAGTACATATAGTACACCCTCACTTCATCAGCTTACGAGCCCCGGGTTGACAATAAATACTAGCAATTTAGATAACACTAAATTGACTAAACATTTTGGCGCCGTTGCCGGGGAAGTGAAATTAAGTAGCCATATTCTTAGAAGAAAAAAAATATAAAAAAAAAAAACTTCAAGAAAAGAAGTTAATGACCTATCTAAGTATGCTCTCCTCTTGCACTTTGAAGTGATCTGGAGGATCAGAAAGGAGAAAGTTATTGATTTAATAGTCTCTTGAGTATGCTCTCTTCTTGCACCTAGAGTGAACTGGAAGATTAGAAAAAGAACTATTTAACTTAACTTGAAGATAAAATAAAAATGACATGCATAGAGCTAGAGATTCTAGGGGAAGGTTTTTATCTAGAGCTCGAAGTTCAATTTTTACAAGTCCATCTGCTTCAGGAGATAGACAAGAGACACCTCCCTTATCTCCAACCGAAACTCCTAGTCCTGAAATTCAAGAGCCAAGAGTTGACTCTCCTACACCTTCTATTGAGTTTGAACTAGGAAGAGACTCTTCTTTTTCTCCTACCAGAAAACCAATTGTAATTGAAGAAATAGACTCACCTGAAGAGGAAGGAGAAATCTCTTCTCATTCACCCTTTGTAGAAGAACCAGAAGATTTTGAAATCCCTAGGAGAATCATCATGGCAGAGGAAGAAGGAGGCGGTAGAGGTAGAGGTAGAGGAGGAGGAGGAAATAATAATAACAATGGAGGAGGTAGAGGTCCCATTGGAGGAAATAGAGATGGGGATAATTCATTTGGGTTTCCCATTGTTGATGAGGACTCCCGAGCCACCATGAAAAACATATCACCATCCGTCCTCCCAAATTTTCATGGATTAAGAACTGAGGACCCTGAAACATTCTTGTTTGAATTTGAAGTTGTGTGTCGAACTTATGACTATCTGGATGATACGCAGAAACTCAAACTGTTCCCATCAACATTAAAAGATCAAGCTTTGAAATGGTTCATGGGGTTAGTTACTCAATCCATTAGGACTTGGGATGAAATGAAACAAACCTTTTTGGATAGGTATTTGGACTATTGTATGCCTACTGATCATAAGGGTGAGGTTTTTAAAATGGTGCAAAAAGAAGATGAGAGCTTAGAAGATTTACTTGAGAGATTTCAATATAATTTAAAAAGAGCAAAAATGAGTACCTTGGATGAAGAGACCTTAAAAGCCCTCTTATTAAAAGCCATTAGGGATGAATGGATAGATATCTTAAACATGATGGGAAAGGGGGATATTTCTCAACTTTCTCTCAATGATATAGCAGAACTTTGTATCCATCTCTCAAGGGGCAAATCAAAAACTCAAAAAGGGCCTAGAGATCCTTCTCTCCTTAGGGCAAATAAATCTGCAACAGGATCAGTGAGTAGGGCTGAAATCGGTAATATGCTAGATGAATTTAAAACTGACATCTTAGGGAGTCTTAGTGAACAAATTGATACCCTTAAGATTCAGAATAAACAAAAAGCAGAAGCCGAGGCTATGACCATCTTTTGCCCGAAGTGTAGAAAGAAGCATGCTTTAAGGGAATGTCCCTTGGAAGCACAAGTTGTGGAAACCTGTGTAATTTGCTCAGAAACCCATGAGACCAAGGAATGTCCTTCAATTCCTGGCCTCAAAGCAGTCTTTCAAGAAGATCCAAGTACGCTTGAATCCCTTTGTTTTGTTGCAAGAAAACCTTGGCAGGGGCAGCAAAA
The DNA here is from genome assembly GCA_031772625.1 of Pinus tabuliformis. Lineage (NCBI taxonomy): Eukaryota > Viridiplantae > Streptophyta > Pinopsida > Pinales > Pinaceae > Pinus > Pinus tabuliformis. Next base: position 683,354,513 of record CM062807.1, read on the forward strand.
TCAAGGGTTTAATAACTCTATGAATTTCCAACCCCCACCAAATTGGAATCCTTGGTCACAACCACAAAATCCTTTCCAAGCATGGTTGCAAAGCATGCAAATGCAAAATCCTTATGGAGATTTGCCCAATTCTATCAATATCCTCAATCCTTTCAGAATCAGCAAGCTCCCCAACTTTCAAATCAAGGTCAACAATTGTCATTACCATTCCCTCAACAACAACAACCTCCTCCACAAAATCAAAATTCTCAACTCTTGTTACAATCTCAGCAGAGGCCAAATCAACTTCCCTCTCAACCTCAACCAAACCCCAATAATAGAAATCCTCAAAATGCTTATGTGATGGAAGGTCAACCACTTATGGAAGGTCAACCATTCCCTACCTATATGGTTGTCCCTCTCAATGAGGTCCAACTCAGATCAGGTAGAATCCTAGACCAACCTTCTACAAGTGCTCAACAACCAAGCATTTCTGAGGAAGAATCTCTCAAAGCCAATAAGGGTTCTGAAGTATCCCTTCAAAACCCAAGCATTAAAGAAAAAGAAAAAGAATCAACTCCCTTAGTAGAGCAACCCACATCTTCAGCTATTCCTCCTTTTCCTGAAAGATTGCAAATTGATAAAGGAGTGGAGAAGCAGATTTGGTTGCCTGACTATAGCTTTCTAGATGAATTGAAAAATGTCTGTATCAAGATTCCCTTGTTAACAGCCATTAAGGAGATTCCCATTCTAGCAAAGACAATAAAGGAGATGAGTTTGAAAAAAACAATAAAAAGAACCAGAGACACAAAAAGGATACATCTAGTTGGAAAAATTGCAGACATTATGATGGGTAAAATTACCATGCAAAAATATGTAGATCCCGGTAGCCCTATTGTTAAAACTCACATTAATGGGGTTGAAATCCCAAATACCTTGATTGACTTAGGAGCCGCTATCAACATTATGAGTAGACAGACCATGGATCAGTTAAAACTTCCTAACCTTCTCTTTACACCTACTTTGCTGCAACTTGCAGACAGATCAATCATTAAACCTGATGGTGTATTGGAAGACATTCCAGTCTCACTAGACTCTTGGGAATATCCAGTTGATTTTATGATTTTAACTCCCAAGAACAATCTAGGAGGACATCCTCTTATTCTAGGAAGACCTTGGCTGGCCACAGCTGATGCTTTCATAAGTTGTAGGTCGGGAGACATGTATATATCAGATGGTAATTCTACCAAGAAATTCAACTTGTATCCTCCCGCAAAGGCAATAACAGAAATAGGAGAAGATGAGTGGATTGATGATGAGGATACTCTTCAACCTGTTCTAACCATCTCTGAAATCAGTGAGGACAGTCAAATTCTAAATACATTAGAAAATTTTGAGGCATCTTTAGAGTATGACTCTTCACAATTCCAGTTAGATGCAGATATTGAATATCTTTCCTCTAGACAGATGTCTCTCTTCTCAATGGAAGAGTTTGGTAGTTCTACAGTTGAAGTCTTTCCAGGAAAAACATTAAATATCAACAAGAACTTGGAAAGACTACAACAAGAAGAATTAACTAAACTGTTGCAAAAACATTCCACTGCCTTTGCATGGGAATATACTGACATGAAAGGAATCGACCCTAAGACTTGTATTCATCATATTTACATTGAAGAAAACAGCAGACCTATTAGGCAGCCACAAAGACGGATGAATCCAAATCTTAGGGAAATTGTGAAAGAAGAACTTCAGAAATTGCTCAAGGTAAACTTCATTTACCCCATTTCAGATAGCCAATGGGTTTCTCCCTTGGTTATAGTGCCCAAAAAGAATGGTAAATGGAGAGTTTGCATTGACTATCGAGAATTGAACAAGGCAACCTTAAAGGATCATTTTCCTCTACCTTTTATTGATCAGGTATTAGACACTTTAGCAGGTAAAAAGTATTTCTCATTCTTGGATGGTTTTAGTGGTTACAATCAGATTCAGGTAGCACCTGAAGATCAAGACAAAACCACCTTTACTTGTCCTTGGGGGACTTTTGCCTATCGAGTACTCCCTTTTGGTTTGTGCAATGCACCTGCTACATTTCAAAGGGCTGTACTAGGAATCTTCTCAGATCTGATTCATGATTGTGTAGAGGTATACATGGACGATTTCACAGTCTATGGTAATACATTTGAAGAAGCTTTGGCAAATTTGGAAAAAGTACTGGTAAGATGTAAGGAAACAAATCTTTCTTTAAGTCATGAAAAGTGTTTTATGATGTTTACTGAAGGGATTGTTTTAGGACATCATATTTCAGGAGATGGAATCAAAGTTGATAGATCTAAAGTAGAAGTCATCTCTAAGTTACCTGTTCCAAATTGCCAAAGAGATGTTAGAAGTTTTCTTGGGTTTACTGGTTATTACAGAAGATTTATTGAAAACTTCACTAAGATAGCATCCCCTCTTTTCAAATTACTCACTAAAGATTGTGAATTTAAGTGGGATCCTGAATGTCAATCTGCCTTTGAAGCTTTAAAGACTAGAATATCTGAAGCACCCATTTTAAGGGGTCCAAATTGGAAACTCCCTTTCCACATTTCTACTGATGCTTCAGATACAGCTTTAGGAGCTGTTTTGGGACAAAAGGATTTGATCCCTTATGCCATTTATTACACGAGTAAGAATTTGACTCCTACTGAGTTAAATTATACTGTTACTGAAAAGGAGTTTCTAGCCGTTGTTCATGCTATAAACAAGTTTAGACACTATATAACCGGCTATGAAACCTTTGTCCACACTGATCACTCTGCCATTAGATACCTCATGAACAAACCAGTCACTAATGGTAGAGTTACAAGATGGCTTTTGCTTTTACAAGAATTCAACATAACTGTGTTAGATCGACCAGGTAAACAGAACACAGTAGCTGACTTCTTGTCTAGAATCCAAAACACTAATGAGGACTCTCCGGTAGAGGATAAATTTCCAGATGAGTATTTGTTTGCAGTAACTACCAAAACCCCTTGGTATGCTGATATTGCTAATTATTTAGTTACTGGAAAATTACCTTTACATTTATTCCCTAATGAGAAAAGGAAAATCATTCAGGATAGTTCACTTTATTCTTGGATTTCTAATGAATTGTTCAGAACAGGGCCAGATTTGATGATCAGAAGATGTGTACGAGAGGATGAGATGCCTGACATCCTTAAGGCATGTCATGACGAACCTTGTGGCGGACATTTTTCTGATAAGAGGACTGCCTATAAAATCCTTTCATCAGGATATTATTGGCCTTCTCTCTTTAAGGATGCAAAGCAATATGTTAAAAGGTGTGACAGTTGTCAAAGAACTGGGAGACCAACTCTTTCAAATGAAATGCCACTACAGCCACAGGTATGCATCGAACCTTTCGAGAAATGGGCTCTAGATTTTGTTGGACCAATTAATCCGCCATCCAAGCAAAATAGATATATACTGGTTTGTACTGATTATGTTACCAAGTGGGTAGAAGCTATAGCATTAACTTCTGCTACTGAAAATTCAGTTGTTCAATTTCTTTTCAAGGATATTTTCACTCGTTTTGGTGTCCCAAGAGAAATTGTAACAGATCAGGGAAGCCAGTTTACATCAAGGATGGTGGAAAAGCTGATGGAGGAATATAAGATCAAGCATAGAACATCTACTCCATACCATCCGCAAGCGAATGGTCAAGTAGAATCTACAAATAAAGTTCTTGAAAGCATCATCACAAAGACTGTTCATCTTCATAGAAGAGATTGGGCAGAAAGGCTTCCTGAAGCCTTATGGGCCTATAGAACTACATGGAGGAACACTACAGGACATTCTCCCTATGAACTTGTTTATGGGAAGGAAGTCCTGTTCCCCATTGAGTTCCAAATCAAGACCTTCAAGACAACAGTTCAATTGGGGATGAGCTTATCAGAAGCCCAGAAGCACAGAATGGACCAATTAAATGAACTAGATGAAATGAGACAAGATGCAATTCTAAGAACCGATCTAGTTCAGCACCAAAGAAGCAAATGGCATGATCGACATATCAAAGAGAAGAAGTTTCAAAAGGGTGATTGGACACTCTTGTTTGATTCAAAATTTAAGGACTTCAAAGGAAAATTTCAAACTCATTGGCTTGGGCCATATGAGATTGATGAAGTCTTTAATAATGGAGCAGTTAGAGTGAAGACTATTGATGAACTTCAAACTCCCTTTATTGTGAATGGCCACCGGTTAAAAGTCTACCACAAGCCACTCTCAAAAGAGGAGTTTGTTAAGTTATTCCAAGGCGATTCTGAAATGAGGCTGGTGGAGAAGAATTCTTCTCCTCCATCAGCCTAATCTCTGTTTCTTTCAATTTAAAAAAAAAAAAAAAAAAAAAAAAAAAAAAAGGGAAAAAAAAAAGAAAAAAAATGAATAAATGCATGAGCCTGAAAACCAATCTCTGATTGGCAATCTCATGTAGAAAACATAAGGTGAAAATCAGGGTCACCTGACACCTAATGTTTTCCAATTTTTTTTTTCTCTCTCTTTCATTTCCATTTCATTTATTTCATCTCACCATTTTCTTCCATTTTACCATCTTCACTTCACCTCACTGCTTTCCACTCACTCATTCATTCCTTCATTCCATTTCACTTCATTAATAAAGTTTTTTTTAGGCAACTAAAGTATTTTATGCAGCTGGAAGACTTCATTACAGTTTCTGCAGCCATTTGACAATCCTGCAGCCGATTAGCTTTCCTGCAGCCTTCTGTACCTGCACAAGAAACACAGTTTGTCTGAAGAAAATATTCACAGTTCCAAATCATCGAAGACAAGGAGGAAAGGTCATGTGCTAGCAATAAAGTTTACAAAAGGTTAGTAAATCATCAGAAGCCAAATCAAAAGTGATCCGAGGTATGTTCAAAACTCTAAACCTATGGTTATTTCATTATGCGGAATTTTCTGGGTTATGTCTTGTTGGCCACTAAACGTAATGATTACCCATTCTCTTTTTCCCATGCGACCACAAATCTCCGAATCCTCCACGTCTACCAGCTCATAATAACCACGATTTTCGAAATCACATATGGCTGTTTCGGTCATTAAGGTCCTGTACCCTAATGACGTAACCTACCGCATTACGTCTCTCAGTTCTCGTTCCGCAGCCATGTGTCATTCCACAGCCAAAATTGGAGAATGTAGCCGTTCCGTTCATCATTTCAAAACCCTCTATGCTCATAACACCCTATTCCTCGCCATCATCTCCCTTATTTCGTTTTCACTCACTACGATTACCTCCATATACCATCCTCTGTTTTCCCTCTGCCGTATAGCTCGTAAACCTGTGATACCGTCGTATTACGACTGTTAGTCACTGTTTTCACTGTGTCCACGCTAATTCCACCGCTTAACTCTAAATTCAAGCCGTGAATTCCCGGTGTCTGAGGCTGTTGATGCACCGTATACCCTCTGTTCCACGAAGTCTGAACAGGAACTGAGGAGTTACTGTGTGAAATTACGGAGTTACTGTGTAAGGTCACCATCAAATTTGTGTTTAAACAGAGCTGAGGAGTCGATGGGAAAGCTTTTGAGGGCTGAACCCGAAGGTTCGAAATTCTTGGAGGCATATCCTCAGGTTGAGGAGGCACTACAAAGAGCCAATTGGTTACAATGTATCAGAAAGTTTAAGGGCTACCATAAAGAAGTAACCAAAGCCTTTGCAAGATCATTTGAGGATAAAGACAGTCAGGCAATTGTGGGTGATTTAACAGTTACAGTCAGCGAAGGAAGCATAGCAAGGGCTACCCCTCTTCCACAAACCGGTGAACGTTGGTTCAAAAACCGGGCAGTCCAGGATCAACAATGGAAGCGGATTTTTAAAAACCCAGGTATGGACACAAGTGTTTTCACCAAAGGAATTCCAATTTCCCATGTTAAAGAAGAATGGAAAATTCTATTGTTATTAGTACAAAAGTTTTTCACCTGTGAAGGGAGATTTGGAGTGTTGTATGTCTATCATGGTAAAATTATGCTGCAGTTTCAAGGAGAACATGATATAAACCTTCCTTATTTCCTATTTCAAAGCCTTAGGAAAATGTGTTCCATGGCTCAACGAAATCCACGAAATGTAGAAGCTTACCTCTGTCACCATGGTCTTGTAAAATTATTGATAGAAGAACAGTTAAAAGAAAAACAAGACACATGGGAAAAATTCCTTGTAAGGAATCATTTTGCAGAGCCTGGAGAGTCTTCTATACCTAGAAAAAGCAGAAGGAAGAGAAAAGGAAGTATCTCTGAGACTGATATCTTAGAAGAACAAACTGTGGCAGAAATAGAAGTCCATCATCCTGAACCTGAGATTGAACCCACTGAAGACAGTGCTCAAGAGGTCATCTCAGAAACCCTCGCTGAACTTGCCAAGGAAGCTGCCAAAAAGAAAAGAGAGGACAAAAAGAAACAAAAACAAGATAAGGGGAAATCCATAATCCGAGAAACTGACCAGACCCCAGAGCATTCTAGTGGTGAAGAAAGAGATAACCAGCCTTTAGCACAAAGGGTAGCTAAACTCCATGAGAAAACTGCCCTCTCTAAGGAAGTAAAAGTTCAAAAACCAAAGGAAAAGGCACAAAAAGAAACACAGAGTGCTGCCACTGTAAGAAGGAGTAGTAGATTGCAGAATAAAAGGAAAGCCACGAGGACACTCTTCGTTGATCTCAGCACACCTGAGAAGGGTGCTACACAAGCAGACCTTGAGGATAGTCCATCACGTGAGGCAGCTACTCCTCCAAGAGAAGACAGTCCATTTCAGCCGGAGTTTGAAACCGAAATTGAGCATGAATATAGTCCAAGGAGGTCACCAATTGTTGACCCAGTTCAACAAGAGGTGTACAACTATTATGAGACATTGGAGCAAAACACTGCTGGCCCAAGTAATGTCATACCTCATGAGCAGCAAATAGATTTACTTAAACAAGAAATCTATGAACTTGAAGTGCTGAACCGTCACATTAAACAGAGAAATGAAGAAATGAAGCAGCAAGCTGATATTGCCAAGGCAATCCAAGATAATACCTATCTTCACATGAGCATGTGGCAGAAGAAACACAGCAGACTCAAGAAGAAATGCAGAAGGCTGAACAGAGCCTTAATTAACTTGAAATTCAGATGCATGTTCAAGAGGCCAAAGGTTAATGTTTCTACACAAAGGAAGAGAAGGAGGTTGGATGTCCTAGCTGAGGCATCCCAGCAGATGGACTGACTTGTGTTTTCATTGCATGAGGACATGCAATACCCTCGGAGTGGGGGTATGTAGAACCTCTATTCTACACCTATTTGTCTACCATTTTCCTCAACTTTTCCTTATCTTTCCTTCACTTTTGCCTCATTTTCACCATAAAACCTCTCAGATCATTACATTCAGTGTCAATAAGCATGATCAAGCAAGTTTTGCTAATGGATGACTATTTGTTTAGTTTTTGACTTACTTGCAGGAATCCCGCAGCTATCTGATGATCCCGCAGCTATCTGAAGATCCTGCAGCCTTTTTGTTAAACACTATGATCCACGTGTCGGTTTGCTAGACGAGCCACATGGGCACTCAGGTATCAGTGTGCTCGAGGTTCCTGTCCCTTTGTTCCAGCCATCCACGTCATTTTTACCCATGGTCAAAGCTGGTTAAGCCACGGTCAACTCAAGGTGGTTTAAACGGTGTTTGAAAGCTGTTTGGTCACGTCACCTTAAATGGTGATTTGTCCATGTTCTACAGATGGCAGGGGACGCAATCCAACATAGGATTTATTATCCATGTCGACAGAACCACTAAACTCGTCCACGCAGCCGTGATGTGTCAAAGGACTTTTAATACGCATACCGTTTTATTGTTTTTCTGTTAACTAGCTGTACGAGTAGGCTATCTTAGAAACTCCTATAAATTGATGCGTCTTGTGTTGAATTTAGAAGCTACGCTCAAGGAACTTTTCATTAGTTGTAATTTGCTGCACTTGTGTTGAATTTAGAAGCTTTCGTGAACTCTGTTTTCTAGTGCTATTCCAGCACTCTGTTTTGTAAACTTTTTTGCAAATGGAGGAATAGATATAGCACCGTTTTGAAGTTTCCAGATCTCTGAGTTTTCTTGTGGCTGAATGAACAGAGGGCCCCTGCTCATCTCAGCCTTTGTAAAGTATTTTATGTGCAGTATTTCATTATTTTCTTATTTATTTCCTTAAGCATGTATAGTTTCATTTACTTGTTTTCCTTTCTTTTCAGCTGATCAGTGTTATTTCTTTGCAGGTTTCTTTTAGCCCGGGATTTATTTTTATATGTGTTGTGTTTGCTTTACAGCTAATGGTATTTGAAGTTGACAATTCAAGTGCTGCCTTTGTCTTTATAGTTAGTTTTTAATCTTATTTCTCAAAGAGCTATTAACATACATGAATGATCTTCATCATGAATTACTATCTTTTAAGATCAAAATATCATTAACTTGCAGCTTGTTTGGGTACTTTTTGGACTGTTCTTAAGCTACTTTCTTTCCGTGCTTTACACAGTACATGTGCTTTGAAGCATCGAGTTAGAAAGAGTAAATTATTACCACTAGTCTTTAGAGTAAAAGTTTTGATTTTAAAGTGCTTCCTAGACTATTTCCTCACTACTTTCTAATCATGCTTTCCATAGTACATATGGCTGAAGTAGAGAATTAGAAATAGCAAATTATTATCATTAGTCTTTCAAGCATATTTTTCTCACTTTTATAAATTCCACTTAAGCTACTTTCTTTCCGTGCTTTACACAGTACATGTGCTTTGAAGTATCGAGTTAGAGAGAGATAATCTTTATTCTTGGGTTTTAAAAGTGATTTTCTTTTCTTTTATTAGCAGCAACTTGAACGGTGTCTAGTGCCATTGGTAGTGGTCATTTGCTTTCAAGTTTATTTCAAGTCATTTCAATTCATTTATTCTTTCCAAGCATTTCCTTTCAAGCAATTAGTTAGAGATCACTCCACACACACTTCCACTCATTTAGAATTCACTCTACACACACACCATCACTCACTTGTTTATAAATTCTCACTCCATCTTAGGAACATAATTAACCACAACAACACCCCCCAACGATAAGAAAAACTCTAAGAGGTTATTTAAGTACATATAGTACACCCTCACTTCATCAGCTTACGAGCCCCGGGTTGACAATAAATACTAGCAATTTAGATAACACTAAATTGACTAAACAGGTATCAAATCATATCTATACTTACTGCCCAATTAACACAATAAACATTTCTCAAGGATCACAAATAAATACAAGACATAGTATGAAGATCCACATAAATAAAAAATGCGAGCCTTCACAAAGATAATATAACGATACCACTGGAAAAATGTCATAGATTATAGGGTAACTACTCTAATGGAATACATATATATACCATAAGATATATTGATGCCAATAAAATCTTAGAATATGCGATGCCACTTGGTCAACAAAATATTAGTCATAATAAAGATGTGATGCCATAGTAAATTGTATCATTGAAAGACAATGCCTAACTGTATGTGATGTCTCATTGTTAATGAATCATTCAATAGAGCGAGCCATATATGGGCCACATAAATGCCACCATATAGCGAGCCATGTAGAAACAAAGCAAGTCTCAGTAAAGTGCGAGCTAGATAATGGAGTGAGCTAGAGTGCTAGCTTTAGAGTATATATATAGGAGCGAGAGCCACTGTATAGTGTAGTGTGCTACCACAAAGATAGAGCGATTCCATTGATGCACAAAGCTGGAAGTGATGCCACACATAGATATAGAAATGATGACATGCATGGAAGCAATGCCACAGGATGTGCAATACGTACCATATAAAATGTGCCATAGTAAACAAACCACAATACAAATAATACAACTATTGTAATGCATCCATGGTAATGTGGCAAGATAATGTGAGCCTTCCTGAAATATGCAAACCATATAATACTGTAGACCAAGCTAAAAAATATGAACCACAGAAAAATCACTTGTAATTTCATGCGAGATATAGTGCGAGCAATTCTTCCTCATATCACTGTACTCATGTTGAAAATAGAAGAGTAGTATTACCTATATATAGTTGTTCCTACGAATGAATGGCCATGACTCAAGGGTGAGTCGACTTGATGTCTTTTGAGGCTGACTTGAAACGAGGGAATTAAATTCAAATTTTTCTCACAAATATTTTCCACATACTTTAGTAATTTATTTTGACCATATTTAAATTCTCTTTGGGTATTATGGGTTTTCCTTTTCAGCAATAGGATTTCCCAAGGGAATTTCATCCCGAGGTTGTCCCATTTTCAACACTGCCTCTCAGCTAGGGAGGAATTCCATTTACATCATAAGTCTCATCTCGGATGACATATCTCAATATAATAAGGCAAAAAACTGCATCATCATGACATCTCATCTTGTCTCATAGAAGAATAATAATGCACAATAAAAAATAGGGGAGATCAATCCTCCAAATCCTACTAGTCTCCAAGTCAAATCACATGAATTTCATCTCAGTGATATTAACAAGATATCCATCTCATCACATCTTGTTTCAACTTGACTCCTTTGATCATCAATTGAACAATGATGTCTTTATCTGAAGAAGAAGAATCATCACAGGGGAGCTCCGACTATCACCCTATATCTAATGTCAATAGGCAAGTTCCACTTACCACAAGGGTAAGGATCACACTCTATCCGATTGACCTATGACAATAGGTGAGATCCACTTATGATGAGAGGTAAGGATCACACTCTATCATGTTGTCCACTAATCCTTCCCACCTTGACCCTCAAGATTCAAGTGGTAGAACACTTGCATCCCATCACTTGAGTGAGATACTACTTACCATAAATGGTAAGGATCACACCCTATCTCAAGTCAACTCAACCCATTGGACAGATGGGGAGGAACAATCCCAACAAGCCCAAATTTTGGGTAGGATGCCAACTGGGGTGTACTCTGCCAAGTCCCAGACTTAATGGTAGGGGGAGATACCCACTTGTCATAAATGACAATAATCATACACACACCCTACAATGGCAGTAGGCAAGATCTACTACCTGGAGGGGTAAGGATCACACCCTATACTAATGTTTAGAGTTCCCTCAACCCCATGAATTCTTTGACTCAATTCCTCTCCCTGTGAGTTCAAACAGGGGGGAAGATCATAACTCGGTGTTCTTGATCAACCATGACCCCTTCGCCTCATCAATTCCTTCATTAGGCTTATGATGGTTAGTCTTGGCCACAATTGCATGACAACCAAATAATATTAGCTCAACCATAATCTTACATACAACAAACCGAGGATCCAATTATCTTCCTGCTCATAAATCAAAATGTGATGGAGTCTCATAGCTCCTTTTTGCACCATATCTTGGATATAGTGATATCTGATCTCAATGTGCTTAGACCGGTCATGGAACAAAGGATTCTCTGCATGTCAAATCCCACAATATGTTACAATATATCATAGTCATTCCCAACATATGCTCAAACAACTCTCCAAAGATATTTCTTATACTATCTAGCAGCTAGCCATGTTAGCAACAATGTATACTGAATCTCAGAGCAACAAATTTCAGCACTTGTCTCATCCAATAAAAGCATGGCAGACCTAAGGAAACACTCATATGTGCTCTTCCATTCAATATCATTCTCAACATTAGTATATCCATAAAGTCTCATGTATCTGACAATGTGTCCCAGATCATGAATGACTACATTGTCTAGGTATCCCAATACCAGCTTTGCAACATTCCAATATACATATCGAGACTATGTATGGCTCAAAGAACATATTGCAAATCAAGAATCCATCTCGCCATTGGCTCATCGAGGGAATCCATTTGAACTATATTTATAGAGGAGGCTCTCTCAATTTCTTAGGGTAAATCATCATGCCAAGTCTTTGGCATCATACTTCCCTTGAAAATGAAGTTCTCATCATATATTTGTTACACTTCTAATCTCAAGAAGTGGATTACCTTGGTTTTAAGAGTCAACTCCCTCTCACAGTAAACACTGAGATGATCTTGATCATGTTAGAGATAAATTGTTAGCGTATAAAATCAAATATCAAAGACATGCCTTCAATCATGAAGATAGATCAAAGGTCGCATTGTTTCAAACATGCCAAGCCCATGGGACTTGCTAGAGTCCATATGAAGCTTTGTTCATTCGGCAATCACGGGTCTACTACTTGTTGAACACACGTGTCAACTACCCCAAGATGCAGAGTACATGTCAGTAGATGAAAATTTTTCGGAATCATCATCACCATGCGACTTCCAATTTGTCATTATAGTCCCAAATTTTGTAGCCCTGTGGGTCTTTATTGTAAAAATGATTCTAGTATGACTATGAAGCCATGTAAAACCATCTAGGCAAGCATATGATAGTTAGCAAAGAGTCTCACTCTAGGGAGTTTTTTACCCTCTGCTAATTTGTAGCATCTTCGAACCCTTATAATTGGCAGAGTTTTTCTCCCACATATACCCCAAATCTAGGGTGGGGCTCAATGGTAAGGTCTTAGGTGAGTCCTAATGTTATTGAGTCTATGTATTTTCATCATACTAGATCATCTATCTTGTGTCACAAATTTGGTTGAGTCTAGAGTTCATGTTTTAATTGTAAAATTTCCCTTCCAATGAGATATCTATGTAATATCTTGATGTAAAAAGTGTGTCTAGGAATATTTTTAGACCCACTTTGAGGGTGTAAAATATGTATAACCCCCTCTTGATTCATTTGTTCTATTTTCCAGTAAAAAAATCAAAATAATTAAATTGGAAAATTGTCAAAAAATTAAAATGAGAGAATTGAATTCTCTTGAAGTGGAAAAATTATCAAAAAAATTATTGAGGTCATTTTTCAAAGTCAAAAATAAGAAATGACTCGTTTCCAACGCATAAGGTCCCATTCCAAATTTTTGTTGGGCCAAAAGGAATATTTTCTCAAGAAAATTGATTTTTTGGGTAAAGGTGGTTACTTTGAATGGGAGAATTATGAGAATTTTATTTTTTGAAGATATTTTAGTGGTCCAAAACCACCCAGAATTCAAAATTTGGTCCATCAAGCTCAACAATCAAAGAATTCAAATTCTTTTGGAGATTCGCGCACGAGTCATCAAGTGATCAAATTAATTTGATAGGGATTAAGCCATGGAGCAAGGGAACTAGACGTTATTTCCACTTGGAGGGGTTTGATGCTCTCATTTTCTATGTAAGGAAGCTATTTTTATCCTCATTATATCATGTACTCATAAAAAAATCTTGATCGAGCTCTAAGTCGAGCTTTGTTGATTTTTTTTTTTTTTTGGAATAATAAAGCAAAGTATTTGGGGGTTTATTCATGGTGGTGTCCCTCTTCTACTTCTTGTGGTAATGTTTTCTAGATCATGTTCTTAATTCTCTACTGAATAATATTTCATTAGCGAGTGTTGGATTAACTATTAACACATGTATCTTGCATTAGTTACTAGGTTTAGAAAAACATACTAACTTGATTGATCTATTGGTATCTCCAAGTCTTGAGGGTTTTTATGTATATCTAGCCCCTATGGATATAATAACTTCATTTTAAGTGTGTAGATACTTTATTGTATTCAGATCTTGCGTGTGAGGGGAAGTCTTTGGTTGGACCAACCAACTCCCAAGACAAGGAACTCAAGAGCCCATTGTGTTAAACTTCGAAGACTTATCTAATGATTGTTTTGCAGATATCTTGGCCTTGGCTCAAATATAACATGCTATTTTTTTCACTTATCTCCAATTTAATGTGAAATAAAAGAATAGATCTACTAATTAGAGCTATGAAATTATTGTGACTATTGTAGATAAATTTTAGATTATTTTCTCTAACCCTTGTATCTATTTTTCCTTTGTGTATATAGCCACTTGGATCTAAAGGGAATGACTAGGGTTTCTATTTGAAATTGTTTTGTAGGCACTTCCACTTCAAGATCAAGGACAAATCGAATTTGTGGAGGGACCAACACTCACCTAGCCTAGGCAGCTAGGGTTAAGGTAGCGTTGCATTTCTTTGGAGGCCGTCTAGCAAGTTTTCCAAGGCCACAAAGGATTTGAGGCTTGATTTGGCCTCTCAAGGGTTCGATCCATCAAATTTGACCCTATTTCCTTTAAATTCAAATATTTTTGGGAGGCAACAAGCCCGAAAGGGCTAATCACATTGCAAAATTAGGGTTTTGTTAAGGGTTTGATTCATAAAGAAATTGTAAATAATTTCAAAAAATAATTACATTGATTTCTCAACCAAATCTAACTTTATTGTAGGAGTATAAGATAATTTTTGGATCAAAGTCTGATTACAAGGCTTGTAAAGGTGGCCATTGGTGTTATTGGGAAGTTTTTTCTTGGTCGCAAACCTATTAGGCCTTGATCTCCATTGTCGCAAACATTGGAGGGCTTATAAATTTGTTGCATTTGATCTAGAGGTTAATCCCACTTGTTTGTAGGAATAATCTCATTTTTTGGCAAGGGTTTATCACTTGATTTGGCTTGGAGTTTTGTTACTTCATTCGAGGCTCCATTTAGGCCTATCTACAAGGCCCAGAAGCCTTCTGTTCCCTAGCTGCAAACAATTTTAAGGTCTGTTCCATAAAACATATGATACAGGGCTAATAATTTGTGTTTGCAGAGCTAATATTTCACTCTGGAGGGGTTGCGTCATTGGTTTGAAGCTTAGAAATTGGCTTTTGGTCTTTACACTTGATACATCAACCTTTAGAGGAGGGCCTCAAGGCCTAGAAGCCTTGATTCCCTTAACTTTGATATATTGCAGATCTTACAGTTCGCTCATAATTGAAGCATTGCAATCAAAGGCTAATCAGATAAGAAAATTGATTATAAGAGGCTTAAGAGAAATTAAAATTGATCACACATTAATACACCAAAAATGTAATTAATTTTTCTAGCCTTTAATAGGCTTCCTTGGTGATTGATCTAGCTAGGTCGAGGCCCGCTTTTGGACTGATATCTCTTGACAATAAGGTTTCTCAAGGTATGGTGCTTTCCTTCTATTTCTTAAGCTCATTGTTGATTAAATTGTGCATTCTTGTGGCTTTAGAACACTAGAAGCATAGTGGATTGGTAATTGCATTGCTTGTTTCTTTTGGATCTCATCAAAAGTGTTAAGAGGAGCCTCTATATTTTTCCCATCTCTCATAATTTAGACACTAACTCTCTGTTGCATCTTCTACTCAGGTCATAATTGATTGCATAGTTCAAATCTAGTTCCTAAATTGCATCCCGATCTATCATTGTCATCTGCCTTTAGTTCTCCATGCTTGTCAGTTGACTCTAATTAATAGATCACATAAAGTGAAGGATATTACAGTAATTACTCCACCTATAGGTGTTTGATATTCTGATCACTATTATTTTAGTGAAGTGCTTATTGGTCACTATTGGAATATTATGTTGTAGCATATCTCAAGCATCTTCCATCTAGCATCATTTCATTGTTGATCTATGAACATTTTTAATTTTACTTGCAATTTATATTCATCTTGTACTTGTCACTTGTGTCTCATTGATATATATTTAAGTGAAGGTGCTCTTTTCATCTTATATTGCAAGTCATCATTTTTCTCATATATCAATCTTGCATCTTGTGCTAACTTTTCTTGGAACATTCTTTCTATAACTTGTAATCTCTAATTTATGCAAGCATCTTAATTTTGGGCATTGATATTGAAGGCAATGGTGTTTAAAAACATTATCTTATTAAATCCATTTCATTTCTCACTAATAGTATCACTTGATAATCTTAATCAAGTTATATCAACAACAATTGCATTATCTCTAAATCTCATAGACTTGTTTCAAGAAATTTCCCCTTAGTTTTCTATATTTTAGGGACTACCCCCTTAGCTTGTCTAGGAGAGCTTAAATGGAGAGAGTAGGGATCAGAGTGACAACCCCTAGTCTCAGCATTGCGCTACAAATTTTATACCTTGCGTGGTTGTAAACTTTTTCCGCACTTAGGTGTACAACTTGGGTGACAACATTACTCATGCCACTCAAGGTCCTGAGATAACTGCAAATATGCTTCTTCCTTAAATACATCATAGAGGAAGCTCACTTCACATATATTTGATAATAATGTGTTTGTCAATAGAAGCTAGGATCTCATCATAGCCTTCTTTCTCTGAGAGCATATTTCTTATCATAGATTGAATCATATCGTGGAAGCATCAGACACTGCTACATCTCAGTCATCTAGAATGGTCCTTGCATGAAGGACATATCACTCTTATGTTGTATTCCATCTACTCCCTCTGAATAGGAAGCCTCTTCAATCAACCAGTGAAACTGCAATCCTTCCTTTGAGATCTTGAGCTCTTGTCCATTTCATAAGTCATGGGATGGCTCTATATCATCCCCAATTTTTGATATAGAGGGTTTGATCCTCACATTCATCAGATATACATGTGATCCCAAAACAAGAGAAAGGACAACAATAAATAGTCATAATGAAAGTGTACCTGGTGATGAAGTAGGACTATCATCCTTTCCTAGATGTAAGAGTGGCTCCTGCATTATCTCGCTCGAGCTCCCTTTGAAGTTTCCAATACCAACTCCCTCTAGGATCTTTCTCTTCCTGCACTACTCTGCGTCTTGAGGATCCTCAATATGGATCACATCCTCATAAAATAAGTTGTGAAGCAAATAAAATATTCATGCAGGAAGAATCACCAATAATCGAAAATAATGAATTCACAAGAATAGAGACACAAAGAAATGACGTAAGTCTTGAAAATACTTATCTTTAATGTAGATTCTAGGAGGCTCACTACTCCCTCTTGATCCTATCTCTCTCTTAGCTAGGAGGCATCACTGTACATTGATGATATGTCAATATTGTATTCAGAAGAGATGCATCCTCATGAATACCACCTATATCCTTTCATTGACAACCAAGTCCAACCATCAATATGATGATCACTTAATATGTGTCATACCCTTATCCTAAGGTTTCTTTGAATCTATTATGACCTTCTTACTAATCATTTCATACTAGGGTTTCTATGAATCTGTCAGGTACTTGAATAACTTAATGACATCTTACAGTTCATATCATATCAAGAATAATTCTGAATCATACCATGCCTCTTTCATATGAAGGCCACTCCTAGGGTTTCTCCCAAACCCTAGCTTGTATTTGCAATAGAAAAAGGTCTCCCTAAGGTTTCCTTCAAACTCTAGCATTATCTTAGGTCTCAACCATCTTCATCTACTTCCATCATTGGTGTCTTCAAGGGGGGTGTTCTCAATGACTTTTCTTTAGCCCAACTCTAAAACCATGTTAAATTTTCTTAGGGCTAGATTGTTCTTTGTTTTAGATAATTTCATTTTAAACTTTTCCATCATTTACATATCACATTCACCCCATAACATCTTAACATCATTAGAAATTATGTAGAAATAACAATAACATCAACATTGCAGTGGAACATAAAGGAACAATAGAAGAAAAACATGCACAAAGGGGACACTGGGATTTAGGTTAGAGACTAGTGAAAAACCCCACAAGAGTAAAAAACCATCCAAATTATTCTTCTATTATATATTCATCAATTGTTCAAATAAGATACAAAGTACATTCATAATGAGATACATCATTCATATCAGGCCTTCAAGGCCAATCCTAGTCAGTTTACAACTTTGTTTGTGAAACTAGACGGTATAGAGATCTGCTTCCATATCACTACAATAAAATATATCCATGTCATAGAGATAAGTTTCATCATCATAATAGAAGTAAGATCATTGTTAAATGTCACTTCTATTAGATAAGAGCAAAGTCCCTACCACATGAATCATATCATGATCACTGTCACATGAATCATAGAAGATCTCTGTGATATGTAATGCAGAAGAACACTATTTAATGTATCATAAGAGACCTGTGCCATAGAATATCACTGTCATGATATTCATCAATGCTTCTTCCACCATTCTCTTGTTGGGGGTACTTTCATACTTAAAGGATCACTGTCACATACATCTAAGATACATTCATTAGACAAAATGTACATCTAAAATACACCATCGTATCAAAGCTCAATGTTAGACAGGTCACTATCTTCATTGTTACATAGGTCACTGAATCACATTAGTGTGATCATCCATACATTATTGTTACAAGTATCAAATCATATCTATAAATATTGCCCAAATAACATAATAAAAATTGCTCAAGGATCACAGATTAATACAAGATATAGTATGACGATCCACATAGATAATAAATGCAAGTCTTCACAAAGATAATACAACATTACATTTCATTCCCAAGTCTCCTTAAGGGATCAACATTACATATATGAAGTGCCTAGTAATTCAAGAAAATTTGGAATCTCCCCATTAGCATAACATTTATGTTGAAACAAAATATTAAGAGGTTTCCAACCTTGAACTAATCTCTGTTATTTTTTATTATCAAACCTTAATGCTAATCTCCAAGAAATAATCCTTTAAAATTTTAATGGTCAATGAAATTCATTGGAAACTTTCTTTTTCAATACGCTCATCAATATAAGAGTAAATTCTTGGAATATAGGATTCACTAACACAAGTCTTCTTCAATCCTAGCCCATATTTCTTTCACCCATGATTTAATGTATGAGATTCTATGGCAAATCTTGAGCCGGTCCCAAATGTCATCTCAACTTTTCTCTAAGGAAAAATTCTCAAGACTTTTATAAAATATCACTCTATTATTTCTTGTTAGTGATTCGAGATAGCCACAATTTATAGTCAGTTCATCTAATAAAATCAGACAACTGAAAATAGGCTGTAGTTATTTCCTAGAAAACTCATTGAGCCGAGAGGCTCATTCTACAACCAATATGAGGGGATGTGTAAGCTTGTTCGTCTGTCCATGCCCCTTTAAAATAAAATTAAAAATTAAAAAATATGTTCTAAATAGAAAAATAATATCGGCTATAATAAAAAAAATGAATATGCTCTAAAGTAATTAGAACTAAAAAAAATGTGTGAATTAGATGTTTAAATCTTATACTTTTCAAAAACATTTCAAGAAGAGATTTAAATAAACTATTTGAATATCTATGTTAACTAATTTATGTCGATATCAACTTCATATATATCTATGTATAGAAAAAATTAAGTTTTTATGGTTAAATTTTTTATTTGGTCTTATATATACTCTATTTAGCATTCAAAGATACAATTTAAACAATGAAAACAACACATTGTATTTTGCACGTGAAGAAATTTGATCCTTCTCGACTCATCTTATATCTGTAGTTAATATGGATCTATGTTGGTTTAAATAAAATGGACAACATAAAAATTTCATTGACAAAGTAGAGCCGAAGCCCACACTAAACTTAGGGGTAATGCGTCTAAGTTTTATGTTGGTTATAATATTATGGCCAATCTCTTCACGAGTCTTACTAGCATTAACCACCATTTCAATGAAGTGGATTTAATTACAAGGTTGTTGGACACCATAAATAATTGATTTAATTTATTTTTCTCTCCACAGTATGAGATTTTAGAATTATCTAGAATTACTTTTAGAATTCTAAATTTCTATTTAGTATTACGAGATTTTAGAAATATCTAGAATTAATTGATTCTAAAAATATTAGTTATTTAAAAATAAATATCTAAAATTAATTAATTCTAAAAACATTATTTATCTAAAAATAGCCTAAATTCATAGATATTACTACACATGCAACTAACTACTCACATGTAAAAAATTCTTATAAATTGTTATGCTGTCGGTCAAATTCAAAGCGAAGAATCCTATTAACTTATTCACACCTTTCCTCTATTGTCATGTCTGTATCCATGTCTCTCCCGTTTTCATTTCCATATCTGTTGTCATGTCCGTATCTGTCATGAACCCACGCTAGTGGTGACTGCTAGCCACACGTGAGCACAGTGCGACACCGCATAGCCTTTTCATTTCACCACTACTCAAGCTTACGGACTATGCCTATTCCAAAACTTAGTCAATTTTTTTCTAAGTGTTTACTTCTTTCTTATCAATGTAGTGAAAATATTGATCTTTCAAGGTCACTTCTCTTCTTTACAATTTTACTTTGTAAACATGTGATATCATCAAACACTAGTAAACAACAATGTATACACATTCATGAAGGGAGGGGGTAACTCCCTAAACAAGTCTGCCCCAAATATAAACTTCTGTAATTATATAGAATGTTACAATTTTTTTACAATGCGGTGGCAGTTGCCCAACAACTCACCCACTGGTTCGCTGATTCGTGCAACCTACCGTGCAGGCCTGCCCAGCCTCTGCCTATACCGTGCAACTCGTTTGTGTAGTCAATACGACTTCTGCCCACTCATTTAGCCCGTGTGCGCAACTTGTGCGCAACTTTCATTCAACTCGCCCGGGTTGTGCAACTCATCCGCGTGTAGCTCACCTGGGTCGTTCAATAACCAGAAACCCATGTCGTTCAACAACTCGTGCGAAAACCCGTGTCGGTCAACAACTCGTGCATAAAATCGTGTCTTTCAACAACTCGTGCAGAAAACCTGTTTCAAAACCTCGTTCAGGAAAATCGTTCAAGATTTTCGCGCATGCCCTGTCGCACCCTCGCATGCACTGCGGTTCTTACACTTCATTCTGCCTTGAATTTCCGTTCGTAGTTCTGAACTTGATTTCATTCAGTTGATAGTCCTTCAACAAATTCCATCGCT
This sequence comes from Pinus tabuliformis, assembly GCA_031772625.1. Lineage (NCBI taxonomy): Eukaryota > Viridiplantae > Streptophyta > Pinopsida > Pinales > Pinaceae > Pinus > Pinus tabuliformis. Next base: position 683,375,235 of record CM062807.1, read on the forward strand.
CCAATATATACACGACTCTCTTGAATGATATAACCCAACCATCGTGTCCATTCATGTGGGCTGACACCCTCACTTCGTTTAGCCGACCTCACATCGTTCAATCGACCCAACCCTCTCACGTCACTCGACCGACCCTACTTGTGCGGGTGGATGTCCTTTGACGCCCTCACACACCCTTTCCCGAATTTTCCGCACGTCCATGTCACACTTCATCTGCATGCCCGCTACACATCACACTCTTCATTTTGGGTGGGTGCCCGCCTCACCTGTCACATGTTCTTTTGGTTAAAGATGCTCGGTGAATCACCTCTTTGTTATGTGCGCGCGCCCCTCCAACTCGCCCATATGTGTTCGATTAAACATGTTTTTCGCCCGAGTTCAGTATTTTGACTCTCTCCAAGTTGGTCGGTTGTCATGGGCGTTCGTCAACTCGAGGCCCTAACATCCTCCCCCACTCTAAAAGTTTGTCGCCCTCGACAACACCATCTCAGAAAAATACATCACCAATACCAAATGTCGCAAAGTGTCACAAACTCTGACATCAAATGTCCATGCTGCATGAACTCCCTACTCTCATCACACAAACCTCCACCAAGGCTCATGACTCTATATAGGAAATACTCCTCAATCCATGGTCATCAACCATAAATCGTTGTAATCCTCCATACTACCCCATCATGCGTAAGGCTGCTTCTTCCAACTCAGCTATATGCTATGGTCGCAACTCATATGTATTGTCATCATGTGAACTACTACTGTGATACTCCAACTCAACTCTAACATATCTCAATCGCAACACAAACATTTCTCGGACATAATTTAGTACATTGAGCTCCCCCATGATTCGAACTAGTTGGATGGCCAGTCCAACCATCATCCAAATCCATGACAATGCACCTCCTCATGCCTTCGGTGGTCATTTCTACAACATTCTATCACATCTTCAACTCGATCAAGAACTATTCCCATCAATACAACACTCAATGTGCCATATCAAGGTCCATGAAGAAACTCCATATCATTTGTGATATGCTACCCATCAAAGATGTCAAAGGGGAAAGTATACACATTCCTCATCATCTCTTCCATGTCCGGCATGGTCATAGATCAATCAACCACCATGTCCATGAAAATGGCTAAGTCCAAACAACTCAACTCATGCCTTAAGTGATACCACCAAGGCACCTCCATCACTGCAACTCCGTCCAACTTCAAGGTGTCTCGTCTCTATCGTATCCATCAATTCACTCCTCACGAACATATCCCATACTATGTCCAAGGTATGCGTCCCATACCACATCAAAGTCAAGTATAAAACTGACCTTTTCTCCTCAACGAACTAGATACTCCAAGACCACTATAGCATGAAGTCTTCATCAACTGCAACTCTCTCAAGTCATCATGAAATCCTATGAATCCTCTCAATTCAACACTTCAGAAAGCATACTTGACTCGGTCACAAGTGCCATCACAAGTTTCTTCTTCCCTCTTTATTGTATGAATACTCTCATAGGTTACCCATGTCTTCTCAATAACGACCATGGCCTTGTTTCCCAAATGTGCACAACATCCCCATTAATCCATCTGCGAAAAGCCTTCATCCTACCCAAGATTCTTGCCTTGGAACTTCTTCTTGATGTCCATATGTGACATCTCTACAATTTCTCTTCGCTTGATGTCACTACACGAAGTCTACCATGCGTCCATCTCAACAACTCGATGCCCATGACTTCAGCTGGCCAACTCGTCCACTTTAGCAGACCCAATGCAACTTCGATCATCACATCCTTGCTTTCGTTTAGGTTAGTGGCCTCGGTCACTCTACCTTCATATCACATTGCATGTCCCTTCCTTCATCACTATCTCCCCCACTCTAGGTCTTCCCAAGATTGCCTCTTAGCCTCAATGAAACTACAACGAAGAAGTCCACCCAAGTATGTCATGTTGCCTTCACTTTGGTTCAGTGTGCCCTTCATTTTGTCCATGTATCATGTCGAGCAATTATCCAATTCTCCATTTGGATAAGCATGACTCATCCATCGTAAAGTCCATCATGTACCACCCTTGTCACGACTGTTCACACCTTCTATCACAAGGTCACAAACTACCCCGACAAGTCTTGCAACAACCAATGTTCCTTGCTGCCCCAATGCACAAGGTCTCATCGTAATTTTCCATAGAAATATTGTCTATTTCATTGGCAAACAAACACTTCCTTCTCCCATCCTTGCATATGGTCCATCTTCCAAAAGTTCCAATGAAACACTAGTCACAACAATACCTACATCTTCATGAGGTTCCTCAATGTGAGCGCTTCCTTCCTTCAATGTCTGCATTGTGCACGAATCTGGTTCAACCTGGGAAAGTGGCATCGCACCAAGTTCTTCCTCTTTTGTCGACATCTTTGCAACTCATTTTCCTTCACATATCACATCTTACCATCCTTCGTTGTAATCAACGGCTTCATCTTGCCCCATTTCCCATCCAAGTCGTAGAAGCTCTCTTTTAACATTTCCTTCCAAGACTTCAAGTTCATCTCGAATCGTTGGTTTCTCTTATTTCAAGCATTTCAACCCATGCATGTTTTGCACAAGTCTCTCACAACACTCTTTGATTGTTTATCATTCAACTTGACTCGGCCCCTTGGTGTGCCTTTGCCCAAACCAAACATCAACACTTCAAATCATCTCGGTCCTATCCTTGCACCAAGCTTTGATACCATCTGTCACGACCCCACGCTAATGGTGACTTCCAACCACATGTGAGCACAGTGCGACACCACCTAGCCTTTTCATTTCACCACTACTCAAGCTTACAAACTACACCTATTCCAATACTTAGTCAATTTTTCATTAAGTGTTCACTTCTTTCTTATCAATGCAACTTAAATATCAATCTTTCAAGTTCACTTATCTTCTTTACAATTTTACTTCATAAACATGCGATATCATCAAACATCAGTAAACAATGTACACACATTCATGAAGGGAAGGGGTCCCCAAACAAGTATTCTTTAAATATAATCTTTTGTAATGATATACAAAGTTACAATTTTCTTACAATGCAGTGGTAGTTTCCCAACAACTCGCCTATTGGTTTTCTGATTCGTGCAACCTGCCGTGCAAACCTACCCAACCTTTGCCTATACTGTTCAACCCATTTGTGCAGTCAATATGACTTCTGCCCACTTCTTCAGCCCGTGTCCACAGCTTGTGCCCACATTTCGTTCAACTTTTCCAGGTCGTGCAACTCACCCGCGTGCAGCTCACTCGGGTTGTTCAACAACTTGTGCAGAAACCCGTGTCATTCAACAACTCGTGTAGAAACCCGTGTTGTTCAACAACTTGTGCAGAAAACCCATTTCAAAAACTTGTTTAGAAAAATTGTTCAGGAAACACGTTCAAGATTTTCATTCAACCTACCTAGGCGGGCGCATGCCTTGCCATGCCCTTGCACAACCTCCAGTTCCTGCACTTCGTTTTGCTTGAACTGTCCTTCGCACTTTTGAACTTGATTCCATTTGGTTGATTATCCTTGAACGAATTCCATCGCTCCAATATATATGCAACTCTATTGAATGATTTAACCCAACTGTCGTGTCCATTTGCGTGGGCCAATGTCGTCATTTCCGCTCAGTCGACCAGTTTCATATCGTTCATCCAACCAGTTTCACATCGTTCAGCCGACCCGACCCGTTCACTTCACCCGACTGTCTCGACCTGTTTGGGTGGATGCCCTTGCATGCCCTCACTCGAACTGTCTGCACTTCCATGTCGGACTTCGTTCACACACCTGTCCACATGCCTGCTACACTTCATGCTCGTCATATTGGTAGTGGCGGGTTCCTGCCTCACCCATCGCATGTTTGTTCGGTTAAACGCACTCGATGACTCGCCCCTCTATTATGTGCACGTGCCCCTAAGACTCACCCATATGCGTTCAGTTAAACGTGCCTGTCCCCTGAGTTTGGTTCTTTGACTCTCCCTAAGTTGTTGGGTCATCATCAGTGCTCGTCAACTCAAGGCCCTAATAGTATCGATGTGATTTCATGTCCGTATCGATGTCTCTATATCAATTGTTGTCATGTTATAATCGGAGGAAGACTTAAAATTTTACCAGTAACTAAATATTGTTTATAGTGCCATAGAGGGGATTATGTACAAATTTTCAAACAATTTACAAAGCAAGGTATAGGGGAGACGATTCTATTGTTGTGCAAGAACCAGTACTTGTTATAGCACTGGTCCACACATCCATAAAATAATCATAATAGAACATCGAAAAATTGCAAATAAATAGTTAACTTTAAGTTATATAAGTTATTAAATTATGTACAAAATGGGCGCATATATTTATTGGACCAACAACTGTCAAACACTAAGCCTTTAACATAAAAAGTTGATAATATATCCTATCCCAACTACCTCCAACTTTGAATTACCAATTAAGTCAAAATGCACTACAAAACATTCCATTAAACTCTATCCAGGAGTACACCTATCCCATCAAACAAGCACCCACTGATTTCCATTGGAGCAACACATCCCATCACTAAGTTATACCTACACAAGAATAAGTGAAATGTTTGTCAGCCATATCTACATGTGCGTTTAACCATTAAACCTAATGAAGGCAATAAATGACACCATTTAATTCAAGAATTAATTCAAAGGATGCAATAAATGACACCAACCCTTTCAATTCGAGAATTAAACACAGGAAAGCACAAGGATCAACCATGAAAGTTTATCATCCATTGGATCATGTACAAATAAATCCAGAACACACATTTGAATTTTGGAGATGGAAATCCATTCCAATATTCCCTACCAATCAAATTCTACATAAAAAAGCTATAAAACAACCTCAAACCTTACTAACTTTCATTTGAAACATTCATTCTAATCATCAACTACTGGAGACATATAATCATAGTGTGTGCACAATGTTACATTCATTGTATTCATCAACTATTGGAGACATACAATCAGGGTGTGTACACAGTGTTACATTCATTCTATTCATCAGCTATTGGAGACATACAATCAGGGTGTGTGCACAATGTTATCAGGTCTAATTTTGTTGAATAGTGTTATCATGTTGATTTTATCGCTATTATTTTTGTTTACTTTTATTGTTGTTATTGTTTATATGATTCATCCATTGAAACAGATACTAGAGCATAGACTAGATCAGAGACTAGAGCAAAGAGTAGAGATGCACGAGATCCACATAGACTGTTCACCAATTACCATTGCAAACAATATGCAGTTCCATGTCCAAAATTTGTAGTTGAAGTCGCAAATAACCCACCTATAGGAACATGCACCACAATAAGGCCATTATAACTATTCTTCTATTCTCCCCTCTTCTGTTCTATTTTATGGATTAACCTTGACAAATTACACAATAATATATCACTCATAGGAAGAAAAAAAAGAAAACAAAAATAGGAGCATTCCCATAATGTTTACACAATATATTATTTGATAGGTAGATTCTAACAACATGCATTCTTTGAAATACAAAGTTCACATGCCTTTAAAGGTAATATTTGATCAACAAAAACACCCAAAAAATGAATAGCTAAAACATATACCCAAGCAACTAGGGAACCCAGGAACCCTTATTACTTTGCCATGCTTCTTATCCTTATTCTGATACCGAGGGCTCCCTATTCTCATGTAGAAGAGGGATTAAGATCAAGACTACACCATAATTGTAGGAAGAAATCAAGAACTGTGTAATACATGCCCAAGTCCACATAGGCTATTCTCCAATTACCATTGCAGACAATATGCACTGATACAAAAAGAAGACTGAGCAAAATAAACATGATTTTTTTCTAGTGATGTATGCTCTCTAGTACAAGCTATGTTATTGTTTATACACCTCATATAATTTAACCTATCAAAGAAGTAACCACGATCAAGTTGCAAAAAAGGTTTTTTTTTTTTAATCTAATCATTTGATCATATAACCACAGAGATAAACGATTTTCAATTATTTGCAACCCAGAATTGTTTAGGGATACATGGTTTAGAATGCACATAGTCCTGGAATGCAACAAAATGAAATGTTAAATTGAAGTTACAGTACATAGCTAAAGAACTAATTTTTCTTTCCTATTGACTACAAAGCCCAATAAATTACCTTGTTTGCTAATAATACATTGATAGGGTATTATTAATTCTATATTTATTTGCAAGAGTTGTGTACTTGTAATTGACTAGAGGCTTAGTGGGTTTTGGTTCTTTCGACCTGTAGCAATTAGGGTATAATGAGCAGTGAAATGGGATTATTGTTTGGTTAGATTAACATATCTAGTTGGGTTAATGTCGAGATCAACAATTCTGTTTTTGGATCAGGAATTTCATACTTGTATACCTTGAAAATATACATCAAATTCCATGTAATATGCCTTATTTTCACTGAGAAATTTCTAGTGCATGAATGATTGGTGATCTATTGAGAAAAATCAACATTTTTAAACAAGAATTTCATGGTAACTCTGTAGGTTATTGCAACCATGCCAAGAGTTTCTATTGCAGCTTGTACATGGAACATGGGGAGACGACGGACCAGGGGGGCCCAACTGCGATCCAGTTCATCAGATGAGGATAGGGGAAGTGATGCGAATGCTCCCAATGCTCCCAACAAGCTCGTTGAGAATGACCATGAAGTGGCAGATCATGATATCCCACCATAAACCAAAAATCCACCTTCAACCACAGTGCAAGGTGAAAGTTCAGCAAAGAATATCAGTGGCATAAGAGGTTGGAAAAAGCAAGACATGCTAACTGCAATTGATGACATAGATTTTAGGGGATATTCAATTTGTGTCTATGTAAAAAAACATGGGATTGTTGCCTCTAGCATACATTGTTGGATAAATAGGTTGACTCAAACAAATCATAGAGATTCTGTTACAATTATGATTGAAGAGGAGGAGGACGAGGTGGTTTAGTGGTGTAAGGAGATGGCCCAATGTAAGGTCCCACCTTACCAACCATCAGTATTATACTAAGGTTGATTCAAAATGAGATTTAAGTTTAAAAAGTTAATGCAAGGTTATATATCTATATTTTTGTTTTTTGTTTTTATTGGTATTTTTTACACTACATACTAATTTCTACTAACTAACTAACCCATGGTAATATTAAACTTCTCATTAAAGCCACCAGGTCATGGTTCCTCAAGATCCAAAACTTACAACCATAAGTCTTAAAATCACATTTAAATGATAGATTCTCTAGTGGGATAAACAATATCAATATTTACAAACCACAATTTCCAATAAGCTAATTCTTCATTTTGTTGCAATTAAGAGTGTTTAAGAGTGACTAATTTGATTTTGTTCTAGATAATATGCCTATGAATTCTTTGGTAAAACAAGGGAAGAAAAACAAGATAATTCAACTTCTAAAGGAGTGGTTTCCAATTATTATGAATTCATATGTGAGCTAAAAATTACAACATTTCACCTAAGAAATTTTCCTTCCATGGATTTTTAATTCAATGGAATCATCATGCTTATTCTTTGAGATATTTCCAGAAACACTTTGGTTGCAAATCCTAAATTTACTTAGTCATTTTTATAGACAATTCGTAGATGTAATTAACTACAACCATTTAAGCATTATGCCAAACAGTTTGCAAGAATGAAATGTACAACCATTGAGGCATTTTGTCAAACACTTACAACCATAAACCTTAAGGCGAATTCACCAAAATTAACTAACATGAATCTAATATTACATAATTTATTTTTCTTTGTCAGTAATGCCAAAAAGTGAACCTAATACATAAGTAGAACTATCATCCATCTAGATTGCTGCATATACAAAAATTAGGCACACAATGACTAAATTTTTTTAAGAATTTTTACAAATAGCTCGCAGTGATGTAGCTACAGCTATTGGGAAATTTGAACAATGGTTAGCAGTCACAAAACAAGCTGCTAGCTATTAAACTATCAAACAAGTAGTCACAACTTTATTAAACTATCAATGCATTAACCATTGATACTTTAAAATAATAATTCCAAGTGTATACAACAGACTGGTTTCATAAAAAGAGATTACCAGGTAAATCACAACTACAAAATAAAGCAACAATACAAACCACCAGGCAGCAGTAGCAAATCTATAAAATATAGAAGTTTACAGAATTGGGTTTTGAAACTCTGTTTTTTGAAATCAAAGTTGGGGCAACATGGCCATAAGGTACAGATACCCCCTGAAGTTGAAATAAATCGAAATATAAATGCCTATAAATGTTATTATTTAAAACCACAACCCAAAACAAATTCATACTATATCATTTATCCCTTTTGTCAAACATATACTGTGCAAACTTATCTACAGCTGTAAAAAGAGAAGGAAAGACCAAATTTATGCTATTAACATGTTTTCATAAAAATCATGGCAGCCTGAATGCTTCAGCCATTAAGACATGATGTAAATCAACTTGCAATGAAACTGTACAAAAAAAACTTACATAAAACAAACTACAGTTATTGCAAAATTCCTTCAACATTTAGTGTGCAACATTTGATATACATCTAAGTTTCAGTTAACAATCAAATAAGCAAAACCATATAATGAACTACAAAAAGAAACACAATATAATGTTGTCAACATACCTGGTAGTGAATTTATACAACTCAAAAAAATGGGAGTATGCTCCAGCTCCAATGAAGGTATGCTCCAGCTCCAATATCCTTACCAACTCATTATGAACCACTCGGTTTTCCTCTCAACCATATCTAGAAAGAACTTTTCCCCCTAGAACCCCCGAGCTGCAAAAACTCACAAATAGTACCAAAAGACAACAATAGAGAGATTTGGAAGGCAAACTAAGGAAGACAATTTTCACTTCCTCTCAATACCACTCATGGCCAACCTCAATAGCTAGAGATCTTAGGATTTAACAATAATTTCAGATTTATTATGGAAGCAAATGACTACTCTCCATATCTCCCTCTCACTATTTTCCTCAAGTCTCTTCCACTCTTGGCCTCCTCCTCCCCCAAGTGAGAATACATGAGACTCATCTATAAGAGGAGCAATCAATTCTTGTCATAAAGGAGGAGTAATGTGAATGCATTGGATTCCATTTAGAGGAGTGTAACTTATGCCATTAAGGAGAGGTATGCATTAAAGAGAGCGTAAGAGGAATATTTTATGATATATTTTTAAAGAGTGAAAATGAATATGCCATTCTTTGATGAGTGCATAAAATAGAGTATAATGAATTATTTAAAAGAGAGAGAGAGAGAGTTACGTAGAGCCATGAGAGTCATGAAGGAGATGTGTGAATTAATTGAGGAGATCAAATTGACTTGTAATTCCTTTTTAATAATAAGATAATAATAATATTAATAATATTGAGGATTCAATCATGATTGAACTATTAGGATTGATTAATGATAATTTAATTCTTTTTTCTTCAACTCCACTTGATTACCAATTTATGTAAAGTGATTTACTATTTTTGAAAAGTCATGCTTGAGATGTTGGACATGACTTTCTATTTTTAGAAAGTCATTTCAGAATTGTGAGAATGAAAGTTTATTTAAGGAAATTCATCCATGAGTGGTATTTTCATTTTGGAGAATATGGATTCTGCACCCCTATTTCATGTGTCTCCTTGCCTTAGTAGATTGAGGACTCCACGCCCTGATCTACTCCAAAGATCTAAGATTCCACAACTTGATCTTTTTAAATATTCAGGACTCCGCGCCCTAAACAAGACTCCACATCTTTATCTTTCTTGGATTTAGGACTCCATGCCCTAATTTCCATGCCCTCTCATCTACTGTGCTTTTGTGTTTCTCCTTATGGTACTGATTGTGAGCTTTTACCCATCTGATGGTTCCCTGGTAAGGCTTTGTTCAAAGACCTGCACACATTACAATCTCATAGATCAAAGGAATCAAATGAATTTCATAATGACATTAACTTAATCACATTTTACCGAGAATGATGCATGACTTCCACAGTGATTTTGAAAAAATGACTTCCACAGTCATTCATAATTGAACATCCTTGTTGGAAAATGACTAGGTACTCTACCACATCTTGCTTAGTACAATATTAGACACATATAATCACACAAATCATGTATCATCCATAAATCATAATTAACCATCTATTCTGCATAACCATGAGAATCCATTGGTATATGTGTTTCAATCTTGGATCACCATCCATGTCATACACCTGCTTCATAAATTAGATACACACAAAAAAACATATGTATAACATTTTACTTAATCAAAACCATCTAATACAAATAATGAATGATGCCACATATTAAAGGAAATATAACTATATAAAACATTGTTCCCCAGTCCAGTGATCAATCTGTCATACATAAACATAAAAGGAAATATAAATATGTATGTAAAACATTATTCCTCAATCAATTGATCAACCTATCATATATATATAACCCTTGATAGGAGTGGCAAAACTATACTAGAAAAATAGGACACTACATACTCCTCCTCTTGGAGTAAGCTTGGCCCAAAGTTTAACTAAACAAAAAGGGAACTCAAGACGCATAGAAGATGCATCTTCCCAAGTGGTGGAACTAGGATTGTACGGGTCCCATTGGACCTTTACTTGGTGAACCATGCGACGTCTGAACTGTCGAGTGCAATGGTCCAAAATGAAAACTGGCTCTGCCTTAAGATTTCCTTCGTCCGTTACCTGTAATTGATGCCAATCTAAAATGTGAGAAGGATCATGAACATACTTACGTAGTACCGAAATATGAAATACATCATGCATACGATGAAAAACTGGTGGTAAAGCAAGACGATATGCCACAGGTCCAACCCTTTCAATGATCTCAAAAGGCCCAACAAATCGAGGAGAGAGCTTAGATCCTTTCCCAAACCTAATAGAGCTTTTCTGAGGTTTTACTCGAAGAAAAACAAATTCACCTTCTTTAAAACTACGATCCACTCTATGCATATCAGCATAGCTCTTCTGTCTATCTTGTGCCTCCTTTAATCTTTGCCTTATATGACACACTTGTTCTTCCATTTCTTGAAGCATTTCAGGACCTACCGAGATTCTGTCCTCTAATCTATCCCAACTTAAAGGTGTTCTGCATGGTCTTCCATACAATAACTCATAAGGTGCCATACCAAGGGAGCGATGATAACTGTTATTGTAAGAAAACTCCACTAGAGGAAGATAATCTTCCCACTTAGATTGTTGATCCATTATGTACATTCTAAGCATGTTCTCTAACACTTGATTTACTCTTTTAGTTTGGCCATCAGTCTTCGGATGATAAGCTGTACTGAAATTTAATTGTGTCTAAAGGGCTCCCCGGAAATTAGTCCAAAATCTTCGTGTAAATATAGAGGCCCTATCTGATATGATTTTCTTAGGAAAACCATGAAGTCTAACCACCTCCTTGATAAATACTTGTGCTATTTCAGATGCTTTGTAAGTATCCCTAACAGGTATAAAATGGGCACTCTTAGTAAGTTTATCTACCACCACCAAAATGGAGTTATGCCTTTTGGTTGTTTCAGGTAATTCAACAATAAAGTCCATAGATATTTCTTCCCATTTGGACTCAGGAATGTTATGCGGCTGCAATAATCCTGCTGGATGACCATGTTCTGCTTTAACTCGCTGACATTCCAAACATTTTGCCACAAAATTTGCTACATCCTTCTTCATGCCTTTCCAAAAGAAAATTTGCTTTAAATCAGCGTACATATTTTGGAATCTCGGGTGAGCCATATATGTTGCATGGTGAACTTCTTTCAAAATGAACTCACGAAACCCATCTTGATCTAGAACTACAATCTTTTGCATGAATCTCAACATACTGTCATCATCACAAGAATACCCTTCTACCTTGCTTTTCTTAGCCCCTTCCATAGAAAGAGAAACTTTAACTTCCTTGCACCATTCATCTACATCTTGTGCCCTCAAGATGCGCTCTCGTAAATCAATCTTCAATGGAATTACTGAAAATATTCGTGGTCTTCGACTGAGTGCATCAACTACTTTGTTCAATGTACCCTTGATGTAAGTTATGTCAAAATCATATTCACTTAGGAGTTCTGACCACCTTCTTTGCCTAGCATTTAGATCACTTTGAGTAAATATATGTTGCAAACCTCTGTGATTAGTTTTCAATTCAAATTTATTTCCCACCAGATAATGTCGCCAAAGTCGTAAGGCATGAACTATAGCTGCTAGTTCTAGATCGTGGGTTGCATAGTTTTCTTCATGCGTCCTTAACTTCCTAGAGGCATATGCAATCACCCTACCATCTTGTGATAATACTGCACCCAATCCATCTTTTGACGCATCAGTACATACTATGAATGGTCTATCCATATCTGGAACCTTAAGTATCGGAGCTGTAGTCAAACATTGTTTGAGCTTGGAAAATGCTTGCTCACACTCATTTGTCCAATTAAATCATACTCCCTTCCTAAGCAATGAAGTGATAGGGCTGGCTATTTTTGAAAACCCCTCCACAAATCTCCGATAGTATCCTGCCATACCCATGAAGCTACGCAGTTCATGCACATTAGATGGTGTTGGACATTCTGAAATTACATCGATCTTTGCTGAGTTAACAACAATGCCTTCACTGGAGATAATGTGTCCAGGATAATGGATTTTTGATTGGAAAAAAGAACGCTTGGACATTTTTTCATAAAGTTTATTTTCTCTTAAGCATTGTAACACCAATCTCAAGTGTTGCTCATGCTCTTTTGGGGACTTTGAATAGATTAGGATGTCATCGAGGAACACTTGTACAAATTTGTCTAAGTAATTCCTAAATACACCATTCATCAGACTCATAAACACTCCTGGGGCATTAGATAACCCAAAAGGAACAACCATGAACTCATAATGACCAAAACGAGTTCGAAAAGTAGTTTTGGAAATATCCTCTTCTTTAACTCTGAGTTGATGATATCCAGATCGAAGATCGATCTTGGAGAATACGGTGGCTCCCTTCATTTGATCAAATAGATCATCAATGCGAGGCAAAGGATATTTATTTCTAATAGTTACTCGATTCAATTGCTTGTAGTCAACACAAAGCCGAAGGGATCCATCCTTCTTCTTTACAAATATCACTGGAGCTCCCCAAGGTGAAACACTAGGTCTAATCATACCCCTGTCCAATAACTCTTGAAGTTGCACTTGAAACTCATGAAGTTCAACAATAGACATTCGGTAGGGAGCTTTGGATATAGGTTCGGTACTAGGCTTTAGCTCTATGGAGAAGTCAATCTCCCGCTTTGGAGGCAAACCAAGCAACTCCTTTGGAAAGACATCAGAGAATTCTGAAAGGAAAGGATATTGTTCAAAGGATGAAAGATCTCCCTCATTTAAAGTCATTACAGCATACATTTGACATCGTTTCCTAAGACTTCTCTTCATCTGCAAGAATGAGATAAGTCTTAAAGAAATAAGTATCCTTTCCCCATGGATAACCATATATTGGCCCTCATCACTCAAAAAATGAAGTTTTTTTCTTTGACAACTAAGCACAACCCAGTGGGCTTCAAGCCAGTCCATCCCAATTATCACATCATAGTGACCAAGTGGCGTCACATAAAGATTCACATTTGTGACACACACTCCCAAGTCTAAAGGGCACTCTTGCACTAAGCATTCAACCTTTTGAGATTGCCCTGAGACCATCTGAACCTGATCAAAATCATTTTGCTCTATGTTATGCAACTTGCTCACAAAAATATAGAAAAGATAGATGAATGCCTTACAATTCAGCCTCTTCGAGGGGGCAACCTCCTTTACATTACACAAATGAACAATTCTTGGATGATACAAATGACAAGACCTCCTTTCTATATATAGGAGTCTAAGGGGTCATAATTTAATCAGACCCGACAAAACAATAATAATGTAAGGGCATAATAATAACAATAGTGGGTTTCTACGGGTCACAATAATTATAATATGGGGACTACACGGGTACAACAATATAATAAGGGGGTTGTACTAATAACAATAAGGGGTTACACTAGTAGTATAGGGGCCTAACATGCCTCTCTCATTCAAAAAGTGTTGTCCTCAACGCTTGAGTAGTTCTTGATGCTTCTGTATAAAATTCATGTCCTCCCATGTGGAATCTTCAGCGGGTAAGTTCTTCCACTTGATGAGATACTCTGAAATTGATCGATTTCGTAGCTGTCGGGTTCTTGTTTCTATGACTGCTCCAGGTTCCAATATGATTTTTCCTTCCTCTTCAAAAGATAGAAAAGAGAGATAAACACCTTAAAATTCAGCCTCTTCGAGGGGGCAACCTCCTTTACATTATACAAATGAATAATTATTGGATTCATTTCTTCTTTCTTGATGTGATCTTTCACTTCTTGAACTTTTTTCTTCTTGATATGTCCTTCTATCTTGAGAGTTTGAGCAGTGGTAATTCTTGCCAATGCCTTACAAGATATGGTTGGATTCATTTCTTCTTTATCTAGGCCTTGTTCCTGGAGTATATCCTCTTCTTTTGACCTTTCTTATTCTTTTCTCCTTCCTCTTCACAATCTATGTAGAATAATTTTTTCTCAGCACACTTATGACCTTTAGTGTATTTTCTATCAGAACTGTAACAAAGCCCTTTTGATCTTTTTTCTTCCAATTGTTGTGGTGTCAACCTTATAGGTTGTGGAAGGCTAGGGGAAACAACACTTCCATCTTTATAGTTGTGAGTGGTGGGCTTCCTGGTTGCCATAATTTTGCTTTCCATTTTTCTTGCTAACCTAAATGCCTTCTCCAATGAATCAGGTTCCTAAAGGCAAACATCATGTTGGATATTCTCCTTTAAAGTCCCTATGAACACATCAATCCTATGCTCCTCTGGAATATTTTTTACCCTTATGTTCAATTTTTGGAACTCCTCAATGTGCTCCATCATTGAACCCTTTTGTTTGAGACTTATCAATTGGCTAAAAAAGGTGTTGCTTTTTGTATCCTCATAATGTGCTGTCATTTCTTCCGTAAAAATTGCCTAGGTGACAATTTGTTTACGAGAGCAAAGCCATTGATACCATACAAACTGATTTGGTTCCAATTACAAAGTTGCAATACACACCTTTTGTGTGTTTTTCACATTATGGAGATCGAAAAATTGCTCCATCTATAGTATCCATGTTGCAGGATCCTTGCCATCAAACTTCCTCATATCGATTTTTATTGATTTTAGGAGCTCGATCTTGAAACGACCATAACTCTGTACTTTCGAATCTTTAGTTCTAAAATTGCGACCTACAATAGCCCTTTGTGTCCTCTTTCCAATGCCACTAGTCTAATCAAATTTAGATTCTCCAAGAAAGAGTTATGCACAATCTCCCAAGATGACCTGATTATATACCTTTTAAGAAGAGCGAACTTGTATGAAGTGCCATGTGTCACTGTTTTGACCTTAGGATCTGAAAAATATATATAGGAAACTACAGTCCGTCCTCTTTCTGTAACTTCTTACGAAATTTCAATCTGATGCTCAAAACAAAAGTTATGACTATTTTCCCCAGGTCACTTGTTTGGAATGTAATTCGGGAGTCTGCAAAAAGGCCAACTTCCTCAGATCATATCTCTGCAAATACAACGTGAAAACTCTGAATTTTGGACCCAAGGTTCAGAACGATTTCAACCCAAATGGGTTTTTTTTTAGCATCTGAAACGTCGCAGAAAAAAAAAAGTTATAGTGCAAATGCCACAATGCCCTTTTTGGAGCAGCGGAACCCTAAAATCCAAAGCTCTGATACCAAATGTTATGTAACCAACTCACAAAAATATAGAAAATATAGATGAACACCTTACATTTCAGCTTCTTCGAGGGGGCAACTTCCTTTACATTACACAAATGAACAATTCTTGGATGATACAAATGACAAGACCTCCTTTCTATATATGGGAGTCTAAGGGGTCATAATATAATCAGAGCCGACATAACAATAATAATGTAAGGGCATAATAATAACAATAGTGGGCTTCTACGGGGCACAATAATAACAATATGGGGACTATATGGGTACAACAATATAATAAGAGGGTTGTACTAATAACAATAAGGGGTTACACTAGTAGTATAGGGGCCTAACACTCTATCACCACCAATTTACATTTCAATAAAGCATTAGGAGAAATAAAACTTTCAGTTGCACCAGGATCAATCAAAATAGTAACAACCATACCATTTAGCTTACCTGATGCTTCAAGCACTATAGGCTGATGCTCGTCCTAACGATTTTGCACAACTGCATGAATCCTATGGGCTCTGCCCATATCTCTAACAGTGGCTTGTTCATGCTCTGATTGTGCTTCAGTCTTCTTTTAAAGGCAATCTCGCTCATAATGAGGTCCTCCACAAGTCCAAAATCCATTAGTGGGAGCAGTTTTCATAAATTTGACCCTTTTATTAGGTGATTCTTGAGTGTGGGGATTACTTTATTGAAGATGTTACCTTGGGTTATTTATTTTGTTCTTAAGAGTATGATTCTTTTGAAATCCCTGATGATGTGAACCACCTGACTTTATGTCTTACATATTGTCCTCCCCTTCGAGGAGGTTTTCCATGGAATGATAGATTTGGGGTTTTATCCCCCCTTTGTTCCCCAATAATTCTTCCTTGGCTATAATTGCTTGTTGCATTACCTCATGCAATGTAGTAGGCCTCAAAATGCGCACCTTTTCCTTTATAATAGGATTCAATCCATACAAAAAATTGTTTACCTTGAGGGCTTCAATATTTAGATGGGTAGCATAGCTAAGAAACTCCATGAATCGTGCTTCATATTCAAGGATTGTCTTAGTTCCTTGCTTAAGATCATGGAACTCATTCAATTTCCTCTCCAAGTATTCAGTAAAAAGGTACTTTGTTCGAACTTCCTCTTCAAATCGTTCCCATGTCAAGGTAGACATGGAGTATCCCAATTGGGATTCTAAGTTCCTCCACCATAATAATGCACTCTCCTTAAGTTGGTATATAGCCAACTTTGCCTTTTGGTTGCTAGAATAATTCCGCAACTCAAAACATAGGTGCATGTTTTCCAACCAAGCTTCTGCTACCTCCCTTTTTGTGGTACCCTTAAAGATATGAAGCTTAACTTTTTCCAACTCTCTATTTACATCTCCATCGGATGGTATTTCTTTCCTCTCTAATTTATATGAAGAACTAGGCACAGAAGGATTTCCCCCAACCCTAATAATCAAGACTTCAATCATCTTTTGGAAAGATAACACCATATCCCTTACTTCCCTGATGGATATTTGGTCAGATTCTTTATCTTGGGGAGGTGGAGATGAGACTTCCTTCCTCCTCCTTGATGTTCTCTCCATGATTACTTAACCTAGCCAAGGAAAAATTTAGGTAAGTAAATACATTTTAGTAGGAAAGCCCTAGGTCCTAGAGTTTTAACCTGGCTCTGATACCATATGTAAGGTCCCACCTTACCAACCATCAGTATTATATTAAGGCTGACTCAAAATGTGATTTAAATTTAAAAATTTATTGGAAGGTTATATATCTATAGTTTTGTTTTGTTTTTTTTTTTGTTTTATTGGTATTCTTTACACTACATACTAATTTCTACTAACTAACTAACCCATGGTAATATTAAACTTCTCATTAAGGCTACCGAGTCATGGTTCCTCAAGATCCAAAACTTACAACCATAAGTCTTAAAATCACATTTAAATGATAGAGTCTCTAGTGGGATAAAAATATCAATATTTACAAACCACAATTTCCAATAAGCTAATTGTTCATTTTATTGCAATTAAGAGTGTTTAAGAGTGACTAATTTGATTTTGTTTTAGATAATATGCCTATGATTTGGTAAAAGAAGGGAAGAAAAACAAGATAATTAAACTTCTAAAGGAGTGGTTTCCAATTATTATGAATTCATATGTGAGCTAACAATTACAATATTTCACCTAACCAATTTCCTTCCATGGATTTTTAATTCAATGGAATCATCATGCTTATTCTTTGAGATATTTCCAGAAACATCTTGGTTGCAAATCCTAAATTTACTTAGTAATTTTAATAGACAATTTGTAGATGTAATTAGCTACAACCATGGAAGCATTATGTCAAACACTTACAACCATAACCCTTAAGGCGATTTCACCAAAATTAACTAACATGAATCTAATATTACATAATTTCTTTTTCTTTGTCAGTAATGCCAAGAAGTGAACCTAATACATAAGTAGAACTGTCATCCATCTAGATTGTTGCATATGCAAAAATTAGGCACATAATGACTAAAAACATTTAAGAATTTTTACAAATATCTCGCAGCGATGTAGCTATAGCTATTGGGAAATTTGAACAATGGTTAGCAGTCACATAGCAAGTTGCTAGCGATTAAACTATCAAACAAGTAGTTACAAGTTTATTAAACTATCAATGTATTAACCATTGATACTTTAAAATAATAATTCCAAGTTTATACAACAGACTGGTTTCATAAAAAGAGATTACCAGGTAAATCACAGCTACAAAAAAAGGCAGCAAGAGAAACCACCAGGTAGTAGCAACAAATTTGTAAAATATAGAAGTTTCCAGAATCGGGTTCTGAAACTCTAGTTTTTGAAATCAAAGTTGGGGCGACATGGCCATAAGGTACAGATACCCCCTGAAGTTGAAATAAATCGAAACATAAACACCTAGAAATGCGATTATTTAATACCACAACCCAAAACAAATTCATACTATCTCATTTATCCCTTTTGTCAAACATATATTGTGCAAACTTATCTACAGCTGTAAAAATAGAAGGAAATAACAATTTATGCTATTAACATGTTTTCATAAAAATCATGGCAGCCTGAATGCTTCAGCCATTAAGACATGATGTAAATCAACTTGCAATGAAACTGTACAAAAAAAAAACAAACTACAGTTATTGAAAAATTCCTTCAACATCTAGTGTGTGGCATTTGATATACATCTAAGTTTCAGTCAACAATCAAATAAAAAAAAGCATATAATGAACTACGAAAAGAAACACAATATAATGTTGTCAACATACCTGGCAGTGAATTTATACAACTCAAAAAAATGGGAGTATGCTCCAGCTCCAATGAGAGTATGCTCCAGCTCCAATATCCTTACCAACTCATTGTGAACCACCTGGTTTTCCTCCCAACCATATCTAGGAAGAACTTCTCCCCCTAGAACCCCCGAGCTGCAAAAGCTCACAAACAGTACCAAAAGACAACAGTAGTGAGATTTCCAAGGCAAAATATGGAAGCAAATTTTTACTTCCTTTGAATACCTCTCATGGCCAACCTCAATAGCTATGGATCTTAGGATTTTAACAATGATTTCAGATTTATGGTGGAAGCAAATGGCTACTCTCCATATCTCTCCCTCTCACTATTTTCCTCAAGTCTCTTCCACTCTTGGCCTCCTCCTCCCCCAAGTGAGAATACATGAGACTCATATATAGGAGGAGCAACCAATTCTTGTCATAAAGGAGGAGTAATGTGAATGCACCAATTCTTGTCATAAAGGAGGAGTAATGTGAATGCATTGGATTCCATTTAGAGGAGTGTAACTTATGCCATTAAGGATATGTATGCATTAAAGAGAGCGTAAGAGGAATATTTTATGACATATTTTTAATGAGTGAAAAGGAATATGCCATTCTTCGATGAGTGCATAAAATAGAGTATAATGAATTATTTAAAAGAGAGAGAGAGAGAGTTACATAGAGCCGTGAGAGTCATGAAAGAGATGTGCGAATTAATTGACGAGATCAAATTGACTTGTAATTCCTTCTTAATAATAAGATAATAATAATATTAATGATATTGAGGATTCAATCACGATTGAACTATTAGGATTGATTAATGATAAGTTAATTTGTTTTTCTTCAACTCCACTTGATTACCAATTTATGTAAAGTGATTTACTATTTTTGGAAAGTCGTGCTTGAGATGCTGGACATGACTTTTTATTTTTAGAAAGTCATTCGAGAATTGTGAGAATGAAATTTTACTTAAGGAAATTCATCCATGAGTGGTATTTTCATTTTGGAGAATAGGGATTCCGCACCCCTATTTCATGCGTCTCCTTGCCTTAGTAGATTGAGGACTCCGTGCCCTGATCTACTCCAAAGATCTAAGATTCCACAACTTGATCTTTTTAAATATTCAGGACTCCGCGCCCTAAATATACAAGACTCCACGTCTTTATCTTTCTTGGATTTAGGACTCCATGCCCTAATTTCCATGCCCTCTCATCTACTGTGCTTTGAAACTTTGCGTTTCTCCTTATGGTACTGATTGTGAGCTTTTACCCATCTGATGGTTCCTTGGTAAGGCCTTGTTCAAAGACCTGCACACATTACAATCTCATAGATCAAAGGAATCAAATGAATTTCATAATGAAATTAACTTAATCACATTTTACCGAGAATGATGCATGACTTCCACAGTCATTTTGAAGAAATGACTTCCACAGTCATTCATAATTGAACATCCTTGTTGGAAAATGACCAGGTACTCTACCACATCCTGCTTAGTACAATATTAGACATATATAATCACACAAATCATGTATCATCCATAAATCATAATTAACCATCTATTCCGCATAACCATGAGAATCCATGGGTATATGTGTCTCAATCTTGGATCACCATCCATGTCATACACCTGCTTCATAAATCAGATACAAACAGAAAAACATATGTATAACATTTTACTTAATCAAAACCATCTAATACAGATAATCAATGATGCCACATATAAGAGGAAATATAACTATATAAAACATTGTTCCCCAATCTAGTGATCAATCTGTCATACATAAACATAAAAGGAAATATAACTATGTATGTAAAAAATTATTCCTCAATCAAGTGATCAACCTATCATATATATAAAACCTTGATAGGAGTGAAAAAACTATACTAGAAAAATAAGACACTAATTGGGACATGTGTTAGATATGATACAACTTAAATCCACAATAGCTCAAATATGTTAGGGGAGTCCAAACCCCTTAAAAGATGGGTTTCTTGGTATATCACGTTGGAGTGGGTTCCAGACATTGTGTTGCGTACAACCGAGGGCCTTGACAGAGAAAGGGATTTAAATCTATGCCCTGCAATTGTGTCCAAGTTCTATGACACTCTTTTTGCTGCATATGAGCAACACTCTTATGCTCCAAACCATATATGGAACTGCGGTGAAACAAGTTTACATGCAAGAAGGAATTGTGGTATGCGGGTAATTTCCAGGAGAGGGAGCATAAATGTTCCTAATATTTTTCCCAAG
Organism: Pinus tabuliformis; assembly: GCA_031772625.1. Lineage (NCBI taxonomy): Eukaryota > Viridiplantae > Streptophyta > Pinopsida > Pinales > Pinaceae > Pinus > Pinus tabuliformis. Next base: position 683,396,549 of record CM062807.1, read on the forward strand.
AGTAGGGAGTGGAACACTATTCTTTGTTGTGTCAATGCAATTAGTTCTTCAATCCCAAGATTTTATTTATTCAAAAGTAAAACTCAACTAAAAAATTATATACATAATTGTGAACCAGGTGCATGCATGGCTGCACATCTCCATGCATGGACGACAAAGGAATTATTCTTGAATTGGCTTTATCACTTTGTTGCATCTGCACCAGGAGGTGTCTCGCCTAAAAATAGACACCTACTAGTTTTAGATGGCCATGGAAGCCACATGGTTGTGAAGATAATTGAAGAGGTCAACAATTTGGGCATTAACCTGTTAACATTGCCGACTCATACCACTAACATATTGCAACCCCTTGATGTTAGCGTGTTTGGTCCTTTCAAGAACTATTTCAGGGTCGAGTGAGCTTCATGGATGACAATGAATCTAGGGGTGGATGTAAAAAGGTTTCAGCTAGCTGATCTTGCAAGTAAAAAATTTAAAAGGGCTCTCACACCTTCTAATGTCAAGGATGGATTTAGGAAGACTAGTATATGGCCACTGAATGTTGATGCTCTTATGCATGATACTAGTTTTAACCAGACAGTTGATGTGGAAGGTCAAGAAGCAAAGAACTTACAAGACCATGTTGATGCCCAAGAAGATGTGGATGGGCAGGAAGATGTTGCTGCTACTGAAGGTATAATGTCCCTTTCTGAAGGGAACTTATATGGTGATGATGATGAATATGTGAGTGAGACATAGTTCAGTCATGAACCAATTTTCAATAACATGGAGGCTGTCACACCCACTGAACCACCTGCCAATTCTGCATGTGATATTCCATATGAGGCAGTTGATCGTGTGAATGACAATGCAAACTTGATTTCAAATGATAATGCAACATCATTAAACAATGAGAAATTGAGCATGCTAACCCAAGTAATCCCACCATCATGGTTGGCAAAGGCCATGATGAATATCAACACACATAATGTGTATGAGATTGTCTTTTGGATTAATCACATCATTAAGATTTGGCCGACATTTCGAAACATCTAATGTGGTTCATCATCACCTTTGCCTTTCAGAGGATGAACCACATTAGATGGTTCGAAACGACGACCAAATATTAATGATGTGATTAATCCAAAAGAAAATGTCCACATCATTATGGATCACAAAAGTCTAAGATCTAACACATAATGTGCCTTCCACCAAAGAGGAAAGCATGAACATGCCTTCAAACCCAATAAAGTTAAACACTAGAAATTGTTCATTATTTTGTGGACAATGGATCACTGGAAGGAGAGCCTGTTCAACACAAATTACCAGAGGAAGACAACAATGGGGGGTAACCAGTTGTCTCAGAGGTTGAAAGGCAAGTGTCAAGCCCTAAGGAGCATATGAAAACAAAGTAGAGAATACTTGGTGCATTCCTAAAGCTACTAGTAGAGAGAGTGAATGCCTCATCAAGGCACTTAACATCAAATTGTCTTCATGTTGATTTATGGTAGTATCATATGTGCTCTAAGTCTCAAAATTTGTAGGGAGGATTAGACACATGCATTCTCCAATACCCACAAATCGTTTTGGTAAATTCCACCTCGAGACAATTTTATTAAAATAATTAATTATTTTTAATCGGTCCCCAAGTCTAAACTTAGGAAATTAAAATAATTAATGGGTATTAATCTAAATTGTGGGTGAAACTTCTAGAAGAAGACAAAGTTCAAGTCAATATGATCCTAGCCATTGATTAGAATCTAATCTGGGCCATTCGTTCTCAATTGAAGGATTATAAGAAGGAATTCAATGGGAATTTGGAGAACACACATGACAGATACTCAATTACCCGAATAAAATCGATTTCCTCACTGGTCGAAGTTCGAAAAGAGGAAATAGATTTAGAGGGAGAGTTGTAGGTGAGGAGGAGAGAGGGTATCAACAAAAGTCGAGAGGGAGGAGCAGAAGAAGCAAAGAAGAGAAGAGACAACATAGAAGTTGTGACGTAGAGGGACAACGCAGAAGCTGAGACGCTGGGACTACGCAATCCATATGCAGAAGTTGACGTAGTGAGTAACATGGGGGGCAATAGGTCCTCTCCCGAATCATAATCTCGCCAAGAAGTGTGAGAAAGTTGTCTGTAAAATTCTCACATAGATATATTTTCTATTCTGCTGGTTGCATCTTGTACATGAGATTCTTGTTGAAGATTAATAAGGAAATCCTCATTTGCTGCACCGATTTTCCAACGTTGTGTTTTTCTGGGGACGATTGTCCAAAAATAATTGTGTCATTGTGATTATACTTGTGCTAATATTTTTCCTTGCATTTACTTTCCACAGTATTTTAATTGTGAAGGCTGCAATAGAATTTATTTTGATATTTGCCGTAGAAACACTATGAATACCTTATTTCTAAATTAATAAGTAGAAGAAATGATATCGGTCATTGCAGTTGGCTTATTCATAAATTTTCACATGGTATTAGAGCTGAGTTAGGTGTAGACTGGAAGAGCCAAGCATGGGAGAGAAGAAGGGAGTTCGAAATTACTGCATAGGCAGAAAATCGAAACCTCAGAGGAATTGCGTAGTCCAGTCTAGGAGGGGAGATTTTTTCATAAGAAAATCCCTCTCTGAGTGAGTCAACAGAGAGGAATATTTCCAGGTTGAAATTTCCAGTGACAGAGGGAGCAACGCAGAGGCTTCAGCGTATAGCAGTATTTAGGTAAAGACACAGTGTTTTCTGCAGTAGTTGCTGGGCCATAAAAAATGTCAGAGATCGATAGGAAAATAACACTAAAAAGGATGGAAAATCAAGATGTCTCCAGAATATCTTCTAGATTAGAATAAGAATTCACACATTTGTCAAGTTCAACATCAACAGATGTTTCGTATATTGATACAGGGCTTCAACTCATATGACTAGAGTACAAGAATGTTTCTCGAGCTATCAAGAATAGCAAATGTACTTCTAAATTATTATGGGAAATATAACGAAGTGTACTCCAGTAGGGAGAGGCACCATAACATTTTAGACGGAAGCAGGAACCAACATCCGAGTCGCTAACGTTTGTTGAAAAGTGTGCAACAAGAAATGCTTGTTGAGAATGCAACAAGATGATGGAGCTTAGTGGAAAGGAGTCGCCATCACTAAGTGGGCCCGCAGGCAAATTATGGCGCAAAGTATATTTTTGGATCACAGCAGGAGTGATCATAGTCTATTTTTAGACTACTAGTGAAAAATAGAAAAGTCAAATATTATTGTCTCATAATAATATTTAAACTATAAACTTTATCTTATTCTCTTGGAGCACTTCAATTTGAGCTACAGATGTGGCACATGCAGCTATCAGAAGGAAATACGCTTTCTTTGTGAGTCAATTGAGCTATTGCATGCAGGACATTAGTTAGAACTCATGTGGTTGAGTTCTGTGGAGTTGGATGAGCAGTTAATGGAGTTGTGTTTAGTTTGACTTAGTTGAACTAGTTGTATTTAGTCTAACTAATCAATAGACTAAGTGATGAGTTGTGTAAATTAGTTATTAACTAATTCACTAATTATTAACTCATAATGAAACTGAAGAATACATCGTTAACTCAGTGCATGTACAGTTCAGTGGAGACAGGTGTTAGAGGTTGAGATTGCTATCAGTTGTGCATGAGATTGTGCACATGCATGGGATTGAGTTATGCCAATGATCTCTGCGTAGTGTGGGCCAATACCAAGTAAAATATAGCTTGTACTCACGTGATTTACAGTGTGGGTTATTTTCACAAGGTAAATAGGAGTTTGGATCAGCCATTCTTATTCATTCTCAGCAGGTATTGTGCAGTGGAGGCAGGTAAGCAGCGGAGGAGATTTGGAGATCAGATTTGAGCTGTATTGTGTGTAACAGGTGGAGATAGTGCTGGATACTTGTGAGGAGTATTGTACTATGTAATGTTACATGTTCTCAATCATTAATATACAGACAGTGTGGGGTTTTTAGCTGTAAGCTTTCCCCGGGTTACATACTGTGTTAATGTGTGCATGCGATTGATGTTTCATTGTTTTTGATGCTGCTAAATTGATGATCAACGTAGAGGAGGTTATGTGTTATGCATGTATTCCGCAATAGTGTATAATCGGGATAATCTCTGTTGAATATGTGTTTATTATTCAAAATTTCTACAATGTTATGCATGTGCCCGGGTTAGGAATGAATATGATTTCATTGTCCCAGTTACAGGACAAGGGATACGATGTATACTTTATTAGAAGGAAAATATATGTCAAACATTCAAGCTAGAAGAAGAAGAGACAAATTGGAACTCGAAGCAACAAACTGTATAGATTGTAGCTCAAGTCTCCAATGACATTGATAGGAAACAATCTTAATGGTGAAAAGGACTCGAATGAGTTATGACACAAGCGAATGGGACACTTACACCACATAGCACTGAGGATGCTTAGAGAGACTATGATAGGAGTTCCAGTCCTTAGTACTAAGCATGATGATATATGCAGAGGATGCGTACTAGGGATGTGCTCTAAAGAAGCTTTTCCCAGGAGTAAAAACAAAGTAGAAGGCATATTGGGTTTGATACTCTCAAATATATGTGGTCCAATGTCCACAAGAGCTCTTAGTGGTGGTGAATACTTCATCACCCTTATTGATGATCACTCCATAAAAACCTGGATCTATTTCTTAAAGACGAAGGATGAGGTCTTCGATCGGTTCAGAGAGTTTAAGGCTCTCGTTGAGAACATGATAGGGAAAAAGATAAAGGTATTGTGTTCAGGTAATGGTTGAGAATATACAGAAAAAGACTTCACATATTTCTGTGCAAAGGAGGCATCAAAAGAGAATGGAAAACTCCCTATATTCCGGCGTAGAATGGAGTTGTAGAGGGCAAGAATAGAACTATTGTTGGAGCAGAAAAGGTTATGTTGTATGATCAGAATCTACCTCGGTTCTTATGGGAAGAAGCTTGCAACACGACAGTGTATATTCAAAATAGAACTCTTCATAGAGCATTGTGGAAGAAAACAGCCAAAGGAGTCTTTACAGGGAAGAAGCCGGAAGTCAGTCATCTCAGAACATTTGGAAGTGTGGCATATTGTCACATTCCAGATGAGAAGCGTAGTAAACTGGATCAGACAACATAAAAGGGGTACCTCATAGGATATAGTGAGACCTCAAAGGCATACCGAATCTACATTCCTAACAGCAGGAAGATTGTAGTAAGAAAAGATGCGAAGTTCATGGAGGATAGAGCCTTTAGGAAATCCCGAAAGATGCCAATAGAAGATCAGCTAGTAGATGTTCCTTTAGTCCAATAGTAGCAGGGGCGACTAGGAGGACAAACACCTAGAACAAGCACAGTGACCAGCACTAGCATTTCCTCAGAAGAAGGAAATCCAAGTAGTTCTCAACAGATGGAACAACATGAACAAGAGGGGGATTTGATCGAGCCTCCCACCACTAGTGGAAGAACCAGTCGAGAAGCACAAAAGACATTGAGGGATGTAGAGTAGTTTGTCAAAGCTCCTAGAACCGAGAAGAGGCAATGCACACAACCTGACAGATACAAAATTGGTAGCACAGGTTGAAGAACCCTCTACCTTTCAGGAAGTTGTACAACACCAAGTGTGGGTTGATGCCATGGTAGAAGAGTATAGTTCTATCATGACGAATGATGTCTTGGAAGTGGTACCTAGACTAGAGGATAGATCAATTGTAGGATCAAGATGGATCTACATGATCAAGTATGCTACAGATGGAAATATAGAAAAGTACAAGTATAGGTTTGTGGAAAAGGGATATGCACATAAAGAGGAATAGACTATGAGGAGACCTTCGGCCCAGTAGCCAGATATACCTCTTTTGGATCCATTATATTCCCAGTAGCTCAAATGGGATGGGAGATTCACCAGATGGATGTCAAGACAACATTCTTGAATGGGGTGATAAAAGAAGAGGTGTATATAAAACAACTCGAAGGCATCGAAACAGATGAAAAGAAAACTCATGTATGCAGGTTAAAGAAAGCCCTGTATGGGCTCAAGCAGGCACCCATAGCATAGTATGGTCGGATTGATAGTTGCTTGCACCAGTTAGGATTCATCAAAAGTGACGCTGATCCTAATATCTACTATCTAATGGTGGATAATGAGCCACTTATTCTGGTATTATATGTGGATGACTTGTTTCTAACAGGTTCATCTAGGCTCATAAAGGACTGCAATAAGAATCTTGAAGCAGAATTTGACATGAAGGATATGGGGTTGATGCATTATTTTCTAGGGTTGGAAGTTTGACAGAAGAATGGGGAGATCTTCCTTGGGCAAGGAAGATATGCTACAAAAATTCTGAAGAGATTTAGAATGCATGATTATCGGCCCATGGCTACACCCATGATCACCAATTGGAAGAAAATAGATGCATCAAGAGACAAGAAGGTGGACCCCACCTTATATAGACAACTCAATGGGTCACTCATCTATCTAGTCAACACTAGGCCAGACATTTGCTTCACTGTCAACACCCTTAGTCAGTGCATGGTGGAATCGAAAAGGGTGCATTGGGCAGCAGCTAAGCACATTCTTAGATATGTGCATGGAAAAGTCAGATATGGGTTGAAATACACCAGAGAATATGACATCAGATTGAATGGATTCACAGATGCAGACTGGTCAGGTAGTTTAGTAGACTAGAAGAGCACCTCTGGGTATTTCTTCAGTGTTGGATCAGGAATGATCTGTTGGTGCAACAAGAAGCACAAATCAATAGCTTTGAGCTCAACAGAAGCAAAATATATGGCAGCCAACATAGCTACGTGCGAAGCTATATGGCTTAGAAAAATGCTTGTGAGTTTGTTCAAGAAAAGGTTGGAGGTGAAGAATATTTTTTGCGATAATCAAAGTTGCATTAAACTCTATGAGAATCTAGTATTTCATGATCCGTCGAAACATATTGATATCATATGTCACTTTATCAAAGACTATGTTCAATGTGGGGCAGTATAGTTGTAGTATGTCTTCACAGGAAATAAGGTAGCATACGTACTCACTAAAGCTCTAGGAAGAGCTAAGTTCATCAAGTTCAGAGAGCAGATGGGTATGGTAGAGAATCTGTTTCGGTAGTGGAAACATGTTGTTTCTCAGTTGTAGTACAGATGCAGTGTTGGCAGTGGCAGGGTCAACAACAATACATATGAAACACTTGTGCAGTAGTTGGTGGGAAGTGATGTCATACATCAACAACGTAGAGGTAGATGATATAGAACAAGGAAATGTTTCAGTAGTGTTAGCGCTTGAAATTTCACCTCAGGTTGAGAAAGGTAAACCTCAAGGCTACATCAAACCATTCAGCCTCGTAGCTAGCCCTACGGGGCAGGAGAAGGCTCTCTCCGGTCAATCTCGGTAGATCTTCAATGGGATGAGATGACCAACAAGGTAACACTGATATTAGGCTAGTAAACTGATTTAAAAGGTTGATTTGGGGTTTTTTGGGTTTTTTGGTGGCAGATTGAGGAGCTGCAATTTAGGGTGCGGGGATTGGACACAGTTTTTGCAGGGGGTCTTTGGGGCGAGGTAGGAGCCTGTATTGATGTCTTTAGCTGAAGTGGATGATTAGGAAAGGAAGATAAGAAAGTTAAAGAGAGCAAACAATAAATTTGAATTCTCTTTAGACAGAAGAAAAAATTGAAATTAAACAAATTTAAAAGCAGAGCATGGCTAGCATGAATTCATACTTTAACACTTCATTTGTTTAATGTGCAGCAGTAAAGAAAGGAAATGAATCACATAACAAAGCTTACAAGAATATGAAGAAACACACCATCAACACATGAGTCCACAAGAATCCCAAAGATGATTGCAAAACCCTGGTCTTCCTTAGCAAAAAATTGCAGAGATACAAGTGAAATAATACAATGATAGCTTCTCCCTCAAGAGTCCAACCATGAAAATGAGAAAGAAAGTACATAATATAGATGATCTAACCTCTTTCCCTGCCTCCATGGGTCGAGCTCACCATCCTAGGAGCTGTTTGAACCACTTCTAAACTAAGCACTAGAAAATAGGCAGTCAAAACAACTTGCCTCTATAAACTTGGAAACCAGTTCATACATTCAATTTTTACCCTTTACATGAAAGAAACTTCTAGAAGAGTTAAACAAGAGTAAAAGTATCCAAAAAGTGTCATAATTACATCCAAGAGGACCACCATCCACCTCAAAAAGTCAAACTGGAGCCAAACTGCGTTTTCTGGGCTGAACTGGTCAAATCTGGCACAATTTCCTCAACGGGTCGCGCACATTTCCTCAACGGGTCGCGCACTTTGGAGCTCTGTTTGGAGGCCTTCCCGGTGTCAATGAGGTGTAGGATAGCTCATTGGAAAGGTCTCTGAGTCTACTTTCCAACCCAACTGGAATTTTTGGATTTGGAGGTCATTTGCCCAATCAAAAGTCAATTCTCCCAAGACTGCTTTTGCAACTCAAAAAAGGGGCAGAAAATCAAATTTTGCCTGTATTTTGACCTTTTGGAGGCCCAAAACTCCATAAAAACTCAAGTCCATCCATAGGCATGTGTAACTTTGCATGACAAATCTAGAAATGTTGAGTTTTTGCCAAACGGAGCTACGATGACACCGTTGAGAAGCCAAAACCTGTAAATTTCCCAAAAATACAAAAAATACCCAAAATTCTCAATTTTTTTTGGGATTTGTGCTGTAGTTGATGCTAGTGAGTGCCATGATCTCTAAGGGATGCCTCAGCCAATATAGGGAGTGGATTGGTCTTCTTGCTCCGCTTAAGAGCCTCGGACAACCTCCTTTGGAACATTTTCATCTTGGCTTTGCATACATGCATTCTTGCCCAATAGTGATTCTTCATGTTTCTCAACAACTTTTTCTCTTGGTTGGCCTTAGCCAATAGCCTCTCCAAGTGGGCATTCTCCTGAATGAGCAGTGACTCTCGGTCAGCAGGCAATGGATCACCGGGTCTTCTACGGTTCAAGACTCGGTCACTACGAATCCTCTATAGCTCATCAAGTGCTTTCTCATCCTCCAATTGTTTGTTCCGCTGCTCTAGGTAAGTAATAGTACATTGGGCACCCTCAAGTCTCCTCTGTAAAACATCATTTTCAGCCCTGAGATGCTGAATGATCTCCTTCGCCTCTTGGCTAGGAGAACTGACCTCAAGATCAATCACCGGATCCTCATGAATCATGGGCTCTTTGCCCCTCTGTAGAACCTGTGCTGGTGAAGAAAGCGAGGCCCCTTCCACCTGATGTGGAGATAACACTCGCTGAGCTGAAGATGAAGGCGAGACCCCTTCCACCTGCTGTGGAGATAGTACCCACCTAGCTGCTGCAAATAAGACCCTTGGGCCTTTCTGATAAGTGACCAAAGGAGTGGAGCTGACATGTCTGGTCTCAAGAATATCATGCTACTGTGATGGCCTTCCCTCCTCATGAACAACCTCAGGGGGTGAAAGGGATAACCTTGAGAGCAGAAAAACAAAACCCTATCTCTACTTGCATTTTGACATTTTTAAAGCAAATATACATGAACTTCTCATTTCAACTTGATGGCATTAAAACACATTTCCCATGCTCATTTTTCTCTATCAAGCAAAATACTTTGATGATCAGAGGCCTACCTACAACCTTGAAGAGATTTGGGGTCATTTGGCAGCTTACTGGCAAATTTTTGTGGAGAAATCCCCAACGGGTCGCGCACGTTGATTTTTTGAACTGCAGAAGAGCTCTCAACGGGTCGCGCACCACCCAACGGGTCGCACTTTTGCAGGAGGCTTTTGGAGGCCTTCCCGGTGTCGAAATTGGGCGCACAATAGCTCGTTGGAAAGGTCTTTGAGTCTACTTTCCAATACAATTGTAATTTTTCAATTTGGAGTTGATTTGACCTGTAAAAAATCAAATCTCCCAAGACTGGTCAAAAAGTGCCAAATGAGGCTGCCTCAAGGAAGAGTGCTGTTGCAGTCAACTTTTGAATGCCTCCTCAACCCCAAATTGAGACCATGATAGCTCATTGGAAAGATATTTGTGTTTAGTTATCATTTTACCCATCAAGAAAATCATTTGGCCAACCAAGCTAGGAGAAAACTTAATTTTCCCAAGGTCACTTCAGAGGTGTCTTTGATTCTCCTGAGGCAACGATATTCTTGACATTTCTCTCAAACAATGACACCTGTGCAAAAAGTGAAGGAGGTTTTTCTTCTTTGGCATGTTCTGGACAAAAACCTCTCTCAGTTTTCAAAATTCATCTTTGATTGCTCTGAAACATCATTTGAGTGAAACTTGTCCCGATGTGTGAAACAAGGAATTTCGTCGAAATGAAGCGAAATGAAGGGGATAGGGGGCTTCTAAATTCTTGAGGAAATTTTTGGGAGTGGGGAGGGATGTTAGGAAACAGGGGAAAGTGGAATATCAGAGATTGAGCGAGGGGAAGGGGTCCAAAAGGGAAAAACACAGGCCCAACCTAGAAAATTGCCAGGTTGTAGCTAGAAACTAGGGTTTGTGCAAAAATGATGAATTTGGCGGATCTAAGGGATGGGAAGTGTTTGATAAGGTACTTTAAGGATAGGGGAAGGTGTATGAACATTTGGATACAAGTTTTGCCGATGATTTGACCGTCCAAGAGAAATTGCCTTCAAAACCCTAGGAGAGGGAAATGACCTTACCTAGGCACAACTGAAGCATGAATAAGGTGTAAAATGACTCATTTGACACTGACATGATAATGAAAACCCTCTGAATGATGATAGGCTCAGCTGAGTGATGACATGGACTGACATTCGGGCAACTTTGAAAGGAGTGAAAACAAACCCTATACCTAATGCCTAGTGACCAAATTTTGCTTGAAAACTCACTGAAATGACAAAATTTGACCATGACACTCTGAGATCACTTTATAAGAGCATATTTGATCACTGGAGGAAGGCTGGAAAGACTGACACTAACATTGGCTCCAATGGGGATGGTAGCTCCTTGGAGGTACCAAGAACCTCAGACCTCTGGGAGAGCAGGCCAGTGCTTGCAACCATTGGGCGATGGAGTCAACTTATTCACATGTGACCAACTTGAACACAACTTTATTTGACTTGGAAAATTGACTGAAATTCAAGACTATCTTGGACACTAACTCACTAACTCTATACAGAAAATGAACTGACATGAAACAACTTGTAAAACTCACTCCAACTGATCACCATTTTCAGAATTATAGCCTTCACCGCGGGCCCCAAACTGAAGATGGAAATCAACTTCACACTTGCTGCAGAAAGAAAATGAAATGGTATTTACAATGAGAGTGATTAGAGCAGAAAATGCTCAAGCATGATACCTTTTGAGCAGCCGGCCATTCACCGACCCTCCAAGACATTCATCACCGTTCATTTCTTTGAGAAGGAAAGCATTTGGACCACGATATGCTGCAATTTTGTAAGGACCCTTCCAAAAGTTGTCGAATTTTCCATGCTTCCCTTTATCTTCATTGCGGGCATCCCATCGTAACACAACATCATCAATCTGAAACTCATCTGCTTTGGCCTTTTTGTCATAGATTTTCTTTATGCGCTCCTACAACTTAAGGGAATTCTGGTGAACCTCTTCTCGTGTCTGCTGTAAATGAATCATTTGACTGATCCGTCATTGCATAGGATCCTCCTCACCACTAGCTTCTTGAAACAACTTGGCCACTGGGACACTAAGTGAAGTAGGAAACACTGCATCTACTCCGTAAACAATTTCAAAAGGTGAAATACCAATTGACTTCTTTTGACTTACCCGATCAGCCCATAGTGCATTTATTAACTTCTTATGCCAGCGCTTCTTGTTTATTTCCAGCAATTTTTTTATAATGTTCACTAGAGATTTGTTTGAAGATTCGGCCAGCCCATTACCTTGCGGATGATAAGCGGTTGAATGCCCCAAGCTGATGTTATATTTATAGCAAAAATCAACCAACTTCTTTGATTTGAATGCAGCTGCATTGTCAGTAATCAACTTTTGTGGACAGCCAAAACGTGATAAGATATTATTTTCAAGAAAAGAAATAATTACCAAATATGTGGCCTGCCGGGTGGGAATGGCTTCAATCCATTTTGTAAAGTAATCTGTAGCCATCAAGATCCATCGATGCTGCTCGGAAGATGCTGGGTGGATTTCACCAATAAAATCCAAGCCCCACTGCTGAAATGGTGCACTGATTTCCACCGGTTTGAGAGGCAATGGCTGTAATTTCTGTTTTCCTTAAAAAATTTGACATTCATGACAGCTCTTTACCGCTTTATATACATCAGAAAATAAAGAAGGCCAATAGAAACCAACTCTCAAGATCTTATTAGCCGTGGTCTTCCAAAATAAGTGACCCCCACAGTCACCTTTATGGAAATCATCTACTGTTGTTTTAGCTTCCTCTTCGACTAAGCAGTTCAGCAAGATGCCACCGGGATCCTTCCAATAAAGTGCAGATTTGATAATGCAAAATTTAGCAGCCTTTAGATTCAATGTTCTAGCTTTGTTCCTAGGCATTCCAGGAGGTGCAGATAAGTTTTGAAGCACATAAACTATATCAGCATACCAAGGAGAAGACACAAAGATATCGGACACCTGTAGAACTGAATTTTCTTCATCTTCATCGGACAAGGCAGCAATCAGATTTATATCAAGGACATGAAGGTTTGCTTCAGCCATCAACTTAGCTAGGCCTTGACCCTTAATCAACTTGGTAGGCTTAATTTCAACATCATATTCTAAGAGTGCAGCAATCCACTTACCCCTTCTTCCTTCCGGTTCCGTTAGCACTAAAACATCCTTCACAGCTGCATTGGGAACATATGCTAAAACATGAGAATTCAATATGTAAACTTGGAAATCTTTCAATGCTTTGATCAGGGCCAATGCTTGCTTCTCAATGATATTATAGTTCAGCGCTCCGTCCCTTATGATGCGGCTGAAAAAAGCTATGGGCCTCTCAACTCCGTCTCTCTTTTGCATTAACACAACTGCCAATGTATGCTCGGAAGCAAATGAAAACAAAATGAAATCTTGTGTATAATCTGGGCTGATCAAAGTTGGGGCTGAAGATAAGATTACCTTTATCAAATTAAAAGATTTCACCGCCTCTTCGGTCCATTTGAGCTCGCTGTCCTTCTTCAGCATATTTGTTATCTCTCTGAGATGTTCAACAAGATTGGGAATGAAACGACGCAGAAAATTCAACTTACCATTAAAGGACTGAATTTCTTTCTTGCTACGGGGCTGTTCCAATTGCTGAATTGCTTCCACTCGTGCAGGGTCTATATGAATGCCATCTTTAGAAATGATATGGCCCAGCAGCTTGCCTTCACTCATAGCAAAAAGACTCTTCTTCCGATTCAATGAGATGCCATATTTTCTGCACTTTTCAAACACCTTGGTCAAATGAAACAAATGCTCTTCATCTGATTTAGAAAACACGGTCAAATCATCAAGATAAACAACTAAAAAGACATCCTTCTCATTTGCAAAGGCCATGTCCATTGCCCGCTGAAATGTGGCACCCGCATTCTTCAATCCAAACGGCATCTTGGCATAATGAAATGTACCCCATGGAGTAGTAAATGCTGTCTTGTCACGGTCATCTTCGTGCACGAAAATCTGATTATATCCGGAGTAACCATCAAGTAATGACATCCAGATGCCCCCACAACCCGCTGCAATATGTGGTCCATCTTGGGTAGTGGATAATTGTCCTTTAATGACACTTTGTTCAGATTTCTAAAGTCTATACACAAGCGAATCTCACCGGTTTTCTTCCTCACGGGCACCAAGTTTGAGATCCAATCGGAAAACCGGATTGGCACTATGATTCCGGACTTATACAACCTGTTGACTTCCTTCTCAATCAATGGCAGCAATTTAGGATTAATTCTTCTCAACTTTTGCCGGAAAGGCTTTTGATTTGGCTTTATAGGAATGGTATGCTGAATAATGCTTGTGTCATAAGTTTTCAATTCTGAATAATCCCATGCAAAAACATTAGAATACAGAGACAATAATCTGATATACTCTTGCTTTACCTTAGGTGGCAATGCCTTTGAAAGCTTCACCATCTTTGGATTTTCAGCTGTTCCAAGATTCACATCTTCAACTCCTTCAGCTATTGGCCTCAAAGTTGGCTTGCGGGCCACATCATCCTGATCAAACAATTCCTCCAAAGGAATCAATCCTTTTGGAATGTGATTGTCCTTGAGCTGCAATACATCCATCTGATTCACTCCTTCAGCTTCAGATGTCTTCGAACTTACCCTTAATTTGCAGAAAATCTTCAATTTCTTCGTCATCTTGGAACACTTGCCAACACCTTTGGTTATCTGGAATTGTAGGACGATGCTTCACGTATATCTCAAACTTATTGCTGGAATTCATGGGTATTTTCAGATTACTTGCTGCCTTAGCCAATGCATCCGCAACACCATTTTGGATCCGGGGCACACATGTCAAAGTATGTTCAGAAAATCTTTTCAAGATATCTAAAACAGCATTTCTATAAGCTCTCATGCGAGGATGTTTGGCCTGAAATTCACCTTTCACTTGCTTAATAACTAATTCGGAGTCGCCATATACCGCTATCTTCTTTGCCTTCAACTTCCGAAGGATTTTCAGACCAGCAATAAGAGCTTCATATTCCGCCTCATTATTGGAACAATCAAATGCCAATTTGTAAGAACATACCCGTACCTTGCTTGGAACTTGATCTTGGGCTGAGAATGGACTTCGAATCCACACACCGATACCAGCACCATCGCTGCCCACTGCACCATCAAAATCCATGGTCCAAAGACCCTCTTCATCGTCTTCTAGGTGCTGAAAGTCTGATTTTGATTCATGTTCTGCTTGCTGCCCATTTATTTCTGCAATTGGCCTTATGACAACAGACCTTTCTTCACTTTCCTTTTTCAAAACATCTCTGAAATTTTCTGAAATGTCTGGTATATCTTCTACTTGAACTAACTGACTATCTACCTCATTGAAATTTTCAGCAAACAAAACGAAAGATTCTAAATCTGTTTGTACATAATTTACAGGATGATTTACGGGCTTTTCCTTACTAGTGATCATGTATTTCATCTTTTGTTCCCGATATAACTTCCTCATTTGACCGAAAACTGGAATTGTAGCATATGAAAAATCAAGCTGAATTGTACCTTTGAGTTTGGCTCCCCATGACCTCGACAACAACATGCCAAACCGCGGAGGAATATCCGCCACCACCACATCCATCAAAACATTCTTCGCTGGAATTTGATCTAGACTCACCACTAAGTCTTTGATCAAACCAATACATCTTACCCGGCTGGAATCAAATGAATACAGATCATGATACTTTCTAGTGATGTCAAGTCCCAGCTTCTCCATGATTGTTTTTGGCATCAAATTATGTGAAGCTCCCGAGTCAAACATGGCATTGTGCAACACAAACTCATGCAAACGCAAACTGATATAAAATGGAGGAATATCACTCTCGGGAGACTCACCATTCAAAGCTGGCCCAAAGATCAATTCCAGCTGATCATCTTGTACATTCACCATGTCAAGCATTGGATCAACATTCAGCAACTTGGAAATTTGGCCTCGGTAAGTGGCATTCTTCATGACCTCCGTCAAAGGAATAGATATCTTCAACTTTGCAATCTCATTCTCCAAACTGAAAACTGGAAACTTCTCACCTTCTTTTGCCGGATTATCTCTTTTCTCAACTTTATCCTTTGGTGCATTTGATGGCTGGTCAATTTTAGCTGCCGATGATGTTTGAGTTGATGATGGACCGGCTATATCTTTACCTTTTGAAGAAACCGAATCATTCTTTGCTGCAATGTCTTTCTTCTTCTGCACGGGATTTATAGGAATAGCTCGGCCTCTCAATTGCCTTTGCTGTCCTTGCTGAGCTGATAATGCATTCAAGTACCCTCTTTGATATTCTTCAAATTCTTCTTCAAGTATCATATCATTTGACAAAATATAATGCTCATCTTGGGGAAAGACAGAATTACTCACCAACTCATCTTCTTCCGTGATATATGTAGGCATATCATCAGGGGTGAAGAAATGATTTTCCTCGCCAACATTATCACCCTCATCTTCAGACTCTTGACTAACAAAATTCTGCTGAAAAGGTGGTTTCATTTGCTGCTGAGGTGCTGTGTCTTGTGCCTTTGTTTCACGCTGCTTGATCCTGTATTGTTGCTGCTGTTGACCTCTGAAATTAGGATTACGAATCTGAGGCTCCGGCTTATCAAGGGTGATCTTTTCAAGTGTCCTCTTTATCTGTTCAACATCACGATGTAACTGATTTGAAGTGGAGGCTTCCTCCTTGATTGTAACCCGCTTTTCTGCCTTCATCCTTGCTCTTTTATCATTCAAATTTGCCTCAACACTGACAACAATTTTCTGCATCTCTTCCAATGTAGGTGGATCTCTGTCTCTCAATGAATAAGCCATCTCCGGATCAAAACCATCCGGGAACTTAAGAAGAGCTGATTTTCTAGATGGCCTGAAATCATCGGGAATAAAATTATAAACTGTATTGAATCTGATTATGTAATCTTGAACAGACTCACCGGGATTACGCTTGAGGTTGTTATATTCGGCATTGATTTGAAGCGGATCCTTTCTGATTTCCCACCGATCTAAGAATTGATTTTGAAGTGCCTCCAAAGTAGTGATGCTATTGGCTGTCAACCCTCTGAACCATTTTCTAACTTCTCCTGCAAATGTTTGCACGAATAACCGCATGGTAACATCTTCTTCATCTAACTCATATAGATCAAAAAATGTGGTCATCTTATCGATATGTTGCTGAGCTGTAATACTTTGTGGAGTACCATCAAACATGGGAATTTTACTTTGGTAATCAGCTGGCATATCATGAAGATTTGCAGGTAAACCAATGGGGCAAACCGGGCAGCCATTGCTCTAGGTGGGGGAGTAGGATGTGTATGAAGTGGAGGAGCTGTGATAGCAGGGATAATTATAAGAGGAGGTGTAGTTTGTGGAGTTGGAGGAGTGGGAGGTGTGGGAGACGAAGGAGGAGAACCGGCTGCTGATTCAGGATAGGTGATTATAGGTGAAACTGCCACATAAGGATGGTAAGATTCTTCGTGAGCCATGATAGTAGATCCAATGTGATCAGAGATACTCTCAACAAAATCAGCAAGGGTAGTAGCTTGAACACTTGACTGAAGATGTCTTAAAATGAAATTTTCAACCAATTTATTATGTCTCTCAAACTCAATAACAGGTGCAAAATCAGGGTCAAGAACTAGAGAATCGAGCGCACTTTCAAACTTAGCTTTAAACAGAGACAACTCAAAGCTTTCATCAAAATCTAAATCTTCAAGATAATCAAAAATAGCTGGGCATGAATGAGATCTGGAAATGGGTCTAGGATCTGTAGCCAGCTTGTTTTTTCAAAATAACTAGGAAAGAAAAAGCATTCAGCCTGTGAAAACTCTCAACCTATCATCCACGGCTCAGAGTTAACAAATACATGGGGATAATATGTCAAAGAAGCGCTATGCTCACAAGCTCACGGAGATTGACTGAAGCAGCGTTTATCTACTTGCGCTGATGTAAAACAAGAGCGTTTTCGAAGGCTACCTGGCATAACTTCAGGCTCCGTCTAAGACTTATGAAATAACACGTCTATGAACAAGAAATTAGATGTTCTCCCCAGTATGGTCGCCAGTATGTTAGCACTTGAAATTTCACCTCAGGCTGAAAAGGCAAATCTCAAAGCTACATCAAACCATTCAGCCTCGTAGCTAGCCC
Source organism: Pinus tabuliformis (assembly GCA_031772625.1). Lineage (NCBI taxonomy): Eukaryota > Viridiplantae > Streptophyta > Pinopsida > Pinales > Pinaceae > Pinus > Pinus tabuliformis. Next base: position 683,414,345 of record CM062807.1, read on the forward strand.
TACGGGGCAGGAGAAGGCTCTCTCCGGTCAATCTCGGTAGATCTTCAATGGGATGAGATGACCAACAAGGTAACACTAATATTAGGCTAGTAAACTGATTTAAAAGGTTGATTTGGGGTTTTTTGGGTTTTTTGGTGGCAGATTGAGGAGCTGCAATTTAGGGTGCGGGGATTGGACACAATTTCTGCAGGGGGGTCTTTGGGGCGAGGTAGGAGCCTGTATTGATGTCTTTAGCTGAAGTGGATGATTAGGAAAGGAAGATAAGAAAGCTAAAGAGAGCAAACAATAAATTTGAATTCTCTTTAGACAGAAGAAAACATTGAAATTAAACAAATTTAAAAGCAGAGCATGGCTAGCATGAATTCATACTTTAACACTTCATTTGTTTAATGTGCAGCAGTAAAGAAAGGAAATGAATCACATAACAAAGCTTACAAGAATATGAAGAAACACACCATCAACACATGAGTCCACAAGAATCCCAAAGATGACTGCAAAACCCTGGTCTTCCTTAGCAAAAAATTGCAGAGATACAAGTGAAATAATACAATGATAGCTTCTCCCTCAAGAGTCCAACCATGAAAATGAGCAAGAAAGTACATAATATAGATGATCTAACCTCTTTCCCTGCCTCCATGGGTCGAGCTCACTATCCTAGGAGCTGTTTGAACCACTTCTAAACTAAGCACTAGAAAATAGGCAGTCAAAACAACTTGCCTCTATAAACTTGGAAACCAGTTCATACATTCAATTTTTACCCTTTACATTAAAGAAACTTCTAGAAGAGTTAAACAAGAGTAAAAGTATCCAAAAAGTGTCATAATTACATCCAAGAGGACCACCATCCACCTCAAAAAGTCAAACTGGAGCCAAACTGCGTTTTCTGGGCTGAACTGGTCAAATCTGGCACAATTTCCTCAACGGGTCGCGCACATTTCCTCAACGGGTCACGCACTTTGGAGCTCTGTTTGGAGGCCTTCCCGGTGTCAACGAGGTGCAGGATAGCTCATTGGAAAGGTCTCTAAGTCTACTTTCCAACGCAACTGGAATTTTTGGATTTGGAGGTCATTTGCCCAGTCAAAAGTCAATTCTCCCAAGACTGCTTCTGCAACTCAAAAAAGGGGCAGAAAGTCAAATTTTGCCTGTATTTTGACCTTTTGGAGGCCCAAAACTCCATAAAAACTCAAGTCCATCCATAGGCATGTGTAACTTTGCATGACAAATCTAGAAATGTTGAGTTTTTGCCAAACGGAGCTATGATGACAAAGGGTCTCACCGGGGGTGAGACCCGTTGAAAAGCCAAAACCTGTAAATTTCCCAAAAATACCAAAATTACCCAAAATTCTCAAAATTTTTTGGGATTTGTGCTGTAGTTGATGCTAGTGAGTGCCATGATCTCTGAGGGATGCCTCAGCCAATATACGGAGTGGATTGGTCTTCTTGCTCCGCTTAAGAGCCTCGGACAACCTCCTTTGGAACATTTTCATCTTGGCTTTGCATACATGCATTCTTGCCCAATAGTGATTCTTCATGTTTCTCAACAACTTTTTCTCTTGGTTGGCCTTAGCCAATAGCCTCTCCAAGTGGGAATTCTCCTGAATGAGCAGTGACTCTCGGTCAGCAGGCAATGGATCACCGGGTCTTCTACGGTTCAAGACTCGGTCACTACGAATCCTCTATAGCTCATCAAGTGCTTTCTCATCCTCCAATTGTTTGTTCCGCTGCTCTAGGTAAGTAATAGTCCATTGGGCACCCTCAAGTCTCCTTTGTAAAACATCATTTTCAGCCCTGAGATGCTGAATGATCTCCTTTGCCTCTTGGCTAGGAGAACTGACCTCAAGATCAATCACCGGATCCTCATGAATCATGGGCTCTTTGCCCCTCTGTAGAACCTGTGCTGGTGAAGAAAGCGAGGCCCCTTCCACCTGATGTGGAGATAACACTCGCTGAGCTGAAGATGAAGGCGAGACCCCTTCCACCTACTGTGGAGATAGTACCCACCTAGCTGCTGCAAATAAGGCCCTTGGGCCTTTCTGATAAGTGACCAAAGGAGTGGAGCTGACATGTCTGGTCTCAAGAATATCATGCTACTGTGATGGCCTTCCCTCCTCATGAACAACCTCAGGGGGTGAAAGGGATAACCTTGAGAGCAGAAAAACAAAACCCTATCTCTACTTGCATTTTGACATTTTTAAAGAAAATATACATGAACTTCTCATTTCAACTTGATGGCATTAAAACACATTTCCCATGCTCATTTTTCTCTATCAAGCAAAATAATTTGATGATCAGAGGCCTACCTACAACCTTGAAGAGATTTGGGGTCATTTGGCAGCTTACTGGCAAATTTCTGTGGAGAAATCCCAAACGGGTCGCGCCCCTCCCAACGGGTCGCGCACGTTGATTTTTTGAACTGCAGAAGAGCTCTCAATGGGTCCCGCACCACCCAACGGGTCGCACTTTTGCAGGAGGCTTTTGGAGGCCTTCCCGGTGTCGGAATTAGGCGCACAATAGCTCGTTGGAAAGGTAATTGAGTCTACGTTCCAACCCAATTGGAATATTTCAATTTGGAGTTGATTTGACCTGTCAAAAATCAAATCTCCCAAGACTAGTCAAAAAGTGCCAAATGAGGCTGCCTCAAGGAAGAGTGCTGTTGCAGTCAACTTTTGAATGCCTTCCTCAACCCCAAATTGAGCCCATGATAGCTCATTGGAAAGCTATTTTTGTTTAGTTATCATTTTACCCATCAAGAAAATCATTTGGCCAACCAAGCTAGGAGAAAACTTGATTTTCCCAAGGTCACTTCAGAGGTGTCTTTGATTCTCCTGAGGCAACGGTATTCTTGACATTTCTCTCAAACAATGACACCTGTGCAAAACGTGAAGGAGGTTTTTCTTCTTTGGCATGTTCTGGACAAAAACCTCTCTCAGTTTTCCAAAATTCATCTTTGATTGCTCTGAAACATCATTTGAATGAAACTTGTCCCGATGTGTGAAACAAGGAATTTCGTCGAAATGAAGCGAAATGAAGGGGATAGGGGGCTTCTAAATTCTTGAGGAAATTTTTGGGAGTGGGGAGGGATGTTAGGAAATAGGGGAAAGTGGAATATCAGAGATTGAGCGAGGGGAAGGGGTCCAAAAGGGTAAAACACAGGCCCAACCTATAAAATTGCCAGGTTGTAGCTAGAAACTAGGGTTTGTGCAAAAATGATGAATTTGGCGGATCTAAGAGATGGGAAGTGTTTGATAAGGTACTTTAAGGATAGGGGAAGGTGTATGAACATCTGGATACAAGTTTTGTCGATGATTTGACCGTCCAAGAGAAATTGCCTTCAAAACCCTAGGAGAGGGAAATGACCTTACCTAGGCACAACTGAAGCATGAATAAGGTGTAAAATGACTCATTTGACACTGACATGATAATGACAACCCTCTGAATGATGATAGGCTCAGCTAAGTGATGACATGGACTGACATTCGGGCAACTTTGAAAGGAGTGAAAACAAACCCTATACCTAATGCCTAGTGACCAAATTTTGCTTGAAAACTCACTGAAATGACAAAATTTGACCATGACACTCTGAGATCACTTTATAAGAGCATATTTGATCACTGGAGGAAGGCTGGAAAGACTGACACTAACAAGTAGGTTCCATTGTTAGAGCACATTCCTTGCTAAGAATGAGTGTTTATTTCTGGTAGCATCGGATGTGCTATAAGTCTCAAAATTTGTAGGGAGTCTTAGACACATGCATTCTCCAATACCCAGAAATCGTTTTGGGAAATTCCACCCGAAGATAGTTTTAATAAAATAATATATTATTTTTAATGGGTCTCTAAGTCTAAACTTAGGAAACTAAAATAATTAATGGGTATTAATCTAAACCGTGGGTGAAACTTCTACAAGAAGACAACAATCAAGTCAATACGACGAATCTAATCTGGGCCATTGGTTCTCAATTGAAGGATTATAAGGAGTTAGATGGGCATTTGGAGAACACACCAGGTAGATACTCAGTTATTCAAGTAAAATCAATTTCCTCACTAATCGAAGTTCAGCAAGAGGAAATCGATTCAGAGGGAGAGTTGTAGGTGAGGAGTAGAGAGGGTATTAGCAATAGTTGAGAGGTAGGAGTAGAAGAAGCAGAGCAGAGAAGAGACAACGCAGAAGCTGTGATGCAGAGGGACGAAACAAAAGCTAAGATGCTAGGACTGTGTAGTCCCTACGCAGAAGCTGACACAGTGAGAGACAAAGGGGGCATCAGGTCCTCTTCTGGATCATAATCTTGCTAAGGAGTGTGAGAAAGTTTTTTGTAAAATTCTCACTGAGATATCTTTTCTATTCTTCTAGTTGCATCTTGTACATGATATTTTTGCTAAAGATTAATAAAGAAAACCTCATCTGCTACATCGGTTTTCCACACTAGGTTTTTCTGGGGATGATTTTCCAAAAATAATGGTGTCAATGTGATTATACTTGTGTTAGTATTTTTCCTTGCATTTACTTTCCGCAGTATTTTAATTGTGAAGGTTGCGGTATAATTTATTTCGATATTTGTCGTAGAAACACTGTGAATAACTTATTTTTGAATTAATAAGTAGAAGAAATAATATCAGTCACTACAGTTGGATTTCTATTCAGAAATTTTCACACTTCGTTTGGGGAGGAGTTCACAATTTCTCACCTCTAAAGGCTATATGAATTTATTGTTTGAGTCTGGATGTAAAAAAATGAAATTTAGGAATCTAAAAAGAGAAAGAAGGAGTTGGCCAAGGAAAAGAGAGCTGCAAGTATTGTAGTATCAAAAGCTCGAGCAAAGGAAAGGTTGGAAAGACAAAAAGCAAGGGAAGATAAGGAACATAAAAAAAAATGGCAAGGAAAGAGAGGGAGGCAATAAAGGTTCAATAAGTGCTAGAAAAAGGAGGAGGGGTGACAGACATGGAAGACTATGGTCCAAGCTAGTTTGAGGAAACATGATGATTTACAACACTATGGACCACATTGTAGAGCATACACCATCATACCAAGACCTAATTAACATCCAAGTCCCCCGCTATCATCCAGGGTTATCCTCACCTCTTATACCCCTACCAGTGCAGGTTTAAATCCTCTACGTGTTTATAGGACACCTGCACTCTGTGTTGGGGTTAATAACACAAGTAGACACTCGGGCTACGTTGTCCCTCCATGGCCACAAATATAAAATTGGACTCAAGCATATGGAAACATTTAGGCACATCCTAGTCAACCAATCTTGGGTAGACCACCATACTTGGGTTAGGCAAGCAACTCAACAAGTTTGGGCAATGCAGGAAATGGAGGCCATTAAGCATAGGGATGGCATGACTTAATTTTTGTAACCACATTGCAATGTGGATTTTTTAAGGATTCAATATGTTGCATGGTTAATATAATAGTTCATGGTTTATGGATCAGGTAAGAAATTTTGAAGTCACTTTCTGTATTAGGTTAATTTTTAGGCTATTGTTGTATTTAAGGAAGGAATTTGACCTTTTATTTGTTATTTCCATGGAGCACACCTTTCAGATTGGTTTCAAATTAGAAGCTACACTACCAAAGGCAAATTTATATGACAGATATATTGCTCTTAAGAATGGAATACACATGATGACATATCAGTTAGAGGCCTTATTCCCATGTCAAGATCCAACTACAACAACTATGACAAGGATATTCATGCACTCATCTAAACACTTGAGAAATGGAAACAGTATACCCTTGGTAAAGAAACTATCTTACATAGTGACCATTGCCTTTATGAGAAACATAAAAAATAATCAATCAAATAATCCTGAGTTAACAAATTAAACTTAAACCAACTCAACAATCAATAAGAGTTACAAAAATCTATTACAAAGTTACTTCTTTCAGAATGTATATAAGACATGTTGATACTTTCAGAATGGGTTGTGGATCTTCCAATAAGGTTTTAAGAGCAAATAACCTCCAAAAGAAACTAAACTGGTCATTTCAGTTGGTTATAGAGGACTTGCTTCTTACAAAACCATGAGGCTATGATTTGCAAGAACAAAGAAATTCGTTCCCATTGATCCAGAAAATGCACTTCCTTTCATCAACAAAGAAAATGAAGGCGAGCCATATTCGTGCTTTTCTTAACAACTTTTAATAATTTTAACTTTTCGCTTAGCAACTCTAAATGATGTACTCTATAAGACAATATAGCTATTTTGTGCATGGGTGGCCTTTCTATTTTTAATTTTTGAAAATTTAATCCCCTGGTTATTTTGATTCTTAATCTTCACATTTCCATCTTGCCATAAGTATAATTTGATTTGAGATTTCAAAATTAAAGACTAAAAATTTCTAGGTGAAAGGCTTATGAGTGTGGAAACCCATGCTAGAGTAATCTTGGACCTGCAATCGACAAGTTTTTGAAAGAGAAAACATAAAAAAAATGCATAGATGCAGAGGAAGAATTAGAACATAATAAACCTGAGGAGAACAAAACGGTCGCTAGTTTGTGCCGGTATTAAAAACATAAAAAAAAAAAAATTACTTTTTGTCAGAGGAAAAATAAATTATTATGATCACTCTCAATATGTTGATTAACATCAGATATTATATTATAGTACTTTCCAAAAAGGAAAACTCACTGAAATCTTATCATTAAAATCAATTTGTCTGTAGAAAGAAGGCATTGCACAAACACTTTAAGATAAACCAACAAAAAATCGAACTTTCTCATGAATTCGGATTGGCAAAAATTAAAACTTTGTCCTCAATTTGGTGCATAAACTCAAACAATCAAGAATACAAAGATATTCAACTGATAGTCTCGAAAACCAACAATGGCATTGCACAAACACTTTTAGGAAAGAATGGCAGCCAGGAAACCCTAAACCACAAATTTGAAACCCTAAACCAAAAAAAATCGAAATTGGTAAATATTCAAACATTCTCCTGAATTCGAACTGGAAAAAATTTGAACTCCTTTCCTGAATTTGGTGCATCAATTTGAATGCGTTTAAAGACACAGGCAAAAGAAGCTAAACAAAGGCACAAGAATCCATTTGGCTGAATGTGTTTAAAAACACAGGCAAATAGGATGGTAGGGTTAAAATCCTACCTTCGAGTAGTTTTCTCCTCTTCCTCCGTGCCCGTAAGCCACATGAACCTCAGATGCTCCAATACCCTTATTTGCTACTCCAAATCTGTAGTGCCCACTCTGTTTCCTGACCCTAATACGACATTATCTTAGACACTTTTTCTTCGAGGACCTCAGATTGAGGATCTGGACCCATGACACTATTATTAGCGATTGAGATATTCATGGTTGTGATGTTATGAATGCTTTCCATTGATATTCTGGTAGCATGAATGGTTATGTATCTTATCTATCAGTATTCTGATGATTGCAATATTAAATAGTTAAGTTGGTCTCTATTTGAAATTATGATGAGGGTAGTAAAGAATATGTATGCGCTCTACTAAAAACATAATGAGGATAAATTTTATGGATAGGTATATTCTACGATGTTACGATGTTGATAGCTTAATGAATATGAATGTTTCCATTGATGATTATTGATGATAGCCATGAGGGATGTGTCCCCTATGTTACCTACTTCCTTTAGTTCAGACTTACAATGGACAATGATGTGAATGACCAGGAATGGTTAATGATGCTAGTATGATAATTGACTAACATTGAGAAACCTTGTTACTGATGATGATTGAGTATGGCAGGAAACCATCAGAGGCACTCGCATATGACATGTCGATGACACTTGGTTTGATGAAAATTTATATTACTTTATCTTTGAAAGTCTAAGTCGATCTTGGAATCTGCCATATATGTTTAAATATATTCTGATGATATATTAATGGTTGCAGGCACAGATTAGTTGCTTGACCGAATGCCTCACATATGGGTGATGGGGTTGTACAAGTGGATGGAACTACATGGGAGGGGTGAGACAGAGTCCCTGATCTCACCCACTAGCACTCCCGCCGTGACTTGGGCTGGAAGGGTTGAAACACCTTCGCCTTGAAAATCACGATGCTATGAGGGCAGGTTCCAAAGTTGGTTCGCTCATGAGGATTTTACCGGGGGGCGCGCATCAAGGCGGATTCCTTGATCCCTGACACCATTAGTCTCACTATAGCAGGCAACATAAGAGATGACAGTGGTCTATGACGTTGCACTATACTTTCCCCTCGTAATCACTGGATGCTTGAAGGGCAAGTGGTGTGGCACCCTTGGAACTTCAGGGGAATTTTTTGAAGGGCACAACCAACTTGGCACCCTTGGCATCACAAATAAACTATTAGGTGTGGCACCCTTGGAACTTCTAGAGAAGTTCTTGAAGGGCACAACCAAACTGGCACCCCTGACATCACAAATAAACTATTAGGTGTGGCACCCTTGGAACTTCTAGGGAAGTTCTTGAAGGGCACAACCAAACTGGCACCCTTGACATCACAAATAAGCTATTAGGTGTGGCACCCTTGGAACTTCTAGAGAAGTTCTTGAAGGGCACAACCAAACTTGGCATCCTTGGAATCATTAAAAATAAATAATAATAAATAAATATAAGCAAGGAATGAAAACTAGGTAAATTTACATCAAGGGTAAATGATGATTAGAAACCAATGTAATTAAATCAAAAATAAAACTTGGAATAAGGAGGATCATAGGAAGAATTAAAATAAAGTACCTTAAAAACACTACCCTTCCCATTTTGGAAAATACTAGGAAGATTATGTGGTTTAATTAGGAAAAAGGGGAAAGACAAACATAATAGTAAGGATAAAGATTAATCTTAAACTAATTTAAACCTAATTAAGAAAAGGGGAAGGTGAATTAAAATGAGAATAATAAATTAAATTTAGAGAAATGTAGAGAAGCTCCATGTGTCAACAACCAACATAAGAATATCCATCTAGGAGATAACCTGAGTTAAATTAGGGAGTAGATTTGGGATAAAATCTTGACTCATTAATTGACTTCAAGTAATGAACACAAATTAAGGAATAAAAGGGGGGAATAAAGAGACAACTAGGAGAAGAAATAGGAATCTTGTTGAGGTGAGGAAAATATTAGTTTTAAATAAAAATTTAAGTAAATAATTTTGGGAGACCCTTGATGTGAGAATGACACATGGGTGGGTGAATAATCAAGCTATTGAATTATAAAAAAAAAAAATTAATTATGCATGACATGACAAGTGTCACCTATGAGGACTCCTATAAAAGAAGGGGCAAGCCATGGGAGAAGGGGCTTTTTGGAACCCTATTGTTGGATGGATGATATGTTGTGAGAGCAGTGATTACGAAGCTATAGTGAGTTTGGTGAGGTAGAGGAATTAGAGAGGGGACTCTTGAGCCAAGATGTGCTCTCCTCTACTAGCTAGTGTTTGTCTCCATTGTACAACCCCATTGCAGCTCGGGGGTCCGCGGGGAAGAAGAGTACCCAAGGAGTAGGCTGGGAGGTTAACCGGTGGGTCTTCGCATTCGGTTCAAGTGCGTCATCATTCACTCGCGGAGGTGACCAGCTACAAGGGAAAGCCAGCAACAACAGAGCAAATGGAGTCTCGCCTTCTGGTGAACGGTACATATGTATTTCATTACTATTGATCTTAGTTAAAAGTATGAAAATGTTATGATATGTTTCCTGAAATGAGTGGCGGGAAGGTGTGTGCTAAATAAATTTGAATTTCAATGCGTTTCTTTTCTGGTTGTATTTGCTATTTGTTAAAAAAAAAAAATGTATATAGTCTGGAGAGCTATGGTCCTCACACTTAGTCTGGAGAGTTATGGTCCTCACAAAATCGCAGATAGTCCCTGCAAGATAGACAAGTGAACTTCCATGAGCACTTGTGAAAGCCAACATAAAACAAACGAAATGCTCCAAATTTTACAGTAAATTGCCGATTTACTTGCAAAAAAATGGTCCGAAGCACGAAATGGCCATATATAGTGCCGAGCCGAGCTAAATCCCCATAGGGTCAAACACAAATGAATACCCCAGTTTACGGTGTGCAACATGGAAGAAAAACCAACCCAGTAAATCAAACAAAACCACAAATAACAACTGAAAACTGGAACAAACCAGCAACTATCACACCCCATAACTCACTATTCACAGCGCAAAGAATAGTGATGGTTGCGACCAGTATTGTAGCAGGGCCACACAAGTACTGGGGGGATGAAACATTCAAAAACCAGCCCTGAGAAGAATAACACTGTATAATCAAGAACCCTAAAAAAAAAACTGCGAACATAACCCTCACTCCCCCAAAATCGCTTGAACTAGTCAACATAACCTCTGAACACGTGACCGCATGTGATGGTGACTTGTAGCACTGCCAACCAGGTATCATACGTGGAATTTGGAGGGTCCCAGTGGGGGGCGTTTGAGTAATGGCTTCCCTCCCCTAACAAAGAATAGGATGTAGGCGTGCTCCAAAGTAGGAATTTAAAATTTGTAACACTTGTCAAATTTGATGGTTTTTGCAATTTAGTGCCTGTTTTTATCATTTTATGGTATGGAATTTTTTACTTTATTTCACAAGTAAATCACCCCGAGACAGGTAATTTCACCATCAAATTCCATTTTTGGCAGATTAATGGTGATTTTCCTATGAAATACAACAAATAATTTTTCAAGCATCTGATCTATTTGAGGGTCGCATCCATTGGCGATCCAAATCCGAATTTGGTACAACTGCATTCAACTGTCGTTTCCTAGATCTACTATTTCTGATTGCTTTCGGTCCGAGATGACTGCTCTATTGTGTTAGGAGCATCTGTTCTAGTGAGGAACCCCTTTCGTTTCACGCAAAAAGGTTTCCGGTAGCCCTAGCTACGCATTTTTAAGATATGGAGGTATACAATCTTTATTTGCAGTTTTAGTTATTTATCTCTATGTTTATTTTGGTTTATTTATCTCTCTATTTTTTATTACCAGATCCATACCTTTCATTTCCGCTTATTCTCTTTACCCCGCGACTCTATGTGATCTAGGAAAACCAGAAATAGAAATGAAGGATTTTTCTCATGTGTATACTCTTTTCCATCGTGCCTTAGTGTGATCTTGGAAAATCAGAAACATTGAGGAAAATATTTAGTTTCCAGCGAAATCTAACTTCAAGCCATAAGGTTTGGTTTTTTTGCATGTCCGTTTTGGGTTTGTGGTTTTTTGTTTTGTAGGAAAAAATTGTTTTCTCAAGTAAGCATGCACTCCAAAGCTTCAGCGACTAAAAAAACCCTTCATTTTTTCCAAAAATTACTAACCTTTTAAATTAGCTCACTCCAATGTTACTTTATGAGAATAGAGGTCTTGGTTCAAGTCTTTCTTTTTGTTGAGGTATTTTTTCAAAAAGCACATGTAACTTATGTTTTAAAGTTACTTTATGTAAAAGTGTTTTTGCCCATTATAAAAAGCAAGTCACTTATAATTCTAAAGTCTCTTTATCTTTTATTTAAGTTACAATTTCGTGAGTAACTCATAAAGTACCATTGTAAAAGTGACTTTCACTTATTTATAAAAGTGGGTCACATAATTAAAAAAAAAAATGAGCTAATTATATTAAGTTTGGAAAGATGGGGGATTTTTTAAAAAAATATAACATTATCATTCACTTCCACACATTCACGTACTTCATTGGCATCTTCAACAACTTTTCTTCAAAAAACCATAACTTCTTCATCTGAAAGCCATTTTTAGAGCCGTTTTTTTAATTGGCCTAATTTTTCGAGATATTTCCATTGGAGCACTTAATTGTAACATCTATAGCTTCAATTTTTGCTAAAATGGAAAGTCCATGCCAAGTTATTCTTGACAACACCAACTACTTCCAATGGGTGTCCTACATGGAGGATTTACTTAGAAGTAAAGGTCTTTATAAAATAGCCTCAGGCTAAGAGTCTAAACCTAAAGATGAAGATAAGCAAGCCAAATGGGAAAATAGGCAAGATCAAGCATGTGGGTTGATATAGATGTTTATTTCTCTAGACCTTAGATTCCATATCATAGAACTTGATACCCCTAATGAAGCAATGAAACAACTCAATAAAGTTTTTGGAATTAAAAATGAAATTAGAACCCATCAACTCGAAAATGAGTTGCTTACGTTGAACCCCAATAATTTTTCTTCCATTGAAGATTTTTTGTCCAAGTTCAAGACCCTTAGACTTCTCTTGGAAGGCGTTAAGGTTAAGAAAGAAGATGGTAGCCTTATCTATAGCATTCTTACTAAGTTGTGACCAACCTACTCTGTGTTTGTTTCCACCTTCCATTCTACTAGAGAAGCTTTTATTTCGCAAGGATAAGATTACAAGTCCCCCTCTGTTGACGCCTTTTGTGATTCTTTAATAAGAGAACAAGAAAAAATCTTACATCTTGGTCTTCCTAATCTTGGAAACTCTTCTAAGAAAGCCTTAGCTGCCTAAGGACAACCAAGTTCAAAGAATCCTAAGAAGTAACATCCTAAAAATAATGGTCCTAAACCAACCAAGGGTCCTAAGCACTTTTAGTCTCAAGATGAAAAATCAATTCAACAAAATGATAAGGCGAATAAAAGCAAAGAGAAGAATATTGATACACATTGCAACTTTTGTAATCGAGATGGCCACTTAGAATCCAACTGCTTTAAGAAGATGGAAGGCTTGGAAGGCAATGAAGAAGCATAACATCCATTTGGAGCACTCTTAAACTTCAACTACATCTTCAGGAATAACACTTTCTGCATGTGGTTTTCAAACATATTCGTCTGGTTATGCACTAAATGTATCTTCTTCTTCTCATGCTCATGAGTGGCTCATTGATTCTGGAGCTTATTATCACATGGCCAAAAACAAAGCCATGTTTTCTTCTTTAAATGATTGTAACACCAAAAATATATATGTTGGTTATGATAGATCTCTTAGTGTTGTAGGGAATGAAATTATTCATCTAGAAAATGGTCAATTTAATGATGTATTATGTGTTCCAATCTTATCCTGCAACCTTCTATCTATGTATCAGATAACTCATTCAGGTGAAGGTAAAACCGTTGAATTTTCACCTCACGATGTTGTAATTAAGGACCTAAGAGATCCTAGATGGATTTTAGCTACTAGAATTGCTGATGATTCTACAAGGTTGTATAAATTTAACAACTTTGGGTCATCAACTCTTCCCTTGGTATTTGTTGCTCATAACGATGAAGTGAGCAAACTTTGGTATGAGCGATTTGGTCACTTAAACTATTGCTCCCTTCAAAATCTATGTAAAGAAAATATGGTGACAGTTCTTCCTATGGTATCTTACAAAGATGGTGTTTGTTCCAGATGTGTACTCAGAAAACATCATCGGGATAATTTTGAAAAACATGCCTCTTGGCACGCCTCAACCCCTTTACAACTTGTGCATAGTGATTTATGTGGTTCACTTCCAGTTGTTTCATTCTCCGGCTACAAGTATTTCTTAAATTTCATTGATGATTCCTCCATACACACTTGGGTATACTTCTTAAAACTCAAGAGTGAATTATTTAACATGTTCTTGGCCTTTAAGGCTTTGTTGAGAAACAATCTGGACATCAAATTCTTAAGCTAACATCTGATAATGGCGAATAATATGTTAACAACAAATTCATCAACTTTTGCATTGAGCATGGAATTCAAATGCAACATACTGTTCCATATACTCCACAACAAAATGGTGTAGCTGAAAGGAAAAATCACACCTTAAAGGAAATGGCTAATTGTATGCTTCAATCTATAAAGGACTTAGGCTTAATTTTCGGGCAGAAGCAATTAACTGTGCAAATTACATAGTAAATCACACTCCTACTAAGGTTTTAAAGAATATCACCCCAGAAGAAGCATGGAGCTCAATTAAACCAGATGTAAGTCACTTTTGTTTTTTTGGAAGTGAAGCATGGACCCATATTCTAGATGAGAAACATAAAGCCTTGGAACCTAAGCGTGAAAAACATATTTTTGTTGGATATTCTGGAGATGTCAAAGGATATAGACTTCTTCCACCTAAATCCAAAAATGTTATCATTAGAAGAGATGTAAAGTTTGTTGAAAATATATCGGCCTACGAGCCTAGTTCGGCGGATGTGCCACCTCTCTCTATCCCTTCTACTTTTGAAAATATTTCTTCTTCAAATTATGACATCGAGGATGACAATCCTCCCCCACCTTCTCAGGATCCTCCTTCAGATCCTCAGCTTCCAAAATGGGTCCACGCTACTCGGGATGGAGCAGGTGCTCTTGTAGGTGATCCTACAGATCAACATCAAACACATTCTCAGTTTGATAAAGCCTCTTCTGTACTGGCTCAAGCTTCAACGAATTATGATCATGACACCTTTGCAGAAGCTTCAGACCATCCAGATTGGATGCGGCTATGAATGAATAATATCGTTCATTATTTGAAAATGATATACGGGATCATGTTTCCCTTCCAAAGGGATGAAAATTTGTTAGATGAAAATGGGTTTACAGAACCAAGTTTGGACCAGATGGAAAAGTTGATAAACATAAAGCTCGTCTTGTTGCTAAGGGTTTTTCACAAGTTGAAGGAATTTACTATACTGAAACCTTCTCCCCTGTTGCCAAAATGAACTCTATCCACCTTGTTCTTTCCCTTACTACCTCTTTCAAATGGGAAGTCCATCAGATGGATGTTAAATCTGCCTTCTTGCATGGGGACTTGCATGAAGAAATCTATATGGAACAACCTCACGGCTTTATACAAATAGACTCCAGCTTTGTATGTTGGCTTAAGAAATCCCTGTATGGTCTCAAGCAAGCCCCTCGGGCTTGGTATGCCAAAATGGATAAATTTCTTTTAGATACTGAATTTTCTAGGTGTTATTCTGACAATACTGTCTACACCAAGAAAGTGGTAAGTATCTTATCATTCTTGTTCTTTATGTTGATGATCTTATTCTTACTGGTAGTGATCCCAACCTTATAAGCCATGTGAAATCTAGCCTTAAAAAGAAATGTGAAATGACATACTTAGGACACTTGCATTATTTTCTTGGTCTTCAAGTCTTGCAATCCAAGGAAGGTATTTCCCTTTCCCAGTACAAGTATGCCTATGATCTTCTACGACACTTTCACATTGAAGACTATAAGCCATCCCATTCTCCCTTTCAGTTTGGAGCCAAACTTTCAGTCACTTGTACTTCCCTTGAAGTTGATGCTACCTTATATCGTCAGCTTATAGGAAAATTTTTGTATCTGACCCATACCCATCTTGACCTTTCCTTTGTTGTTGGCCTTATTTCTCGGTTTATGCAAAACCCACATGAAATTCATTAGAAAACAACGAAAAGAATACTTCGTTATGTTCGCGGTGCAGTTCAGTTTGGGATTCATTACAATGCAGAAGAATCTCCTCTATTGGTTGGTTTCACTGATTCCGATTGGGTTGGTGACACTGATGATCGGAAGTCTACTACAGGTTATGTCTTCAATATTGGTTCTAGACCTATTACATGGGCTTGCAAGAAACAAAGTGCCATTTTTCTTTCTTCAGTAGAAGTAGAGTATCGTGGTGCCATAGAAGCTAGTAAGGAAGCCCTGTGGATTTGTCAGATCCTGTCAGAGTTTGGCTTTCAACTGCAACATTCGACTACACTTTGGTGTGATAATCAAAGTGCCATTCGACTATGTAAAGATCCAATCCAACATCAGTGCAACAAACACATTGAACTACACATGCACTTCATTAGAAAGCTCATTCATGACCATGTTTTTGAAATGCAATATTGTTCAATCGATGATCAAGTTTTAGACATCTTTATAAAGGCTCTCATAGAGGCGAAGTTTATTAAACTTCGATTTATGGTTGGATTTCAGGAAGTTGTCACTAAGGGGGGATACACTCTAATGCCTCCTTCCTTCTCATATTGTGTCATATTTGTACATCCTTCAATTCTACCCAAGTTGTTCTTAAGGGGGGATGTTAGGATATTCCGACACATCGGAAATAGTTAAGTATAACTTGGTCTAGTGTATAGTTAGGTAAAGTGCGTTTCTTTAGTATGTACTTTTTGTGACTTACAATCCGACGGTCATAGTATGTTCTAGACATGAAGTGATTTGACGATTGATTCTCTCCTCGGAATTACTGACACTTGATCCATGGCTTAACACCCGATTGGTCAATGATCTCTATTTAAAGAGAATGGAGGGTCATTTGTAAGGTGACCATTCATGAGAGAAGCTTATGTAATTTTTTTTTTTTTTTTTTCTTACATTAATAAATTCCCTGAAGTGGCCGCATTGGCTCAGGCCATGCACTGTTTCCTTTTTTGAGGGTTTTAACCATGTCAAGAATACTGATGTATTGATCTGTGATCTATTTGTCAATGGTGTCCTTTAGTGTTCTATCTAAAAAACATACCCTGAAAATTCCTATAATAAAAAAAAAAAAAAAAAAAAAAAAAATACACTCATTCAATAAAAATTAAGATTTTTGTATAAACTATGTCTCTAGTTTAAATATTATATATATAGGTTTGTTACCTGAACTATTTCAAATTACTAAAATTCCAATTCACTTTCTTAAAAAGCCACAACTTATTTTAAAACATTCATAATAAAAAAATATGAAAATAATAATATATTTATTGATTCTATTAATAATATCAGAGAGCCACAACTTATTTTAAAACATTCATAATAAAAAATATGAAAATAATAATATCTTTATTGATTTAATAACTCTAAAATACAAATTGGATCTTTATTGAAACTATTAATTAAAATAATCATATCTTTATCAATTTAGTATCTCTAAAATACAAGTTGGACATTTATTGAAACCATTAATAACACTAACGAGAATATTTGAGACCATTGATAACACTAATAATAAAAATAATAAAAAGTCTAAGCTCTTAAAAATAGTAGTGACAATTTAGTCTTTCACGATTCCGCATTTTGAACATGTGGTGGGAGCCCACCTTAGACACATCTATAATATAGTTCAAGCTTGGTGGAGTTAGAAAGTTCGTAACCAGTTATCATATTTATCTTATTGTATTCGTGGAATTTGGATTCATCTTTACTCGTCATACAATTTTTTTTATATATTTTAGGTGGTTATACTTTTCTAAAAAAAATATTATGTTTAAAATTTTGTCCTTTAAGATTGTTGTTTTGATAATAATAAGATTGATGTTTTGATGTTTTGAAATTGTATGAAATACTCGCAATAAAATCTCCGTAAGTCTGAAATCAAATGTCCTTGACCTAGACATGCCTTAGTGTTTGTATATATGAGATATCACTAAAGAGATATATAAGATGACCAAAAAAATAAAATTATAAGATGAGCTATTCTCTTCGTCCTCTCCATGATCATAATCATATAGAATTAATGTGGGGGTCCACAGTGGAGCATTTCTAGTCAAGCTAGCACAGTGTAGTAAAAATGTTTTAATATTCCATAAGTGGCAGTAGATGTTGTTCTTCATGAGCCAGATCTTTTAAGTGATCTGTTGGGATACTAGAGATTTGGTGCAGACTGTAGTTGAAGCGACACTTCCACTATTCCATAGGTGACACTGTGACATAAGATAGCTTTCATAAGTGAGTGGTGAGTCGGTGACACTATTACAGGCCCCTAACTCAAACAATCCAATAAGGGTGGGTAGCCAATACACTTAAGGAGAGCAAGTGGCAACATGCAAGATTGTGGTCCAAATTCATTATGACAAGGACGAAGTTTTGTGCTTTTGGCTACGTAGGTTCGATGATGCACTAGCAAACTTATGGATTGATTGTGATTTTCCTTCGTGTGAGATTTTTAATGATGTTTGCTAAGAGACATAATTCAATTTATTATTCAAGGTCAAGAGTTATATTCTATTCGAAAATCACATAGCTACCAAGGCTTATACCGAAACTCACAGATTTGTCTTCCATACAAAGAGTCACATGTGCTTTCAAATGATAGGAATTGTTCCGCTAAAGAGATGATTTAGATTTCTCTTAATCCTTTGCCTACAACAAATTTGAAGAATCAATTCTTGAAAAATACAATACAACTAAAATTAATTCAAATAGTAACTAAAAATACATACACAAATGCCCATTTCTCTCTTAATCCTTTGCCTACAACAAATTTGAAGAATCAGTGCTTGAAAAGTACAATACAACTAAAATTAATTCAAATAGTAACTAAGAATACATACACAAATGCCCATTTCTTGGTTGGTTATTAAGGTTATAATTGCAAGAATAAATAAACAGGAATTTGTGTGATTCTGAAGATAAAATTAGAGTGCAAAGCACATCTGATAAGGAAAATTTTTCGGATTTAAAAGTTTAATTTTGTAATATCATATCTATTCGTATTCCAACATTTTGCAGTAGTAGATTTTGCCCATAAAATACGTTGAATTTTTTTAAACGCGTAGTCTAACAAGGCGGAGGAGTTGCTCAGAAAGTTATGGAAATTTCGGTCATATTCCGGCAAGGATTTTCGTAAATTCAAGGTATAATTGTTAAATTTCAAAATTTGACGTGTCCTAGACGTTTTTGATGGTGTTGAATCTATTTCCACCATCAAAAACACGATTCAAACACTGCCTCTACAAGATTTTTTGAAATTCTTTTGCCCAAATTCCAGCCACTTTTGACCGTCGAAACAATTCCTTCACCTCGTTAAAGGAATCTTTTTTAAATGGCCGTTTAGTATAACATGTTTTGAAAGGTATAACACCTATTTCTTATGGCTATGTTTTTTTTCAAAACGTTATTAATACAAGCTGGCATCTTTCCATTAACGGAAGTTTTCCAACTTGGAACGGATAAAACACTCTAGTAAGTGCCAGCAAATAAACATTAAAAATTGATGTATGACTGTCCCATACTTTGAGCCGGAGGTGCATTTGATCTTCAGTGGATGTGATAGTCTAAGATTTAAGATTTGAACATGAAGCTGAGCTTTCATCATAAATAAATTCCATATAACAGGATTGGTTTACATTAAGATTAGACAACACTGATTAATTATCATTCCGTTTACATTTTATGTAGCCTAAACAATGTACTGTATTTCTGATTAATATTTATTAAAAGAATCAAAATTTTTATTAGTTTTAAATGGGAAAAAGGTTATTTTTTATATTAATTTTATAAAAAATATTTGTTGTGGTTTTAGTTATATACGATGGAAAATTTTATATTGACATTATTATTAGTTAAATTTATTAATAAATATAATAATTATTGTGTTTTTGGATATTGACATTATTATTAATTAAATTTATTAATAAATATAATAATTATTGTTTTTTGGATATGTGTTTGACATAGACGCTTAAATTTAAGAAAAGTGTTATATATATAAAATAATAAAATTATAATTAATTATTTTAGTTTTTTGGGTTGGAATTTAGTATTATATTTTTTAAGAAAATTGTAGTTTTGTAGGGTTTAAATTAATAAATCAATTGAGTATGTTTAAAAATCTTTGTAATATTAGACAATTAAAATTTAATAAATACAAATTTTAAAAAAAAATGTGTGTGTTTTTTTTGTTTTTTCATTTTTATTTTTATTTTTTATGATGTTTAATTTGTTTTTAGTATATTGGGAAAAATTATTATAATTCAGTTGTCAAACTTACATTGGGGACAATCATCATTGTTGGCTATCCATAATGCAGGTTGATTAATCATAGTTATTCAAGAAAAATGACGATTTGGAATTACCTTACTATAGTTTGAGTATGGCTTTTACTCTTACTAAATGTCTGATTCTTGGGCCATTAACCTATTTCCTTACATCCCATGAAATCAAACTCTTAGCCAAACAAAAGAAATTCTAAGACATACTCTAGAACTAGAAAATTTTTATCAACCATTCCAATTTATAAACACAATTATTTTATAAAATTTGTAAAAAATGTGTATATATTTACCTATTCCCGTAGTTTATGTTTGCCAAAATCTAATTTATTAATTGTAAAATTTCAGTATCAAAATTAAACGAATCTAAAACATCACTAGAAACCATTTATTAATTAATTAAAATTAAAAAATGTAGAAATGATGTTGAAGAACTCAATTGTAAACACGATAATAATGTAGATATCTTATCTTAGAAACCCTTTTTTTGACAAAACTATCTAGAAATGGCCTTTGTTTGGCTTTTTTATGCTTTAGGAATGATTACAAATAGAAGTTGTAAACTTGTAGATAACCATTCCTAGGCTTCACATTCTTAGTCTTTCTTTGTTTTCTTTTGTGCCATCAATATTGAAAGCTTTCAATTTTCCATGGGTAAATCTATTTAGGCCCCTTTTCACCTTTGATTGATTTGCTTCCTTGTTGATGCAACTCGAGGTACATGTGAGTGGACCATGCCAATTGAAGAGAGCTCCCTAGTGAATTCGAATGTGCACATACATAGAAGGAAAAATATATTTTTATTCAAGTAGGAATTAAAATACTTCCAACTTGTGCAAAAGCACATATAGCATAAGGACATATAACCACGAAAAATGGATATGAGACCATTCAACAAAGGTTATTACCTAGTCTCCTTAAATATATGTCTACAAAACTAAGTGATCAATAAACATCTAGTCTATAGAGACTTTATATCAAATAATGCCATATATATATATATATATATATATATCCACAACACAACAATTTTTTCTTGGTTTGAAATGTTTTGTTCATGATGAGATCTCATTAGGTGCTCAATCTAGTATGATTGAATTCTCATAGGTGTCACCTAGAAAGGACAAGGGGAAGAAAACATGCATATTTCATACTCAGAAGGAAAGTCGTTCAATAACTCACAATTCGTTCATTTGATCAAGGTAAGTTGGATTAGAATCCAAGTCCAAGTAGTTTCCTTGAAATCCAATGAATATGAAAACATAATTAAATTTCCACTTGAATGAAACTAACAATCAATCCATGAGTGTGCTAGTGCATCATCGAACCTACGTAGTAGAAACAACAAAATCTCTTCCTTGTCATAATAAATTTGGACCACAATCTTGCTTAATGCCACTTGCTCTCCCTCAGTGTATTAGCCACCCACCTTTAATGGATTGTTTGGGTGGGGGCCTGTCACAGTGTAACCAACTCACCTCTCACTTATGAATGCTATCCTATGTCACAATGTCACCTATGGAACAGTGGAAGTGTTGCTTCAACTATACTTTGCACCAGATCTCGAGTTTCTCAACATGTCACTTAAAATCTTTGAAAGATCTAACTCATGAAGAACAACATCTACCACCACTTATGAAATATTAAAACATTTTTAATACATTATGCTTGCTTGACTACAAACTCTCCACATTGATTCCATGTGATTATGATTGTGGAGGATATGTCCCATAACATTTCCTTAGTAATATCCATATATAAATGTAATGACATATTCAAGTCAAGGACATTTGATTTCAGAGTTATAGAGATTTTATTGTGAGTGTTCCATACATTTTCAAACCAAAATTGAGAATTCAATAAGTCATTTGTATGTTACGGTCATTTTCTTTTTTCTTTTTTTTCATATGATAAATATGTCAATTTTTTAACATAACTATGTTATTGAAGGGTGATTTTTTAATGAAACCTTTTATTAGTGAAGAGTTAATTTATTATCAAAACTTCATTCTTGAAGGGAAAAATTTTAAACATAACGTTTCTTGAAGGGAAGCATAAAGACCTAAAATGTATATATATATATATATATATATATATATATATATATATATATATATATATGATGGTAAAGAAGAATCCAAATTCCAACCTTTCTCACAATGGACATTTCTAGCTTATCACATTATTATTTCTTATAATTCTAAATTGAATTTTTTTTATATCTATTTTTAAAATTAATTAGTTTAGTTGCTTTAACCATTATTAAGATTTTTTCTAATTTTATTTTATTTAAATTTAAATATTTATTATCAAACTATTTTGTTTATATATTTAGATTAATTATTTTAGTTTGAATGTTAATTATGATAATTAATTTTCATTATCACATTTGAATATTTATTGAATTAGAGGGTAAGTTGGTTTTATCAAAACACACATGACCATGATCTAGTATGACAATATCATATAATTTTAATTTTCTACTTTGTGACTATTCATTTCATTTGAACATAGTTTTCTTTTTGAGATTCAAACATATATATACAAATTAACATTAGTTGAATTCATCTGAATGTCTTTGAAGTATACAATATTTAATAAAAATTTCTTTAAATATTTTGTTCTATTTAGGTTTTGTTGATTCCGCCAACATTTCAAGGGGATCTCCCCGATGTAAAGTCCTAACTACACCTCAAACCGTTTGGTGTAGGAGTCCCATCCGTCATACGGTAGGCCACCGTTGGAATGGTTTTCCAAAGAATGTCTTGGTTACAATCAGACATAAGATACCATAATGCCTCGTTGGGTCAGAAAGAATTTGAGCTTTGTGAGACACTTGGTGTAAGGTGTACGAGGGAGACTTCCATGAATGGTGAAGGAAACAATCCACCGGTTAGAAAATCAATAGTACTATCCTAAAGGAGGATTTATGGTAAAGAGAAAGGCTTGTTGTGTACCTGCAGATTAGTCCACATAATAAACAACAATCGTTAAAGCATAATAACATTCATTCAATAACATCGATAACCAAACAATGAAATAGTTCATTGAATTAGCATGCAAATAAAGCAACATATATTATACACATTACTAGAATAGTCCAACTATATACTCGATACATGTATGAAGAAATGTCGGCTCATTGAGCTTCTAATTATAGGTGTAAGATCCCAAGAACACTATTACATGAGTGAAACATTATATCCAATAGTGGAAGACGAAGCCACAAATTACTTCTCCAAAGAATAATCTATCTCCTACGTAGTACAAGAGAAACCAAGGCCAGCCCTCCTAAAGCTCGACAAAAATCCTTGTCCCCAAAAGCCCATTTTCTTGATTTATGAGGAGTTATTTATAACAAATACAATGACCCTTGAGCTTCTCATGACTCTTTGAATTCTATGCCTATACATATTCTAATATGACTCATGTTAAATTCCAATTTGTGGCCATTCATATTCCACTTGTGTCCCTTTGACTTCATTATATAAGACAATTTACACATGAGAAGGTGGCCTAATAAGAAAAAACTGCTAAAAGGCAAAACTCATCAAATGGATAAATCTTCTTCTTCTTCATGGAGTTCATTTGTAATATAAGTCTACCATGCTCTGAACTCCTTTACGATGGCTTTGATCTGGTCTAACAAGTCTCCTTTGTAGCGCCCTCTCACCTCCAATGCCTTTGATAGTATGTTCTTAGAGCTCGACTGGAAATTATTCCACAACCATGAAAGCTTCATGTTCACTTTGACTGGTGTGAAGGCATACTGCTGAATAACATCTTTGGTCACTTCCAAGCCTTCTTGTTCTGTTACCTTCTTGATTTGTTCAATTTAATCTTTGATCTCCTAAAAGATGACCTCTCTGCCTTTGATTGCTTCAAGAGATCTGATGGCAGTCATCCCATGCTTTTGTGTAAGAGACTCAAACCCATTATGCAGTCGATTGTAAGCAACCATGGTGTTAACTAGATGTCTACCAAGATGCGATTCGTTATGTACGTGGAGTCTCTACTGCACTCTATCAACCTCTGTGGCGATCTTGTCCTTCCTTTCCAAGTCTTGTGGAGCATCTGGATATTTGGCAATCCACTCCTGCATCTGGTCAATTGCTCTTGTTTCTATCTTCAGGAGTTTCACTACTTCCTATGCATTCTTATGAATGCCAATGGGAGGGGCCATGACAGTTGTATAAGTATCATCTCATCGTATAGTTGTGCCCGAGTATCCTCCATTGCTCCCAACTCTTTTAGCATTGTTGACTGCCACTCTACGGAAATGGAGTTTTTTTATGGCACCCGCTGGTTCTCTGCTACAAGATACTCTACCTATTGCTTCATCGCAACAAGTTCTCTTTTTAGCCCGACATTCTCATTTAGAAAATACTCTGAGTTATCTTGTGCCACTGTAACAAATGCAACATTTGTCGCCATAATTGCCATTCTAGCCACTCCTTCATATAAGGAAGAACCTTTGAGTGATGTGATTGAAAGGATTGGAAGGATAAATCTTGATGCAACCCTATCTCAATTAAGAGATCATCCCAAACAATCATAGAAAGATCCCCCAAAATGGCTCACCAAAACACTTGAAATTCTTCATATTGATGAGATAAAAAAGACAGGAACTGTAAGTTCCTATAGACAAAATGGAGATAATGTACACAATTTTGATTTAGTTGATGATATGGATATTTCATATGTTTTTAAATTGAATTTATCTATTAATTTTGAAACAACTTCTTTTAAAGAATCCACTTCTCATGATGCATGGAAAGAATAAATTTAGAGAGAGTGTGAAGCTCTCATAGAGAATGGAACAAGGAAATTGGTGGACCCTCCATTTGGAACCAAACGAATTGGCTGTAAGCAAACCTACAAGAATAAGTACAAGTTAGATGACTAGCTTGAAAAGCACAAAGCAAGGATCAGGTAAATAGGATTTGCATAGAAAGAAGGTGTTAATTATGAAGAAACATTTCCCCTTGTCAAAAAATGCGCCACCACTCAGACTCTCTTTTCCTTGGCAACTCAGAATGGATGGAAATTTCATCAAATGGATGTGAATACGACTTTCTTGAATGAAAACTTGAAAGAACATTTTGTCATCTCTTAGCTAGAAGGTTTTGTTGTGAAGGACAAGAACATAAATTATGAAAGCTCATTAAATTCTTAAATGACCAAAAACAAACATTCTTATGATCCTGGTATGAGAAATTGGTTGAGCATGTTCAAAAGAAAGTTTCAAATACATGCAACTAAATTTGTAAAGAAAATTAGCAAAAAGGTTGTCTATCTTGTGGTATACGTAGATGATCTATTGATATTAGGGAACAATTAAATATACATTGCATCAATAAATAAATAGTTGAAGAAATTTCATATCATATTTGGGACACATTCACTACTACTTGGGCACTAAAGTGACCCAACATTAAGGGTATATATTCCTTTCTCAAAATAAGTACATTGGAGAATCATTGAGAAAGTTCAACATTGATAAATGAAATCATTTAACTACTCTAATGGAACAAAATCTAAAGATCACATCTAAAGAAGGGAATGAATTTGATGATGCAACCATGTATAAACAACTTGTGGGAAGTCTTATCTACCTCACCGCTACTAGACTAGATATTTTATTTGTTGT
The DNA here is from genome assembly GCA_031772625.1 of Pinus tabuliformis. Lineage (NCBI taxonomy): Eukaryota > Viridiplantae > Streptophyta > Pinopsida > Pinales > Pinaceae > Pinus > Pinus tabuliformis. Next base: position 683,439,623 of record CM062807.1, read on the forward strand.
TGGAATCATTTTAGGGTTTATCAAAAACCCTTATGAAGGAAATTTCTTTGCTGCAAAAATAGTTCTAAAGTGCTTGCCAAGAGCTCAATAATTTGGACTGAAATATTCATAGGTGGATGACTCAATTTGATTGGATATTCTGATTCAAACTTTGATAGAGATATGGAAAATGGAGTGGCTCCTTTGGGTTTCCCTATGGGTACTGTATCATGAGTTGTATCTTGGAGGTCATGTAAACAATCAGTTCCAAAAGATTCCATAACAGAGGTAGAATATGTGGTAGCTATAGAAGTAACAAAGTAGATTGTGTGGCTTAGAAAGTTTCTTCCAAACTTGCATAAAAAACATCTGAACTCCACTCCTCTTCTAATTTATAATAATTTTGAAATTAATCTGGCCAATAATCCAAAATTCCATGGTCAAATCAAACATATGAACACAAAGTATCATTTGACTCGATATCATGTAGAGGCAAGACTATTGATTTAAAATAGTGTTCCACAAATGATTAAATTACAAGCATTCAGTCACCAAAGCAATTGAAAGATAAAATTTTACAAAATTAAGAATGGTTCTTAGACCCAAAAACACCCCATTAGATTAGGGGTGGGGAATGTTAGAGACTTTATCCTTAAGGATTCAGTGCAATTCCTGTAAATATGTAAATAAAAGGATTATGAACAATAAGAATAGGAGTTGAGCTTGGAAGATAAAAACCAGATGCCACTGGCGTATATTATATAACACTGTTCTCATAATTGCAATCACACATTTTGGATCCATTCCTTAGTCAGACAAATGTGATACAACATAAATCTTTACATTGTTCATTACCACCACGAACTTGCAAGGGATTGCCTAAGAATATATACTTCCTAGGAAATTTTATTTCTTTTCACAATGCCTCTATTCTGTAATATGTCATATTTAGAAAATTCTTAGGATGGGTAACCACCCTAGGTTTAGGGAAGCTCACTTGTTATTAAAATTCCTAAGTGTTAATGACTTGATCCTTGATGAAAGTAATGTGGCAAAGCTTAAAGATTTGAAACCACCAAGTACAATTTCTCTATACAATATGCATTTAAGATCCTTATAGTGCTTATGGTGATTTTGAAGGGTATGTTAAATTTTATACCTTGTGCAGATGTATGCCCATCAAGTGCAAGTAACTCCATCAAAATTCTATTTTTTTTATGACTCAAAGTGAATGTTTCCAACTATTTCATGTGAGAATATCAAGAGTACATTGACGACTTCCATTGCATTACTTTTGTTGATGAAAATTACAATAGAATTTACTCCACTCATTTGTCTCTTTAATTTCCTAATTTGAATGTTTCCAACTATTTCATGCAATAATATTAAAATTACATTGATGACTTCCTTTGCATTACTTTTGTTGATGAAAATTGCAACAAAATTTACTCCGCATAGGAAATTTGTCATGGTTTTGGTTCCCGCGCTTTTCCCATAAGCCCAAAAATCATGGGTTGTGTAGTAAAAGTTCTTGGATTATGGTTATATGCCATGCTTGATATAAAATAGACAAATGTGTCATGTTTGATTACTAAAATAGTGAATAAAATCCTCCCATATGGAATATATTCCTCTTCTAAGGTCTTTGCAGCAACCAGATTTTTAGTTCAAATATCTGTATATTCCAAATTAATTAGGTTTTTTTATATAACCATTATATATTGTAATAAAAAAATTCTTATCATATAAATCTCTATTGATAATATGCATGAATTTGATGTGGTCGCTGAAATTAAAAGGGCAACCAAAGAATGAGTGTGATCATGTCTCTCTGCCGCACTCTCTATTCGTGGGTTATTGATCTCGTGCAATTAAGAGAGTCAATATTTTTTTTTGGTAGGTAAGCACCCACGGGGGATTTGAACCAATGACCTATCACAAGGAGTGCCTTAACAGTGCACCCATTCACCATCAATCCAAAGCCCCGTGGGCTATTAATAGAGTCAATATTGAAATCACAAACAATTTCTAATCTCCTCCTCTCGATCGGGAAAACAAATTTTGTACACATAAGGTTACTCACAAGGGACATTTCCAGCTTATCACATTATTAATTTTTATAAATCTAAATTGAAAATTTCTTGTTCAGATATCTATTTTTAAAATTAATTAGCTAGATTTTTTTAAATTTTGTTATTATTTAAACTTAAGTATTTATTATTGAATTTTTTTTTTTTATATATTCAGATTAATTATTTTAGTTTGAATGTTAATTATGAAAATTAATTTTCATTATCATATTTGAATATTTATTTAACTAGAGGGTAAGTTGGTTTTATCAAAACACACATGACCATGATCCAGTATGACAATATCATATAATTTTAATTTTCTACTTTGTGACTATTCATTTCATTTGAACTTAGTTTTGTTTTTCTGATTCAAACATGTTTATACAAATTAACATTATTTAAATTCATCTAAATTTCTTTGAAGTATACAATATTTAATAAAAAATTCTTTAAATATTTTGTTCTCTTTAGGTTTTGTTGACAACGTTGGATTCCACCAACATTTCAAGGGGATCTCCCCAATGTAAAGTCCTAACTACACCTCACATCGTTTGGTGTAGGAGTCCCATACAGTCATATGGTCTGACCATCGTTGGAATGGTTTTCAAAGGAATGTCTTGGTTACAATCGAACATAAGAGAACACAACACCTCATTGGGCCAGTAAGAATGTGAGCTTTGTGAGACACTCAACGTAAGGTGTGCGAGGGAGACTTCCATGAATGCTGAAGGAAACAATCCAATGGTTAGAAAAGTAATAGTACTATCCTAAAGGGGGACCCGGGTAAAGATAAATACTTGCTATGTACCTATAGATTAGTCCACATAATAAACAACAATCGTTAAAGCATAACAACATTCATTCAATAACATCCATAATCAAACAATGAAATATTTCATTGAATTATTATGTAAATAAAGCAACATATACCGTACACATAACTAAAATAGTCCAACTATATACTCGATACATGTATGAAGGAATGTCGGCTCATTGAGCTTCTGATTATAGGCGTAAGATCCCAAGAACACAATTACATGAGTGAAACATTGTATCCAATAGTGGAAGATGAAGCCACAACTTTCTTCTCCAAAGAATAATCTATCTCCTATGTTGTACAAGAGAAACCAAGGCTAGGCCTCCAAAAGCCAGACAAAAATCTTGGTCCCCAATAGCCCATTTTCTTGAGTTATGAGGAGTTATTTATAACAAATACAATGACCCTTGAGCTTCTCATGACTCTTTGACTTATATGACTATTCATATTCTAATATGACTCATTACATTCCAATGTGTGGCTATTCATATTCCACTTGTGTCCCTTGGATTTCATTAGATAAGATAATTTACACATGAGACGGTGGCTTAATAAGACAAAACTACTAAAAGACAAAACTCATCAAATGGATAAATCATCTTCTTCTTCATGGAGTTCATTTGTGATATAAGTCTACTATGATCTGAACTCCTTTGCAATGGCTTTGATTCGTTCTAGCAAGTCTCCTTTGTAGCACCCCTTCACCTCCAATACCTCTAACAATATGTTCTTAGAGCTCGAATGGACATTATTCCACAACCAAGAAAGCTTCATCTGTGCTTTGATTGGTGCAAAGGCATACTGTTGAATAACATCTTTGGTCACTTTGAAACCTTCTTTTTCTATTACCTTCTTGACCTGTTCAATTTAATCTCTGATCTCCTAAAAGATGACCTCCCTGCCTTTCATTGTTTCAAGAGATCCAATGGCAGTAATCATGTGCTTTTGTGTAAGAGACTTAAACCGATTATGCAGTCGATTGTAAGCAACCATGGTGTTATCCAACTGTTTGCCAAGATGTGATTAGTTATGTAGGTGGAGTCTCAACTGCACTCTGTCAACCTCTATGGCGATCTTGTCCTTCCTTTCCAAGTGCTGCGGAGCATTTGGATATTTCGCAGTCCACCCCTGCATCTTGTCAACTACTCTAGTTTCTATCTTCAAGAGTTTCGCTACTTCCTATGCATTCCTCTGAATGCCAGTGAGAGGGGACATGACATGTTGTATAAGTATCATCTCATTGTATAGTCGTGCCATGGTATCCTCCATTGTTCCCAATTCTTCTGGCATTGTTGACTGCCACTCTATGTAGCTGAAGTTTTTTTATGACAACTGCTAGTTCTCTGCTACAAGATACTCTACCTATTGCTTCATCGCAACAAGTTCTCTTTTTAACCTGGAAATCTCATTTAGCAAATACTCTAAGTTAGCTTGTGCCACTGTAACAAATGCAAAATTTGTTGCAATAAATGCCATTCTAGCCACTCCTTCATATCAGGAAGAACCTTTGACTGATGTGATCGAAAGAATTGGAAGGATAAATCTTGATGCAACCATATATCAGTTAAGATATCATCCCAAACCATCACAGAAAGATCCCCCAAAATGGATCACCAAAACACTTGAAATTCTTCATCTTGATGAGATAAGAAAAACATGAACTATAAGTTCCTCTAGACAAAATTCAAATAATGTACACGATTTTGATTTAGTTGATGATATGGATGTTTCATATGTTTGTAAATTCAATTTATCTGTTAATTTTGAAACAACTTCATTTAAAGAATCCACTTCTCATGATGTATGGAAAGATTAAATTTAGAGGGAGTGTGAAGCTCTCATGGAGAATGGAACATGGAGGTTGGTGGACCCTCCATTTGGAACCAAGCCAATTGGTTGTAAGATGATCTATAAGAATAAGTACAAGTTAGATGACTAGCTCGAAAAGCACAAAGAAATGAGGAAGGAAATATGATTTGCATAGAAAGAAGGTGTTGATTATGAAGAAACATTTCCCCCTGTGGAAAAATGGGCCACCACTCAAACTCTCTTTTCCTGGCAATTCAGAATGGATGGGAATATTACTTTCTTGAATGAATACTTGAAAGAAAATTTTGTCATCTCTTAGATAGAAGGTTTTTTTGTGAAAGGACAAGAACATAAAGTATGCAAGCTCATTAAATTGTTATATGACCAAAAAAAAACATTCTTATGAGCCTGGTATGAGAAATTGGTTGAGCATTTTCAAAAATTAAGTTTCAAATACATGCAGCTAAATTTGTTAAGAAAATTAGCAAAAAGGTTTTCTATCTTGTGGTATATGTATATGATCCATTGATATCTATGGATATGCCATGGGCGCTTCACTCAATAAACCTCTAACATAGAATGTGCGTTCATGGCATATTAAACAATAATCTTAATTTGACTATATATTGGAAAATACCTCTAAAATCACATTATTTTACCCCCTACCAATACAAACCCAGTAACCTTCTCAATTTAAAAAACCCCTACTTTCACTAGATATTGTAGGTTTCCATTTTTTCATTAGCATTTTTCTACCCCTTTATATTTTTTCATTAACTTTGAGCACCATTTTTTATACCTACCAATATTAAACCCTTTACTCCCATTATATGCTCAATATATTGTGTCATTTTTTCTTCAATATATATCCCCCAATATGAACCCACGTGGTATCATATTGCTCCCCAAGTGACGCCCCCGTGGGATATGCCCATCAAGTGCAAGTAACTCCATCCAAATTCTATTTTTTAAATTCCCAAATGTGAGTGTCTCCAACGATTTCATGCAAGAATATGAAAAGTACATTGATTAATTCCTTTGCATTACTTTTGTTGATAAAAATAGCAACCGACTTTACTTCGCTCACTTGGCTCTTTGACTTCCTAATGTTTATGAAATACGTACAAAAGAATTCAAAAAGATTCTCTTAATTCTAAATGAAGGCATTGTGGTAGTGAAAACAAGTTTGAATTTACCACTTTCTCAAAGAATTAGATAGGAAAGTCTTATTAATATTGCCAGTTTAAGAAAAAATTGTGTTGGTTTTGTGGTAATTATTTTGTATGTGAATTTTTCACTTAACTCTTAATAGGAAAAGGTTTGACCATGATTAGTCGTGCAATGGCTAATCTACCATGAAATGGGATTTGAAATAAAAAATTAGCGACAAATCCTAGGCTTTTTGGCTCAAACCATAGCTTGTGCCAAGAGATCCATCCTTATTATAACCAATCGTTTAAATTAGGCCCATATGTTTATCATAGAGAGAAACATCCTTTTGCAAAACAGATATCATGGTCTTTGCGCGTATGAATCCAAAATGCATGGGTTAAGGGCTAAATCCATTATTTTTTTCACCAAACCTTGTCTTAGGCCAAGAAGTAGCCATCTCTCCTATGTTTGATCATCTGAAATGGGCTCATATTCCCTAAGGAAAACATTTTTTGTATAGGAAGTTTGTCATGGTTTTGGTTCCCACACTTTTCTCATCAGCCCTAAAATCATGGATTGTGTAGTAGAAGTTCTTTGCTTATGGTTATATGCCATGCTTCGTATAAAAGAGACAAATGTGTCATGTTTGATTATTGAAATAGTGAAAAATGTGTCATGTTTGATTACTGAAATAGTGAATAAAATCCTCCCATATGGAGTCTATTCGTCTTGTAGGGTCTTTACCATGGTATATGGCCTCATGCATAGTATTTTTAGTTTTTAAGAATATTTGGAAAGCATAGGGGATGTTGATAGACCATAAAGGAATGCCCATATCTTTGGCTACCAACAAAATTTTCCTAGCATATTCCTTGACCTTAAGACTACTTAAGAAACCAATAATCATCAAATTTTTGAGCAAGAATAATAATCATTTAAGATTAACTAATAATATGTTGAAAAAATATTGAAAATATTAATTTCATAATAATACAAATATGTTAAAAATTATATTACATAAACTAAGTGTCTATAAAAAAAAATAGATCTATATTTAAACAACCTCATCTCGTTCTATATTGCAAAGGGAAGCATATATTGCAAAGGGAAGCATAAAAGCTATCAGCGTGCATATTTCTAAAAATAAAATAATTCTTAAAAAAAAAGGATTTATATTTAAAGAGCATCATCTTATTCTATATAGAAAATAGAAAGCATAAAAAATATAATTTTATAATAACACAAGTATATTAAAAATAATATTACATAAACCAAATGTATCTAAAAATAAGATAGATCTATATTTAAAGAACTTCATCTCATTATATATTGAAAATGGAAGGTTTAAGAGCTATCACTTCAAATATTTCTAAAAATAAAATAATCTTAAAAAAAATAGATCTATATTCAAAGAACATCATCTGATTCTATATAACAAATAGAAACCCTAAAAACTATCGCCTCCCACATTTAAAAAAAAATAAAAATTGTCAAACTAAAATAAATCCGATTTAAACAACATCATCTTATTCTATATTGCGAATGGAAGCCAAAAAAAAACTACCACCCAACATATTTCTAAGAATAAAATACATGTATATTTAAATAATATCCTGTCATTCTAAATTAAAATACTAAAATGTATTAGATCACATATTACTTGGAATTAAAACGTTGGATAAAATATTTAATAAAAATATCGTCTCATCTCGGATGCGCTCATCCACTGACGGAAAGAATACGTGATTGGAGGGCTGACAACTGCACATGCCGCATGGTTTAGACATGAGTTCGAGTTTGAGTTTTTTTAAGTTTTTAAAAATTATCTCAAAAAGTGCAAAGATACATAAAAGGAATAGAAGATTTGAGAATATCATCTCCGTGAGAATAGAGCCAAAAATATGCTCACAATTGAATTTTATAATTCGAAATCAACTACATAATTTCATAAAAAAACTTTTAATAACACAAATAATCATAAATTTTTATTTATAAAATACAAATAACTAAACAAAATTAAGTACATTCAACATAATGATGACAAACAAATACTCATTTTTACTAAAAATTTACATGCACACAAAATTGGTAATAAAAAAACTCTAATCTTACCCTGATTTAATTTTAAATAAAGAATTTCAAAATAATAATTAATATTTTCACATGTTTACATGCTAACATTTAATATTTCACCCTGTTTATTATTAGGTTGGTGTGGTTGTATTGGTTGGAGCACGATGTTTCTATAAAGGCTACTAAGCCATGTTTGGCCCCTTGAGCAAGATAGTGGAATCGGTTTAGTGTGGGACTCACAAGGCCGGCACCCAAAGTGCCTCCATTGTCATGGGCTATTTTGTTGATGGAGCCAACATGATGGAGTATGCACAGAGAATCTCCTAAGGAATGGTGCCCAAAGCACTATTGTGGTCTACAAGGTTTGTTGGGTATCTGATTGCATGACCTCTCGCTTGCTCTGCGTTCAACAATGCGTTAGACGATGGAGTGGATGTTATCTCGATGTTGATTAGGCCAGATGTGGTTCCTTAGGTTAATTAGTGGAACTCATGCAAAGAAGACCTTTAAGTTGAATTAGTCGACCATGGTCACCATGGCCATACATAATGTATTTCATCAATGAGGGTCAACCATAGACAACATGTTAATCATGGTCAACATGTTCATCCATTATCAATTATAGACAACATGGTCAACCACGATGAACTTGGTTAAATGATACTTGGCCATGGTCATCATGGCTAACATAATTAACCATGCTCAAACATAGTTGGATATTCTACATGATGAGGCATAGTTTCACAACTTCTTTAAATGTCACCTTACTTTGACTCATCCTGGCCATGAAGGCAAAGTTAAATACATACAGAGGAAGCAACTTACTACATACTTTCCCACTTCTTATCATAATTTATATAGGGTAGATTGGTTTTTGTTGCCTATTTTTAGATATAGGATTATATTAATCTTTTTTTTCTTTCTTTTGTTTGAGGAAGATTAGATTTTATTTAATCAAACACAATGTTTGATCTTATTCCAAAACCAAAATATAATTTGTCCTCCCTTGTCATTGTTAAGGCAATAACAATGGGATCGCGTGCTTTCAAGTAACGTCTCTCTTTAGTCCTATGCATGAAATCAAATATTACATCTAACGTATAAATAATTTTTCAAAAGAAATCAAATTGAAGATTTGGGTCCACGCGAAGTGTGGTTCATCTTTAGGACACTATGAAGAAACAGATCTAGGAGGAGGGTTAAATAGGAAGACAAGTCAACCGAACAGTTAGAAGAAAACGACTAGTTTGACTATGGGAAGGAGAGGGGATAGATTTGTAATATCTAATAATAACGGTTATATCTGATAAAATTCAATTCATATTTATTTATTTATATTTATCTTAACGGTTATATATATATATATATATATATATATATATATATATATATATATATATAGGATTAATAAACGCCCTATTCATATTAATAAATAATATAAATGTTAAACTGTGAAAATATATTAATAATCTATGAATAAAAATTAATATAAAATTGTATATTAGGGTTTTATATTATTATTATTTTTAATTTTATTTTTTTAATAGTAACAATTAAATATATAGAAATCAATTACTCATATTAATAAAAATAATGTTAAATGGTTTATAAACAATTTAAATAAATCACTATGTATTAATATTAGAATTATTAATATTTTTATTAATATTAACCATAATTTTATCTTAATGCAAGAACAAATTCTAGCAAAGAGTTAACAATTATTATTTATATATAAAAAAAAAAGAAGAAGAGAAAATTAAGAAGAGAGGGCGGGAATTCAACAACTACTAATTTTCCAGCGGTCATCCGTATTAATATTACTAGAGGACTTCTCAATTTCAATGGTTTCCCTAAACTTAGGATGATGAAAATGGGGAATCTTATCGATAACTCTAGCCTCCTCAATGCATATATGATGCTTGGTCTTCTCTGCATCTTCAACTAAAGCTGAAGATTTTGTTCCCCCGTGTTTAATATGAGCAGTGTGTTCCTTAATCCTCTGGTTTATAGAACAACCAATTTCACTTATGTAAGAGGTTCCTCATACTTAAGAAGAAAATCCCTATGTTTATTTTTTTCTTTGAAAATGGAAAAGCTTATCATAATTAAGTTGTCAATTAACAACTAAGAGAACCATCACCATCCATATTTATTTACATTTTCTTCACATTTGAGAAAATTAAATTACTATCTAATTATAACACTTTTGGGTTTTATTCAAGAACAAAAAATAATTTCAATTTAAATAATATTTAAAAGAAGCAATACTCGTGGTCATTAGCACTAAAGCTATATTCAATAATATTATATACATTTTAATAAGAATTAGATTTAATTTTATGTATAAAAAAAATATTAAATTTTATAATAATTTAACTTCATATTAAAAAATAATTAATTATTTAGTTTATTGTTTCCAATATTAAAAGTATGGGGGTTTACGCAGTGCATTATATTAGATATCATTTTGGGATTCAACTGCTTTAAGTAAGTCATTCACGTATGACCATTTCCATGAGAGGTAGTCGTAACTGACTAATTTCTCATGATTTTTGAATAGTTCACTTAGCACTCATTGCATCGGGTGATGCTCACAGGGGTGAAGAAGTGGGATTGAAACTAGTGAAATGAATCACATAGCATCAATCATCACTTTCGGGGCTTGCACTCGGTAACCAGGACTTCCCAGAAGGTCACCCATCCCAGAACTCCTCTGGCTCAAGCGCGCTTAACTGTGGAGTTTTCCCCACAATCAAGCCCACTTAGCTTGCTACCCCATTTGCAAAACCTTAGCAAGTATTGTGCCTCATGAACCATTCAAGTAGAGATCCCTTGACTCTTTTTGAATTTAAGTATGGGGGTTTACGCAGTGCAAATGGGGTAGCAAGCTAAGTGGGCTTGATTGTGGGGAAAACTCCACAGTTAAGCGCGCTTGAGCCAGAGGAGTTCTGGGATGGGTGACCTCCTGAGAAGTCCTGGTTACCGGGTGCAAGCCCCGGAAGTGATGATTGATGCTATGTGATTCATTTCACTAGTTTCAATCCCACTTCTTCACCCCTGTGAGCATCACCCGATGCAATGAGTGCTAAGTGAACTATTCAAAAATCAGGAGAAATTAGTCAGTTACGACTACCTCTCATGGAAATGGTCATACGTGAATGACTTACTTAAAGCAGTTGAATCCCAAAATGATATCTAATATAATGCACTGCGTAAACCCCCATACTTAAATTCAAAAAGAGTCAAGGGATCTCTACTTGAATGGTTCATGAGGCACAATACTTGCTAAGGTTTTGCAAATGGGGTAGCAAGCTAAGTGGGCTTGATTGTGGGGAAAACTCCACAGTTAAGCGCACTTGAGCCAGAGGAGTTCTGGGATGGATGACCTCCTGGGAAGTCCTGGTTACCGGGTGCAAGCCCCGGAAGTGATGATTGATGCTATGTGATTCATTTCACTAGTTTCAATCCCACTTCTTCACCCCTGTGAGCATCACCCGATGCAATGAGTGCTAAGTGAACTATTCAAAAATCATGAGAAATTAGTCAGTTACGACTACCTCTCATGGAAATGGTCATACGTGAATGACTTACTTAAAGCAGTTGAATCCCAAAATGATATCTAATATAATGCACTGCGTAAACCCCCATACTTAAATTCAAAAAGAGTCAAGGGATCTCTACTTGAATGGTTCATGAGGCACAATACTTGCTAAGGTTTTGCAAATGGGGTAGCAAGCTAAGTGGGCTTGATTGTGGGGAAAACTCCACAGTTAAGCGTGCTTGAGCTAGAGGAGTTCTGGGATGGGTGACCTCCTGGGAAGTCCTGGTTACCGGGTGCAAGCCCCGGAAGTGATGATTGATGCTATGTGATTCATTTCACTAGTTTCAATCCCACTTCTTCACCCCTGTGAGCATCACCCGATGCAATGAGTGCTAAGTGAACTATTCAAAAATCATGAGAAATTAGTCAGTTACGACTACCTCTCATGGAAATGGTCATACGTGAATGACTTACTTAAAGCAGTTGAATCCCAAAATGATATCTAATATAATGCACTGCGTAAACCCCCATACTTAAATTCAAAAAGAGTCAAGGGATCTCTACTTGAATGGTTCATGAGGCACAATACTTGCTAAGGTTTTGCAAATGGGGTAGCAAGCTAAGTGGGCTTGATTGTGGGTGAAACTCCACAGTTAAGCGCGCTTGAGCCAGAGGAGTTCTGGGATGGGTGACCTCCTGGGAAGTCCTGGTTACCGGGTGCAAGCCCCAGAAGTGATGATTGATGCTATGTGATTCATTTCACTAGTTTCAATCCCACTTCTTCACCCCTGTGAGCATCACCCGATGCAATGAGTGCTAAGTGAACTATTCAAAAATCATGAGAAATTAGTCAGTTACGACTACCTCTCATGGAAATGGTCATACGTGAATGACTTACTTAAAGCAGTTGAATCCCAAAATGATATCTAATATTAAAAGTTTTTATTAATTTTTTATTTATATAGAAAATAAAAATAGTATTGTACCAATTTAGAATATTTATAGTTTATTAATTTACAAAGGAAAAATATAACAAAAAATAATAAATAAATAAAAATTGAAATTTTAATGTATAAACCTAACATTGATAATCTTTGAAAGTATATATAAAAATATAAACATAGAAGAATAAAAAATAAAAATTTATACTTTCCGAGAATCTGTCAAATTTTAACATTGATGTGATTTTATAAATTTTGTAAGTATTAAAAATATCATGATATCATGTCAAATTTTAACATTGATGTGATTTTATAAATTTTTAATTATTAAAAATATCATGATATCATGATAATGATGTGATTTTTTAATTACTCAAAACTTTTACTATTTATTTTTGAAACTTGCATCATACTATTTATTTTATTTGTGTAGTAATTTCACCATTCCGTGTATTTTTTTTTGTTTGTAGGTGATTTAGCTTTTATTTTTCTTTTTTAATCATTACAATCAGCTTTAGAGATTTTAGGTTTGAATGTTACACACTATACCAACTATACCAACTAAACATTTGTTTGACAAATTTCAAAAAAAAAAAATATGAATATATTCTATAATAAAAAAAAAAAAAATCGCATCTCTCTTTATTATTTCTCTATATACTTGTATACTACTAATTTCTATTTTTTAATATAGAAAAATATTTTAGTATTTCTTTTTATATATATCTATTTAATTAATATGGAATATTATTAATATTTATTATAAATGTTATATTTGTTTAAAATATAATCCAATAACCTATATTTTAATTACGAGTAAAATTATTATTAGAAATAAAAGGCAGTTAAAAATAAATAAATAAATTATAACCTATATGTTATATGTTCACTGGCTAACTGGCAGTAAAATTATTATTGAAACCAAAACGTAGTTTACAAAATATAAAAATATATGTGAAAGTAAAATGTATAGTATTCAAGTAACACCCTCTCATCTGCAATTTGCTCTCTCTAGACTACAATTGGTACACGATTGGAGTGTTGACAACTACACACATGTCAAAGTGAAAGAAGCCACAAATAAGAATGTGCACTCACAACTGTACACTGCATGAAGTTAGAATTCAAGCTTATAGAGTCCTACAAATATTCCACACCACACCATCAAGAATGACAAAACTTACTCACACATTCATTCATGTACAAATTATATCACAACAATAGGGAAACCATCTTGAAGGGAATACAATAGAATATGGGAAGTAAACATTGTGCCTACAGTTTACATCATCTGTGACTTAAACTTTGATATGACATAGCCATAAATGATGGAAACTGTAGGTGCATGGTTTACTTTTCATATTATCTTCTTTATTAATCTGATCTTGCATGAACACAACACAGATTGTTCCAATGAAATTTCTCCCCCAAGTGAAAAAGGGGATGTAGGGACACTCAAAGAAAATGATAAGTCTGTGGACGACATGTCATGGCAGGGCACCTCTTAATCTCAACACCTCCAACAAACTCTTTTATTTTCAGCGAAATCGACTAAATGCATAATTGTTTGCAGTGTTTATCGGATATTGACAAGTGATGTATTAGATGAGATCATATGGGTGATTCTTAATGAAAAACACCATCATTCCCAAATTGGGGGAAACTTTAAATTCCTAAATGAGACGCACCATTGCTTCTATGTAAATTCTTTTTTTGAGAAAAAAAAAGGTTGTTTTTATTATAGAAGAGTAAAACTAGTACATCAAGATCCATTTGGATACAACATGAAAAACAACATATCTAAACACAATCCATATAGGAAAATAGAAACCCAGTGCAGTATATCAAATCACATCAAGTCTAGTGTGATCTGCTATCAGTGCCCATATCCACTTATAGCACCCTGTATATGCCAAAAAAACCATGTAGTGAAAACATATAATGTTGTCCATTCATTCAAAAATGTATTACCAAAGAAGATGTGTGAAAATCTAATACAAAAGTAGTGATGGATGGGACATCATTCCATACGGGAATCAATAAGATATGAACATAGAAAAAAGCAAAAAAACAGTGGCAACATGAGTAAGCCTGAAATAAGGGGAATGGCATGAAACCAACATCCATCGAGCACCCATCCATCTCCAATGTGATATGAAGGCCATCATTGGAGGCAAGTTACCCTTCTTAAACATGGCATCTGCAACAATGTTGTTCTCCTTGTGTATGTGTTGTGGAGTGACTCCGAGTAGTGTGTCATATAGATGAATGATGTTCTTGAGTTAGCCCTATAGGTGGGGGTGTGTAATAGTGGAGGTGCCCAAATAATGTTTGATGATGGCCTAGGAGTCTCCATATATGCTTAAGTTATGTATATTTAGAAAACATGCAAATTACTAGCTCAATCCCCAAAGTGAAATAGCATCAACCTTCCTATCAGTACCAAAACCCCCAAAAGTGGGGCATTGGAGCCACTTCTCACTCCTCAACGAAAGACTACAAGCTCTCAAGACTATGTGGTAGGAGCAGGTGAAAAATATTTTTCATGTACAAATTAGGGGTATATATAGCTAAGGGTGAATTGATCCTTGTGACTATTCGACTTCCCTCATGACAGTTTGACTTAAATGACTCTTTAACTTTACATGTGGGTCTCTTGGACTTCCATGTTACATTACATTAATTACAACAGTATGGCCCACAGTAGTGATGTGGCCGAGATGAATCATGACATGACTTGACTCAACAAAGCTGGTATATTCATGTTGTTGGTGGTGTTAATGTTGAGTTGCAGTGCTGATGAGTGATGAATGTGCTCTTAGTGTATCATACCTTCATTTGCACATGGAAATGTGTGTGAAGTCTTCGATGGTCTTTGTGTTTCCTTGATATTTCATGAATTCGCATGTGTCTCCTTCACTTGCTTCTTGGTATGCTTTATGTGTCTGTCCATTTGTCAACAAGTCTCCTAGCATGCACTCCTTGTTCATCCCATTCGTCGTCGTGCCATGTATCATCCATGTACCTGTATCTACAATCACTCATGATGAGAAGACATCAAATACATAAATCTCGTAGTATACCATGATGCATCATCTTTCGCTTTTGGATACAGGTGACCGGGAGAGAGGACCAGGCTCTGAAACTGTGTAGAGTACATTTCAGGTTGGGAGGCATGCTCCGGGAACTGCCAATGAAAATTGCACAAAGGTCACTAGGAGGCTAAGATGGGCAGTCTGGATCAGCAGTGACTGTCTGGGGATTTGGCTTGGTTGGAGGGCAAATCTATGTAATTTTTCTAGGGAGACAATGCAGGCAGCAAGGGGCACTTGCAGTGAAAACTACGCAGATTCTCCGAGGACGCTAGCAGTGAGCTGTAGGAGGCTGCTGGCCAAAACTGTGCAGAGCTTGGAGACTTGCCTGCAGGATATCCTTGTGTAGTTTTTGGGCTGAGCACGATGCTGGGAAGCTGGGAGACAGCGTATGAAAACTACTCAGTTTTCAGGAGGAGCAGTAGGCCGGCGGACAGGGTGACTCACTGATAGAAATGCGTGAATTTTGAGGACAATGCAGTGACAAGAAGTGGTTGTCTATCCAACATGTCTGCACAATTTATTCAATTAGGAAAGGCGGGAATTCTTGGCAGCTTCTACACAATTTTTCGGAGGAGTGAGGCCCGGGGTCACTATCCAGTCAAACTCTCTGGTTGACCAGTTGGAGACTTGATGGATTTGCTTGCAGGCAGCGTAGATTGAGATGGCTTGCTAAGAAACGTCTGTGTTGTTCTAGGTCATAGTCAGTCGAGTCGATTCCAATATTGCATAGTGCACACTACCTGGGAGGCAACCTTAATCTCTGCGCAATTATGGGCAACAATACATGTTCAGTGAGGGTTGAGACTATGCAATGCAGCTGAGCGAAGGTCTGGCTATTGGAGGGTGGTCTAGTTGACAGATTTTGAACAAAATGACTAAGTGTGTGAACGAGTGACTTAATACATAAATGATCTTGTGAACACACACTTGACACGAGTCAACGATAAGACACCTTGAACCAGCAAGACAACATGCTCAATGTGATTCACTATGGGACTATCAAATGCTAAAAGCGAAAAGTGCGACACTTCGAATAGAAATTTGGATGACCGCGACGACACTTGCGTGACAATACTTACAACATCATGTGTTAGTGAAATAGATGTTTACATAGTGAACACAACTCAAAAAGAACCTTCAACATCACCAGAATGAGGTGGCAATTATGGCATAGCAATCAAAATGTCGAAGGTGACAGTTGGTTGAACAAGTGAAAGGAAGCAAGACATGTAGAAGAAACACTGACTTTTCCTGTTTGTGCACATGCATGTTACTGAGGACAGGATGATATGACAATGACAAGTAGTTCCACAAACTCAACTAAGAGGTGTACTTCAAAAGGTGTTCTTTACTTACCATACTTATCCTCAAGATGATCATGCATCTGATGGAGTTTGCATGCGGTCCTGATCTTTTCCATTACTTGGTTCCTTGGTCCTTCTCCTCAACTCCTTGGACACAATTTCAGCATGTCATCTTTTCCTGAAGTCACTTAGAGGTAGATCTGCGCAATTTCAGTGGACAGTGACTGCTATCAGAATGAGGCCCTGGGAGGCCCGTTTGCGCAGTTTCTCCATGCAAGACCGACAAGACAACTTGGAAAAAACTACACAGTTTTGAGGCTCAGGGCATTGCTACGGGATAAGGGTCTTAGGAGGACACCTCTGTGCAATTTCTGAGTGCAGTGTAGCTGGATTGCTCTGCACATTCCTGGAGAGCAATGTTGGCTGCCTAACTGCTTTGCACATTTTTTGAGAGAAATTCTAGTTGGGGTCTTTGTGGGTTGCAGGGTTTCAGCACTCAAGGGAGGTTGGTGTCTCTCTAGGCTATGGGGTTTCAGCAAGAAAGGGAGGTTGGTGTCTCTGCACACTGTGGGGTTTCAACAAGCAAGAGAGGTTGGTGTGTATGCACACTGCATAGTTTCAATAGGCAAGAGATGTTGTTGTATTTGTGCATTGCGGGGTTTCAGTAGGCAAGGGAGGAAGCTTTATGGTTGCAGAACAAAAGCACGTAGTTTTGGGAAGTTGGATGGGGCTAGGTTGCTCAGGAAAATGTCTAAGTGTGAGATCAGTGAAACATATGTATATAGTGATAGGAATCGACAGTGTTCGCACACAGACACTTAGTGTCACAATGTAGACCATCCAAAATGCGTAAGGCATACTTTTCTTCATGCAACAACCTTCGTGACAGAAGTGCATGAAAAAAGTGTGAAACATGTTTATGTGATGACAACCACTAATGTGCACATGCTTTCCCTTGAAGCAAAACAACATTCCCTTTGCATGACAAACAAAAATGCCTATGCCCAAAGATCACACATACTGCATAAATATGAGAACATGGAAAACTCTTAATATCAATGAGGGGAGCTTGAAATCATCATCTTACCAACAAGTGACCAAGGATGACCGATTGTAGGATACAAGGTAGACTCTGAAATTTGTATGCGACCAAAAATTTTGGAGGGTGGTTGTAGTGCCTACAACACTTGGCGACACACTAGTAGAACTATAGCTCTCTGAATGGACCTTGTTTCGTGGAAAGCAAGTCTAACCCTTCCGGAAGTATTACTTGATTCTTCGATCATGATGGCTTCTGCACTAGCTTGTGTGAAAGATGCAGTCCCTACCATTCTCTTGATTGGTCAGCACACATTCCAAGCCAAGTTAACTTAGTTATTTCAATTTGGGATGAGGGGTATATTTATGCACAAGTAATATAACTATCAGAGTTTAAGTTTCGTCGCTGGTGTTGCTTCGCTTCCAGCAGGCCTGGATAGTACCCAGACGGAGTCATGCAGGAACAAAAGCATCGCTCCACTGCCAGTGAGCCTGATTAGTACCCTGGTTGAGTTACTTGCATCACCTCTTTGCGTAGGAATCCTTTCTCTCCTTTCGCCTTTTTCATTTTTCAATTTTTTTCAAGGACTATGCATATGCACTTATTTATTACAAAGGTGGAAGAGGGATCCCGACTTATTGAAAGAATAAGAGGTTATTCCTTCAGATAAGTATGTTATGTCTACCTCTGACATACTTGTTAAGGTTTTCCCCCCCACCTTACTCTACTTGACTGAGTTGACAAAGGTTAACCCAAAACAACTGACTAGAGTAGGTGGTACTAGTTAGAGGACAAGTGTTTTGTTTTCACCAAGAATCACTCTGAATAGAACATATTTTCCATCAAGGCATCATCAACTAAAGAAAACAAGCTCTTAATAAAGAGAGAGGACAATATATAACTAGATGTTGATAGTTGTACAAGGCCTCTTAGATTTTCCTAGCTTGTCTCGAGAACCAAACACAGTTTCACAAGAGGCTAACCTACAGGTACAAGCAAGCAAAGAGAGCAAAAAGAAAAAGCAGAAGTAAAGTGAAAGAAAAGCAAGAAAAGTAAGAAAGTAAGAAAACCAAACCAAGTAAGCAAGCAAACAAACATGTAAACCAAAAAGAAAAGAAAAGAAAGAAAGCAAGCACTATTCCTACTCCAATGCTAAACAGTCAGGGTTACATGAAATTAAATTTCCAGTGAAGCCACCATAGGCATACCTGACCTGCAACCACAAAGATACAAGTGATTAAAACAGATAGAAAATAATGTGCAATAGAAAATACAAAAACTTGAACAACTTGCACATGAGAGAGGTCTCCCCTCTGGGCAAAAAGATGTGTCACAACCGCCCAACACACGTGCTTACCTCTTCGGTGACTATCATTTTTCAACAAACCTCAGAGACCTCTTGTGAGTGTGAGAAAGGAGTAAAGCTTGTTACCTACAACACGACTCGCCAAGTAAGATTGTTCCATCCATTCAACGATTGGATCATAAAATTCATGATGGTTAGTTTGAAAGACTCGTGATCTTTGAAAAGATGGATTCCTGATTCGAGAGAGGGGATCATGTTGGGAATCTAGTATGGATGGATAGATCTTATCATTCTCTTCGTTCATGTCAAGATAGTGAGGACCTGCCATAGCCATCATCACAGGCTGCAGTGCCTCACCTTCTTGACAGAAGTCAAGGGAGAAAGATGTTACATGGTGAAGATCATAGTGCGCGAAGTGACTGTCATTGGATGTACTATTGGGAAAATGATAAACTACATGACAACCACCCAAGATAGAAGAAATATCATACTATTTGGTCGAGATGTTAGATTCCCAGTTTGACATGAACACATAAAATTTTTGAACAATCTTGCAAACGCTCTGAATGATGGAATCAAGTTCATTGTGCATTAGATATGACTGAACACCCACCTGCAACTGGTGAAAAATTATACAGGCATCATGGTCATCATAGAAGTCTAGAAAGGATGTCAGCATTGTGAATATGTGAAGCCCGTTGGGGTGTGGTGAAATGAGAGTAACTTGATTCACGTGATAGGTTGTGTGCTTGTCATCACACAGGGAGATTGTTGATGTGATGAGAAAGCATATTTGATGTGCATACTTCGCAAGAAGACAAAGGAGCTTATCACAAGAGGGAACATCTGATAAGTATGATTTCGGACAAAGATAGTCTTTGAGATGATCAACTTCATAGTTCCATGATTGCACGAGAGATGAAAACTCCCAACCTGAATTGCATGTAAGAGAGGTGCATGAAGATGGGCATGCTATAATTGACTCATGGATTTGGTCATTAGTGAAAATCTGAAATTTTGAAATATCAGACCCGAAATAGTAAATATTTTTTTACGTGGGGATCAACTTCGAGTGCCACCATGCAGAAACAATATCTGATTTGGTTCGAGGGGTTTACTAGAGTCACAAGGTCTTGACATAACCATCAATAGATGTTGAAGTGCCTCAACTCGCTGGCACGTCCTAGAACTTTCCAGATTGAAAAATTACATTTTGAGATGTGAACCAGATCATGCATGGCCTGAGGATGGTTGTTGTTGTTGATTTTCAAAACTGCTCATAGGATGGCAACCATCTCTGTCACAGGCTTCATCAAATTTTTCAGCTTCAGCAAGCTGACTTGACGAGATGATTTCATGCACACACAAGATGATGACGAGTGGGAAGAGTCCTATGTGTTGAGACTGTTTTCATCATAAAAACCCTCACTGCCTTGTGTTGATCAAGGGGATAACTCACCAGATGAAGAAGAAAGAGACAGGGAGTATCTTTGTTGCGTGTAGATGCACTGTGAACGGTGGGACACACGGGCAAGTGAGGTGCAAAGGGAGTTTCGATATGGACATTTGCTTTGATAAATGAACATTCTATATCTGAGTTAGAGCGTACATGAGAGAAAAATAGATCACATTATGTGCCTAGGCATTCATCACAACATACAGAAGCATAGGAGTGATGGCAGCCCAAGAGTAGAGGCTTATCGAAAGAATTAATAGTGCATGATGTTTAACCAAGATTACCAGGTTGAGAATCAATCAAGAATGGAAGCTTAATGTCTTGATGTGAACCATTTTGAAACTTCACCTTTCTACTCCTCTGCATGTGTAATGAGATTGCCCTGCACAAGGCTGCAATTTGAGCCAGCATCTTGAGAATCAAGTGAATGTGAACAACTGGTTGGTGAAGCAGATTTATCAAGCGAGTCATGCTACAAGGAGACATAGCTTGTAGATTATGGAGGATGGCAGAGATGCACATCAAACTTGAGACTTGGGTTATGAACGGTGATGTCCTCTTGCGGAATGGAGGGATGAGTCTTCGTCATAGGCTTTCTGAGCCATTTTTTAATTTCCTCCATTGGAGCGAGAGACGACTGAGAAGATGGGTTGCGAACATGCTGCATAGATTTTTCAGCTTTACCACTGCTGCAAGGGGGCCCCCTCTGCGCATTTTTGGGTTGTGTTATTCTTTCCACGACTTAGGTTGGGCGGACCTACTTATGGTTTTGTGCATGATTTTCGCACATGGTTTTGGACGCGATGGTTTTTGGTCCATGGTTTTGGACGCGATGGTTTTCGGTCCATGGTTTTGGACGTGAAGGTTTTCGGTCCATGGCATTGGATGCTTTGGCATGTATAAATATGTATTGTAACATTGAAAGGAACATAACGAAAAATCAAGCTGGTAGTCCCAGTTTTAGGATCTAGGGGAAATCTCTGTGTATATGTGTTTTATGTGTTATGCTCTCGCATTGTTTATTTTCTGTGTTTTAGAATTCATATGCAGGTAATTCTGTACGGGGTTAAAACCTGCATTTGGTACTCGAGCTGTTTTGGCTTCAAGGGGACGTCTTTGTTGCTGAGGGGTTTAGTTCGGGCCTATGGTAGACCCCGTTCAGTGGGAGATTTGCCGGATCGATTCTAGTGGTGAAGGAAGATGGCGAGCAGTGGAAAGATAGAGATCGAGAAATTTAATGGTCAGAGTTTTGAGTTGTGGAAACTCAAGATGGAGGATCTGTTGGTGGATAAAGATCAGTGGATCGTAGTAGATCCGAGTACTAAACCAAAGGGAGTGTCTGATGAAGAATGGAAGATGTTGGATTGGAAGGCAAAGAGCACAATATGATTGTGTGTTTCAGATTCAATATTTCTGAATGCATCAAGGGAAGCTACAACGGAGGCTCTGTGGGACAAGTTAGGGACTTTGTACCAATCTAAGTCTCTGGTGAATAAACTGTTCCTACAGAAAAAGCTATATAACTAGAGGATGAAAGATGGAGACTTGGTGACAGAGCATCTGAATGCATTTAATACTATGGTAAGTCAATTATCATCTGTTGATATCAAAATTTCAGATGAAGATAAGTGCATTAGTTTGTTGTGTTCTCTACTAGATTCGTGGGATAGTTTGGTTATTGCAATAGGTAGCAAGGCAACTGCCTTGCAGTTTGATGTAATAGTCTCATCCTTGCTAACGGAGGAGATGAGATGGAAAAATATGGAGAGACAAAATGGTGATGCCTTGTTTGTATGAGGACGGTCCCAGAACAGAAACAAAAATAAGTCATCGAGTGGGAGATATAAATCTAGAGGTAGATCTAAATCTCCAGGAAACCTGTAAAGGTGGTGTGCTGGAAATGTGGAAAGGAAGGGCACTACAAAAGGAACTGTAATTATAAAGCTCCTGATAAAGGAAAGGGCTCTGATGATGCTCCTTTTGCAGAGGCGAAAACCACCTCAAATGAAGGTGGGGATGTGTACTTGGCTTCTTCAAGTACACATGTAGATCATGAGGCATGGTTGATTGACTCAAGTGCATCCTTTCACTTCACTCCCCATAGAGAGTGGTTCTGTGAGTATGAGAAATACAATGGTGATGATGTATTCTTAGGGGATGATAGGAAAGCTAGAATCATTGGTCGCAGAAAAGTAAAGTTGAAGTTTGAAGGTGGAAGGGTTAGAACACTTCCTGGTGTTCCACATATTCCTGCATTGGCCAGAAATATGATTTTTGTAAGCAAGTTGGATGATGCAGGTGTAAAGACAGTGTTTGAGAAGGATACCTTCAAGATGGTTCAAGGAGCACTGGTATTGATGCGCGGATTTTGGATTGGAACCCTGTACAAGCTACAGGGTAGCACTGTTGTTGATGGGTGAAACAGTTCTGTGGTTCCTGAAAGTGGAGTAGAAAATATAGTGGTCTCTGGAGATAAGACCATGTTGTGGCATCAAAGGCTTGGACATATTGGAAAGAAGGGCCTTCGAATACTTCATGGTAAAGGTGTGGTAGAAGGTATGAGCAATAACTCTCTGGATTTTGATTTCTGTGAAAATTATGTATATGGGAAGAAAAATCGGGTGAGTTTCCCCTCTGGTGGTAAGAGGGCGAAACAGATATTAGAGCTTGTGCATAGTGATGTGTTTGGACCTGTGAGGGTTCCATCATTGGGTAAGTCTATGTACTATGTATCATTTATAGATGAATTTTCAAGGAATACATCAATATATTTCCTTAAGAAGAAATCTGAAGTCTTTGACAAGTTTAAAGATTTTAAGGCTTTGGTGGAAAACTAGACAAAGAAGAAGATAAAGGTGTTGATGATAGATAACGGTGGAGAGTTTTGCAGTAAGGAATTTGAAGAATTCTGTGAGAAGCGTGGTATAGCACGACAGAAGACTACTCCATATAAACCTTAGCAAAATGAAGTTGCAGAAAGAATGAATAATACGTTGATGGAAAGGGAAAGAAGCATGCTCAGTGGTGCCGGGTTAGGATAGGAATTTTGGGTAGAGACGGTGGTGACATCATGTTACCTGGTCAATAGATCACCTTCATCAGAATTGGAGGATAAGAGTCCACAAGAGGTATGGACTGGTAAGAAACCCTCTCTTTCACATCTGAGGGTATTTGGATGTGATGCATATGTACATGTTCCAAAGGAAAAACGAACCAAGTTGGATAGTAAATCTGAAAAATGCATATTTATGGGGTATAAGTATGGTTTAAAGGGTTATAAGCTTTGGAACCCAGTAACAAGGAAGGTTGTGTACAACTGAGATGTGGTGTTCAGAGAGGTGAAAGATGTTATTAAACATGAAGTCCAACCAAAGGAACTTGAGAAGATAGAGTTTGAGCTAAAGGAGGAAGAATCAGACTCTACAGCAGAGGAGGAATCAAAATATGAAGAGCCACAAACTCTGGGTGTGAGAATATTAGTTTGAGAAAGAGGGCAGCCAGAAAGGTATAGTCCATCTGCTTTCTGTTAAAATTTTGCTTTATCTATTACTAATGATGATCCTAGAACTGTAAAGGAAACAATAGATTTAGAGGATGGAAAACTCTGGAAAGAGGCCATGGTTGATGAAATGGCATCTTTGCACAAAAATGAGGCTTGGGATCTGGTGGAGTTGCCATCTAAAAGGAAACCCATTGGCAGAAAATGGTTGTTCAAGAAGAAGACAAATGCAGAAGGAAAGATGGAGAAATACAAAGCTCGGTTGATAGCAAAAGGTTATTCCCAGGTGTGAGTAATTGATTTTGGTATATTTTTTCTCCTCTTGCCAAGGTAGCTTCTATTAGATTACTTTTATCTGTTTCTACTGCTTTTTATTTTGAGGTAGAACATATGGATGTGAAGACAAGATTTCTTCATGGGGATCTAGAAGAGGAGATCTACATGAAGCGACCTGAAGGCTTTGCGGCGAAGGGTAAGAAAGAACTGGTATGCAAGTTAAAGAAGTCTCTGTATGGGTTAATACAGTCACCAAGGATGTGGTATCAGAAATTTGATACATTTATATGGGGACTTGGCTTCACCAGAAGCAAAGTAGATCACTGTGTGTATTTTGAATTAATTAGTGAATGTGTTATTTATTTGGTCTTGTATTTGGATGATATGTTTTTGGTTGGAAATGACAAAAAAATTATCCAGGATTTGAAGACCCAATTTTCCTCCAAATTCGACATGAAAGATCTTGGTGCTGCAAACTATATTTTGGGCATAAAAACTAAAATAGAGCGGGCAAAGAGGAAGCTCTGGTGAAACCAGAGGAAGTATGTCGAGAAAATATTGCAGAGGTTTAATATGCAAGATAGTAAACCGGTGAAGGTTCCTATTCCTGTAGGTGTAAAGTTATATGCTGAACAGTGTCCCAAGACACAAGAAGAGGAAGAGGATATGCCCCGTGTTCCATATGCAAGTGTAGCTGGTAGCCTAATGTATGCGATGGTCTATACTAGATTAGACATTGCACATGCAGTGGGAGTATTGAGCAGGTTTATGTCAAAACCAGGGAAGGATCATTGGACAACAGTGAAGCGGGTTTTCAGGTATTTGCGTGGCACTAGTGATTATGGTTTGTGCTACCAAGGAAGATCATGATTGGATAGAGTTTGGGATATTCATGGCTTTGTTGATGTGGACTGGGTTGGAGATCCGGATCAGAGAAGATCTACAAGTGGGTATGTGTTTAACCTATTTGGAGGTGCAGTCAATTGGATGAGTAAGAAAAAATCTGTAGTGGAATTGTCAACTACAGAGGCAGAATACATGGCAGCCACTTATGCAAGCAAGGAAGCAGTTTGGTTGCAGAGATTGTGTTCAAATATGGGGTTAGTATAGGGAGCTATAACGATAGACTGTGACAACCAAAGTGCAATTTTCTTAGCAAAGAACCCTACTTACCATTCAAAGACAAAACACATTGATGTTCAGTATCACATTGTGAGGGATATGACAGAAGACAAAAAGGTGTTGCTGGTAAAGGTGGACACTTTGATGAATACTACAGATGCATTGAAAAAATCTGTGAGCTCTGAGAAGTTCTCTTGGTGTAGAGAAACAATGGGCATTACAGGGTTGGATAAATGAATAAGCTTTTTTATGGCCCCCTATGGAAAGAAAACAAAAGTGGGAGAATGTTGGGTTGTGTTATTCTTTCCACGACTAGCCCACGTAGTGAACCGGGGGGTTAGAGGGGGGGAGAAGCCCCCCCTTTGTTGCACCGATTGCGCAGTGGGGGGGTCACAAGGGGGTGGCAGTGCTCCCTGTCCAGGGGTTTTAAGGGGGGCGGGTAGCCCCCCTCTATGGGGTCTGGGGCAGCCTATGGTTTTACGGACCTACCTATTGTTTTGTGCATGATCTTCGCACATGGTTTTGGACGCGATGGTTTTCGGTCCATGGTTTTGGATGCGATGGTTTTCGATCCGTGGTTTTGGATGCGATGGTTTTTGGTCCATGGTATTGGATGCTTCGACATGTATAAATATGTATTGTAATATTGAAAGGAACATAATGAAAAATCAAGCTGGTAGTCCTGGTTTTGGGATCTAGGGGAAATCTCTGTGTATATGTGTTTTATGTGTTATGCTCTCGCATTGTTTATTTTCTGTGTTTTAGAATTCGTATGCAGGTATTTTTTGTAGGGGTTAAAACCTACATGCATATTTCTTAGTTTTGTGTCTACTGCGAGGGGGCACCCTTTGTGCAGATTTCTTAGCTTTGTGATCGCTGCGTGGGGGTACCCTCTTCTAGAATGGAAAGGGAGGAGAAAAATGAACAAACAGGGTGTTGGACTCCTCCTTTGGAAAATGAGGGGTCTCATGATCCACAAGAGTCAAGGAAGAAGGGAAATCAGGAGGCTCACCATTTCGGGAGACATGAACCAAGCGTTTCAACTCTTGGCTCACGAAGTCAAGGTCCAAAAACTGTTCGTGAATTTTGTGTCAGAGGTGAAGGAAGTGGGAAGAAAAGTCCTCAATTGATTTTCCGAGCTTCATTCTTAAATGATAGATTCTTTCATAGACATCTTGGTGGTTACAGTTATTGAATTCTTGATGGAGCTCCTTGAGGAGAGTGAGAAGGGAATGGGAAAAAACAGGTGGCAGGGTATCACAACGCCGAATAACATGAACTTCAAGGGTGAGGAAGAAAATTACACAAACAAGCTCTTCACTATCAATTTCATGAGATTCTTAGAAATGAAGAAAATCAGAAATGTGCTTGTTACGGACGTTCTGTCCTCACCATCAAACTTTAACAAGGACAAGTAATCGAGAAGCTCATCGGGGATCGATAGTTGATTAAAGGAGAAATGAGAGAAACACCCCAAGAGCATGAATTGTGTATGATCCATTTGGTAAGAGTTTAAAACCAAATGTAATGGGATCATCTTGTCATCTAGCCCTCCTTCAAGGGATAGAAATGTTGACGTGCTGGACCTGCCAACTTTCGAAGGATCTCTCCATTATGAAGTCCCAACTAGACCTCACACCATTTAATGTAGGAGTCTCATCCAGTATGATGGCCTGAATGTCGTTGTCTTAAAGGTTTGTCTTAGCTCTTGCTTGTTAGCGCATGAGAGTGGTATCTCCCCAATATGAAGTCCCAACTAGACCTCACACCATTTGGTGTAGGAGTCCCATCTGGTATGATAGCCCAGGTTCTATTGTCTTAAAGGTTTTCCTTAGCTCTTGCTTGTCTGCTTTGTCTTCGAACAATAAGGTTTGCTAGCCTAGTGATTGCTTAGTGTTACTTGTGTCAAGGTTCTTTAACCGTAAAGGGAGAGGGTGGAATTGACTCTCTAGTAGAAAGGGAAGAGTCCCAACTTAGTCAGAGACACATAACACAATAGCGCATGTGCAACCTCCGACGGACTAGTCCACATGGATGCGACAATCACAAACACACAATGACAGATATCACGTACAACACCCAGCGAATAGTCCAAGTGTGTGCAACGGTCGTTATAACAAGTTTATGGGAATGGTTCTGTCTAGTGTTTGGTGAGGTAGCCCACACAGGAAAGACAACATTAACAACTTGTACAACAAATTTTCATAAGAATATGTATTATAACAACCAAAATAGTTCAACTGTCTTAACACGGGTTAAAGCAACATGCATTACAAGTGTCCAAAGAATAGTCTTACAAACAATTACAATACATGTGTGAAAACGTGTTGGCCTATTATTAGGCTTCTGAATTAAGCAAAAGTTCCAAGATGCATCGGTACACCATATATCACTGACACCAAAAGCGGGGCATTGGAGCCACTGCTCGCTCCACAAAGAAAAGACTACAAACTCTCAAGGCTATGTGGGAGGAGCCAAGGTGAAAAGTCTTTTGCATGTACAAATGAGGGGTATATATAGCCAAGGGTGAAACTGACCCTTGTGACTATTCGACTTCCCTCATGACTGTTTGAATTACATGACTCTTCAACTTTACATGTGGGTCTCTTGGAATTCTACATTACATTACATTGATTACAACAGTATGGCCCACAATGGTGATGTGGCTGAGATGACTCGTGACATGAATTGACACGACAAAGCTAGTATGTTCATGCTAGTGGTGGTGTCCATGTCGATCTACATTGCTGTTGAGTGATGAATTTTCTCTTGATGTATCATAGATTCATGTCTGCATGGAAAGGTGTGTGAAGTATTCGATGGCCTTGGAATTTGCTTGATAGTTCATGCATGCACATGTGTCTTCTTCGCTTTCTTTTTGGTATGCTTCGTGTGTTCGTCTGTTCGCAAACAAGTCTCCTAGCATGTGCTCCTTGTTCATCTCGTTCATCATCGTGCCATGTCTCATCCATGTACCTGTATCTACAATCACTCATGATGAGATGACATCAAAGCCATAAATCTCCTAGTCTACCATGATGCATCATCTTTCATTTTCAGGTACAAGTGACCGGGAGAGAGGATAAGGCTCTGAAACTGCGCATAACACATTTTAGGCTAGGATGCAGGCTCTAGGCACTGTCAATGAAAATTGCGTAGAGGAAACTTGGAGGCCGAGATGGGCAGTCTAGATCATCAGTGATTGTCTGGGGATTTGGCTCGCCTAGAGGGAATATCTGTGTAATTTTTCTAGGGAGACAATGTAGGCAGCAAGGGGACACTTGCAGTGAAATCTGTGTGGATTCTCCGAGGAGGCTGACAACGGGTTGCGGGAGGTTGCTGGCAAAAATTGCACAGAGATGGGAGGCTGGTCTGCAGGACATCCCTATGTAGTTTCTGGGATGAGCGGGATGTTGGGCAGTTGGGAGATAGCCTATGAAAACTACACAGTTTTTAGGAGGAGCAGTAGGCCCGCTGACAAGGTAACTAGTTGACAGAAGTACGCGAATTTTGAGGAAAGTGCAGGGACAAGAAGCGGGTGTTTATCCAACATGTTTGTGCAATTTATTCAGTTAGCAGAGGTGGGCATGCTTGGAAGCTTCTGCCCAATTTTTTGGAGGTGTGAGGCTTGGGTTCACTGCCTGTCAAACTCTATGGTTGACCAACTGGAGGCTTGATGGCTTTGCTTGCGGGCAACGTAGATTGAGATGGATTGCTAAGAAACTTCTATGTTTTTCTGGCTCATAGTTAGTTCGATTGTTTCCAAGTTTGCACATTGCAGACTGCCTGAGAGGTAGCCTCAAGCTCTATGCAATTCTGGCCAACAATACATGTCCATTGAGGGTTGAGACTGTGCAACGCAGCTCAGTGAAGGTTCAAATAATGGAGGGTGGTCTAGTCGACAAAGTTTCAACAAAATGACTAAGTGTGTGAATGAGTGACTTCATACATAAACGACCTTGTGAACACACACTCAACAGGCCTCAACAATAAGACACCTCGAACCAACAAGAGAACATGCTGAGTGTGATTGACTCCGGGACTATCAAATGGTGAAAGTGACAAGTGCAACACTTCGGATAGACATTTAGACGACCGCAAGGGCACTTGTGCGACAGTACTTACAACATCATGTGTGAATGCGATAGATGTTTACATAATTAACACAACTCAAACACAATGTTCAACATCACCAGAACGAGGTCATAAGCATGACATAGAAAGCAACATGTCGAAGATGAAATTTGGTCAAACAAGTCAAAGGAAGCAAGATATGAAGAAGAAACATTGACTTTTCATGTTTGCACACATGCATGTTACTAAAGACAAGATGATATGACAATGACAAGTAGTCTTGCAAACTCAACTAAGAGGTGTACTTTGAAAGGTTTTCTTTACTTACCATACTTACCCTCAAGATGGTCATGCATCCGATGGAGTTTGCATCTTAATATTTTCCATTACTTGGTTCTTTGGTCCTTCTCCTTAACTCCTTGGAAGTGATTTCAACATGCCACCTTTTCTTGAAGTCACTTAAAGGTGGATTTGCACAATTTCAACGAACAGTGACTACTATAGGAATGATACCTTGGGAGGCTCGTCTGTGCAGTTTCTACATGCAAGACCAATAAGACAACTTCGGCAACACTACGTAGTTTTGAGGCTCATGGCACTGTTGCAGGATAGAGGTCTTAGGAGGACACATTTGTGCAATTTTTGAGTGTAGTGCAACTGGATTGCTCTGTGCATTTCTGGAGAGTAGTGTTGGTTGCCTGACTGCTCTGAGCATTTTTGGAGAGTAGTGCTGACTGGGGTCTTTGCGGGCTATGGGGTTTTAATAGGCAAGGAGGTTGGTGTCTATGCGGGCTACAGGATTTCAACAGGAAAGGAAGGTTGGTGTCTCTGCACACTACAAGGTTTCAACGGGAAAGAGAGGTTTGTGTCTCTATTTACTGCGGGGTTTTCGCAGCCAAGAGAGGTTGGTGTCTCTGCGCACTACAAGGTTTTAGCAGGCAAGGGTGGAAGCTTGATGGTTGCATAAGAAAAGCATGTAGTTCCAGGAAGCTGGATGAGGCTAGGTTTCACGGGAAAATAGCTAAGTGTGAGATGAGCGAAACATATGTAAACAATGATAGGACTCGATTGTGATCACACACAGACACTTAGTGTCATAACGTAGACCATCCAGAATGTATAAGACATACTTTTCTTGATGCAACAACCTTCGTGACAAAAGTGAGTGAAGTGAGTGTGAAACTTGTCTATGTGATGACAACCACTCATGCACACATGCTTTCCCTTGAAGTAAACAACATTCCCTTTGCATGACAAACAACAATCCCTATGCCCAAAGATGACACATGCTGCATAAATATGAGAACACAGACAACTCTTAAGATCGGGGGTAGCTTGAAATCATCATCTTACGAACAAGTGACCAAGGATGAGTGATCACAGGATCCAAGGTAGGCTCCGAAATTCGCATGTGAGCCAAAATTTTGGAGGGTGGTTGTAGCCGCTACAATAACACGACATGGAATTTGAGTTGGAGTTGTAGTTGGAGTCCTTGTCCTCATCCTCGTCCTATAAATATAAATATAAATATTCCAAAGGGACCATCAATAATCACGTAACTCTTTATTATTTCTCTATATACTTGTATGCTACAAGTTTCATTTTTTTTAATAAAGAAAGATATTTTTATAATCTCTCATGTATGATTAAGAAGTATTTCCTTTTTAGGTTTCTATTTAATTAATATAGAATATTATTAATATTTATTATAAATGTTATATTGTTATATTTGTTTTAAGTATAACCCAATAACCTATATGTTAACTAGCAGCAAAATTATTATTAAAAACAAAAGTAGTTAAAAATAAATAAAAATTATAACTTATATGTTAAAGGGCAGTAAAATTATTATTCAAAACAAAAAGTAGCTTAAAAATTAAAAAGCTAACCAGCTGTAAAATTATTATTGAAAACAAAAGGTAGTTTAAAAAATAAAAAAATATGTGAAAGTAAAATGAATAGAATTCAACTAACACCCTCTCATCTGAGATGCACTCTCCAGTGATTGGAAGTGGTGTGTGATTGGAGCACTTACAACTACACACATGTGAAAGTGAAAGAAGCAACGAATAAGAGTGTGCACTCACAACTGCACACCACGTGGAGTTAAGAGTGCGTTGGCAATGAATGACATGGAAAGTGGAGTTAGAGCTAGAGTTATAGTCCTATAAATATAGGTATAAATATTCCACACCACACCATCAAGAATCTACTAACTCATTCACTCATGTACCTACTCACATCAAATTAAATCACAGTAGCAAGGAAAGCAGTTTGATGATGGGAAGAGAATAGAATATGGGAAGTAAACATTGTTCCCATAGTTTACATCATCTGTGACTTTGACTTTGATATGACACAACCACACATATTATGGAAACTGTGGGTTCATGGTTTACTTTGCATATTATCCTCCTCCAAACAAATGATGAATGCAACAGAGATGGTTCTAATGGAATTTCTTCTACAAATGAAAAAGGGAATATAGGAACACTCTAAGAAAACGATAAGTCTGAGGATAACATGACATGGCAAGCCACCTCTCAATCTCAGTACTTCCAACAAACTCTTTTATTTTCAGTGAAAGCGACTACAAGCTTAACTGTTTGTAGTCTTTATCAGATATTGACCTGCGCCAACCATAAGGAAGAGAGAAACCAAAGAATTAAGATGGCCTCTATCTATAATGAGGTATTAAATGAGAAATTCTTATTACATGAATGGATTTATATTCAAAATATTGATGTTTACAAGTCATTTTGATCTATCCCAATCATAAGAGATATTATCTGTAATGCGATATTATATTATTATTTTGCTCAAAGGTTAACGTAGCAGAGCCACTGAATGACTCTGCTCACTACCTAGTTTGTTGAAATCACAATAAGTGACCTACTTTAGTTTGTGTAAAGCGTAATCTCCTTATCTGAGAAAACAAATTAATTTTCTCACGAGGACGCTTCCAGCCGCGGGGAATTCTCTTCACGTCATTAATTTTTATAATTCTAAATTCAAAAGTTTTTGTTAAAATATCAATTTTTAATATTAAATGGTTTTGTTTATATAACCATTATCAAGATTAATTATTTTAAGTACTCATTATTAAACTTAATTAATTTTATTTTCATTATGTATCAAATTATTAATATTAATTATACCATATTTGAAATTTTTATAACCATGTATCATAACAAATTAATTGGTTAACATATCTATTTTTTAAATTAATTAGTTTAACTTAGTTAACCATATTAATTAATATTATATATATATATATATATAATTTAAATATTTATTATCAAATTATTTTGTTTAGATTAATTATTTTATTTTCAGTGTTAATTATCAAAATTAATTCTCATTATTATATTTTTTTAATTAGAAAATAAATTAGTTTTATCAAAATACACATGACCATGATCAAGTTTGACAATATCATATAATTTTAATTTTCCACTGTGTAACCATTCATTTATATATTCATTTAACCTTAGTTTTGTTTTTCAAATTCAAAGATATTCATACAATTTAACATTAGTTACATTAGTTAAATTCCTCTGAATGTTTTTGAAGTATACAATCTTTAATAAAAATTGCTTTAAATATTCTGTTCTCTTTAGATTTATGAAAAATTATTATTAAATATGTAGCTAATTTCAAAATAAAAAAAATTAACTTTAATATTATAACAAAATAATTCATATTAATATACTTGTTTAGCTAGTTGGAATCTTTATATTTTTCTCAATAAAAAATTAGGGTATGCAATTTTGGGGAAGAGCCGATAAATAAAGTCAATTTTAATAAAAACGTTTATATAGGTGGAAACAATTATAATTATAATTGTAATAATTGTTACCCTATTCCAATAATGAAAACGGTTTCATGTCTATGTTCTTTCTTCACACATATAATATTGATTTATCATACTTTTTAAAGGAAATTAAAATATATTAATATATATAATATATATAATATAATATGTATTAAAGAATTTAAAATATATTAAATATCTCAAATAAATATAATGAATTACTTGTTATTTAGATATAAATATGTGATTTAATTTAATTGATATATATTTATGTTTTAAGTAATATAGTTTTATAAGATTTGAGAATATGATGTATATATAAGACTTGGGAAGCGTTTTTTTGAAAAACTTCTTTAGCTGCCAGTGTGGATTGTTTTTGAAAAGTTTTTGGCCCTCAAATCCCACCACTTGAACTCACAACCACCTCCTTGATTTACATAACTTGATGGACATAGGGAAGGAAGTGGTTCAATGGATCGTAACTAACATTACACTAACAACAAATTCATACAAACCATTTTGGCATTTATATTGTTTCTGAGCTTCTTGATGAGCATTTTGGTACTAGAAACGAGTGATATGGAAAGGCTTTCATGAAACCATTGATGTACTAGAATTCACTCCATGGTTGATATTTCACCTTATTTTTGTTTTAATCATTTTAAGCACAATCACAGTGTACTTGTGGTTTTCAGCATAATATAGAAGTAATCTGGAGTCGCATTCTTAATTGTTTGTTGGTGCTCTCTGTTGGAAAACATTATTAATGGCCCTCTCTATTGGAAAACATTCTTTAACCTACAAAATTACAACATTTTGATGAATTTTAGTATATTATATTATCGTCACTACTTTAACGGGAGTTGAAAAATTGAAGTTCATAGAGGAGAGGAATTTCCTGCGGTTTTCTACATTCGAAGTCCAAAAATCAACCAAAGTTAGAATGTGCCTATAAGTTTTGAATTCAGTGTGTTAAAAATAGTAACAAGAAATTCCAATTTAATTTGTCCTTGAATTAAAATTGTAATTCTTTTCTTACAACAACTTGTAATAGGTAACTAACTTAAGTTGAATTAGTTAGCTTAGAAAATTTGAGTTGGAAGTCTATCTAGAGTCATGTAGAGTGGTCCCTAATTTTTAAGGGCCCAGGTTGAGTTCTTTGGATTTGTAATTAGATAACTCAGTCTAACTTAGTTATAGTTAGTTAAACTATTTCTAACTGTTGGAGGAACTAGTAGAGGTCTAGTAGTGGAGTAGAGCACTAGTGCATCACTAGTACCACACCGGTTAACTGAAGATTCACTCATAAATAACTCATGCATGTCAATTCAGAGGAAGACCCAGTTGAGAATAGAGCACAAGGACATTGTACTATCAGTTGTATAATTTTTTGAGATGTACAGATGGTGCATGCAGTCAGTTGAGGACCCAAGTCTGGATTGCATAGTTATGGAGGAAGGATTTCCCAGTTAAATGTGGGTTGACTCTCTCAAGAATTGGGCAAGGAAGTAGGGGCTTGGAAGGCAACAAAATTAGCTAAGTGTTGGCTTGAGCTAGCTTGTGAGTAGAGAGTCATATTATACCTATGGAGGAATTGTTCTAGTGTGAACAAGAATTGTATTTTCTTCTCAGATCTTTTGGTTAATGTAATATAGATAGTTTGAGTTTCGATCAATTTCTTTCCCCGGAGAAATATTGTGTTATGTGCGATTGATATTTTTCCTCTTTCTGATTATTGTTTTCATCGATCATTTTTGGTTTCTGCTGTAAAGAGTAGAGTATATTCTTGTCTTGTGTTTTAGTACATCACATGAGTTGTTGAATCTAAAGAAAAATGCACATGGTATCAGAGCTGAAGAGAGTATAGAAGAGGAGATTTTGAATTTGTTGTGTACGTGAAAAACGAATTTGTAATTCATACTTCAGATCAACAATATGTCCTTCTACAGGTTGTGATTTGAGTATGCCTTGGAAGGAAACTCAAATTACATAAGATGGAAGGACATGATGGAAGCAGTGCTGGAAGTCAATGGCCTCAAGGAATTCATTAATCAAGGAATTACTAAACCTCCAACATCAGATGCTCAAGATCTGGCTGGATGGAGAAAGTGTGTGGAAAAGGCGAGGCAAATTATTCTTGAGGGAGTTCAAGACCACATTGTCTCAAGTCTCCATGGAAAGGAAACTCCATACTCAATGTGGAATTCATTGAAAAACTTGTTTCATAATAGCAGTGACAATAGGAAGTTGGAACTGAAGGAAAAACTCAGAAAGATAAAGATGGAGAAGGGCAAATCTATTCCGAAATACTTGACCAAGTTTACTCATTGTCATGATGAGCTTGGAAATGTTGGGATTACTATTGTCGAGGATGATATGGTGAGCCTAGCTCTTCTAGGACTCCCCAAGAGTTGGCACAGTTATCAGGACCCTGTCAATGGGAGGGAAAAGTTACCATATTGGGAACGAATATGGTCGGATTTGGTACAGGAAGATATTCAGAGGAACACCAGAGATGGATCCTCATCTAAGATTGATGGTGAGGAAAATTGTGCCTTAGCAGGTAAGGGAAAGAAAGGGAAGGGGAAGGTGTCCAATTCCAAATTGGATTCTTGTCATGGAGGAAAAAAGAAGTACATGTCGAAAGTCAAGTGCTTTCATTGTCACGAGCTGGGAAATTTTTCTACAAATTGTCTACTCAAGAAGTCCAAAAAGAAGTCCTCAGGAGGAGCGGCAGGTGATGCTCTTGCCCCATAATTAAAATTGGACTTTACCCTCATCGCATGTATGGTGTTATCGATGATGGGTAGTGTATGGTACCTAGACAATGGAGCTTATTTCCACATGACTGGTAACAAGGAGCTCTTCAATGACTTGGAGGAGAAGGATCTCCAGATGCATATCAAGATGCGTGATGATGAGAGGTATAGTTCTACCGAGTTGGGTACATTTAACTTTTAGAGGGAGTTGGGTGCTCCTCTCACCTTGTGATATGTTATTTATGTTCCTAGGTTGAAGAAGAACTTGGTATCTGTTGCCATGTTGGAGGATAGAGGTTGCGATGCCATCTTTAGCAAGGGAAAGGAGTTCCTTTGTCACATAGCCACAAGATAGGTAAAGAGGATAGGGATTCGAGTGAAAAATCTCTAAAGTTAGAGGTAGAAGATTGTGCTATCTTGAGTTGGAAAGCAGATAAGGTGCAAAGTTGAGAAATTGGCGAGTTGTGGTACAAGCGGTTGTGTCTCTTGCATCACGGCGCTTTGAAAATCATGCAGAAAATTTCTACTGGTCTTCCAAAACATACACTAGAGAAAGTTGACACATGAAAAGGGTGTACTTTGTGAAAATTCACAAAGCTTCCTTTCACGACAAAGACAGTCGAGCATAGGTGACCCTAGATCAAGTCCATTTAGATGTGTGTGGACCATTATCGACAGCATCCACGACCAAGCATATGTATTATGTTATATTTGTTGCCAATTTTTCTTGTAAGTGTTGGATCTTTTTCATACAGAAGAAAGACCAGACTTTTTCAAATTTTTGTGAATTTAAATCATTGGTTGAGAAAGATACTGGTAGGAAGGTTAAAGCTCTCAAGAGTCATGATGGTGGAGAGTATGTGTCAAATGAGTTTAAAAACTTTTGTGTGGCAGAAGGCGTTAAATGAGAGTTGACAAAACCCCATAACTCACAACAGAATGAAGTAGATGAAAGGAAGAATAGAGGAATTGTAGGGGTAGCACAGATGATGTTGCATGATCAGGGCCTACTGCTACACTTGTGATCTAAGGCATGAAACACAGTCATTTATTTGTAGAACATAAGCCCTCATCGAATTCTTGGGATGAGTACACCAAAGGAGGCTTTCTCAGGGAAGAGACCAGATATGGGTCACTTCAAGATTTTGGCCTCATCGGTATATTTCCATGTGACCAAAGATGCATGGAAGAAGATTGAATTGACAACAAAGTTGGGAATATTTATGGGGTACACTGATACACCTCACAACTATCGGGTGTACCTACTGACTAGTAGGATGACAGTGGTTCGCATGGATGTCAAATTCGATGAAGAAAATGCCATGAGATGTTCCCTTGAGAGGGAGATTTAGCTACATGCAGTTGAGGAAATTTTCACTCCTGAGGAGGAGCTTCAGAGTGATGTGGAGCAACCACATGCAGAGGATTCAGGAGTGGCGACATTCACTCAGGTAGAGTCTTCCAAAGATGGGAGAAAGTGCACCAGAGAGGCTGAGAGATTATTGTAGGATGCGAGAGAGAATGTGGGAGAACCCACATCACAGTGCAGATAGAGGAGGTCACCTGAGAGGTACACTGGATACATGGCTCTTATGAGCAGTTGTGTTGAGACAAAGCCATCTTATTTTGAGGAGGCAGTGAAGAAACCAGTTTGGGTTGATGCCATGATGGAGAAGCATGACTCTGTTGTTCGTAACAATGTTTGGGATGTGGTCCCAAGACCGACAGACAAGCCAGTGGTGAGTTCTTGATGGATTTACAAGGTAAAGTAAGCAGTGATGGTAGTGTGGAGAAACATAAGGCCAGATTTGTGGCCCAAGCATTTTCTCATGTAGAGAGGATTGATTACAATGAGACCTTTGTTCCTGTTGCAAGGTACTCATCAATCAAATCCATTTTGGCACTGTCAGCACAGATGGGTGTTGGCATTATGATATAGGTGTTGTCCTTGATGGCAACTTACTAAGATGATAGATCACAGTTCAGGCTCACAGAATGAATAAAAAGAGACGTACGCAGGTTCCCCTTGATAAAGCTGCGTATACACGTGGGTTAGCTGACCAAAAGGTGTGTATACGTATACACGCACTTTCATGCAAAGGAAGGCGCGTACATTGGGTTTTGTTCCGTGGTATTTGGACCGTGGTATTGTGATCCATGCTATTGGTCCAAGGTATCTTGTCCGACATGTTGACCCCAGGTATTTGGTCCAAGGTATTAGTTCTAAGTGGTTTTGGACCATGGTATTGAGTAAGGCCTAAGACTATAAAAGGAGGAGAAGATCATTAGGCAAAGGCATTCAGAAAGTCTTGAATATCTGAGGAAGTACGAGATCAAGTATGCAGGTTATGGGTTCATGATGCTTTGCTTGATCTGAGCTAAGGAGGAATCTCAGCAGTTGATGGAGAACAAGATCTAAGGATATATTGGGATCTAATGGCTTGGAATGAATCATCTCTATACGGTTTGATCATGCTTATTCTAGATCTGTATACTGACGCATGTAATGTTCTGTAAATATTATGATTTGGGTATAACTCAAGTTTGGAATAGCTGCAAATCATGAATGAATATTTACAGATGTATACGCTGGTTGACTATGATAAAAGCGTGTACATACGCAGGTTAGATACATCTAAGTAGCGTATACCATATGAACTATGATGTTTGAAGTTACAGGTGGTTCTGGTTGTTGATGAGTTCTGATGACTGTTTACTGGTGTCAGTATTCTACATATTCAGTTTGGTTGATTGTGTTTAGCTTCAGTGTTGATGGATGAGATCTAATAATGGATCAAGATCATAATGACTTATATTTATGTGATCTGATGGACTAGATCTGGTTGCTAACACACATATTATCCTTGTATATGTAATGATCTGGGTATGTCTGAAGTCAGGAAGTGCAGCGAAGTTATAAGTAAGTAATTAATGACATATACGCTGGTTCGCTTTGGTGAAGTTGCGTATACACGTTGGTTCGGCTCTTCCAAGTAGCGTATGCACTCTGATGCATGATTTTTGATGATACAGTTAGATTTGAACATTATTGCAGAGTTCTGTGTTCTAGTGACTACATTTTGTTGACAGGGTTCAGTGATTCAGTATTGGGTGATTCAGAGATTGATGATGCTAGTGTTGATTGATTGTGTGCTTCAATGATATTGGTGGGTCCAGTATGAAAATTGGATGAAATGTGGCCTTCTATTATGATGTTGTGTTCCATGAGTATCCAGTCTAAAAATTTATGAAACGTGGTACCTGGAGGAAGAAAGAGAAGGTTGTAGCCTTCTGTAGGTCAGCACCTACGTACTAGTACATTAGCTAGTACAAGAGCTAAGGGGGTGGTAGCTCCCTTCCAAGCGAAGCTGGAGAACGAGAGAAGGTTGTAGCCTTCTGAAGTTAGAAGCCTGCGTATTGGTATAAAGTCTCCTCCAGTACAAAAATGTTGTAAAAATAAGTTTCTTATTAAAAGAAGATAGAGATGAATTGTAGCAAGTGGTTTTCACCCACATTGGGTTTCCACCTTACATCATGGTGTTCATGTGTGCTTCTTGTGTGTGATGATCTGTTTTGTTTTACTGCACGTGTTTACTGTTCATATGGTTAACAAAGTTCTGATGCACTAACTAAAGATCAACATTTAATGGATTAACTGAATCATAAGTTTACTGGATATACGCTAGTTGCATTAGATATAGTTGCATGTACAAGCACGTTTCTTTAACTGAAGTAGCGTATATGAATCTAAGTATGGAAATGAAAAAGTTTTTGAATTGATAATACTGATTCACCCCCCCCCCCTCTCAGTATTATTTCCAACAATGAGTTGGAAGATACATTAGATGGATGTAAATGTAGCCTTCCTTAATAGCATGATTAAGGAAGAGGTGTATACTGAGCAACCTAAAGTTTTTGAGACCTTTAACTGAGAGTCGCATGTGTGTCGACTCAAGAGTGTTGTATGGGCTAAAGAAAGCACCACGTTCTTGGTACACTAGGATCAATAGCTACTTCACCGGGTTGGGCTTCACCAAAAGCGAAGCAGATGTGAACTTGTACCATATTGTGGTGGTAGGTAAATTGTTGATTATTGTTTTATATGTCGACAATTTTATTATGACAAGTGATGATAAGTTGATCAAATCTTGCAAGGAGGATATTGCAATAGAGTTCAAAATGAAGGACTTGGGGCCCATGCACTACTTTCTGGGAATGGAAGTATGGCAAGGTGATGGGGAATTGTTTGTCTCTAAGGGAAAGTATGCCAACGAGATACTCAAGAGGTTTCGTATGGAGAGTAGTAAACCTGTGATACTCTAGCAGGTAATTGGAGGAAAGAGGATGCTACTTCGAGTGAAGTAGTGGAAGCTAATATTTACAGGCAACTTGGGGGTTCACTCATGTATTTGGTGAACACATGATTGAACATGTGCTATGCAGTTAACCATCTTACTCAAGCGATGGTTAGGCTGACCAAGTTGTATTGGAAGGAAACTAAGCATGCGTTAAGATTCGTCATAGGAACTACTCAGTATGGATTGTGGTACAAACGAACAGAGGGAGTGTTACAGACCCATTTGGGAACATCACTCCCTTCATCCAGATCAATGTTTTAGGGCTCATCAAACCCTAATTCTAGTTGCTACATGCCCTAAACAAGTCACCCTTTTGAATGCCTCCTTCCCAGACAGTTTCATGGCCTGAAGACATCCTAAAATGACCTCTACAGGGACCAACGTAGGTAGGCCCATGTAAGGGTGTGCTGCAGAGCAGTTGAGTCCATGCCAAGGTGCTCGACAGAGCACTTAGGCCCTCTTTCACCTACGCTGGGCAAGATTGAGTGAAATTAACATAGGGTTTGGGGAATATTCTTATCTTTTGGAGTCATCTTGAAGGTTCCCTCACTTATCAACTCCTATGAGCTCAAAAATGGATGAGAAATGATTTAAGATGCATCCTATTCTCTCATCCCTTCCTCCATGGAACTATTCTAAGTATGGAAGGCCATTCAATACCACCATTTATAACATAACCTCCTTCATCTCCCTATAAATTGACCACTCATCTAAGTGATTAGTGGTTGGACTATGTTGAATTGTAAGGAGATAATGTTGCTATGAGAATTGGCTTTGAAGCAAGTATTGTAATGCTACAAGTTTGTCATTATTTTGATGTGATGTGGATGGGATCAAAGCTGGAGGAGTGACTTCGAATCAGACTTCATGGTTGTAATTCTTCCTTCTATTCAATAAAGTATTTGAACCTTTTTTCATATGCTTATCTTGTTATATGATGCTTATAAGTGTGAAATGTATCTGATTCCATTTACTTGTATTCAATAGATCTTTTTCTTTGATCGGTTCTTTGTCTTCTATTTGTGTTTACAGGTACTTATCAAGCGTGTCAAGTATGGAAAGGAGTGATAGGATTGATACAAAGGAGACAAGATGAAAGCAGAACTACAAGTAGGTCTTCTCATATTCTTTGTCTTATCTATTGCTTATAGGAAAAGGCTAAAGTGCTTTAAACTGTTGTTCTAGATATGGCTACTTATCTAGGGAATTAGTATTTATCCGCAGATACCAAATTCTCCAAAAAAAATTGGCGACTCCACTGGGGAATGATCATTGTGCCAAGTAGCTTATCCACATCCTAGGACACTCTAGTAGACTTTGCTTACCTTCATTGATCTTATTTCATCTTTTTGAAGTGTTTTCTGGTCAAAAAATTCAAGTTAGATGATTCTTAAGTGGCCTCTCAGGAATTAGCGTAGGCTTGGTCACGGGACAGTGCTCTGTAGAGTTCCCTTGAGTGAGCGACAATGCTCTGCAACGTAGTTAGGCCCTCTTTGACCTGTGCTGATCCATCTTAGGGCAAATTTTCACCTTTGGATTGGGTTTTTTCTCCAAATTTCCTTCTGTTTTTGTTTGTTGAAAGATCAATGATTGTAGTATCTCTAAATTAAACTTGTATTTCCTCTTTCAAACCCTACTTTGGCTTGATTGATTAAATTTTCTTAAATGATTTCTTTATCATTATCATTTCATTGCCAAAGTTAGATTATATTCGATTAATCTTTGTTTGAAAGAAAGTGTTGTAAAAGTCTTATTTTCCTTCAAAACAGAACTGTCGTAAAGTCTTCGTTTTTGTTAAAGTTTGATTGATTGTATGTGCACTAGTTTCTTTTTTGTTCATTATAACATTAAGGGAATTGAAAAGAAAAACTTGCATTGTGCATTGAAAGAGTTTGTGTGTGCTTGATAGGAATAGTTAGGGAAATTGCATTAGATGTGCTCTTTACTCTTTGTTAAAGATCTGATTACTCTTTGTCAATTATGTGGCAACCTGTTCCATGCCTACATCGACTGACGATCAATTATTTGATGTTGTACATTATGTACTAGGGGCATTGGAATCAAATCTATCTAATGGATTCCTTGCTACGGATCCCTTTCAGAGCATTGTTCTCCCATATGATGAGAACCTCTTGGAAGTCATGACCTCTTACGGGTCGTGAACCAAGGAATATGAGTATAGTTCTTTTACTGTGTCAACCTCATTAAAAAATGAAACAGATACCATGAGTATAGTTCCTTGTCTTGTGTGAACCTCGTTAAAAAATGAAACCAAGGATATGAGGATAGTTCCTAGTCTTGTGTCAACCTCGTTAAAAAATAAAACAAAGGGTATGAGCATAGTTCCTTGTCTTGTGTCAAAGTCATTAAAAAATGAAACAAGGAATACGAGGATAGTTCCTTGTCTTGTGTCAAGCTCGTTAAAAAAATGAAACAAGTACTATGAGCATAGTTCCTTGTTTTGTGTCAAGATCATTAAAAAATGAAACAAGGAATCTGATCAGAGTTCCTTGTCTTGTGTCAAGCTCATTAAAAAATGAAACAAGGTCCCCTGGAGCAAAGTTCCAAGTCGAGTATTTGTGTAGATCTCGTAAAATCCTAGACAAGTCTTTCACTTGATCTCGTAACTGAACCTTCATTCCATCCACTTGATAGCCACGAGTAGTCTACTTAGGTGAATGTAATGAAGCTTTTGGGGCATGCACCTAGTGGTAAATTTAAGTTTCCATGTAGGTTATGTGAAGGGAATCACCCCATTCACCTTTCTCCCTATCTGGACGAAGCCCAAAAGGTGTTGGATAATCGTCCTGCTTCACCGCGGCGACTTCCATATGGTTACATGAGAATCTCCCTTTCATCATGCTGGGGGCATGTAAAGCAATCTCAAGCATAGTTCTTCGTTTCAAGCTTGTGTAAAAATGAAACTGAATCCAAGCAGAGTTTTTCGTTTCAAGCTTGTGTAAAAATGAAACTGAATCCAAGCATAGTTTGTCATTTCAAGCTTGTGTAAACATGAAATTGAATCCAATAATAGTTCCCTATGGTTCAAGCTCGTGTAAAAATGAACCCATCTCCATTTTAACCCTCGTGATTTCCATTCTATCAGCCTTTTCCATCGGATGAGCCTTGGTTTTTCTCCTTCCATTGTCACTATCTGCTTGGCCAATCATACGCTTTCACTTGGTTGTTTTACCCTTTTTGAGGAACAGTTGCAATGAGTGGTCTTATTAGCCAGCCTCTTCACATAAATCAACATGTTTTAAGAAGTTCCAACATCATCAGAACTAGTTTCTATCCTAGACACCACTTGTTCCTCAAAGTGGAGTCCTCTTTAAGCTCTTTTTAGACTCTCTAAATATGAAAAGATTGCCTAGCGCTTGTCTTTTTCAGCTCGTTAACGGATTGGAAATGACATCTACTCAGTACAAATTTAACCCTTTTTCAGACTGAGATAGATTATTTACGAATAAGGAATACGTTGATCGAACATGGGCAATAGCTTCTCTCTCGTATTGTTTTATGCTTTTTCAGACTTGAGAGACAAATCTATGAAAAAGAACTTGTGGAGTTTTCTTTTTGTCCCTTTTCAAACTCTCTAAACATGAAAAGGACCGAGTTATCTTTATCGTTAAACTTGTTAAAACATCAAAGAGCGACAAACTTGTCCATCAAGACAAGATCAAGTTTCACCTTCGCTAGACTTGTTAAAACATCTAATAGCGATGGATTCACCCGAAGGGTGGAATTATACAAGAAGCATATGTTATCCTCCTAAAGCTTGATAAAAATAAAGAGGCACTGGTTAGCAATGACTGGGGAAAATGGGAAAAAGGGGAAAACCACTTTATGGTAGTAGGTCGCTCTTGAACATGACACTTTCACTCCATCACCGTGACTATTTGGGTTGGGTTATCAGCGTGATGGTTATCATACCGTTGGTTTATCATACCATCCATCACTTTGTTTTGGGTCAATGCTACCAATTCATTTCAGTGTCGCTGACATGTTCAAGAGAATTCATCGAGTCAAAATTCATCCTTTGCAATACCATAAACCTTCATTTTCATGACCACCATTCCTAAACTTTGTATCGTCAGTCAAATTTCGTGTCCAAATCACTACACCCGTTTCATGTCGTTGATGTGAGATACATCAAGGCCCTCTTGTGACGATTCGCTTCTTGTCGACATCAACACATTATCAAAGAAGTTTACTTAGAAACACCCTTCCAGTACCTTGAAGCTTGCATGCATCAATG
This sequence comes from Pinus tabuliformis, assembly GCA_031772625.1. NCBI lineage: Eukaryota > Viridiplantae > Streptophyta > Pinopsida > Pinales > Pinaceae > Pinus > Pinus tabuliformis. The sequence continues at coordinate 683,484,370 of CM062807.1, forward strand.
GAAGGTTTTTCACTTCCGGCAATAGGTTGACATCAATGGCCTTCGACTGAAAGACTTTGTATAGTTTTTGACATCAAATCATCCATTCACACCATGCAGAATGTACTGCAGTACCTTGAGGATCATTATCATTATCGATGATTTCTCTCGTGCCTGTTAACAACTTACATCATTAGCTGGTAATCAGACGGTGTCTTCCCATGTTCAACTTCAGATCACATATTCACATGGTTAGACTCATACTTGAGCGAACGATTCAACGAGATACAAGACCCCAGTTCTAGTTTCATCCATCCGAGCTGCGATTTCAAGAGTACTAAATCATATGTACAATGGATTTACATTGATGGTCTTTCTGATCATGGGTCTATATCTGTAGATGTATTTCTATGTACATGTAATGAAAGTTTATAAGCTGAGCATGGGTATGCCTTCCCTCAACAATTCATGTAAAAGTCAAAATATCATGATATATGTATTGTAATTGATGCAGGTCACCTTCCACTTTGAAACCTCCTCATCACATTGTAAAGCATTTCATTCGACATTTTCATTTTTTGACTTCATGCTTTAGGGGGCAGCTGTTATAGATCCATTTGGGCACATCACTCCCATCATCTAGATCAATGTTTTAGGGCTTATCAAACCCTAATTCCAGTTGCTACATGCCCTAAACAAGTCACCCTTTTGAATGCCTCCTCCCAGAGAGTTTCATGGCCTGAAGACATCATGAAATGACCTCTAGAGGGATCACTAGCGCATGTAGGCCCATGTCAGGGTACGCTATAGAGTAGTTGAGTCCATGCCAAGGTGCTCTGCAGAGCACTTAGGCCCTCTTTCACTTGCACTAGGTGAGATTGAGCAAAATTCACATAGGGTTTGGGGAATATTCTTATCTTTTGGAGTCATATATAAGGTTCCCTCACTTATAAACTCCTATGAGCTTGAAAATGGATGAGGAATGAGTTAAGATGCATCCTATCCTCTCATCCCTTCCTCCATGGAACTAATTCTAATTATGGATGGCCATTCAATACCACCATTTATAACATAACCTCCTTCATCTCCCTATAAATTGACCACTCATCTAAGTGATAAGGGGCTGTACTATGTTGAATTGTAAGGACATAATGTTTCTATGAGAATTGGCTTTGAAGCAAGTATTGTAATGCTACAAGTTTGTCTTGCTTTTGCTGTGACATGGATGGAATCAAAGCTGGAGGACTGACTTCGAATCAGACTTCATGGTTGTAATTCTTCCTTTTATTCAATAAAGTATTTGAACCTTTTTCCATATGCTTATCTTGTTATATGATGCTTATATGTGTGAAATGTATCTGATTCCATTTGCTTGTATTCAATAGATCTTTTGATTTGATCGGTTCTTTGTCTTGTATTTGTGTTTACAGGTACTTCTCAAGCATGTTAAGTACGGGAAGGAGTGACAGGATCGATACAAAGGATACAAGAGGAAAGCAGAACTACAAGTAGGTATTCTCATCTTATTTTTCCTATCTATTGCTTATAGGAAAAGGCTAAAGTTCTTTAAACTGTTGTTCTAGATATGGCTACTTATCTAGGGAATTAGTATTTATCCGTATATACCAAATTCTCCTAGACATGGAGGGAAGCCTCATGGCTTCACCGATGCAGATTGGGCAGGGAGTCAATCTGATAGGAAGAGCACATGAGGAGGGATCTTTAGTATTGGGTAAGTAGTTGTTTCTTGGTACAACAGGAAACAAAGATCAGTTTCATTCAGTTCAGCAGAGGTAGAGTACATGGCTGGTAGTAAAGTAGCTTGTGAGGCCATCTGGATGAGGAATATTCTAGTTGGTTTGTTTGGTCAACATATGGATTCAACAGTGATTTACTATGAGAAACAGAGTTGTATCAAACTCTATGAAAATCCAGTGTTTCATGATCGATCCAAGTATATTGATATCCTCTATCATCATCTTCGAGATTGAGTGCAGAGGTTGATTATGTTGTTGGAGTACATTCCCACAGAGGAGAAAGATGCAAACATTTTAACAAAGGCATTACCAAGATGTTAATTTGAGTTTCACAGAGACAAGATCGGGGTAGCTGATCTTTATTGTTGAGAGGGAGTGTTAAAAATAGCAACAAGAAATTTTAATTTAAGTTTTCTTTGAATTAAATTATGAGTTAAAATTGTAATTATTTTATCACGTCAACTTGTAATAGTTAACAAAGTTAATTTGACTTAGTTAGCTTAGGAAATTCAAGTTGGAAGTATATCTAGATTCATGTAGAGTGATCCCTAAATTTTAGGCCCTAGGTTGAGTTCTTTGGAGTTGTAATTAGATAACTCGGCCTAACTGAATTATAGTGAGTTAAACAAGTTTTAACCGTTGGAGGAACTAGTAGAGGTCTAATAGTGGAGTAGTGCATGAGTGCATCACTAGTACCATACCAGTTAATTGAAGATTCACTCATAAATAAATCATGCAAGTCAGTTCAGAGGAATACCCAGTTGAGACTAGAGTGCAGGGACAATGTGCTATCAGTTGTATAATTTTTCGAGTTGTACAGATGGTGCATGCAATCAGTTGAGAACCTATGTTTGGATTGCGCAGTTATGGAGGAAGGATTTCCAATTAAATATGGGTTGATTATCTCGGGAATTGGGCAAGGAAGTAGGGGCTTGGAAGGTAGTAGAACTGGCTAAGTGTCAACTTGAGATAGCTTGTGAGCAGAGAATTATATTATACTTGTGTAGTAATTGTTCAAGCGTGAACAATCATTGTATTTTCTTCTCAAATCTTTTGGTTAATGCAATATAGATAGTCGGAGTTTTGAGTAGTTGCTTTCCCCAGAGAAATATTGTGTTATGTGTGATTGATATTATTCCTCTTTCTGATTATTGTTTTCATCGATAATTTTTTGTTTTCGTTGTAAAGAGTAGAGTAGATTCTTGTATTTTGTTTTAGTACATCACATGAGTTGTTGAATCTATAGAAAAATCTACACAGATGTAAAAAGGTTGTACTTTAAACATTCATTAGCACAGGCCAAAGAACTATTAATGTTGATGAAACTTTCTGCATATTTTCATAGCTCTTTCCAAGGTAGCTGAAAAATCTCAATATTTAACGTAGAAATTTGGAGGACTTCTCGTAATTTGGACTATTGAAATCTTCCTATTTTAAGATTCAATTCAGAGATATTTAATGTAGAAACTGGAGGGAGTTTTCTAAATTCGAAGATCAACCTTAAAAGCTTCCTATTGCAACATTGCATAGTTAAAATTCTAAATTAGAAGATCAACCTTAAAAGCTTCCTATTTCAACATTGCATAGATAAAATTGTAGTCTCACTGTAACTTGGAACTAAAATTCATAAGTAATTTTTTTCACTGAAAGTAATTTTTTTATTGAAAGTAAACTTTTTTTTACTCAAAACAAGGATATCAATTGCACTGAAATTTCAATGTTAGAACTCCAAAGTTTAATATTGAATGAAATTTGGCACTCAATCTCTTAGCAACTTTCTTTTAAGCGCAACATTTTTATAGTTATTTCTATGATAAGTTGGCTTCATTGACAATATTAATATTTATTGTTACCAACTTACTTTTAACCACAATGTTTTTATAGTTATTTCTATGATAAGTTGGCTTTATTGAAAAAATTAATATTTATTTTAAATGTACTAACAAGGTATTATTATCAATAATAATCTTGATATTAAAATAAAATACATGTCATAACTCATGGTAAGAATGCAAAACATGATAGTTATTTCTATGATAAGTTAGCTTCATTAGCAATATTAGTATTTATTCTGATTGCACTAACAAAGTATTTTTATTAATAAGAATCTCGATATTAAATAAAAATATATATCATAGTTCTTAATTGTAAGAATACAAAACATCATTATTATTAATAACCATCTTTATATTAAATAAAACATATATGACAAGGTATTATTATTAATAAGAATCTTGATATTAAATAAAATATATATCATAGCGCTCAAAATATATATCATAGTTCTTAATGGTAAGAATGCAAAACATGATTATTATTAATAACAATCTTTATATTAATTAAAACACATATGACAAGGTATTATTATTAATAAGAATCTTGATATTAAATAAAATATATATCATAGCGCTTAAGGGTAAGAATGCAAAACATAATGGGAAATTTTAAGATACTCGGTAATTTATTAATACTCCAAAGAAATTTATAGTAGTGACTTTTCAGTAGTAGGTAATAAAATAGTTCAAAAATAATTATAAAATAGTTCAAAAATAAATATTTGTTTTTCCAGTAAACTCTTTGATAGTGTTGCTAAAGGTGTCAAAACACCCTTTTTTTGGTGGGGTCAAAATTGTAAAATCTATTGATTGATTTATTCATTAGACAACTATTTATTTATACATATACACAACGGATCAGTTCATCTTCTAGATGACTGTCCAGCTTCACCTCATCCGTTTCGGATTAGGTGTCAACATTCCCCCCCTTAATCTGAAGGGATGTTGGTGAGTCCAAGCATCGTTCTGAATCTTTCAAGCTTTTCTCTTCCAAGCGCTTTGGTGAAGATGTCTGCAATTTGCTCGTTTGTGGAACAATGACGGAGATGGATTGTTTTGGCCTCAACATGATGTCGGATCAGATGATATTTAGTATTGATGTGCTTAGTACGATCATGGAACTTTGGGTTCTTGGCCAATTTTATTGCAGAGGTGTTATCAATCATGAGTGGAGTTGATTGTATTTGTTTTACCTGCAAATCTTCAAGAATTTTCCTAAGCCACACAATTTCTTTCGTTGCTTCAACTGCTGCCACATATTCTGCTTCTGTTGTGGAATCTGCTGGTACTGATTGTTTGCGTGATCTCCAGGAGACAGCTCCCGATCCAAGACTCATAGCATATCCTGAAGTAGATACCCCAGTTTCTTTGTCTCCATCGAAGTCTGAATCAGAGTATCCAATCAAGTTGAAGTCGTCCACCTGTGTATACTTGATTCCAAGGTCTTGAGTTCCCTTCAAGTACCTTAGAACTCTTTTTGCAGCAGACCAATGTCCCTCACAAGGCCTTTGCATAAACCTGGAGAGGATTCCAACAGCAAATGAAATGTCTGGTCTGGTAGTAGTGAGGTAGATGAGACTTCCTACAAGCTGTCTATACTTTGTTGCATCCTCAAATTCCTTTCCTTCAGTAGATGTGAGCTTCAAGTTTTGTTCCATTGGAGTAGAAAGGGGATTGCACTCTGTCATGCCAAATCTGTATAACAAATCTCCAATGTATTTCTTTTGAGAAAGAAATATGGACTTTGGATGTTGGGTTACTTCAATGCCAAGATAGTAATGAACATAGCCCAAATCAGTCATTTCAAAAAATTTTCCTAATTCTTTCTTTATGGATGCAATATAGCTTTCATTGTTCCCTGTCATTAAAAGATCATCTACATATACCACAAGATATACAATTGTTTTGCCAACTTTCTTGACAGATAAAGTTGCATCATCAAGATCAAAATGATTGAAGTTGAGTTTCAGAAGATGCTCAGTTAGTTTTTCATACCAGGCTCATGGTGCTTGTTTGAGGCCATACAAGGACTTCACAAGTTTGCATACTTTGTGTTCATGTCCTTTCACAGCAAATCCTTCAGGCTGGGACATAAAAACATTCTCTTTTAGATCTCCATTCAAGAATGCAGTTTTTACATCCATTTGATGGACTTTCCAACCGTTCTGAGCAGCTAGTGCAAAGAGTGTCCGGATGGTGGCCCATTTTGCTGTGGGAGCAAAAGTTTCCTCATAATCGACCCCTTCCTTCTGTGCAAAACCTTTTGCCACAAGCCTAGCTTTGTGCTTGTCAAATGAGCCATCAGCTTTGTACTTGTTCTTGTAGACCCACTTGCAGCCAATTGGTTTGGTTCCAAATGGAGGATCAACCAGCTTCCAAGTGCCATTCTTTATGAGGGCATCATACTCCTTCTGCATCGCTTCTTTCCATTCATCATGAGAAGCAGCTTCTTTGAAGGAAGTTGGTTCAAAATCTGTAGACAAGTTCAATTCACAATCATAAGTAATATCCATATCAACAGGTGAATTAGAGTTATCTACATCACCTCCATCTTGTCGGTTTGTATTTCTGGTTCCTGTTTTTCCAATTTCATCAGGATGAACACTTTCAAGTGTCTTTGTCAGCCACTTTGGGGGACCTTTCTGAGATGGTCCAGGCTGTTCTGTTGATTGAGTTGGGACTGAATCAAGATTAAGTCTCCCAATTCTATCAATTACATCACTTAAAGCATCATCCGTTGTTGGAGTGTCATGCAGGGGAGATTGTTCTTCAGAAGAAGATTCCACATGTTGATCTAGTATAGGAATCCCCCCTTCAAGATGTGGAATCTGATTATCAAACTCTTGGAATGATTTCGGTTTTGTGAATCTATCCAAGCGATCAAGTTGCCGCTCAACAACACTGTCTGATTTGGATGATTCAAGAAAAATGACATCTCTAGATAAAACAAACTTCTTATTTACTTCATCATAGAGGCGGTATGCTTTAGATGTGTTTGAATACCCCAGGAAGATACACTTACGACTTCTAGCACCAAGTTTGTTTCTATGTACCTTTGGTATTAAAGCATAACAGGTGGAACCAAAAATCCTGAGATGTTTTACCGAAGGAACATGTCCATACCACAATTCATAAGGAGTCTTGTTTCTTATAGCACTAGATGGACATCTATTCTTTATATATGCAGCACATAGAACAGCATCAGCCCAAAACATTGTCTTTACATTTTTGAAGAAAAGCATGGATCGTACCATATTCAAAATCGTTCTATTCATTCTTTCAGCTACACCATTCTGTTGAGGATTATAAGGCATAGTTGTTTGATGTTTAATCCCATGTTGGCGAAGATAGTGTTCAAATTCATTTGATGTATATTCTTTTCCATTATCAGTGCGAATAGACCCAATATGAGATTGTGCATCATTTTCAATCCATTTATGAAAATTCTTGAATGTTTGAAAAGCATCAGATTTGTTCTTCAAAAAATAAACCCAACACATTCTGGTGTAATCATCAATAAATGTCATGATATATTTATTTCCATTTGTAGAAGGAACATGCATTGGACCACATAAATCTGAATGAATAAGTTCAAGCTTCCTATGTGCTCTTGAATGTGAATCATGAAAAGACTGTTTGCTATGCTTTCCTAGAATGCAAGCATCACATTGTTTATGTTTTCTAGGAATTGTAGGCAAACCAGCGACACCATTTTTCTTCAACAAGCGGAGACTATCATAGTTTAAATGTCCAAATCTAGCATGCCATAATAAACTTGATGGAAGTGCACCTTCTTCATGATGAGAAATATATGAGAAATGTTTTGCATGAGCAGAGGTTCCTTGCAGTTTAAGGAGTCTTTCTTCTTCTATACCCCTCATGACAAGTGAGTGGTCAGATGCCTTTCTTACCTCAAGCTTGCCATCAAACATGTGAATGGAGTGACCTTGCTGGCGGATGTGGACCAGGGACAGCAAGTTTCTCTTCAGCTGTGGGAGATATAGAACATGATCCAGAAGAAAGTCTGGAAGACCAGGCAGTTTAAGCCTGATTGTGCCAAGCCCTGATGGCTTGATTTTTGACTGATCTGCAAAGTATACTGCTCCATCAACATTGTCAGTGAAATCTTCAAAGAAATCTTTCCTATGAGTCATATGACAGGTTGCTCCTGAATCAAGCAACCAGTCATTTTTTGAAGAAGCAAGTGAAGCATTAAACAAATCTTCATTTACTCCAATGTTACATTGTGCCTCAATATAGTGAGCGGATTCAGGTGCTTTACCTTTGTCTGTGTCATCAGTTTTACCTTTCTGCTGATTTCTTCTCTGCTCAACTTTGTCCCATGGTAGCTTGCATGTAGAAGCATCATGTGATCCATTTCGTTTGCAGCGAATGCAATGCAGATTTGCCTTTTCTGCTTGAGGATGTCTGCCCCCCCTGCCTCTGAAGTATCTTCCTCTTCCTCTTCGTCCACCTCTTCCTCTTGTATAATCTTGAGCAGGCTGCTTTTCTTTATGAGCAAGGCAAACAGTCTCTTCAGAAGATTCAGGGACTGTTTTCTTTCCAAAGGCTTTCTCTCTTTCAGCAGACTTTTTCACAAGAGTGTCAAAGGTTATATCTTTAAGATTTCCATTTGCTTGTAAAGACTCAAGATAGTTAGAGTAGGTAGGATAGAGTTCTTTGAGAAAGGCAATAAGAGAGATATCCAGCTCAACCTTAGTGGATTTAATATCATGCACTATAGACTTTATTTCAGATGCAAGAGTAAGAGGATCATTATTTTTCAGTTCAAGAGTGAAGAGTTTAATCATGAGCTGAACAACTTCAAGTGCAGAATGTGTATCATAGAGTTCTTTCAGCTTTTGTAAAGCTTCAAAGGCAGTGGAATAGGATGAAATATGACGACTTACTTCCTCATTTACAGATGCTGCGATCAATGCAAAGGCTTTGCTGTTCTTGTTTTCCCAAATGGCGAGTTCTTTGTCTGATGTGGGCTGCACAGGGTCTTTATCTTCTTCTCCGACACACACTCCTTTCCACAGCTCATTGTAGATAAGGGTGTGTTTTACCATCCGGGACCATTCAGAATAGTTCTCCTTGCCAGTGAGAACTATTCTGACCATAGAAATGATTGAATGCATTCTGTAAAAAAAAAAAATATCTCTGCCAAAAACACTTCTGTTGAGAGAGAAAAAAAAATCCTTATATGATAGCCTTATGCATTTTATTTTTCTTCTAACATTCCATCAGCATATATATATCACTGCTCACATATATATCACTGTTCAACAAAATGAGGGCGCTCAAATATATATCACTGCTCACATATATCACTGTTCAAAAAACGAGGGCGCTCAAATATATATCACTGCTCACATATATATCACTGTTCAACAAAAAAAGGGCGCTCATATATATATCACTGCTCACATATATATCACTATTCAACAAAAAAAAGGGTGCTCATATATATATCACTGCTCACATATATATCACTGTTCAACAAAAAAGGGCGCTCATATATATATCACTGCTCACATATATATCAATGCAATTGAAAAAATGCGCAAGGATTATATCAGTTCACTTCACTCTGTTATTATTTCAATTCCCGCAATTTCACCTGAGAATTTATAAGCATAAATTTGTCTTGAACTTCTAGTTAGCAAACACAAAGAAAGATCCGGGAATTCAGTGGAAATCTCATTGAAATCCTCTCGCTCGATTGCTGTTTCATAGATCTTTTCATACCGCCTTCATTTCACTTTAAAACTATCAATACTGTACATGGCATTGGTGTGAACACGGGTTTCTGAAAATTGAAAATTGAGACCAGCACAAAACTGATTACCATATAATACTCAAACGCTGGTCAATGCGCATATACCCATAGCGCTTCCCAGCTAGTGCACCACGTTAATACATAAACAGTTTGAATATTATACACAGGCTCTCTTCAAACCGCATGCAACAACTCATAATAAAACAAATCTTACATACATTGATGCAGAGCATTATGCTGTCCCGCATGGCAGGAGGGCCGTAGAACTCGTCGGTGGTAAGGAAAACGCCATGTCTCAGATCGTCAGAACGATTCCGGGCAGACTCTACCGCCTGAGCTTTGCGGTCGAAGATTGCTGGAAAGAAGACGGTCAAGGTTCCCTTCGAATCGAAGGGAGCAGGAACCTTCAAGGCTGCAACGCTCGCATTCACGGCAATCTCTCCCAGGACCCGTGTTCTGTTTTTCAGCGAATTTGAGAAGTGATGACTTCAGTACTTTGTGTGGTCCAGTGATAGATGAAGCGAAACTCTTTCTTCTTCGTTGAGCAAATTCGGTTTTACTTATGCGTACTGTATGTATGCATCTGATTAGGATTAATGTTTCCTCAGGTAAAACAAAAGCACGTCAATGCCCAGGCTCAGGAAATACATGAACGCATCAACGCTCACGCTCAGGAAATACATTCAATATCAAAACGCATACCAATTATTCATGGTCTGAGGGCGCAGTATTCATGGTCTGAGGGCGCAGTCTCTGGCAGTCAGAGAGCGCAGCGAATTCAGGTCAGAGGGGCAGTGGATTCAGGCAAAGGCAGAGGCAGAGCCAGGGAATCACGCCAGAGCAGCTCTCAAGACAGGAGTTACTACTATTTTAGGGACTGGGACCTGAGCTCTGATACCATGTCAGGCCAGGGTAACTCCAGCAATTTAATGAGCGCAAGACAGAACTGATTGATTTATTCATTAGACAATTATTTATTTATACATATACACAACGGATCAGTTCATCTTCTAGATGACTGTCCAGCTTCACCTCATCCGTTTCGGATTAGGTGTCAACATCTATCATAATTTGTTTTTATTATAGTTTTTTTCTTTTTCTTAATTTGTTTTTTTAGAGTTTTTTTCTTTTTCTTTTGAATGTGTGGGATAATGTGATAAAGTTAATTATTAATTTGGGATAGCGTTAGAATATCATATTATACGTATTTGGATCTATATTTTTATTGTAAATTTGTATTTTATTTTTTATTTTTTTAAATTATTATGTTGAATAGGTTGTAAAAATATTTTTGAATATTGAATATTTTGTAATTTAGTAAAAGATTATTTGGTTATGAATATATTTAGTCAAAATAGTTAAATGTAGATCTTATAAGAAATTGAATACCTTGTAATTCAATAATAAATTATAGATTGACATTCTCCATGACTACCAAACATTGATGTTAATACAATACATTGTTGAAGTGTGTTCGTTAGACAAATTTATAGTCAAGTTACTTTCCAGTAGTAGATAATAAATGATTCAATATATTTAATTTATATTAGTTTCATTGTTATTATAATTATTTTTATGTAGACATTAATAGAGTATGGAGTATTTTAAACTTTGATTTATCAAATATTTAAATAAATAAAAGTTTTCGAGATGTATTTTTTTTTATAATTTAATTCTATATTTATATATTAATTACTAAATTATATTTAAAAATAAAATATTTTTAATATTTCATAAATTTATAATAATTTATTTCCTAAATATTATTATCTATTTGTCTTCAATTTATTTAATTTTTCACATAATTACAAACAAATATGAATTCACTAATTTTTTTTATACAAAAGACTACATCATCAAAAAGATAATAATTAAAACTTTGACATTAAAGAGTAATTAAGTAGATTAAGGTGAATTATGGGAAAATAAAATGGTTTAAAGAAATATTAAGTTTAATGGATGGTATTGTGATCCAAGGAAGGTATTATGTAAAAATAGTCTTATAAAAATATTTATAGGGGTAATAGTTCTCCTGGATGGAGAATATTATAAAAATATTTGTATGAAATATATATGAATGAATAAGCCTAAGGCATTAACAATCTATGAAATGCTAACCAAAAGCTATTTATCAAAAAAATATTTATAGTAATGGCGTATTAATTTTTGAAATTTTAAAACACCTTAAAACCATATCAAAGTATTTTATGAATTTTTTACTTTACCAAATTTTAAGAAAAATAAATTTCCCCACATTCTTTAAATACAAGTGAGAGTATTTAATAAAATATTATTTGATTATGAATATAATTTTTTATTATCATTTCAGTCAAAATGGGTGAAGGGGTAGGCAAGAGCGGGAGGGGTAATATTTCGCCTCGATAGAGAAATAGAGATCAAACATGCATGGGGACTAGGATCAATCACTAACAATCAAGAAGAAACTTTGGCTCTTTGGAAAGGGTTGAAAACAACCATATCAAGAGGAATTCGTGAAACTTCTCTAGAGGAAGTTGTTGCCAAACTGGAAAGGGTTGGCGAGGAGGTTGTGTTGGAAGCTTGTTCTCATTTTTCTCTGGTCATTCGACAAATGAAGGATTTGCAAGAGGCCATGGAGAGGCTTCAACTGACTATGGGGAATTAAGCCACCAAGGTGGAAAATTTGGGTCTAAGTTAATGGGATTGAGGTCCTTTTTGAAAGGATGGTAGTTGGTTTCCTCAAGGAGGTGTTTGGTCTATAAAATCCTGCATCCCCTTGTGTGCATGACGACGTTCAACCAAGCGAGCCTATGGAGCAGATTGTTGCAGAAATTCCACTCTGAGAGTAGGAAGAAAATGGAACCGCAGTGGCCAATAGCGACCCTCTAGGAATGTAGAGTTTGGGTTTCAGATCTCTTTTTGTTAAATGTTTTGTAGATATGCAGTTTTTGTCGGGGTTTTTTTGGAGAATTTACAAGAAAAATGTTGTTAGAAGTGTAGAAAGGAATATGAAGGATAGGAAAAGACTACTCTTTGAATATATATGGATTATTGTAGATGGTGATCTCTCCTTGAATGTAAGGGTATTGGCCCATTTACTAGCTTGATCAATATTAACTATCCATTCCTTAAAAAAAATGGGTGAACATAGACCTTTTAAGAAATTGAGGATGGTTGTCTGCACAAGTGTAATAGGAGATTTTTGTATTTTTGGTGTTGCAATATAACAACAAGGATTTTAAATGGAGGAATCATCCATAATGATTACGGGATACTTTTAAAATTTCCACATAACAATCTACAATTGAATTTGAGGAAGTGTTGTTTGCCTTTGTAGGATATGTTACTTAGTATATGCATTCCATGAATGAAAATGTAGAATTTGACATTCCATGTTACGAAACAATGCTTCACATTATAGTGAATGACATCAGGTATGAGATATTCCTTGTGTTTTTTTTTTACAAGATGCATGTTAAATGAAACATGGGAATTGTTTGCAGCGTTGGTGGATGATTGGAATATTTGTCACATGTCATATTGTTTATAGCATCAAATTTTGTTTCAATTAGACGATGGTGATTAGTTGAATGCCTTCAGATATTCTTTTTATAGTTGGTGAAGATTGCTTAACTGTTTTGGGGTTGAACATGAAATGTTTCTTCAACCATGGACCATCTGGGTTTGTCTTTTAGCAGGTCAAAGAACATCTCGTAGCATGTCTTTCTATTGAGAAGAACAAATATTTCTCTTGTTCATAAATTTCCACATCAAGGATCCCTTATAAAGTAGTCATCTTCATCTCAAAGCCATCATAAAAAGAATAAAATATTTAAACAAAAAATTATAATCTCAGCAGAAAAATTCCCAAATACATTAACCACCTCCAACAACTAGAAAAATTAAATATTGATGGGGACCAGTTATCATGAAGTATAACCTTAAATCTTGTTTACGTGTAACTCACTGGTGGCCAAGATAAAGGCTTCTAAATCAAACACATGTTCCAACTCTGAATCAGAACCCGATAAGGGGAATGACAAAGGAAACACCTCTTCTACTCACAGATGTGGGTGAAAGGTTCCCCACTGTAGTTCATTGTTGACCGTGGGATCTAAAATAACCTCATTTTAGCAGAGGTCATGAAGCAATTGGGCCTACCAATGACAACACATCCGTAGCCATACACCGTCGGGTGGCTCTCCATGGACGAAATCTTCGCGTTAGTTAGCAATGTCGCCTTCCCTACATCATCAAGCCCTTCATTGATGATGTATTTTGTGATCTTGCTCCTCTTGAAGTTTGTGATTTGTTATTAGGAAAACCATACTTGTGGAAGCGGCATGTTGTATATGAGTCTAGACCTTTCTCTGGGATTATTACTTTGGGTAATAAGTTGTACAGGATACCGGAGGTAGCCCCACCTACCACCATCTCTTTGATGACTACAAAACAATGCAGTAAGATCATTTCCCAGACCAGGAAATTTGTTTTCCTTCTCTGACAGCTGTACCCAAAACACAATAACAATAACCACACACCAAATTCTGAACCCAGAACACTGCAACAATAAACAGAAGCAGCTAGATCACAACTCAAAAGATATATGCTACTTCAATAACCTAAAACCTGCGTGCATACGCTTCTGTGTTTGGAGAAACCTGCATATACGTTGTTTTTATTCACTGAAACAGCGTGTATACGTGCCTTCGCTTCACTGAACCTGCGTACAGATCTATAAAAGATAATTCACTCTTTCAAATATTTAGACACTAATTAACCCAGATTATCAGATTTATAGATCAAGCATGCGCCACATATAACAGATCAAAATCATGCAAAGATATTATCATTCAAGCCTAAAGATTATGACCCATCAATAGAACTTATCCTTCTCTTTGCGCTAAGGTTCCTCCTTCATTCAGATCCAGATCTGCACCATAACCCCAATCACCAATATTTCAGATCTAGCACTTATTAGATATTCAATTCATTCAGATTGTCCTTTGCCAAATGATCTCCTTCCTCTTTTATAGTCTTAGGCCTTTCACAATACCACGGTCCAAAACCATAATAAAACAATACCAAGGACCCAATACTTGGGATCAATACTTCTGACGAGATACCATGGTCCAAAACCATAGGTTCAAATACCAAGGACTAACTACCACGGACCAAAAGTAAGTTCTCCAACATATACGTGCTTTTCCTTGCGTGAAAGTGCGTGTATACGCATACATGTCTTTGTAACGTCTAACCCGCGTGTATATGCGTCTTCGTCTAGGTGAACTTGCGTATATATATTTTTCTTCATTCTGAGAGCCTGTACTGAGATCTGTCACCAAAGTGATTTGCCATCAAGGACAACACCTGTGCCATAGCTCTAAATCATTGCCATAATGCCAACAATTTCCACCTCCAAGATTCATTGGTACATCACCTAGGACACATCTATGTTCTTGCAAGTGAGCTTTCCAAGATGATTTGGGAGGCACACTACAGTCGGCTCATTGGACATTTCAGAGTAGAGAAAATAGTGGTAGTACTGCAAAAGTATTTTTATTAGCTGAACCTTCATCATGATATTGGGAGGTACATTAAGTCCTGCACTGCCTAAGCCATTGCCAAAACAACCATTAATAAGCAAGGCCTATATACTCCTCTGCCTACTCATAGTCAACCTTGGGAATCCATCTCCATGGATTACATGTCTCGCCTTCCTTCTACTAAGCATGGCAACGACTGCATTTTTGTGGTCGTCAACAGATTCTCTAAGATGGTCATTATGGTGGTCTGCAAGAAGAGTATCACAACATAGGCCATTGCTATGCTCTTCTATAAGCCAATGTGGGTACACTTTGCGATCCCACAGTCCATTGTGTCTAATTTGGAGAACAGATTCCTAAGTTCATTTTGGTCAAGTATCTAGCCGATGTTGGATACCAAACTCACTAAGTCCATGACTTTCCATCCCCAAATTGATGGCCAAGCATAAGTCGTTAGCAAGATGATCATACACATTATGTGCATGTGCAACTCAAAGTATCCACGCACATGGGATGAAAGCCTCCCCTATGTCTCACACAGCTACAACCAATCTCTCGACAGCTCAACGAGCCACAACCCCCTTCAGGTAGGGCTGCATTTCATCCATTATGTCACATTGATGTGGCCATACCATTTGTAGCTACTCAGAAAGATTCGACTCATATCCAGTCTGAAGCCAACAGGGCTAAAAACTTCATTAAGCACATTCAAGACATCTTCCAGCAGGTCCATGATATATTGGACAGAGTGAATGTTAAGTACAATCAATGCCATGATCAGCATCAGGTGTCGCACAAGTTCGATGTGGGTGAAAAAGTTTGGCTACATTTATAGTTGGTAAACATTGCTTAACCTTTTCTGGGTTGAACATGAAATGTTTCTTCAACCATGGACCATCTAGGTCTGTCTTTTAGCAAGTCAAAGAACATCTCGTAGCATGTCTTTCTATTGAGAAGAAAAAATATTTCTCTTGTTCATAAATGTCCACTTCAAGGATCCCTTATGTAGTCATATCCATCTCAAAGCCATCATAAAAAGAATAAAATATTTAAACAAAAAATTATAATCTCTGCAGAAAAATTCCCAAATCCATTAACCACCTCCAACAACTAGAAAAATTAAATATTGATGTGAACCAGTTATCATGAAGTATAGCCTTAAATCTTGTTTACGTGTAACAACTGGTGGCCAAGCTAAAGGATTCTGAATCAGACACATGTTCCGACTCTCAGTCAAAACCCGATAAGGGGAATGACAAAGTGAAGTTGATCATTGATGTGGAGCCCAATGCCACTGTGGCCAACACCAAAATCCAAAAGAATGGACCTAAAGATCCAGAGGAGGGGTAACACCTCTTCCAATCACAGATGTGGGTGAAATATTTACCACTGTAGTTCATTGTCAACCGTGGGATCTAAAATAACCTCATTTTAGCAGAGGTCGTGAAGAAATTTGGCCTACTAATGACAACGCATCCATAGCCATACACCGTTGGGTGGCTTCTCCAAGGACAAAATCTTCGCGTCAGCTAGCAGTGTCACTTTACCTACATCATCAAGCCCTTCATGGATGATGTACCGTGTGATATTGCTCCTCTTGAAGTTTGTGATTTGCTATTAGAAAAACCATACTTGTGGAAGCAACATGTTGTATATGAGTCTAGACCTTGCTCTATGATTATTACTTTGGGTAATAAGATGTACAGGATACCGAAGGTAGCCCCACCTACCACCATCTCTTTGATCACTGCAAAACAATGTAGTAAGATCATTTTCTAGACCAGGAAATTTGTTTTCCTTGTGATTCGCCCTCATGGAAAGAAGAAGGTTGTGGCCATGACTACCAAATAGGGCTCCTCCACATAGCAACAATAGATGGAAAAGTTTGTGGAGTATAGGGACATTTTCGCCTCACCTACAGGGGTACCTCTGCACTGTCAGGTCAAGAACCCCATCAATCTTACCCTGGGCATGCCACTACCCAATGGATCGATCTATAGACGTTCTATTTTGGAGAACGATGAGATCAAGAGGCAGATTTAGGAGCTCTTGTAGAAAGGGCACATCAGGTCAAGCTCATCACCTTGTGGGAGCCCGATTGTATTTGTACAGAAGAAGGAGGGGACATGGAGACTCTATATTGACTATCGAGCATTGAACAAGATCACTGTCTGGAATAGGTAAGTAATCCCACAGATTGATGACCTTCTGGACCAGCTCAAGGGGGCCAAATATTTCAGTAGGATTGACTTGAATTCTAATTATCACCAAGTGCCTATTGAACCCTCTGTTGTGTGGAAGACCGCCTTCAAATCCTAGGAGGGCCTTTTTAAAATGATTGGTCATGCCTTTCGGGTTGACGAATGCCCACGCAACCTTCATGAGATTGATGGATGGCATATTGTGACCCTTCACCAATGCATTCATGGTGGTGTATTTAGATGACATCTTGATCTTTAGCAAGAGTTGGGAAAAGAATCTCCACCATATTCGACAGGTCCTTCAAATCCCATGACAACACAAGCTGTGTGCCAATTTGGAGAAATACATTTTTGGCATGACCTAGGTTTAATATCTAGGGTACATCATTGATGAGAAGGTTGTGCATGTGGACCCAACCAAGATACAAGTCATTCAAGATTCTCCAGCGCCAACTACTCTAATAGCACTCCACAACTTTCTAGGTCTTGCCAATTTCCACTTGGCCTTTAAGTCAAGTCACCAAGGGCGGAGCGAAAGAAAAGTGTTTTTGGTCTGAAACCCAAAAGAAGGTGTTTTCCGAGTTAATGCATCACCTGTACTCTGCACCAGTGCTCACATTACCAGAGCTGCAACAACCATTCAAGATTGATATAGACACCTCCAACTATGATATTGGTGCAGTTCTTACTCAGCAGGGGCATCTAGTGGCTTACATAGTGAGATACTTTCAGACACAATCCAAAAGTATTCCACTTACGACAAAGAAATGTATTCCATTGTGTAAGCTTGTCGTCAATGGAATCATTACATTTTGGGGAATGAAATTGTCATCCACATAGACCATTGACCCCTGTAGTTCATACAGACACAAGGGAAGTTGCAGAATGATCACCATTAGAAATTGTCTACACACCTGCAAAAATTCCATTTGAGCATTAAGTACAAGAAGGGAAACACCAATAATGTTGTAGACTACCTCAGCTGCCCACCAATCATTGCATGATCACTGTGCTCGACTCCTGTGGACACGAGACTTCAGGGTCGCCGCATCTTTATGAGAGCGATCTAGAATTCGTAAGAAGATACCAGACACTCCTATATGGTATGAAAGTTCCAAATTTCCACCTCCAAGATGCATTGTTACACCACCTAGGCACATCTATGTTCTTGCATGCGAGCATTCCAAGATGATTTGGGAGGCACACTACAGTCGGCTCATTGGACATTTTAGAGTAGAGAAGATAGTGGTAGTACTACAAAAGTATTTTTATTGGCCGAACCTTCATCGAGATATTTGGAGGTACATTAAATCCTGCACTGCCTAAGCCATTGCCAAAACAACCATCAATAAGCAAGGCCTATATACTCCTCTGCCTACTCATAGTCAACCTTGGGAATCCATCTCCATGGCTTACATGTTGTGCCTTCCTTCTAGTAAGCACAACAATGACTGCATTTTCATGGTCGTCAACAGATTCTCTAAGATGGCCATTATGGCGGTCTGCAACAAGAGTATCACAACAGAGGTCACTGCTAAGCTCTTCTATAAGCCAATGTGGGTACACTTTGGGATCCCACAGTCCATTGTGTTTGATTGGGACAATAGATTCCTAAGTTCATTTTGGTCAAGCATCTGGTCGATGTTGGATACCAAACTCACTAAGTCTGCGACTTTCCATCCCCAAATTGATGGCCAAACATAAGTCGTCAACAAGATGATCATAAACATTATGCGCATGTGCAACTCGAAGTATCCACGCACATGGGATGAAAGCCTCCCCTATGTCTCGCACAGCTACAACCGAGCTCTCGACAGCTCAACGAGCCACAACCCCTTTCAGGTAGGGCTGCAATTCATCCATTATGTCACATTGATGTGGCCATACCATTTGCAACTACTCAGACAAATTCGACTCATGTCCAGTCTGAAGCCAATAGGGCTAAAAACTTCATTAAGCGCATTCAAGACATCCGCCAGCAGGTCCATGATATATTGGACAGAGTGAATATTAAGTACAAGCAATGCCATGATCAGCATCAGGTGTCGTACAAGTTCTAGGTTGGTGACAAAGTTTGGAGGCATGTCGCTGCGACATCTCTTCTTAGAAACATATGCATTGCCTATATTGTGCACCTTCTCCTCCAGGGATGGGGCCGGACAATCCTGCTTTAATCACCGTTGATTACTGATTATGTTATCCAATGTCTTTCTAGTTCTTTTTGTCTTTTGGTATGTAAGGTCTATAAGGTGGTGGATTTCGCACTTGAGTATTTTGTTTTTTGTCTGTAGCATGGTAATAACATTGGTCAGTGGGTAAGGCCGCATACATTTTGACATCTTTTTATATGCCTTTTAAGCAATGCAAAAACTTCAACTTAAAAAAAGAAAAAAAGAAAAAAATTATATGAAAAATTATATTGTTCCACATTAGGGCATAGAAAACTAGTAACTAATTGAGCCAGAAGCTATGCAATTTTGGCCTTTCAGGTTATCAGTATCCTACCATACTTTCGCTACCATTGTACTTCAACTGCTCTAAGAGAAAAGAGATTTTAAGAGAAAAGAGATTTTATTGATCTTATTATAGAAGTGCTTATTGCCACCACGTAAACGAAAATCATCTTCACCGCTCTCGTTTCCTTTTCAAAATGAAATACAAACCAATAATAATAAATCGTTACACATGGTGTTATCTATCTAATAATTCAACGAATTAAATGCTAAGATGTACATGGACCCTTCTCAAAATGAAATACAAACCAATAATAATAAATGGCTACACATCTTGTTATCTATCTAATAATTCAACGAATTAAATGCTAAGATGTACATGGAGGGCTGCTGTTCTCACCTGTTATACTTCCCTCTTTCACCCATCGTAGCTCTGTAGGCTTGACATCGTAGAAGACCGGGATAATGGTGGACTTAGAGTCTGACATACACTCCACCATCAGTTAGAGTTATCTGAAAGTTGGAACCGGAGACGGCGTGGAGTTAGAGTTATCTGAAAGTTGGAACCGGAGAGGGCGTGGAGTTAGAGTTATCTGAAAGTTGGAACTGGAGACGGCGTGGAGTTAGAGTTATCTGAAAGTTGGAACCGGAGACGGCGTGGAGTTAGAGTTAGAGTTAGAGTGGTATAGATATAAATATTCCACAAGACACGCATAATTCATGATTCATTCACGCATTCATGGAGCCGCTGACATGAAATTAAATCGGAAGAGATAATCATGAAAGCAGTTTGATGATGGGCACACAATAAGGAAAGTAAACATTGTTCCCACAGTTTACATCATCTGTGACACTACACCTTCAGCTTTAGCTTTAATGGAGTACACAGATTATGGAAACTGTGGGTGCATGGTTTACTTTGCATATTATCGAGCAGGTCGAAGGTCGAACTTCCTTCAACGAGGAAAGGGATGAGTTGGTGCGCTTTTTATTCTGCATGAATAAACCAACCTAAAAGAGTCACAGAGAAGCGCGTGGGTTGAGGTTCCTCCTCCTCCTCCTGTGGGTTGAGGTCACAGAGAAGCAATTGTCAGTTACGGACCAATCTCTGTAAAACCCATTTCTCTATAGGTGTCCCTGGAAGACGATACGATCTCACTATTATAGACATGTGAAAAAAAAAGGGAGAAGGGTCAATTTGCGCTGAGGGTGAGGGCGAATGTATGCAGCCGTACGGAAGTGGCGTGCGTGCAAAAAGAAAAACATGCAGAGGCTTTCCTTTGTTCGTTCTATGAGATTTGCATTGCATGCACAGTTAGATTCACCCCAATCTCTGTGAGTGGTTCCAGACCTAATTATTTTTATCACCTTCAATAGTTATAAAAATTGACATTGCATGCGCAGGAAAATACTGAAAATAGAATGTTGTTTTGGTGGTTATTATTGCTTTGATGTGAATGGAACATAAGTAATTAGTTGCAGAACAGAAGGGTTTGGTGGTATTTAAGTATTGTTTGACATATTTGAATGGAATGCAAAAGTCTGATTGAAGCGACGTGACAGCGACCTCAAACAAATTCCTTTCAGTGAAAGCTGTGATATGGGTGTTGTTCGAATTGCGTGTTTCAGACGCGACGCATCACTACTTTCTACGTTTCCACGTTCTAATAGCACACGCATCACTTTCTATCTATAATGTTGTAACTAAAGATTTTCCGGATTCCGCCGCTAAATAATCTCCATTCTGAGTTATGATGATATTCCATTCCGTTGCCTTAGATGTGAAAATAATTTGGGATATAAAAACGTTAATCCAGTTACAATTCTAGTAGTTGCCCCACTATTTGATTGATGAGGTCTACCAAAGCAAAACTAGTATTTTATAGATTTAATATATATATAACTAATACTTTCTCTCTTTTTTAATAAAAATAAAATTATAATATAATAAATTGACTGGAATTTTTTTATTATTTTTAATTAAATTTATATTATCTTTTTTTTAATACAATTGTTATTTTACAATCTATAATTAAATATTTACACTTATTTACAATTACTACATTATCTCCTTATATATTGAGACAATGTTTACTCTTTTTTTAGAACACTTAGACATCTCCCTTATTTTACGTTTTATATATATATATATATATATATATCACATTAAAACATTAAATAAAAATATAAAATATATAGCTCTATGTATTATGGTTTTAATCAAATAAAAAAGAAGAATTCTATGTTTTAATCAAATTATAACCTATATGTTAAGTCATAACAACCTATATCGAGATGGGATTGGAGCACTGACAACTGGAGAGACGTGAAAGTGAAAGAAGCAATTGGAATGGAATTGGTGCGTCACAACTGCAGAGATGTGCTCGCAACTTGCAAGGAATGATACACTTCATGCAGTTAGATTTAGAGTTAGAGTCCGAGTCCGAGTCTTATAAATATAGATATTTCACAGTCACCAATCATTCATGTAGTTGTAGCTATTGATATAAAATTAAATCGCATGAAGAGATGATGGATCATGAAAATCGCAAGCAGCAATGAAAGCAGTTTCCAACAGTTTGATGATGATGGGCACACAATAAGGAAAGTAAACATTGTTCCCATGGTTTAGATCATCTGTGACACTACACCTTCAGCTTTAATGGAGTACACAGATTATGGAAACTATTACTTTGCATATTATCTTTATCTCAGGACGTCATATATTTATCTTTATCTTTAATGGAGTACTATTACTTTGCATATTATCTTTATCTTTATCTATATCTTTACCTTTGGGACTCATTCCTTAGTGTGATAGATGTGATACAACATGAATCTTTATGTTGTTCATTTCCGTCATGGAATTGCAAGGGATCGCCTAATAATATATACTTCCTAGGAAATTCTATATCTCTTCACAATGCCTCTATTCTGCAATATGGCATATTTAGAAAATGTTTAGGATGGGTAACCACCCTAGGTTTAGGGAAGCTCACTTGTTATTAAAATTCCTCAATGTTAATGACTTGATCGTTGATGAAAGAAATGTGGCAGAGCTTAAAGGTTTGAAACCACAAAGTACAATTTCTCTATATAATATGCTTTTAAGATCGTTAGAGTGGTTATGGTGATTTTGAACGTTCTGTTAAATTTTATACCTATTATAGATGTATGTCCATCAAGTGCAAGTAACTCCATCCAAATTCTAATTTTTAAGACTGAAAGTGAATTTTTCCAACTATTTCATGTGAGAATATCAAGGGTACATTGGTGACTTCCATTGCATTACTTTCATTGATGAAAAATTGCAATAGAATTTACTCCACTCATTTGTCTCTTTAATTCCCTAAAGTTTATGAAATACATACACAAGTATGCAAAAACATTATCTCAATTCTGAATGAAGGCATTGTGGTAGGGAATAAAATTTTGAATTTACCACTTTCTCAAAGAATTAGCTAGGAAAGTCTAGTTAATATTGTTAATTTGAGCATAAGTTGTTCTTTTTTTATGGTAATTGTTTTGAATGTGAAAAAATATTTTGATGTAACACTTAATAGGAAAAGGTCTAACCATGCTTAGCCATGCAATGGCTAATCTACCCTAAAGTGTTCTTCAAAATCACAATTTGGGAATAAATCCTAGGTTTTTGGCTCAAACCATAGCTTGTGCCAAGAGACCAATCCTTATTATGAAAAATCCTCGAAATTAGGTCCATATGTTTATCATAGAAAAAAACATCATTCTGCAAAACCCATGTCATGGTCTATGGCCCTATGAATCCAAAATTCATGGATTAAGGGTTAAATCCATTGTTTTTGGCACCAAGCATTGTCTTAGGCCAAGAAGTAGCCATCTCTACTATGTTTGATCATTTGAAATGGGCCAAATTCTATTTTTTTTGTAAACCTAAAGTGAATGTTTGCAACTATTTCATGCAAGAATATGAAAAGTACATTGATGACTACCTTTGCATTATTTTTGTTGATGAAAATTGCAGCAAACTTTACTCCACTCACTTGCCTCTTTGACTTCCTAATGTGAAATATGTACAAAAATCATTCAAAAATATTCTCTTAATTTTGAATGAATGCATTATGGTACTGAAAAAAAGTTTAAATTTAGCACTTTCTCAAAGAATTAGCTAGGAAAGTCTTAATAATATTGCCAATTTAAGAAAAAGTTGTGATTGTTTTGTGGTAATTATTTTGGATGTGAAAAATATTTTCGCATAACACTTAATAGGAAAAGGTTTGACCATGATTAGTTGTGGAATGGCTTATCTACTACGAAGTGATCTTTAAAATCACAAATTGAGGATAAATCCTAGGCTTTTTGGCTCAAACCATAGCTTGTGCCAAGAGACCCATCCTTCTTATAACCAATCGTTGAATTTAGGCCTATATGTTTATCATAGAGAGAAAGATCCTTTTGTAAAACACATATCATGGTCTATGCGCCTATGAATCCAAAATGCATGGATTAGGGCTAAATCCATTGTTTTTGGCACCAAACCTTGTCTTAGGCCAAGAAGTATCCATCTCTACTATGTTTGATCATCTGAAATGGTCTCATGTTCCCCTAAAGAAAACATTTTTTTCATAGGAAGTTTGTCATAGTTTTGGTTCCCACACTTTTCCCATAAGCCCAAAAATCATGGATTGTGTAGTATAAATTTTTGGGTTATGGTTATATGTCAAGCTTGGTATAAAAGAGACAATTATGTAATGCTTGATTACGAAAATAGTGAACAAAGTCCTCCCATATGGAAACTATTCCTCTTGTGGGGTCTTTATCATGGTCATGTGGGTGTCACTGGGGGAGCAATATTGTACCACGTGCATTCATATTGGGGGATATATATTGAGGGAAAAATGACAAAATATATTGAGAATATAATAGGGGGTAAATGGTTTTTATATTGACTGGTATACAAAATGGAGCTCAAATTTAATGAAAAAAGGGTACCTACAATATCTAGTGAAAGTAAGGGTTTTTTAATTGGGAAGGTGTATTGGGTTTGTATTGGTAGGGGGTTAAATAATGTGATTTTTAGAGGTATTTTCCAATATATAGTCAAATTAAAGTTATTGTTTAGTATGCCATGAACGCACGTGCTATGTTAGAGGTTCATTGAGTGAAGCCCCTATGATCATGGTATATGTCCTTATGCATAGTATTTTTGGTTTTTAATAATATTTGGAAGGCTAGGTATAAAAGAGACAATTATGTCATGCTTGATTACTAAAATAGTGAATAAAATCCTCCCATATGGAAACTATTCCTCTTGTGGGGTCTTTATCATGGTATATGTCCTTATGCATAGCATATTTGGTTTTTAAGAATATATGTCATGTGGATGTTGATAGACCACAAAGGACTGTGGGGACAGTCCATAAGAAAATGAATGTATTTGGCTCCTTGACCTTCACATTAAAAAAACAACAATCATCAAATAATTTGAACAAGAATAATAATCACTTAAGATTCACTTGTAATATGTTAAGAAATATTGAAAATATTAATTTCATAATAATAGACGTATATTAAAAATTATATTACATAAACAAAGTGTATCTAAAAATAAAATAGATATATATTTAAACAACCTCATCCATTATATATTATCACTTCAGATATTAAAAAAAAAATCTAAAAAAATGGATCTATATTTAAAGAACATCATCTTATTCTACATAGCAAATAGAAAGCCTAAGAAAAATAATTTCATAATAATACAAGTTTATTAAAAATTATATTATATAAACAAAGTGTATCTAGATGTAAAAGGAATCTATGTCCATTGGGTCTTGGATAGACCACTGATTGAATTCCCCACCTCCACCAAACTTACAGAGGAAAAAAAAAAAACAAAAACAAAACCAAACTATATTTAAACAACCTCAACTCATTTTATATTGCAAATGGAGAGCTTAAGAGCTATCACTTCAAATATTTATAAAATAAATAATTCTTAAAAAAAAATTGATCTATATTAAAAAAACATCATCTCATTCAAGATACCAAATTAAAAGCTTAAAAAATATCACCTCTTTTTAAAAATAAAAAATTCTAAAAAGAAAATAAATCTATATTTAAACAACATTATCTCCTTCTACATTGCAAATAAAAAAACCAAAAAATTATCCATCTATATATTTAAAAATAAAAAAAAAAATTATATTTAAATAACATCATGTCATTCTAAATAAAAATATTAAAATCTATCACTTCACATATTATTAGGAATTAAAAGGTTGAATAACATAATTAATAAATAAATAAAACATTTATTACCCATATTTATAAACTAGCAGTAAAATTAATATTAAAAAAATTCTAAAAAATGTAAAATGAGTATGTTTTCATCAATGTCGTGACATCTGGATGTGCTCATCTAATGACAGGAAGAAGTAGCGATTGGGCTGCTGATTACTGTACACACGCAAGGAATTAGAAATGACATGGAGTTAGAGTCTTCGTCTTATAAATATAACTAGCATTTGCACCAAATGTTGCAAAGGAAACGCCGTAAGGCATAAATTGAGGAACAATGACAACATGGTAATGGGAAAATCTAAATAAGATGCAGAGATGGTTAACCTTTTTTGTGTTTCCTCCCACGGTTGATGCTGGCAATTTTTTTGACATGATGAATATATTGGACTTTGCTAATAAATCATCTGAGCTATTTAGGTTGTCAAATTATTATGATGTTGATATTAGGATATTTACATGTTTCTAGATGATATAAGATATAATAATAAAATACATATTTTTGTAGTTGTCTTTATTACATTATGTAGATTATGATCTGAATTATATATATTTTACACAAAAACCAGAAACTCACTGCATTCAAACTCTTAATATGGCATCTACATAGATGTCTACTTTCCTCTCAGGCATCAAGGACCTTACAATTCTACAACATGTGGGGATCTACAAAGAAACACACAGAATGATAAAAGAGGGTGTATTTGCAAAGAGTTCGTGAGTTATTGTATCCAATTCATTCATAGCCTAGCAGCGTATCGGAATTTAGCTAATGCACAGAAGGAAAATAGCCCACTTACACAACCTTCACATTAACATTGGTGACTTGGCTTTATAAGTTTCTACATAACTGGACCATCTCCAAATGACTTCAAACACGGTCCAGTAAAACCTCTAACCTTCAGCAAACTTGGCAGTAAAGTCTTTTTCAAATCACACTCCAATCAAATTTCTAACATCACTCACCTATGTTAATGGAAACTATTTGAGCATCAAACAATTGATCCTTGAAAATAGCTGCCATTTCCATGGTAAACTCTCCTTGACCCAAACATTCATCCTTGCATGCTTATTTTACATTTTGTGGTTCAGTGGAGGAGAGCAAGGCCAAGTATCTTGAGGCTTCTGCAATTGTTCTTCTTGTTTTTATACCTGCCTCTTTCTGCCCCAAAATTTGAGATTCTAGATGATTCTTCGGAACGTACCTAGATGGAGTCTTCTCTTCTATTCTTATATGTTCTTCTGGTGCCTCTTGAGCTTCTTCTTCATCACAGTTCTGATTTGATGTTGAAGGATAGTCCTCATCATCTTCGAGATCTTCGGAATTCACTTGCTTAGGAATGTTTCCTTCTTCATCAACCACTACATCAGCTGCCAACAATTTTTCCAAGTCTTTTGTTGTAACACTTATATGCCTTGCTGTGAGGAGAATAACCAAGGAGAATGCCTTCATCTGCTCTAGGTTCAAACTTGCCAAGATTTTCATCATTATTTTTGATATAGCATTTGCTTCCAAAAATTTTGAAATATTTTACCGAAGGAGTCTCACCATACCAGAGCTCATGAGAAGTTTGAGTGCTATTCACCTGGACATTTGTCTTCTTGAGAATAACAACTGCAGCAAATGCGGCTTCACCCCAGAAAGTTGTGGGAGTTCTAGACTCATCAAGCATTGCATGAGCCATTTGTTGAACCGTTATGTTCATCCTTTCCACTACTCCATTTTGCTGAGGAGTCCTAGCTGTAGAGAATTCCCTTCTTATTCCATGTTCTTCACAAAAATTGAAAAATTCATTCGAGGTAAATTCTCCTCCTCGATCCGACCTGAGGCATTTGATTCTGAGATCTTATTCGTTCTCCACCAAGGCTTTGAATGATTTGAATTTTTCAAAGGCTTCGTCTTTGTGCTTCATAAGTCCTATCCAACACATCCTGGAATAGTCATCAATGAATAATATAAAGTATTCTTCTCCTCGAGGTGACCTTTTCCTAGTTGGTCCACATACATCAGTATGGACAAGTTCAAGCGGCTTGCTGGCTGATCCTTCCTTCTCAGGGAAGTTAGTTCTGGTTTACTTACCAAACTGACATGATTTTCATATTGTATTGTTTGGGATTCTGATGTTTGGAAGACCACGAACTGCCTAGTATTTGCATGCTTTCCTTATTTGTGAGAAACTAAGATGCCCCAATCTTCTGTGCCATAGCCAGTGTTCATCATTCTTGCTCAGATAACATTGATGTTTTCCTTCTTTGAAAATGTATAAATTATTTGGAGTCCTTACGCCTTTGATCACTGTTTTTCTTGTATCAAGATCACGAACACTACATCCATTTGATCGAAATATTACCTAAGTTCCTTGATCACACAGCTGGCTGACACTCAATAGATTATGCTTTAAGCCATCAACGTACATGACATTTCCAGCTTTGACCCTTTCTTTCAACTAAACAGAACCTTTACCTTTTATGAGAGCAGGGGTGTCATTTCCAAAAGAAACCTTCTTCTCCTTCTCTAAGGCACTATATGACTAAAGTTTTTCTTTATCACTTGTCATATGTTTCGAACATCCACTGTCGATGTACCATTGATTTTCTTGCCCTTCCGCATATAAGGCTATACCACATCTTTCTGGTTGGGGTTCTTTTATTCTCCATGATTTGGCACTTGAGGCTTGCTCCTTCTGAGTTGTCTGCCGAAACCTGCTCTTGCATTCAGAATCTTCATGACCGAAATTGTTACAAATAGAACATTCTATTTCATTTTCAAGAGCAGCGAAGTTGTTGTGGGTCCTTTTCATGATCCCAGTCATACTCCTCTACTTATGAGCTTCTCTAGTCATGATTGTCTTATAGGCAACACATTGAGCTGCTTTGTGACCAAAGTTATGACAAGAAAAACATTGGCCATTGAAGAAACTCCTGTGATTATCAAATCTACCAGCCAAATGATTGTAGTTCCTATTGACATCCATTCTTGAGGCAAATTGAGAAGGTTTTACCTGTGGCTGGTTGTAGCTTATGTTTGTCCTTAAAGTAGATTTCCCTCGATTTACCTGGTAGTCTTTGTTCATTCTTGAGGTAAATTGTCCCTAATTTACCTAGTGATTTCCATTGGGTCTTTGTTCACTTCTCCTTGCAGTGTCAAGATAACTCTTGGAGGTAGATGGTTTCTGCGCTTGAGTTGTTTCTTCATTATATCCCAGACCTGTCTTGATTAGTGGAGAGCGCTGCACTTTGATAATCTCATTTAATGTGTCAGATCCTTTAACAAATCTAAGATTAAGAGCTTTTGTTTTCTCAATCTCTTTTCTTAGTCCCACAATTTCACATTCTAACTTTTCATGATGATTTTCCTTTTCAGCAAGTTGGAATTGTAGAGTATATATGATCACATTCTTCTCTTCTAAACAAATTTTGAGTCTACAAATCTCTTCAGAAAGACTTTCTTCATCTATAGCATCCACGAAATCATCATCTTCAAAAGCCATTAAAAGTTTATATTTGTTACCTTGTTCATCTTCATCACTATTTGAAAGTCCATCACTATCTTCATGAGTGTAATAGCTTTTCTTATTTACATTCTATTTCTTGTTCCATCTAACAAGTTCCTTCCCCTTTTCAATCTTATCCTTATGAGGACATTTTGGAGCATAGTGACCGACTCTTCCACAAGCAAAGCATTTGAAAGGTAACTTACCTCAGAATCCTCCAGCACCCCGTTGAAGGTTCTTGACAAAATTTGATTCTTCTTCTTCTTCTGACACGTGTCCTGACTCATAGTAATCTCCTTTGCCTGAAGCCTTGAAGGCAGCTTCTCTCCTGTCTGATGGTCCTCCTTTCCTCATTTCATAAGCAGTCAGAATGCCGTGCAACTGTGACATGGTAAGGTTTCGTAGATTCTCTTTTTCTTCTATTGCAAAAACTTTAGATTCAAACCTAGGGGACAAAGATCTTAGAACCTTTTCAACCACAACAACCTCTTTTATTTCTTCACCCAAGTTTTTCATACACTTAACAATCTCATCTACACTAAGGAAATAGTTAGCCACACTTTCATCATTATGCATTCTGAGATTTTCATATTGAATTCTGAGGGTTTGAAGTTTTGCTCGTTTTACCTGATCATCTCCTTCATAGCTCAGAACAATCTTGTCCCATATTTCTTTTACGGATTTATACTGCATAACCTTGACGAATTCTGATTGAGATAGACATCCTAATAGAGTATTGACCGCCTTTGCATTTGTTTCATATTGCTTCTTACCAGCCGGATCTGTAAGAGTTGCTGAAGGAAAAGTGTACCCTATATCTATGATATCCCAGACTTCAGTACCAAGAGATTGAAGATAGGTTGTTACTCTTACTTTCCAATAGACAAAGTTGGTCCCATCAAAAATTGGTGGCCTGATTGATGCTTCTCTCTCATAGTTGCTCATGATGATGGATCTTCCTTCGAGCGATCAAGCTTCTTCAGAAGGACCTGCTCTGATACCAACTGCTGGAAAAAATACTTGGGGGGGGGGTGTGAATCAGTATTTTCAAGTCACTTATTTTCTTTTTCAAACCCAGATCATATACACTACTTCAGTTAGATAAAACCGTGTATATACGCAACTACAGAGAAGGAAACCTGCATATTCAATGCAGACTTATAATTTATCTTACTGATGTTGATCATTAATCTGTGTATTAGGATCAAATAAACAGCAACCAGAAATAGTAAAACAGATCTGAAGACAATCACACACACAAGAACACAAGATATAAGGTGGAAACCCAATGTGGGTGAAAACCACCTGCTGCAATTCGTCTCTATCTTCTTTTAATTAGAAACTTCTTTTTACAATGTACTGATGCAGTCCTTTACCAGTACGCAGGCTGCAACCTGCAGAGAGCTACCACCCTCTCTCGTTCTCCAGCTTCTCCTTGGAAGGGAGCTACAACCCCCTTAGCTCTTGCACTAGCCAAGATACTAGTACGTAGGTGTTGGCCTATAGATGGCTACAACCTTCTCTTTCTTCCAGGGACCACGTTTCATAAATTTTCAGACTGGATCCATGAACATTAATCAATCATCAAGAATTTCTGCATCAAACAATCTCCTTTTCACCAATTAGAACTGAATCAAGTAGACACTTCTCTGACAGCTGTACCCAAAACACAGTAACAGTAACCACACACCAAATTCTAAACCCAGAACACTGCAGCAATAAACAGAAGCAGCTAGATCACAACTCAAAAGATATACGCTACTTCAATAACCTGAAACCTGCGTGCATACGCTTCTGTGTTTGGAGAAACCTACGTATACGCTGTTTTTATTCACTAAAATGGCGTGTATACGCGCCTTCGCTTCACTGAACCTGCGTACAGATCTATAAAAGATAATTCACTCTTTCAAATATTCAGACACTAATTAACCCAAATTATCAGATTTATAGATCAAGCATGCGCCACATATAACAGATCAAAATCATGCAAAGATATTATCATTCAAGCCTAAAGATTATGACCCATCAATAGAACTTATCCTTCTCTTTGCGCTAAGTTTCCTCCTTCATTCAGATCCAAATCTGCACCATAACCCCAATCACCAATATTTTAGATCTAGCACTTATTAGATATTCAATTCATTCAGATTGTCCTTTGCCAAATGATCTCCTTCCTCTTTTATAGTCTTAGGCCTTTCACAATACCACGGTCCAAAACCATAATAAAACAATACCAAGGACCCAATACTTGGGATCAATACTTCTGACGAGATACCATGGTCCAAAACCATAGGTTCAAATACCAAGGACTAACTACCACGGACCAAAAGTAAGTTCTCCAACATATACGTGCTTTTCCTTGCGTGAAAGTGCGTGTATACGCATACATGTCTTTGTAACGTCTAACCCGCGTGTATATGCGTCTTCGTCTAGGTGAACTTGCGTATATATATTTTTCTTCATTCTGAGAGCCTGTACTGAGATCTGTCACCAAAGTGAGTTGCCATCAAGGACAACACCTGTGCCATAGCTCTAAATCATTGCCATAATGCCAACAATTTCCACCTCCAAGATGCATTGGTACATCACCTGGGACACATCTATGTTCTTGCAAGTGAGCTTTCCAAGATGATTTGGGAGGCACACTACAGTCGGCTCATTGGACATTTCAGAGTAGAGAAAATAGTGGTAGTACTGCAAAAGTATTTTTATTGGCTGAACCTTCATCAGGATATTGGGAGGTACATTAAATCCTGCACTGCCTAAGCCATTGCCAAAACAACCATTAATAAGCAAGGCCTATATACTCCTCTGCCTACTCATAGTCAACCTTGGGAATCAATCTCCATGGATTACATGTCTCGCCTTCCTTCTACTAAGCATGGCAACGACTGCATTTTTGTGGTCGTCAACAGATTCTCTAAGATGGTCATTATGGCGGTCTGCAAGAAGAGTATCACAACATAGGCCATTTCTATGCTCTTCTATAAGCCAATGTGGGTACACTTTGCGATCCCACAGTCCATTGTGTCTAATTGGGAGAACAGATTCCTCAGTTCATTTTGGTCAAGTATCTAGCCGATGTTGGATACCAAACTCACTAAGTCCGTGACTTTCCATCCCCAAATTGATGGCCAAGCATAAGTCGTCAGCAAGATGATCATACACATTATGTACATGTGCAACTCAAAGTATCCACGCACATGGGATGAAAGCCTCCCCTATGTCTCACACAGCTACAACCGAGCTCTCGACAGCTCAACGAGCCACAATCCCCTTCAGGTAGGGCTGCAATTCATCCATTATGTCACATTGATGTGGCCATACCATTTGTAGCTACTCAGAAAGATTCGACTCATGTCCAGTCTGAAGCCAACAGGGCTAAAAACTTCATTAAGCACATTCAAGACAGCTGCCAGTAGGTCCATGATATATTGGACAGAGTGAATGTTAAGTACAAGCAATGCCATGATCAACATTAGGTGTTGCACAAGTTCGAGTTGGGTGAAAAAGTTTGGCTACATTTATAGTTGGTAAACATTGCTTAACCTTTTCTGGGTTGAACATGAAATGTTTCTTCAACCATGGACCATCTAGGTCTGTCTTTTAGCAAGTCAAAGAACATCTCGTAGCATGTCTTTCTATTGAGAAGAACAAATATTTCTCTTGTTCATAAATGTCTACTTCAAGGATCCCTTATGTAGTCATATCCATCTCAAAGCCATCATAAAAAGAATAAAATATTTAAACAAAAAATTATAATCTCTGCAGAAAAATTCCCAAATCCATTAACCACCTCCAACAACTAGAAAAATTAAATATTGATGTGAACCAGTTATCATGAAGTATAGCCTTAAATCTTGTTTACGTGTAACAACTGGTGGCCAAGCTAAAGGCTTCTGAATCAGACACATGTTCCGACTCTCAGTCAAAACCCGATAAGGAGAATGACAAAGTGAAGTTGATCATTGATGTGGAGCCCAATGCCACTGCGGCCAACACCAAAATCCAAAAGAATGGACCTAAAGATCTAGAGGAGGGCTAACACCTCTTCCACTCACAGATGTTGGTGAAATATTTACCACTGTAGTTCATTGTCGACCGTGGGATCTAAAATAACCTCATTTTAGCAGAGGTCGTGAAGCAATTTGGCCTACTAATGACAACGCATCCATAGCCATACACCGTTGGGTGGCTTCTCCAAGGACGAAATATTCGCGTCAGCTAGCAGTGTCACTTTACCTACATCATCAAGCCCTTCATGGATGATGTACCGTGTGATATTGCTCCTCTTGAAGTTTGTGATTTGCTTTTAGAAAAACCATACTTGTGGAAGAAACATGTTGTATATGAATCTAGACCTTGCTCTATGATTATTACTTTGGGTAATAAGATGTACAGGATGCCGGAGGTAGCCCCACCTACCACCATCTCTTTTATCACTGCAAAACAATGTAGTAAGATCATTTTCTAGACCAGGAAATTTGTTTTCCTTGTGATTCGCCCTCATGGAAAGAAGAAGGTTGTGGCCATGGCTACCAAATAGGGCTCCTCCACATAGCACAATAGATGGAAAAGTTCGTGGAGTATAGGGACATTTTCGCCTCACCTACAGGGGTACCTCTGCACTGTCAGGTCAAGAACCCCATCAATCTTACCCTGGGCATGCCACTACCCAATGGATCGATCTATAGACGTTCTATTTTGGAGAACGATGAGATCAAGAGGCAGATTTAGGAGCTCTTGTAGAAAGGGCACATCAGGTCAAGCTCATCACCTTGTGGGAGCCCGATTGTATTTGTACAGAAGAAGGAGGGGACATGGAGACTCTATATTGACTATCGAGCATTGAACAAGATCACTGTCTGGAATAGGTAAGCAATCCCACAGATTGATGACCTTCTGGACCAGCTCAAGGGGGCCAAATATTTCAGTAGGATTGACTTGAATTCTAATTATCACCAAGCGTCTATTGAACCCTCTATTGTGTGGAAGACCGCCTTCAAATCCTAGGAGGGCCTTTTTAAAATGATTGGTCATGCCTTTCGGGTTGACGAATGCCCGCGCAACCTTCATGAGATTGATGGATGGCATATTGTGACCCTTCACCAATGCATTCATGGTGGTGTATTTAGATGACATCTTGATCTTTAGCAAGAGTTGGGAAAAGAATCTCCACCATATTCGACAGGTCCTTCAAATCCCATGACAACACAAGCTGTGTGCCAATTTGGAGAAATACATTTTTGGCATGACCTAGGTTTAATATCTAGGGTACATCATTGATGAGAAGGTTGTGCATGTGGACCCAACCAAGATACAAGTCATTCAGGATTCTCCAGTGCCAACTACTGTAACAGCACTCCACAACTTTCTAGGTCTTGCCAATTTCCACTTGGCCTTTAAGTCAAGTCACCAAGGGCGGAGCAAAAGAAAAGTGTTTTTGGTCTGAAACCCAAAAGAAGGTGTTTTCCGAGTTAATGTATCACCTGTACTCTGCACCAGTGCTCACATTACCAGAGCTGCAACAACCATTCAAGATTGATATAGACGCCTCCAACTATGATATTGGTGCAGTTCTTACTCAGTAGGGGCATCTAGTGGCTTACATAGTGAGACATTTTCAGACACAATCCAAAAGTATTCCACTTACGACAAAGAAATGTATTCCATTGTGCAAGCTTGTCGTCAATGGAATCATTACATTTTGGGGAATGAAATTGTCATCCACATAGACCATTGACCCCTGTAGTTCATACAGACACAAGGGAAGTTGCAGAATGATCACGATTAGAAATTGTCTACACACCTGCAAAAATTCCATTTGAGCATTAAGTACAAGAAGGGAAACACCAATAATGTTGTAGACTACCTCAGCTACCCACCAGTCATTGCATGATCACTGTGCTCGACTCCTGTGGACACGAGACTTCAGTGTCGCTGCATCTTTATGAGAGCGATCTAGAATTCGTAAGAAGATACCAGACACTCCTATATGGTATGAAAGTTCCAAATTTCCACCTCCAAGATGCATTGTTACACCACCTGGGCACATCTATGTTCTTGCATGCGAGCATTCCAAGATGATTTGGGAGGCACACTACAGTCGGCTCATTGGACATTTCAGAGTAGAGAAAATAGTGGTAGTACGACAAAAGTATTTTTATTGGCCGAACCTTCATCGAGATATTGGGAGGTACATTAAATCTTGCACTGCCTAGGTCATTGCCAAAAAAACCATCAATAAGCAAGGCCTATATACTCCTCTGCCTACTCATAGTCAACCTTGGCCTTTAAGTCAAGTCACAAAGGGCGGAGCGAAAGCAAAGTGTTTTTGGTCTGAAACCCAAAAGCAGGTGTTTTCCAAGTTAATGCATCGCCTCTGCTCTGCACGAGTGCTCACATTATTAGACCTGCAACGACCATTCGATATTGAGACAGACACCTCCGACTATGATATTGGTGCAGTTCTTACTCAGCAGGGGCATCTAGTGGCTTACCACAGTGAGACACTTTTAGATACAATCCAAAAGTATCCCACTTACGACAAAGAAATGTATTCCATTGTGCAAGCTTGTCGTCAATGGAAGCATTACATTTTGGGGAAGGAAATTGTCATCCACACAGACCATTGACCCCTGCAGTTCATACAGACACAAGGGAAGTTGCAGAACGATCGCCATTAGTAATGGTCCACATGCCTGCAAAAATTCCATTTGAGCATTAAGTACAAGAAGGGAAACGCCAATAATGTTGCAAACTACCTCAGCCGCCCACCAGTCATGGCGATGATCACTGTGCTCGACTCCTGTGGGCACGAGACTTTGGGGTGGCCGCATCTTTATGAGAGCGATCTAGAATTCGTAAGCACATACCAGGCACTCCTATAAGGTAAGAAAGTTCCAAATTTCCACCTCCAAGATGCATTGTTACATCACCTGGGACACTTCTATGTTCTTGCAAGCGAGCTTTCCAAGATGACTTGGGAGGCACACTACGGTCGGCTCATTGGACATTTCGGAGTAGACAAAATAGTGGTAGTACTGGCCGAAACTTCATCAGGATATTGGGAGGTACATTAAATCCTGCATTGCCTAAGCCATTGCCAAAACAACCATCAATAAGCAAGGCCTATATACTCCTCTGCCTACTCATAGTCGACCTTGGGAATCCATCTCCATGGATTACATGTCGCGCCTTCCTTCTACTAAGAACGGCAACGACAACATTTTTGTGGTCGTCAACAGATTCTCTAAGATGGTCATTATGGCGGTATGCAAGAAGAGTATCACAACGGAGGCCACTGCTATGCTCTTCTATAAGCCAATGTGGGTATACTTTGTGATCCCACAGTCCATTGTGTCTGATTGGGACAACAGATTCCTAAGTTCATTTTGGTCAAGTATCTGGTCGATGTTGGATACCAAACTCACTAAGTCCATGACTTTCCATCCCCAAATTGATGGCCAGGCATAAGTCGTCAGCAAGATGATCATACACATTATGCGCATGTGCAACTCGAAGTATCCACACACATGGGATGAAAGCCTCCCCTATGTCTCGCATAGCTACAACCGAGCTCTCGATAGCTCAACGAGCCACAACCCCTTTCAGGTAGGGCTGCAATTCATCCATTATGTCACATTGATGTGGCCATACCATTTGCAACTACTCAGACAAATTCGACTCATGTCCAGTCTGAAGCCAATAGGGCTAAAAACTTCATTAAGCGCATTCAAGACATCTGCCAGCAGGTCCATGATATATTGGACAGAGTGAACATTAAGTACAAGCAATGCCATGATCAGCATCAGGTGTCGTACAAGTTCTAGGTTGGTGACAAAGTTTGGAGGCATGTCGCTGCGACATCTCTTCTTAGAAACATATGCATTGCCTATATTGTCCACCTTCTCCTCCAGGGATGGGGTCGGACAATCCTGCTTTAATCACCGTTGATTACTGATTATGTTATCCAATGTCTTTCTAGTTCTTTTTGCTTTTTGGTATGTAAGGTCTATAAGGTGGTGGATTTCGCACTTGAGTATTTTGTTTTTTGTTTGTAGCATGGTAATAACATTGGTCAATGGGTAAGCTCGCATACATTTTGACATCTTTTTATATGCCTTTTAAGTAATGCAACAACTTCAACTTAAAAAAAGAAAAAAAGAAAAAAATTATATGAAAAATTATATTGTTCCACATAGGGCATAGAAGACTAGTAACTAATTGAGCCAGAAGCTATGAAATTTTGGCCTTTCAGGTTATCAGTATCCTACCATACTTTCGCTACCATTGTACTTCAACTGCTCTAAGAGAACAGAGATTTTATTGATCTTATTATAGAAGTGCTTATTGCCACCACGTAAACGAAAATCATCTTCACCGCTCTCGTTTCCTTTTCAAAATGAAATACAAACCAATAATAATAAATCGTTACACATGGTGTTATCTATCTAATAATTCAACGAATTAAATGCTAAGATGTACATGGACCCTTCTCAAAATGAAATACAAACCAATAATAATAAATGGCTACACATCTTGTTATCTATCTAATAATTCAACGAATTAAATGCTAAGATGTACATGGAGGGCTGCTGTTCTCACCTGTTATACTTCTCTCCGTCAAAACCTGTTATATATGATACTGCAGACAGAGCCGTCTTCCATTTCTCAAGTTCTTCAGAGCGGTATCGTTGTTGACCATCCAGATTTCTTTTCTTTTGAAATTCGCGTAGGGCTTGAGCGTAGACTCCTTTTCCCTCTTTCACCCATCGTAGCTCTGTAGGCTTGACATCGTAGAAGACCGGGATAATGGTGGACTTAGAGTCTGACATACACTCCACCATCAGTACAAGCTCATCAAGGCACCATGTATTTAAAAAAAAATTAAAATAAAAGTTATTACTTAAATATTACTTTGCAAAAAACAAAATAACAGATTAATTCTAATCTCTATTCATTAACACCATGCGCTGTCCAATGACGGGAAGTGTTACGCTATTGAACTACACACAGCTGGAAGTTGGAACCGGAGACGGCGTGGAGTTAGAGTTATCTGAAAGTTGGAACCGGAGACGGCGTGGAGTTAGAGTTAGAGTTAGAGTTAGAGTTAGAGTTAGAGTTAGAGTTAGAGTGAGAGTGGTATAGATATAAATATTCCACACGACACGCATAATTCATTCACGCATTCATGGAGCGGCTGACATGAGCCGCTGACATGAAATTAAATCGGAAGAGATAATCATGAAAGCAGTTTGATGATGCGCACACAATAAGGAAAGTAAACATTGTTCCCACAGTTTACATCATCTGTGACACTACACATTCAGCTTTAGCTTTAATGGAGTACACAGATTATGGAAACTGTGGGTGCATGGTTTACTTTGCATATTATCGAGCAGGTCGAAGGTCGAAGGGATGAGTTGGTGCGCTTTTTATTCTGCATGAATAAACCAACATAAAAGAGTCACAGAGAAGCGCGTGGGTTGAGGTTCCTCCTTACGGACCAATCTCTGTAAAACCCATTTCTCTATAGGTATCCCTGGAAGACGATACGATCTCACTATTATAGACGTGAAAAAAAAGGGAGAAGGGTCAATTTGCGCTGAGGGTGAGGGCGAATGTATGCAGC
Organism: Pinus tabuliformis; assembly: GCA_031772625.1. NCBI lineage: Eukaryota > Viridiplantae > Streptophyta > Pinopsida > Pinales > Pinaceae > Pinus > Pinus tabuliformis. The sequence continues at coordinate 683,523,309 of CM062807.1, forward strand.
CGTACGGAAGTGACGTGCGTGCAAAAAGAAAAACATGCAGAGGCTTTCCTTTGTTCGTTCTATGAGATTTCGATTAGTGAAAGAATAGGCGTGACCTAGTTTGCATTGCATTGCATGCACAGTTAGATTCACCCTCAATCTGTGTGAGTGGTTCCAGACCTAATTATTTTTATCACCTTCAATAGTTATAAAAATTGACATTGCATGCGCAGGAAAATACTGAAAATAGAATGTTGTTTTGGTGGTTATTATTGCTTTGATGTGAATGGAACATAAGTAATTAGTTGCAGAACAGAAGGGTTTGGTGGTATTTAAGTATTGTTTGACATATTTGAATGGAATGCAAAAGTCTGATTGAAGCGACGTGACATGCCAGGCTAATTCGACAGCGACCTCAAACAAATTCCTTTCAGTCAAAGCTGTGATATGGGTGTTGTTCGAATTGCGTGTTTCAGACGCGACGCATCACTACTTTCTACGTTTCCACGTTCTAATAGCACACGCATCACTTTCTATCTATAATGTTGTAACTAAAGATTTTCCGGATTCCGCCGCTAAATTAGACCGCTGGTCTTCCGGATTCAATCTCCATTCTGAGTTATGATGATATTCCATTCCGTTGCCTTAGATGTGAAAATAATTTTGGATATAAAAACGTTAATCGAGTTACAATTCTAGTAGTTGCCCCACCATTTGATTGATGAGGTCTACCAAAACTAGTATTTTATAGATTTTATATATATATATATAATATTTTTTCTTTTTTTTAATAAAAATAAAATTATAATATGCAAAACCCATGTCATGGTCTATGGCCCTATGAATCCAAAATTCATGGATTAAGGGTTAAATCCATTGTTTCTCGCACCAAGCATTGTCTTAGGCCAAGAAGTAGCCATCTCTACTATGTTTGATCATTTGAAATGGGCCAAATTTTATTTTTTTTGTAAACCTAAAGTGAATGTTTGCAACTATTTCATGCAAGAATATGAAAAGTACATTGATGACTACCTTTGCTTTACTTTTGTTGATGAAAGTTGCAGCAAACTTTACTCCACTCACTCGCCTCTTTGACTTCCTAATGTGAAATATGTACAAAAATCATTTAAAAATATTCTCTTAATTTTGAATGAATGCATTATGGTACTGAAAAAAAGTTTAAATTTAGCACTTTCTCAAAGAATTAGCTAGGAAAGTCTTAATAATATTTTCCATTTAAGAAAAAGTTGTGATTGTTTTGTGGTAATTATTTTGGATGTGAAAAATATTTTCGCATAACACTTAATAGGAAAAGGTTTGACCATGATTAGTTGTGGAATGGCTTATCTACTACGAAGTGATCTTTAAAATCACAAAATTGAGGATAAATCCTAAGCTTTTTGGCTCAAACCATAGCTTGTGCCAAGAGACCCATCCTTCTTATAACCAATCGTTGAATTTAGGCCTATATGTTTATCATAGAGAGAAAGATCCTTTTGTAAAACACATATCATGGTCTATGCGCCTATGAATCCAAAATGCATGGATTAGGGCTAAATCCATTGTTTTTGGCACCAAACCTTGTCTTAGGCCAAGAAGTATCCATCTCTACTATGTTTGATCATCTGAAATCGTCTCATGTTCCCCTAAAGAAAACAATTTTTTCATAGGAAGTTTGTCATAGTTTTGGTTCCCACACTTTTCCCATAAGCCCAAAAATCATGGATTGTGTAGTATAAATTTTTGGGTTATGGTTATATGTCAAGCTTGGTATAAAAGAGACAATTATGTAATGCTTGATTACGAAAATAGTGGACAAAGTCCTCCCATATGGAAAGTGTTCCTCTTGTGGGGTATTTATCACGATCATGTGGGTGTCACTGGGGGAGCAATATTGTACCACGTGCATTCATATTGGGGGATATATATTGAGGAAAAAATGACATAATATATTGAGAATATAATAGGGGGTAAAGGGTTTTTATATTGACTGGTATACAAAATGGAGCTCAAATTTAATGAAAAAATATAAATGGGCATAAAAAAATGTTAATGAAAAAAGGGTACCTACAATATCTAGTGAAAGCAAAGGTTTTTTTAATTGGAAAGGTGTATTGGGTTTGTATTGGTAGGGGGTTAAATAATGTGATTTTTAGAGGTATTTTCCAATATATAGTTCAAATTAAAGGTATTGTTTAGTATGCCATGAACGCACGTGCTATGTTAGAGGTTCATTGAGTGAAGCCCCTATGATCATGGTATATGTCCTTATGCATAGTATTTTTGGTTTTTAATAATATTTGGAAGACTAGGTATAAAAGAGACAATTATGTCATGCTTGATTACTAAAATAGTGAATAAAATCCTCCCATATGGAAACTATTCCTCTTGTGGGGTCTTTATCATGGTATATGTCCTTATGCATAGCATATTTGGTTTTTAAGAATATATGTCATGTGGATGTTGATAGACCACAAAGGACTGTGGGGGCAGTCCATAAGAAAATGAATGTATTTGGGCTCCTTGACCTTCACATTAAAAAAACAACAATCATCAAACAATTTGAACAAGAATAATAATCACTTAAGATTCACTTGTAATATGTTAAGAAATATTGAAAATATTAATTTCATAATAATAGACGTATACTAAAAATTATATTACATAAACAAAGTGTATCTAAAAATAAAATAGATATATATTTAAACAACTTCATCCATTATATATTATCACTTCAGATATTAAAAAAAAAAATCTAAAAAATGGATCTATATTTAAAGAACATCATCTTATTCTAAATAGCAAATAGAAAGCCTAGGAAAAATAATCTCATAATAATACAAGTTTATTAAAAATTATATTATGTAAACAAAGTGTATCTAGATGTAAAAGGAATCTATGTCCAATGGGTCTTGGATAGACCACTGATTGAATTCCCCACCTCCACCAAACTTACAGAGGAAAAAAAAAAACAAAAACAAAAGCAAACTATATTTAGACAACCTCAACTCATTTTATATTGCAAATGGAGAGCTTAAGAGCTATCACTTCAAATATTTATAAAATAAATGATTCTTAAAAAAAAATTGATCTATATTAAAAAAACATCATCTCATTCAAGATACCAAATTAAAAGCTTAAAAATATCGCCTCTTTTTAAAAATAAAATATTCTAAAAATAAAATAAATCTATATTTAAACAACATTATCTCCTTCTACATTGCAAATAAAAAAACCCAAAAATTATCCATCTATATATTTAAAAAAAAATAAAATTATATTTAATTAACATCATGTCATTCTAAATAAAATAAATATATTACTTCACATATTATTAGGAATTAAAATGTTGAATAACATAATTAATAAATAAATAAAACATTTATTACCCATATTTATAAACTAGTAGTAAAACTAATATTAAAAAAATTCTAAAAAATGTAAAATGAGTATGTTTTCATCAATGTCGTGACATCTGGGATGTGCTCATCTAATGATAGAAAGAAGTAGCGACTGGGCCACTGATTACTATACACACGCAAGGAATTAGAAACGACTTGGAGTTAGTGTCTTCGTCTTATAAATATAACTAGCATTTGCACCAAATGTTGCAAAGGAAACACCGTAAGGCATAAATTGAGGAACAATGACAACATGGTAATGGGAAAATATAAATAAGATGCAAAGATGGTTAACGCTTTTTGTGTTTCCTCCCACGGTTGATGCTGGCAATTTTTTTCACATGATGAATAAATTGGACTCTGCTAACAAATCATCTGAGCTATTTAGGTTTTCAAATTATTATGATGTTGATATTAGGATATTTACATGTTTCTAGATGATATAAGATATAATAATAAAATACATATTTTTGTAGTTGTCTTTATTACGTTATGTAGATTATGATATGAATTATATATATTTTACACAAAAACCAGAAACTCGCTGCATTCAAACTCTTAATATGGCATCTGCATAGATGTCTACTTTCCTCTCAGGCATCAAGGACCTTACAATTCTACAACATGTGGGGATCTACAAAGAAACACACAGAATGATAAAAGAGGGTGTATTTGCAAAGAGTTCGTGAGTTATTGTATCCAATTCATTCATAGCCTAGCAGTGATTCGGAATTTAGCTAATGCATAGAAGGAAAATAGCTCACTTACACAACCTTCACATTAACATTTTTGACTTGGCTTTATAAGTTTCTACATAACTGGACCATCTCCAAATGACTTCAAACACGGTCCAGTAAAACCTCTAACCTTCAGCAAACTTGGCAGTAAAGGCTTTTTCAAATCACACTCCAATCAAATTGCTAACATCACCCACCTATGTTAATGGAAACTATTTGAGCATCAAACAATTGATCCTTGAAAATAGCTCCCATTTCCATGGTAAACTCTCCTCCTTTCAAGGCATAAGCAACCTCTTCTTGCAAACTATCCTATCTCGAGATGCCATATCTAGGGCCAAGTCTCGCATGACATCGTGTTGGGAGAAGTACAACTCAAAGGCACTTCCATAATTGATTGCTTGACTCCTACAGGCCCAATTATCAAAACAACAATGTATAAGATAGAGGAAGCAGAGGTCAGAGAGCTTGAACACAACAACCAGAAGAAAATAAACTTACTTGAGATTACTTGTTAAATTTAACAGATTTCTACTTGCAAGTTCTAGCAAGATGACAAAAGCATCATGCCACTTCATCTTTCGCACATAAAAACAAATATTTAATATTGCATCCACATAGATTTTTCTATCCTCTGGAAATAACCCCAGGTCTAAGAAGCACTCTCGTGCCTACTCGTCCAGGACATCATAGGCATTTGAAAATCCCTTCTTTGTCCAGGACATTAATATTGGCTTCTAGGAATTTGAAAAGCCCTTCTTTGTGATAATATGATATTGATTCTCCATTTAATAGTTTCTTCTTGGCACTCTCCCACACTGGACGAGGCCCACCATGCAAAGAGCTTCCTATCACCTTCAGAGTAAGTGGCAGACCTTTACATTGTGTTTGCACCTGTCATGTATACAACTATAACCATAAGTGCAACTTCTATGGGTAGAAAAACCAATCAAACACATATTTTGTTGTTGAAGCATGAACTAATATGCTTTAAAGTGCAATCACAACGTTTGTTTTATGGCTTATGAAGATGAATGTAATGAATACTTGGCAGTAAAGGATTTTTCAAATCACAATTATCAAAATCATAATGTTCATGAATCTCAAAATGCTTTTCTATTCACAAAAACAGGTATAAAAAGGAATACATAGCGTTGGTGGTGGTCTAGTGGCAATTTGAAGTTGTTATTGTGATGATAACTAGAGTCCCATTAAAAAAAAAACTTATAATCTAATAGAAACAGAACATTATCATAACACATCAAAACTACAAACCAAATTTTGAAATTTTCTACACATATCACTTTCCCATTAAAAATTTGTCCTTACTCACTTCTGTCCACACATTGAAGTGAACTTTTAATCTTAAAACACAATATTTAAAGTTTATAAACATAATATTTAAATTCATTTACTCTTAATACAATATTTAAAAGTTCCTTAATGTTAAGATCACAACTAGACACCCTACTTTTACCACGATGTTCACTTTAATTACACACTTATATTCTTTACGACTATTTATTTAGCTATACAAGCAGGACTAGACACACTACACAAAAACTTTGGATAACTAATTTATGAAGGGCCAATAATGCCAGTGGAACATAGATAACATGTTTGTAGTGTGCATTCATCCTAATCCTGCACAACAGAAACCTGTAGGTTTTAACCCCGTACAGTAATTACCTGCATACGAATTCTAAAACATAGAAAATAAACAATGCGAGAGCATAACACATAAAACACATATACACAAAGATTTTCCCACTGGATCCCAAAACCGGGACTACCAGCTTGATTTTTCATTATATTCCTTTCAATGTTACAATACATATTTATACATGCTGAAGCATCCAATACCATGGATCGAAAACCATCACGTCCAAAACCTTGGACCAAAAACCATAGGTAGGTTCGCCCAACCTAATATAGGGTCCAAAAAAAAATTTCCCGGCGCGCTGCCCCGGACCCTGTAGAGGGGGGCTACCTACCCTCCTCAAACCCCCCAGACAAGGGGGGCTGCCACCCCCCTGTTGCGCAATCGCCGCAATGAAGGGGGGCTCCGCCCCCCATCTAACCCCCCGTTTCACTACGTGGGTTAGTCGTGGAAAGAATATAACACAACCCAACAATCTCCCACTTGTTGTTTTCTTTCCACATGGGTCCATAGGAGAGCTTAGTCATTTTTCCAGCCCTGAAATGCCCATTGTTTCTCTACACCACGAGAACTTCTCAGAGCTCACAAATTTTGTCAATGCATCTGCAGTATTCTTCAAAGTGTCCACCTTTACCAGCAACACCTTTTTGTCTTCTATCATATCCCTCACAAAGTGATACTGAACATCAATGTGCTTTGTCTTTGAATGATAAGCAGGGTTCTTTGCCAAGAAAATTACACTTTGGCTGTCACAGTCTATTCTTATAGCTCCTTGTACTAACCCCATACTTGAGCACAATCTCTGCAACTAAATTGCTTCCTTGCTTGCATGAGTGGCTGCCATGTATTTTGCCTCTGTAGTTGATAGTGCCACTACAGATTGTTTCTTACTCATCCAACTGACTGCACCTCCAAATAGGTTAAACACATACCCATTTGTAGGTCTTCTCTGATCCAGATCTCCAGCCCAGTCTACATCAACAAAGCCACGAATATCCAACTCCTATCCAATCCTGGTCTTCCTTGGTAGCACAAACCATAATCACTAGTGCCACGCAAATACATGAAAACCTGCTTCACTGCTGTCTAGTGCTCCTTCCCTGGTTTTGACATAAACCCGCTCAATACTCCCACCGCATGTGCAATGTTTGGTCTAGTACAGACTATTGCATACATCAGGCTACTGACTGCACTCGCATATGGAACACGGGACATGTCCTCTTCCTCTTCTTGTGTCTTGGGACACTATTCAGCAGATAACCTCACACCTACAGGAATAGGAACCTTCACTTGTTTACTATCCTGCATATTAAACCTCTGCAGTATTCTCTCGACATACTTCCTCTGGTTTAACCAGAGCTTCCTCTTTGGCCGATCTCTTTTAATTTCCATGCCCAAAATATAGTTAGCAGCACCAAGATCTTTCATGTAGAATTTGGAGGACAATTGGGTCTTCAAATCCTAGATAATTTATTTGTCATTTCCAACGAGCAACATATCATCCACATATAAGACCAGATAAATAACACAGTCACCAATTAATTTAAAATACACACAGTGATCTGCTTTGCTTCTGGTGAAGCCAAGTCCCCGTATAAATGTATCAAATTTCTGATACCACATCCTTGGTGACTGTTTTAACCCATACAAAGACTTCTTTAACTTGCATACCAGTTCTTTCTTACCCTTCACTGCAAAGCCTTTAGGTTGCTTCATGTAGATTTCCTCTTCCAAATCCACAAGAAGAAATGTTGTCTTCACATCCATCTGTTCTACCTTAAAATCAAAAGCAGCAACAACAGATAAAAGTAATCTAATAGAAGTTACCTTGGCAACAAGAGAAAAAATATCACCAAAATCAATTCCCGGCACTTGGGAATATCCTTTTGCTACCAACTGAGCTTTGTATTTCTCCACCTTCCCTTCTGCATTTATCTTCTTTTTAAACAACCATTTCGGCCAATGGGTTCCTTCCAGCCCGCAGCTCCACCAGATCCCAAGCCTCATTTTGTGCAAAGATGCCATTTCAAAAACCATGGCCTCTTTCCAGAGTTTTCCATCCTCTGAATCCACTGCTTCCTTCACAGTTCTGGGATCATCATCAGTAACAAACAAAGCAAAATTTGAACAGAAAGCAGATGGACTATACCTTTCTGGCTACCTTATTTCTCGAATTGATCTTCTCAGAGTTGTGGCTCTTCATCTTCTGATTCCTCCTCTGTTGTAGAGTCTGATTCTTCCTCCTTTAGCTCAAACTCTATCTTCTTAGGTTCCTTTGGTTGGACTTCATGTTTAATAACATCTTTCACCTCTCTGAACACACCACATCTTGGCTGTACACAACCTTCCTTGTTACTGGGTTCCAAAGCTTATAACCCTTTAAACCATCCTTATACCCAATAAAGATGCACTTTTTAGATTTACTATCCAACTTGGTTCGTTTCTCTTTTGGAACATGTACATATGCATCACATCCAAATACCCTCAGATGTGAAAGAGAGGGTTTCTTACCGGTCCATACTTCTTGTGGAGTCTTATCCTCCAATGCTGATGAAGGTGACCTGTTGACCAGGTAACATGCAGTATCCACTGCCTCTGCCCAGAATTCCTGCCATAACCCGACACCACTGAGGATGCTTCTTGCCCTTTCCATCAACGTCTTGTTCATTCTTTCTACAACTCCATTTTGCTGAGGTGTATATGGAGTAGTCTTCTGCCGTGCTATACCACACTGCTTACAGAATTCTTCAAACTCCTTACTGCAAAACTCTCCACCATTATCTATCCTCAGCACCTTTATCTTCTTCTCTGTCTGATTTTCCACCAGAACCTTAAATTCTTTAAACCTGTCAAAGACTTCAGATTTCTTCTTAAGGAAATATATCCATGTATTACTTGAGAAGTCATCTATAAATGATACATAGTACACAGACTTACCCAGTGATGGAACCATCACAGGTCCAAACAAATCACTATGCACAAGGTCTAATATCTGTTTCACCCTCTTAGCACCAGAGGGGAAACTCACCCGATTCTGCTTCCCATATACACAATTTTCACAGAAATCAAAATCCAGAGAGCTATTACTCATACCTTTACCATGAAGTATTCAAAGGCCCTTCTCTCCAATATGTCCAAGCCTTTGATGCCACAGCATGGTCTTCTCTCCAGAGACCACTAGATTTTCAACTCCACTTTCAGGAACCATAGAACTGTTGCACCCGTCAACAACAGTGCTACCTTGCAGCTTGTACAGAGTTCCAGTCTGAACTCCCCACATCAATACCAGTGCTCCCCGAACCATCTTGTAGGTATCCTTCTCGAACATTGTTTTTACACCTGCATCATCCAACTTGCTTACAGAAATCAGATTTCTGGCCAATGCAGGAATATGCAGAACACCCAGAAGTGTTCTAACCCTTCCACCTTGCAACTTCAACTTTACTTTTCCGCGACCAATGATTCTAGCCTTCCTATCATCTCCTAAGAAGACATCATCACCATCGTATTTCTCATACTCGTAGAACCACTCTCTATGGGGAGTGAAGTGAAAGGATGCACCTGAGTTAATCAACCATGCCTCATGATCTACATGTGTACTTGAAGAAGCCAAGTACACATCCCCACCTTCATCTGAGGTGGTTTTCACCTCTACAGAAGGAGCATCATCCGATCCCTTTCCTTTATCAGGAGCTTTAGATTTACAGTCCCTTTTGAAGTGCCCTTCCTTTCCGCATTTCCAGCACACCACCTTTACAGGTTTTCCTGGAGATTTAGATCTCCCACTCGATGACTTATTTTTGTTTCTATTCTGGGACCGTCCTCGTACAGGCAAGGCATCACCATTCTAGCTCTCCATATTTTTCCGTCTCATCTTCTCCGTCAGCAAGGCTGAGACTATTTCATCAAACTGCAAAGCAGTTGCATTGCTACCTATTGCAATAACCAGACTATCCCACAAATCTGGTAGAGAACACAACAAATTGATGCACTTATCTTCATCTGAAATTTTAATATCAACAGATGCTAATTGACTTACCATAGTATTAAATGCGTTCAGATGATCTGTCACCGAGTCTCCATCTTTTATCCTCAAGTTATACAGCTTTTTCCGCAGGAACAGTTTATTCACTAGAGACTTAGATTGGTACAAAGTCCCTAACTTGTCCCACAAAGCCTTCGCCGTAGCTTCCCCTGATACATTTAGCAATACTGAATCTGAGACACACAATCATATTGTGCTCTTTGCCTTCCGATCCAACATTTTCCATTCTTCATCGGTCACTCCCGTTGGTTTAGTACCTGGATCTACCGCGATCCACTGATCTTTATCCACCAACAGATCCTCCATCTTGAGTTTCCACAACTCAAAACTCTGACCATTGAACTTCTCAATCTCTATCTTTTCGCTGCTCACCATCTTCTTTCACCACCAGAATCGATCTCACAGATCTCCCACTGAACAGGGTCTACTGCAGGCCCGAGTGAAACCCCTCAGCAACAAAGGCGTCCCCTTGAAGCCAAAACAACTCTGATACCAAATTTAGGTTTTAACCCCGTACAGTAATTACCTGCATACGAATTCTAAAACATAGAAAATAAATAATGCGAGAGCATAACACATAAAACACATATACACAGAGATTTTCCCACTAGATCCCAAAACCGAGACTACCAGCTTGATTTTTCATTATATTCCTTTCAACGTTATGATACATATTTATACATGCCGAAGCATCCAATACCATGGACTGAAAACCATCGCGTCCAAAACCATGGACCGAAAACCATAGGTAGGTTCGCCCAACCTAATATAGGGTCCAAAAAAAAATTTCCCGGGGCGTTGCCCCAGACCCCATAGAGGGGGGCTACCCGCCCCCCTCAAATCCCCCGCTGCGCAATCGCAGCAACGAAGGGGGGGCTTCACCCCCCCTCTAACCCCCTAGTTCACTATGTGGGTTAGTCGTGGAAAGAATATAACACAACCCAACAAAACCTTGCCATGATGAGCGCGAATCATAAATTGAAAATTTGTCCAAAAAAGATACGCTTTGATGTAAAAAATATGCACTGCTAACATTGAAGAGTCACCGATATGAGGATATTTTAACATTGAACAGACACCCATATGAGAATCAAATGTGATTAAAAGGAAACTTTATAAATAGGAAACTATAAGCTTATATCTTGATATCTTACCAGTCTACTTGCACTTGGCATCATGTTTAGGAGAGATCTTAACCATCCAACCAATCCAAGTTGAATTGTGCTTTTACAATTTTAACTCTAAGATCCATGGTAGAAGAACAACTCTTCAGATGATTCCATTACTGCCCAATCTTCTCATCGCATATAACATGCTTTAGATATTTAAACCCTCCAACTGATTTAGGCAGCTTCCTCAACTGAGAACACTCTCTCATGTCAAGCTCCTCGAGTTTATTTAGCTGCCTTATTTCCTCGGGAAGTTATTTCAAGCACTCACATAGAGAAATGTCTATATATTCTAGCTTCCCCAGTTTTATAATAGATGTTGGAAGCTCTTTCAGACCTAGACATGCATATATTCTTAACATTCTTAAATAAATGAGCCTCCCGAAATCATCAGGTAACTTTCGAAGAAGGTGACAGTTAGTGATAGACCACTTTTGAACTGAAGACATGTCACAAATTCCAAGGGGCAACTCCTCCAAACCACAGAAATGATCCATGTTAAAATCTAACATTGTGGGAAGCTTTAGATTCGACTAGATGCCATTGAACCTGGGCATATTTCCAAGCCCTTCACATAAGCTCAAATATAGCTTCTCTAAGTTTTGTAAGACTTTACTGTGCTCTCGAAGTGAGGGCACAATCAACCTCTCCAAACAAATAGTCTTGAGTTGAGCGAGTTATTATGGCAATGGCATACCATTTACCGTGGCTCTCTTGGACTCGTAATTGAATATGTTGAGGACTTTCAATTTTCTCATTTTATTCAAAAACGATGGAAGAAAGTAATTTCTTTCAGAAAAGAGTAAAACCAAAGCCTCTGCCTCATGAAAATTCATCTTACACCACTGATACTCTTCCATTTCTCCTGCATAGGTAAACTAAAAATTCCAAGTCCAATTACAAAAATATACATTGTGAGACACTTCACATCTTTTCTGAGATGTTCGATATCAAGCACCTACAACTAGAAATTGGTCATTAATTAGTTCATGCAAATCATGGAGTGATAATCCAATTTGTGAAGATGGAAACTTTTTTTACAAAAACAAATAATTTTCTCTCAATTTGATTGCTTAGCGCCCCTAAGAAGAAAAATAAAAAGCATTTTGTCTATAAAAGAAAAATGGAAAAAAAGCATCCTGGACACATCATTAGCTATTTAAAAACCTTGGATATCTCTCTTCATTAAAAAAATTGACACTGGCCTACAACCCTCTATCTCAAGGAGTAATCCCACTTGAACTTGGGATCTTGTCAACGCTCCAGCAATTGTGGATGACAAATTGTAATTTAGTAGGAGAAATTCCAGAGTCAATAGGAAATGTAACAGATATGGTGCATTTGCACCTCTCAGAGAATCATTTGATGGGCAGGATCCCTAGAAAATTGATGGCCCTTTCAAACATGAAAGATATGATTCTATATTATAGCAATTTATCTAGACCAATTCCAGACAATATCAACAATATTAAGAGGCTTGTGAAATTGGATCTGTCTATCAATGAGCTCAATGGAAGCATCCCCATTGAGATTGGATATTTGAGAAACATAGATACACTGCAATTAAACAACAACCGTCTCTATGGATCTATACCGTCTGGCATTGATAATCTTACTAATTTATTCCACCTAAATCTTTTTACCAACAAGCTCACAAGACTAGTGCCCCTAGGAATTTGGATGGTTTCTAAACTTGTTGAGTTTGATGCATCAACAAATAAGCAGCTAGGTCCTCTTCCGCAGAATGTATGTGCAAGTGGAGTACTGGTAGCTTTTATTGTATATGATAATAATTTTAATGGCAGACTACCTGGATCTCTAGGAAATTATGCTAACCTAACCGTTGTCTGAGTAGAGAATAACCAACTAAGTAGTGAGGGTCATCTGGGACTACGGATTTCTCTGCTCCTTGGATAATTATCCTTGACAAACAACGCCTTCTAGGGCCAAATTCCTACTCAAATCACAAAAGTAGCCAATCTGCAGGCTTTGGAGATATTAAACAATCAATTTAGTGGAAGTATTCCCTCTAGCATCTCACAGTTGTGGAATCTCAATAGCTTTTTAGCCAGTCACAACAATTTATTAGGTACTATTCCAGGGGAACTTACTAAATTATCGTCACTGCAGCGTCTTTCACTTGACCACAATATTTCAAATGGGGTACTCCCTATGACAATAATAACATGGAAAGAGTTTTCTCATGCTAACCTTGCAAACAATAGCCTCACAAGTTCAATTCCTGCATCTCGTGGGTCATTGCCAGTTCTTAACAGCGTTGACCTATCAAAAAATCTGCTTTCATGGGAAATAGCCCTTGAATTAGACAATCTCAAGTTGAGTTTTCTTAATTTTTCTGGCAACCTCTTGTCTGGCTCTGTCCCTGTTGGTTACAATAATCTGGCATATGATGAAAGTTTTCTTTGCAATCCTGGCCTGTGTGGAGGTGGGCCATTAAATCTTCCTTCATGCTTCCAACAGAAAAAGGGATCTGAGAATCATCAATATAGGGTATTGATTGTGGTTATTGCTTGTGGTGGTCTGTTATGAAACCAGCTCAAGAAAAGATAGAAAATATAGATCAATGCCTTAGAATTTAGCCTCTTCGAGGGGGCAACCTCCTTTACATTACATAAATGAACAATTCATGGATGATACAAATGAAAAGACCTCCTTTCTATATATAGGAGTCTAAGGGGTCATAACATAATCAGAGCCGACATAACAATAATAATGTAAGGGCACAATAATAACAATAGTGGGCTTCTATGGGGCACAATAGTAACAATATGGGCACTACATGGGTACATCAATATAATAAGTTGGTTGTACTAATAACAATAAGGGGTTACACTAGTAGTATAGGGGCATAACATACCCCTCTCCTTCAAAAAGCATTGTCCTCAACGCTTGAGTAGTTCCTGATGCTTCTGTATAAAATTCTTTTCCTCCCATGTGGAATCTTCAGCGGGTAAGTTCTTCCACTTGATGATATACTCTGAAATTGATTGATTTCGTAGCTGTTGGGTTCTTGTTTCGTGACTGCTTCAGGTTCCAATATGATTTTTCCTTCCTCTTCAATTTCTAGCAATATTGTTTGAATTGGGATCTTTTGCAACTTTTGAATAAGTGGCCATACTTCTTCGTCCTTCTTCCATTCATCCCTTGCTTCGTTTATCCAATCTGGTTGGATAATAGAAGTAGCACAAAACAATGCTTCCACATCCTCATCCTTGAAGAGTCTTCCCATTCGGTAAGGTCGCAATTTTTTAAGTGTATGTAGTATTGCCAACATTTCCTTCTCATAAATAGCTTGCTTGAGATGTAGCAGTAAAAATACCCAATCACCTACATCAAAACATTTTTCACTACAATGTTGATCTACCTGTTGTTTCATTTGATTTTGCACCGAAGTGGTGTGATCCTTTAAAAGTTGGAGAACTTGTTGTTGATGCTCGATGTGATCTTTCATTGCTTGAACCTTTTTCTTCTTGATATGTCCTTTATCTCTAGAGTTTGAGGAGTGGTAATTTCTTCCAATCCTTTACAAGATATGGTTAGATTCATTTCTTGATGCTTGATGTGATCTTTCACTTCTTGAACATTTTTCTTCTTGATATGTCCTTCTATCTTGATAGTTTGAGGAGTGGTAATTTTGACCAATGAATTACAAGATATGGTTGGATTCATTTCTTATTTCTTGATGTGATCTTTCACTTCTTGCACCTTTTTCTTCTTGATATGTCCTTCTATCTTGAGAGTTTGAGGAGTGGTAATTCCTGCCAATGCTTTACAAGATATCGTCTAATTCATTTCTTCTTTCTCTGGGGTGGGGTCCTTGCGTATATCTTCTTCTTTTGATGTTTCTTGATCCTTTTCTTCCTCCTCTTCATATTCTATGTAAAATAATTTCTTCTCAGCACACTTATGACCTTTAGTGCATTTTCTATCACAATTGTAACAAAGCTCTTTTTCTCTTTTTTCTTCCAATTGTTGTGGTGTAACCCTTGTAGGTTGTGGAAGGCTAGGAGAAACAACACTTCCATCTTTATAGTTGTGAGGGGTATGCTTCTTGATTTCCATAATTTTGTTTTCCAATATTTCACAAAGCCCTTTTACTCTTTCCAATTGTTAGTGGTGTTGCTGTAAAGAAGGTGTTGCTCTTCGTATCCTCATAATGTGCTATCATTTCCTCCGTGAAAATTGACCACGTAACAAGTTGTTTACAAGAACAAAGCCCTTCATACCATAAAAAGTGATCTGGTTCTAAATATGAAGATGCAATACATACCTTTTGTAATAGTGGTACACCATGTAGATCAAAATATTGCTCCATCTGAAGTATCCAATTGACCGGATCCTTGCCATCAAACTTCCTCATCTTGCTTTTTCTTGATTTTAGGA
This sequence comes from Pinus tabuliformis, assembly GCA_031772625.1. NCBI lineage: Eukaryota > Viridiplantae > Streptophyta > Pinopsida > Pinales > Pinaceae > Pinus > Pinus tabuliformis. The sequence goes on from CM062807.1 coordinate 683,538,704, forward strand.
GCTCGATCTTGAAACAACTATAACTCTGTACTTTCGGATCTTTAAGTTCTAAAATTGTGAACTGTAGTAGCCCTTTGTGTCCTCTTTCCAATGCCACAAGTCTGACCCAAATTGGATTCTCCAAGGAAGAGTTATGTGAAATCTCCCATAGTGACTTGATTATAGACTAGTTCAATAGAGCGAACTTGTACGACATGCCACGAGTCACTGTTTTGACCTTTGGATCTGAAAAATGCATACAAGAAACTACAATCAGTCCTCTTTTTGTACCTTCTTACGAAATTTCAATCTGATCCCCAGAGAGAAAGTTATGACAATTTTCCCCAGGTCACCTGTTTGAAATGTAATTCAGGAGTCTATAAAAAGACCAACTTCCCCAGATCATATCTCCACAAATATAGCGCGAAAAGCTCTAAAATTTGGACCCGAGGTTTAGCGTGATTTTTTCTCAAATGGTTTTTTTTTGAAACTTTTGAAACATCACAGAAGAAAAGTTATAGCGAAAATGCCACGATGACCTGTTTGGAATAGCAAAACCCTAGAATCCAAAGCTTTGATACCAAATGTTATGGAACCAGCTCAAGAAAAGATAGAAAAGATAGATCAACGCCTTAGAATTCAGCCTCTTCGAGGGGGAAACCTCCTTTACATTACATAAATGAACAATTATTGGATGATACAAATGAAAAGACCTCCTTTCTATATATAGGAGTCTAAGGGGTCATAACATAATCAGAGCCGACATAACAATAATAATGTAAGGGCACAATAATAACAATAGTGGGCTTCTATGGGGCACAATAGTAACAATATGGGCACTACATGGGTACATCAATATAATAAGTGGGTTGTACTAATAACAATAAGGGGTTACACTAGTAGTATAGGGGCCTAACATGGTCATAGTCTGCTTGATTCTTATAGGTATCCTATGTAAGACATACAAGAATTTTTCTCAAGCTAAATCAAAGACACTCTCTTGGAAACTCACACCCTTTCACAGGCTGGAATTTGATGAATCAGACATTTTGAAGAGATTGACAGAAAATAATGTTATCGGGAGTGGAGGTGCAGGCAAAGTGTACAAGGCAACACTAGGAGATGGGACTATTGTTGCTATGAAACAGAACTGGAACAACACGAAACTGTAGTTGGGCCAAGACAATGAATTTCAAGTAGAGGTGGACACTTTAGGGAAGATTAGGCATGCCAACATTGTCAAGCTACTTTGTTGCATCTCTAGTTCAAATTCTAATATGTTAGTGTATGAATACATGCCAAAAGGTTGCTTGTATCAGCGAATTCATAATTCTGAAGAGGAAAACCTGGATTGGCCTACTCGTTATAACATTTCCATTGGTGTTTCTTAGGGTCTATCCTACTTGCATCATGATTGTTCCCTTCTAATAGTACATAGTGACGTTAAATCATATAGTATATTTATGTGTTCTGAATGGGATTTTGGTTTGGCTAAACCGGTGGAGAATATGAGTCAGGAGAATGTCATGTTAGTAGTTGCAGGCTCATATGGCTATATTTCCCCAAGTAAGACTTTCTAGTTAAACAGATAATGCTATGATATATATGTTTGTATTAACAAAATGTGTCAATAGAAAAAACACAATTCTAGCCAACTGATTCAACTTATTGATATGTGTGTCTAGTATGCTTACACCCTCAAAGTGAATGAGAAGAGTGACATATATAGCTTTGGTGTGTTCTTGTTGGAGCTTGTGACTAGAAAGAAACTCAACGATGTCCCATTTGGAGATGACTTGGGTATTGTTAGATGGGTTCGGAATCATATTAACATTGACATTAACAAAGTCCTGGATTCACGCATAGCAAACTTACATAGAGAAGAAATGATGTTGATGTTAAGGGTGGCTTTGCTATGCACTAGCACTCTACCCATAAATAGGCCTTTCATGAGGGAAGTTGTGGAAATGATGCTTCTCTGTAGCCCAGATGAAGAAACTAGGAAGGCGGTAGCTGCCACTTTGTCTCCCCATCTCAAGAAGAACCCTAGTGCTTTTACATCCAACTCTACATATGCTTTCTCTTCTACACGCAATAGCATATATCCTTTCTAGGGAAATGGTTTGGGTTTAGACGTGTGACCATTATCTTTATTACATCACCAATATCGGAAGCATTGTTCAATGATTCTCTTTCCCTTGCTTGACTGCAGGAGCATTTGATTAATACAATTGTACGAGATATAATTGGTTTTATTGGTTTGTTCCAAACCAGAAACGCATCTACCCCAATGGAATCATTTCATTAGTTCCTTGCATAGAAGCATTTGGGTTCATACAAAGAATAGAACCACTAGGTCTTTAGCAAATACATCAAGATATCAGTCCAATTTAGTAACAACTCACCATTGGACCAAAATTTGAGAGTCTCCATATCTACACTAATAGGAGTTGTTATGTTGTAGCATAACTTTCAAAATAAACGGGGCCCATAAACTCTTCGTGTTACATCTTCTTGGGTTATGGTTTTATTTGTTTAGGGTTTTCTCTTATTGTTCAAAAATAAAAAGTCCCTTGAGCCTCATTGTAAAGCAGTTCAGAGGCATGTAGCCACCACATCTCTTCTCAGAGATAAGCTACCATCACCTAAGATAGTATTATTTCCATTCTATTTGTAAGCATATTTCAGTATTTGATATTAATGAAATGAAGTTTTATTTCTACTGCATCTTTGTATTTATGGTTATATATGTAATTTGTTGTGTTCCTGTTTAAATCCGGATCAGTTGTATCAGAGTGGTCTACTCTTTCTTTGTTTTTCTTTGCATGTCCCCAATGAGGTCGGGATATTAGGAGTTAGGGCTTGAACTGGTCAAACCTTTGCAAGACCAGCCTTGCCAATCCCAATGGCCTCCCATGGCAGATAAAAAGAAAGATGAGGGGGTAGGATATCCTATCAAAATCTTGCTCGAGGAAGCCCTCGAGTGACAAAGGAAGGCGATGATGGACAACTTTGCCCAGATCCTTCAGCGGCTATCTAGGGGCAACGCATCTACTTCCGGCAGCTACTCTGGAAGCACCAAACCCTTTACGGTACAAGTTAATTTTGTCATTCCATATTTGAAGGTCAGATAGATGCAGACGTTGTAGATAAATGGTTAAATCTGCTAACAGGTTATTTTTCTGTTCATGATTTTTCTTGCTAGGAAAAGATCACCTTTGCACTTCTCAAAGTAGCCCCCCATGTCAAGGACTGGTGGGAAACCTATAGTGAGCAGAAGGTTTAAAGTACAAACTCACTTTTTTGAGTCTCACGAACTCATTTTAGGATGCCATCAAGGAGTAGTACTACCCTGTCAGGAGCTATGAGGATAAATACATAAAGTGGACAACACTACGACAGGGAAAGGACCAAGATGTGTCGAAGTTTATCAATGTTTTTCATACCCTTCGCACGAAGTTTGTTATCAAGGATTCTGAGAAGCATTTGGTTCTCAAGTACCTCGGCTACATGCAAAGGTACATCCAAGACAAGATGTAATTCCTGGACACATCCTCACTCAGCATGGCATACTGATATGCGGTCAAGATTAAGCAAAAGTTTCAATAGAAGAAGAGAGACTTTGGATCTGCGAATCCGAAGCAAGGGAAAGGTGCCCCCAAGCTACAGAACAAAGGACAAATCCAAGGCAGGGCAGTTCAGGACAACCCAACAAAGCCACAAGAAAATAACAATGCCGCGAAGCCAAAGAAGGACACGAGAAAGTGGTGTGAGTTCCATAAGATCTCCACTCACAACACAAGTGAGTTTCGGGCCAAGCAGTCACTAGTGGCCAAGATAAAGGCCTCAGAGTCAGATGCATGTTATGACTCTGAGTCAGAACCCAACAAGGGGAATGATAAAGGGAAGAAGATTATCGATGCGGAGCCCAACACCACTAATCCCACCACGAAGATCTAGAAGGAGGAACCCAAAGGTCCAGAGGAGGAGGAGCACCACTTCCACTCCCAGATGTGGGTAAAGGGTTCCCCGCTATAGTTCATTGTTGACAACGAGAGCCAAAAGAACCTCATGTCGGTAGAGGTCGTGAAGTAGCTGGTCTTACCAACCACAACACATCCACAACCGTACACCATCAAGTGGCTTCACCAAGGATAGGATATTCGCGTGAGCTAGCAATGTCATCTTCCATACAACATCAAGCCCTTCACGGATGAGGTATTATGTGACGTTGCTCCCCTTGATGTTTGTGATGTACTATTGGGCCAACCATACTTATGGAAGCGACATACTGTGTATGAGTCAAGGCCTCATGCCATTATTGTTACTTTGGGAAATAAGCTGTACAGGATACCATAGGTAGCACCGCCTGTCGCCATCTCTTTGGTTACTACAAAACAATGCAGTAAGCTCATTTCCAAAACCAGAAAATTTGTTTTCTTGATGATATGTCCTCAGGGAAAGAATAAGATGGTGGCCACGACCTCCAGATAGGGCCCCTCCGCATGACAACAACAGATGGACAAGGTTGTGGAGGAGTACGAGGAAATCTTCACCTCCCCCACAAGGGTGCCTCTGCACTGTCAGGTCAAGCACTCCATCGATCTGACCCCAAGTGCGTCACTTCCCAATGGACCAATCTATTGGTGCTCCATTCTAGAGAACAACGAAATCAAGAGGCAAATTCAGGAGTTGTTGCAGGAAGGTCACATCCATCTGAGTTCATCGCCCTATGGGAGCCCGATCGTGTTGGTATAGAAGAAGGATGAGACTTGGAGACTCCGTATTGACTACCAGGCGCTAAACAAGATCACTGTCCAGAATAGGTACTCTATCCCAAGATCAACTTGAAGTGCGGCTATCACCATGTACTAATCGAACCATCTAATGTGTGGAAGACTACCTTCAAAGCCAAGGAGGGCCTTTTCGAATGGTTGGTTATGCCTTTTGAGTTGACAAATGCTCTTGCAACCTTCATGAGGATGATGGAGGACATCTTTTGGCCATTCACCAACTCACTTGTAGTGGTATACTTAGATGAAATCCTGATCTTTAGCCAGAGTTGGGAAGAGAACCTCCACCACATTCAACAGGTTCTCCAAACACTACGGCAACACAAGTTGTGTGCCAATTTGGAGAAATGCACTTTTGGCATGACCCAGGTTCAGTATCTAGGATACATTATTGATGACCAAGGGGTGCATGTGGATCCAACCAAGGTCCAATTCTTTCGGGATTGGCAAGCCTCAACCACTCTGACAAAGCTCCATAGATTTCTGGGTCTTACCAATTTCTACCACAGGTTCATGTTGGGATTATCTCATATCACTTGGCCCTTGAGTCAAGTCACCAAGGGAGGAGTGAAATCAAAATTCTTTTGGTATGAATCTCAACAGAAGACATTCGCAGAGTTGAAACATCGCCTCTACTCTACACCAGGGCTCACTTTACCAGACTTGCAACAACCATTTGAGATCGAGACAGATGCCTCTGACTATGCTATTGGGGAAATTCTTACTCAACAAGGGCATCCAGTGGCATATCATAGTGAGACACTTTCAGACACAGTCTGGAAGTTTCCCACTTATGAAAAAGAGATGTATTCCATTGTGCAGGCTTGCCGACAATGGAAGCATTACATTTTGGCAAAGGAAACGGTCATCCACACAGACCACTGACCCCTGTAGTCCATACAGACGCAAGGGAAGTTGCAGAATGATCACCATCAAAAGTGGTCCACATACTTGCAACAGTTCCATTTGAATATCAAGTATAACAAGGGTAGCACGAATAATGTTGGAGACTACCTCAACCGACCACTGATCATGGTGTTAACCATGTGCTCAACTATTGTGGGCATGAGACTTTAGATTGGCCACTTCTCTACAAAAGCGACCCAAAGTTTGGCCACACATACCATATGCTCTTGGAGGGGTAGCAAGTTCTAGATTTTCACCTGCAAGATGTCCTACTATGCCACCTAGGACACCTTTGTGTTCCTTCAAGCGAGTAAGAAAAGATGATTTGGGAAGCACACTACAGTCAGGCTGCTTGACATTTCGGGGTCGAGAAAACAGTGGCAGTACTACAGAAGTATTTCTACTGGCTGAATCTTTGACAGGATGTCAGTAAGTACATCAGATCCTACACTACCTGTGACATTGCCAAACCAACCATCAAGAAGCAAGGCATATATACTCTGCTTCCTACCCCTAGTCGACCTTTGGAATCCGTCTCTTTGGATTACATGTCGGGCCTTCCTTCTACTAAGCATGGCACTGACTGTGTCTTTTTTTTCATCGACAGATACTTGAAGATGGCCATTCTGACGGTCTACAAGAAGAATATCACAACAGAAGCCACTGATAAACTCTTATTTGAATGAGTGTGGGTACACTTTAGGATCCCACATTCTATCATCTTAGATCGGGATAGCAGGTTCCTCAGTACATTTTGGTCCAGTCTCTGGTCGATGCTAGACACCAAGCTCAGTAAGTCCACAGCTTTCCATCCCCAAAATGATGGCTAGACAGAGGTCATCAGTAGAATGATCGTACACATTCTGCGCATGTACAACTCAAAGCATTTACACACATGGGATGAGAGCCTTCCCTATTTCTAGCACAGCTATAACCATCTCTCCACAGCTTGACCGGCCACAACCCTTTTCAGGTGGGCTTGGGATTCCAGCCACTATGTCCCATTGATGTGGCCATACCATTTGCAACTACTTAGGCAGATTTTGCTCATGTCTAGTCTGAAACTGATAAGGAAAAAACTTCATTGAGCACATCCAACATATCCACCAGCAGGTCCATGACATTTTGGAGAAATCAAATGCCAAGTACAAGCAGCGACATGATCAACATTAGGTGCCACACAAGTTTCAGGTGGGCGACAAAGTCTGGTTGCGTTTGCAAGAGATCGCCTTACCGGAGCCTATTGGAAACTTAGACCACTCTGATATGGTCCTTACACCATTACCAAGGCTATGGGAGACAATGCGTTTGAGCTCAACATTCCCCCATTCCTTGGCCTACACTCAGTGTTCAATGTGGATCGCCTTTGACCATACTTCCCACCATTGCTAGACACATTAGACATTATAGAAAAACTCACACCTACAGAGTTAAATCCAGATTGCATGGAACAATCCACAACTGATTGGATCACAGACGCGTAGATCAAGCACACTCGCCAGCAGAAGATCCAACTATATCGAGTTGTCAAAGCAGGCGAACTCCTTCACCAGGGCAAGTGGCTCACTAGGGACCAAGTTCAGCAGAAGTTTCCTCATCTCATGGAGGAACTGAACGCAATGGGGACCATTGCTTCCTAAGGGAGGAGGAATGATCCAAGTGGATATTGGTGGCCACCTTCCAAGTCCAATTGGACCCCCACCATTGTTTCTTTCAGTTTTTCATTTTCCTTAATTGTAGCATAGTTTACTATTTTAGCAGTTTTTTGGGTCCTAAACTTCTGGAGCCATTTTGAGGCCTTAAACGACGTTTTTTTGGCAATCTACTGCCAACAATTTTTTGCCAAAAGTAATCCTTTTCGTTTTATTCCTCGCAGAGATCTTTCTAACAGGGTATCATGCACGTCAAACAGAGATAATGTGACCAAGTCGCGACCCCATGAAGTTGGTTGTCCATCTAACCCCAATGGGGTCCATAAACTCTTGGTGTTACATCTCCTTGGGTTAGGTTTTTGGTTGTTTAGGATTTTCTTTTATTGTTCAATAATAAAAAGACCCTTGAGCCTCATTGTAAAGTAGTTCAGAGGCATGTAGCCACCACATCTCTTCTCAGAGATAAGCTACCATTGCCCGAGCTAGTCTTATTTCCATTCTCTTTGTAAGGATATTTTAGTATTTGATATTAATGAAATGAAGTGTTATTTCTACTGCATCTTTGTATTTATGGTTATATATGTAATTTGTTGCATTCCTGTTTAAATCCAGATCAGAAACTATTCTTTTTACCAAACTTAAGCCCTTCAATTACATAGAAAATCCCATCCACAGCAGCACCCAAGTAGCCATATCTCTTTCTAGGCATATTTGAAATGGGTCTCCATAAATCAAGGTTAGGAACATATTCCTCTACATGAACAATGGCTTCCCTGCAAACATCGCTCCTCAGAAAGCCTCCAACAACATAAATCTTGCTAGAAATTACACAATAACCTTTTGTTTTCAAAGGCATCGCCTGGTCTTTAGAATTGATTTATAGATTTTATACAAATAATGTTGTTTTATCTAACTTTCACATTGATTAAGGCTATAAGTGTACTTCTCTGCTCAACTAAACTCCATTAGCTACATTGGATTGCTGACAACATAATGTTTCATGTTGTTACCACTTGCTGAGTTTGACAACATAATGTTTCATGTTATGGTAAGTTCGGAAAAATGTTGCAACTATTTCTAAGAAAAGACACCAGAGTTTCATTATATCTAGGCAAGTTAATTGTAGTGATATGCATAGCTTCTTGGAAGAACAAAACAAAAAATTAACATATCATAGCTCAATACATTAAGAAAACAACTATATAAGTCCATGGAGGCTTATCAATGAAAATACAGTGACAACATTTAGGCTTGATGGAAGTCCTTATCCTATGAACTGGTTCTAAGAAAAAACAAAACCAGCCTTGTGAAATCAGATCGAAAGGCAACAGAAAATATTTCCTTATAGATTCATTGAGAAAATTACTCAAATTATACATAATAAACCCAGAGAGAGACTGCAAGAGGGGAGACAGGTCACAAGATTGTTTTTTTCTTCTCTTGTTGATTAGAAAATTGGAGGGCTTTCTATCACGATGAACAATTTTGTTATGGTGCAGGTAATGCAAGCCCTTGAGCACCTGTCTGGAAACCTCAGCTAAATAGTGTTCTTGGATTTTCTTGTGGTTTCAAAGAACCTGCACAAGAGTACCACCATGCATGTACTCTAATGAAAAGAGATCTCTCCTCCTTGATCGAATATGCCATAACACTGCATGATTTGTGGAGAATTTTCCCTTCGAAGAATCTCCATTTTCCTCATTATTTGCTTTCGGTACTCAGTGTCTTACCTCTTCAAATTTTTATAATAAGCGGGAATGGTAATGATATCTTTATTCACTTGAAAACCTAAGTATTCTTGGGTGATTTCATTCATGTTAAGAAATACCATTAAAGAGATTTCCTCGACCATAATGGTTTTCTCTTCTCCCTTAAAAGTTACTTGGATCAAGGGCTTATCATTGGATTCGCAAACAATAGAAAAGGGCTAAAGTCTTATAAGCTTGGACAGAGGAATCAGAGAAATGCCTGCCACTCAACCTCTTGGCATCAAAAACAATATTCGAAGGGTTGAAAGCGACTTGATTCTTGGCAGGCTCTTTGATGAGGTGTTCATTTTCTGTGAAGGCAACCATGGAAGGAGTAATCTGATTTCCCTGATCATTGGGAATGATATCCACTCTATCATGATAACCATCCCAAACACCCACACACCTATAAGAGGTTCCAAGATCTTGTGTCATGCAAAGGAGGAAACCAAATCCCCTTGAAGGTCGACCTCTTCCATCTCTCACTAAACTCTTGGAAACTCACACCCTTTCAAAGGCTGGAATTTGACGAATCAGACTTTTTGAAGAGATTGATAGAAAATAATATTATCGGAAGTGGAGGTGCAGGCAAAGTGTACAAGTTGACACTCGGAGATGGCACTATTGTTGCTGTGAAACAGATCTGGAACTACAGGAAACTGCAGTTGGGCCAAGACAAGGAATTTCAAGCAGAAGTGGACACTTTAGGGAATATTAGGCATGCCAACATCATCAAGCTGCTTTGTTGCATCTCTAGTTCAGATTCTAATCCGTTAGTGTATGAATACATGCCAATTGGTTGCCTGTATGAACGACTTCATAATTTTGAAGGGGAAACCCTAGATTGGACTACTCGTTATAACATTTCTATTGGTGCTGCTGAGGGTCTGTCCTACTTGCATCATGATTGTTCCCCTCTAATATTACATAGGGACATTAAATCATATAATATATTTCTGGATTCTGAATGGGATTTGGTTTGGCTAAAACAGTGGAGAAGTTGAGTCAGGAGAATGTCATGTCAGTAGTTGCAGGCTCATATGGCTATATTGCCCTAGGTAAGACTTTCCAGTTAAACGGATAATGCTATGACATATATGTTTGTATTAACCAAATGTGTCAATAGAAAAAACACAATTCTAGCCAACTGATTCAACTGATTGATATGTGTGCAGAGTATGCTTACACCCTCAAAGTGAATGAGAAGAGTGACATATACAGCTTTGGTGTGGTCCTGCTGGAGCTTGTGATTGGAAAGAAACTCAATGATGTCAAATTTGGAGATGACTTGGGTATTGTTAGATGGGTTCGGAATCAAATTAACATTGACATTAACAGAGTCCTGGATTCACGCATACCAAACTCACATAGAGAAGAAATGATGTTAATGCTAAGGGTGTCTCTAATATGCACTAGCACTCTACCCATAAATACGCCTTTCATGAGGGAAGTTGTGGAAATGATGCTTCTCTGCAGCCTAGATCAAGAAACTAAGAAGGCAGTAACTACCACTTTGTCTCCCCATCTCAAGAGGAATCCTAGTGCTTTTGCATCCCAATCTACATATGCTTTCTCTTTTGCACACAATAGCATATATCCTTTCCAGGGAAATGATTTGGCTTTAGACATGTGACCATTATCTTTATTATATCACCAATATCGGAAGCATTGTTCAGCGATGCTTTTTCCCTTGCTGGACTGCAGGAGCATTAATTTTGACTAATACAGTTGTACGAGATATAATTGGTTCTATTGGTTTGTTCCAAACCGGAAACGCGTCTACCCCAATGGAATCATTTCATCAGTTCCTTGCATAGAAGCATTTGGGTTCATACTGTTAAGAAATTTACTGCATAACATAAATAATTACTAAGAGGAATAAATATAAAAGAATAACCAGCAACAACCATAAAAACATAAAAACAAATTTTTATCCGGGAAAACCCCAAATCCGGGGAAAAACCCAACCTAATAAGATCTCATTAGTATTTTCCAAAACCCTGGCCAATCCAACCAAGTGAGCCTTCACCGCTCACCTTTAGGTCTTGCATTACAATGAAGTCTTCCCAGCCTTTTATAGGTTCCATTACATGCAATACCATAGGAAAAAAAGCATGGGTGCACAATACCATGTGCCCCAAAACCATCACTGTTTAACCTGGTCAACTTTGACTCTATCCCGTGTCAAGTTTACCTAACACATACAAAGAATATGACTACTGGGTCTTTAGCAAATACATCAGGATATCAGTCCAATTTGGTAACAACTCACCACGGGACCAGAATCTGAGAGTCTCTATATCCGCACTAATAGGAGATGTTATGTTATAGCATAACTTTCAAAATAAATAATGTATTAGAGACAATCCTTCGAGATTTGCAATCCCTTAACGAGTAAGTATATTGTATAATAGGACATTTTAGTAGCCCAACTGTAAAATATATTAGGCAAATATCTTGTCTCTATATTGTTTACCACAGAGACTTCACACAAAGTGATCAATATATCATTGGATTCATAATCATTGATGAATTATTGAAATCAATTCCATCAAACCTCTTGTGCCATTCAAGGCCATTATCAGGCTTAGATGTAATATTATTCCAAGATTGATGGTGCATTTTTACTAGGCACTAGCTCATGAAATATTGTAAGCACCATAACAATAGCAGAGGAGGATATATTCTCTCAAGTTGATTGCTTAGTGCCCCTAAGCAGCAAAATTAGAGATAATTTTGTTTATATAAGAAAAATAGATAAAAAAAGCATCATGGACACATCATTAACTAGTTCATGAATGATAGTGGTTTTGATGATAAAGAGCCCCTGAAAAAATATTGTATTGGGAGTTGCTGTCTTTTTTCTCAGTCCTAGTGTTTCATGCAAACCAACAAATTTAATCAAAACAAGATATAGGTTATGGATCAACTTAGAACTAGAAAGCGTTGTCAAGGAAATCATGGGCTTCTTTATCACAGAATGGTTATTTTGAATGTCTATATCTTCTATCTTGTGATTGGTATTTCATGCTAAACAATTAGTTTAATTGACAGGGTACATGTCCTAGATCAGGCCTAAAAACTAGAGAGACTTGCCAGACTAAATAAAATGGTATAGGTTATGGGCGAGGCCTAGAAACCATAAATCCTTGCCAAAGAGATCTTCAGGGGCTCTTTATCACACAACCCCCCATTAGCAGGGCCTTGGTCTTGAGCCAAGTATTAGTCTTGGGGTCATAGGAATCATAGAGCCTGCATAAGCATAAGGATGTAATGAGAAACCATTCTTTTTACCAAACTTAAGCCCTCTGATTACATAAAAAATCCCATACACAACAGCACCCAGGTAGCCATATCTCTTTCTAGGCATATTTGCAATGGATCTCCATAAATCAAGGTCAGGAACCTATTCCTCTACATGAAAAATGGCTTCCCTACAAGAATCTCTCCCCAGAGAGCCTCCAAAAACATAAATCTTGCCAAAAATTACACAGTAACCTTTCATTTTCAAAGGCATCGCCTGGTCTTTGGAATTGATTTATAGATTTTATACTAATACTGTCATTTTATCTTATTTTCACATTGATTAAGGCTATAAGTGTACTTCTCTGCTTGACTGAACTCCATCTCATTGCATTGGATTGTTGGCAACATAATGTTTCATGTTACCACTTGTTGAGCTTGACAAAATATTGTTTCATGTTACCACTTGGTATGTTTGGAAAACTATTACAACTATTTCTAAGAAAAGAGACCAGAGTTTCATTATATCTAGGCAAGTTAACTGCAGTGATATGCTGAGCTTCTTGGAAGAACAAAAAAAAAAAAACATATTATAACTCAATACATTAAGCAAACAATGGTATAAGGCCATGGAGGCTTATCAATGAAAATTCCATGAAAATACAGTGACAACATTTAGGCTTGATGGAAGTCCTTATCCTATGAACTAGTTCTAAGAAAAAACAAAACCAGCCTTGTGAAATCAGATCGAAAGGCCACATAAGAGATTTCCTTACAAATTCATTAAGAAAATTACTTGGATTATGCATAAGAAACCCAGAGAAGAGACTGCAAGAGGGGAGACAGGTCACAAGATTTTTGTTCTCTTCTCTTGTTGATCAACAAATTGGAGGGCTTTATACAACGGTGAACAATTTTGTTCTGGTGCAGTTAATGCAAGCCCTTGAGCACCTGCTTGGCAACCTCAACCAAATAGAGTTCTCAAATTTTCTTGTGGTCTTGAAAAACCTACGCAAGGGTACCACCGTCCATGTACTCCAATGAAAAAGAGATCTCTCCTCCTCGATCGAATATGGCATAACACTGCACGATTTGTGGAGAATTCGCCCGTCGGAGAATCTCCATTTCCCTCATTATTTTCTTTCGTTACTTAGTGGATTGCCTTTGTAAATTGTTATAATAAGGCAGAACGGTAATGACAACTTTATTCATTTTGACAAGCTAGGTATGCTTGGGTGATTTCTTTCATATTAAGCAATACCATTGAAGATATTTCCTCAGCCACAAAGGTTTTATCTTCTCCCTTAAAAGTTACTTGGATCAAGGGCTTATCATTGGATTTGCAAACAATAAAAAAGGGCTAAAGGATCTTATCAGCTTCGATAGAGGAATCGGATAAATGCCTGCCACTCAACCTCTTGGCATAAAAAATAGTGTACAAAGGGTTGAAAGTGACTTGATTCTTGGCAGGCTCTCCAATGAGGCGTTCATTTTCTTTGAAGGCAACCTTGGAAGGAGTAATTCGATTTCCCTGATTATTGGGAATGATATCCACTCTGTCATGATAACCATCCCAAAAACCCACATAGCTATAAGTGGTTCCAAGATCTTGTTCCATGCAAAGGAGGAAACCAAATCCCCTTGAAGGTTGACCTCTTCCATCTCTCACTGAACTCTTCCGAGATTTTTATGTTTTTCCCGTGCCTCATAAACTGTGAGCTAATCTCTGTCAATTGTATAACAAGGGCCAATCTCATTACTCTAACATAAGATGGAAATATTTTTCAGCTAGGCTTGAAAATTTATTACAGCTTAATGTTTAGTTTGATTTCTTTCAATAGGCTTATTATGTAGCAGTCTTATTGTTACTCGTCCTCCCTTATTGTTGCGTCAGATTTCTTGTATTGGCCAGAGACATATTTTACAGGAATTTCCAAATGCACTTCTCACAACCCACATGGAAAGGAAATAGGTATTCATTGCATTTTGATTCTATATAGATATCAGAAACTGGATTCAATGTGGTAGTCAGAAACAAAGAATCTAAGCCAAGCAGCCCCAAATCTACTTCCATTTCTCCACTGAGTCAAAGAGAGCCTTTCATTATTTTTTATGCAACTGAAGTTCCAAAACAGTTGTGCAATCAAAAACCTCCATCATGCAGGAATCAATCTAGTATTTAGAACAAACTTCGAACATTAGAGCCTGCATAGAGTGAAAATATGTTATGATCCACATATATCAAAAAGTTGGATATTAAAAATAAAACGCATCTACACCAGGTTACACAAAAACCAAAAACTCACTTACATAATAAACCACAAAGAGAAACCACAAAACCCTAGAGAAGTTGCAGAGAAACATTTCGCGGTAGCAAAGGATGAGAATAAGGGTTTGGGTGACTAGCTAGGAGGAGGAAGTAGTGCTAGTGTGAGCTAGGGCGGTCGACCTGCCGCGTAGTGTCAAGCAATAAGTTGTGTGAGCAAGGGAGTTCGACCTACTAATAACTAATTTAATACCGATAAGATCAATCTGATGGTTGAAATTATTATAATCATCTAACACTTAAATCAAGGGTCCATGATTGTACACGTACCTTCAGAGGAGAGTTGATTTCAAAGGGGAAAGCCTTACGATGTAAATATTCCATACTGACCATCAAAAATCACATAATTTTTTTCGATACAATTATAATTTCTTTAATATAATGATGATGAATGTATTTTGGGTTAATCACATTTTTAGGATTGGGTCGACGTTTCAAATGAACTGATGTGGTTCATCCTCAGGACGAGGTGGATGAACCACGTTAGTTGGTTTGAAACGTTGACCCAATCCTAAAAATGTGATTAATCCGAAAGACGTTCATCTTCATTATGGATCACAAAATTCTGAGATCTCTTCAATATATTTTAAAAGATTTTAATGTCTCTATTTAATTAAAGTAGAATATTATTACTATTTATTATAAATCTTAAAACTAATATAACTCATATTAAAAAACTAGCAGTAAAAAATTATTTATTATGGTATATGTCTTTATGTATAATATTTTTGGTTTTTAAAAATATTTGGAAGGCTCGATGTAAAAGAGACAATTATGTCATGCTTGATTACCAAAATCGTGAATAAAATCCTACCATATGGAAACTATTCTTCTTGTGGGGTCTTTATCATGGTATATGGCCTTATGTATAATATTTTTGGTTTTTAAGAATATTTCGCAAGCATAGGGAATCCTATGGATGTTGATAGACCACAAACGGAGGGGGACCGTCCCTAAAAAAAACCTTTGGCTACTAACAAAATTTCCTAGCATATTCCTGGACCTTAAGACTACTTGAGAAAATAATAATCATCAAATAATTTGAGCAAGAATAATAATGATTTAAAATTAAATAATAATATGTTAAAAAACATTGAAAATATTAATTTCATAATAATAGAAGTATATTAAAAAATATGTTACATAAACAAAGTGTATCTAAAAATAAAATAGATATATATTTAAACAACTTCATCTGATTTTATATAGCAAAGGGAAGGCCTAAAATCTATCACTTCACATTTTCGAAAAAAAATAAAATAATTCTTAAAAAAATGGATCTATATTTAAAGAACATCATCTCATTCTATTTTGAAAATAGAATGCCTAAGAACTATAATTTCATAATAATACAAGTAAATTAAAAATTATATTACATGAACAAAGTATATCTTAAAATAAAATGGATCTTTATTTAAACAACCTCATCTCATTCTATATTGCAAATAGAAAGCTCAAGAGCTATTACTTGAAATATTTCTAAAAATAAAATAAATCTCTAAAAAAATAGATCTATATTTAAAGAACATCATCTCATTCTATATAGAAAATAGAAAACCTAAGAACTATCACCTCCAATATTTCTATGTGACATGTTCAAGACATTGTGAATAATTAATCTATGGATAAAATTAAATAAAAAACAAATAGCACTAATAAAACTTATTTATTTTCTTTTACCTTAGATATAATATTGGTCCTGCTCATCATAATAATGCATGTACAATTGATATGACATAGTGGTTTTTATAAATGCAACGCGTGTTTGGTTTACAATATTGGTTTAATGTTCTGGAGGAAGGGTTTATACACCAGATAACCAAACTATCACATTCATTACCCTTAACCCCACCATAGAGATATCTCTCGAAATTTCTCGAGGGCGTCGTGGTTCACAGTTGTTCTGCACCTCCATGAGCAGTTGGAACTATCACGACTATGGATCCTTCTAGGCTCGATCTGACGACAGAGATTCATCGATAGTTGGTTATGGTTTAGGAGACAATACCCTGGGGTTCAGTCTCACTATCACGACTATGGATCCTTCTAGGCTCGATCTGACGACAGAGATTCATCGATAGTTGGTTATGGTTTAGGAGACAATACCCTGGGGTTCAGTCTCTCCATTTTCCTCTTGTGCACTCCCAACTATCTCTCTTCAACTCGATGACCCATTGATCCAAGGAGTGAGTTGTTTCACTATTTCTTGGCATCATTGCTTTGCCAAACATGTCCAAGTGGTGGTATGGCCTAGTGGCTCCATGAAACTGGCCATCACGCACTTAACTCATCCTCGTCTACAAGGGTTCTAGTTCTTCCAACCTCTTAGCATCCAAATGCAACTCGACAAGCTCATTATGTCGAGGTAAATATTTTTATGACCTCGCAATCCATGTTGTCATTTTTTGCTGCTAGAGTATCTCTATTTTTATTAAATTGTTTTCCCAATTTCATTTGCATTGCTACCATTTAATCTTTTTATGAACTCACAGTTCATGCTATCGTTCGCTACTGCTAGAGTATCTATGTTTTTATTAAATTGTTTTCCCAATTTCATTTGTGTTGCAGGCATTTACTCTTTAGCGGATTGCTCGGCTCTGGAAAACGGCATCGATTCACTCATTTAATGGTAGATATAGGTCAAGGTTATAAGGGCCGGAATTCCTGAAATCCAGTAAGCATTTCTCTAAATAATTCCTCAGAGCTAATCCAGAACAATTTCCCCCCATACACCACTAGACTTGTATATTTTCCCTTGTTCGGTGCTGTGAAGGCTGGACAAAGCGGAATTCCGAATTTGGGGCTCTCCTCCTTCGATATCCTACAAAGATGTTATCTTTGAGGCACATAGTTGAATATATAAATGTAACTTTAGTCTAGGGTCTTTATATAGGTTTCTTTAAACTAATGCTTAAGTTCTGTAGAAGAGCTCCTAGATCGAATTATGTTTATCTATTATAGCACAGACGGTTGTGTTTCCACTAGTTTAAAGACAACAATGAGTACAAGACTATCTCTGATTTTTTGTTTATTTCGAGTTTCCAAACTCTAAATTTGAAATAGACTACTCACAATTCATGTAGTTAATTTTCTTCCAGTAATATGTTAAAATGGGGTTTTCGTTTTGTTGGTGAATTATCGTTTCTATTGCACTTTCCCTTAGTTTCTACAAGTTATTGTAGATAGTTAAGAATATATGCAGGGAGTGGAATTATGTTAATATACAGTTAATATCTTTGTATAATATTGCTCTTTTTTTGGTATTAACTGTTTAACTTGCTATAAATTTATCTATCATGCCTGTAAATAACCATGGAGAGGGCTTGACATAGTTGTTGTCGTAGCAGTAGATTGGTCCTAACCTCTCCAGTACAAGCTGATATGCTGACTTAAGCTTTGGAAACACCTACTGGTTCATGCAAATTTCTTTACCCACGGAATACTTCAGTTTCATTGTTAAATCAAACCCCGGTTTCATTTGGTTGGGGTTACAGATTTCCATGCCATTCTTGTCTTGATAATTTCCTATTATCCTCTAACCCTCTAACAGTTTCCCTTTGTCTATTCTATTAGCAATATTTTTTTTTTAAATAAGGTTGATACCCCTCTTTAATATAGCCCCTACTGGTCACAATAGTTACCCTCAAAATTTATTTAATAATTCCAAGTTACATTAACTTGAACATGTAACTCAAAGTATACTTACTCATTACAATTCTAATGCATAAATTATTCTTAAAAACAAAGCATGGATTATCAAATTACTTATCTGTTTGTAGAAATATCTAGGAATTCAACAGGGTAAAACCTTTTCCACCCAACCATAAGAATGGAAATAACGTCATCTTCTACCGCCAAGATTTTTCTCTAGAACAACAGGAAACAGTGCTAAGTGGTTTATCTTTATAATCAAGTTGCAAACCTCAGGCTTACAATCCAGTCTCTCAACCTTTGATTCTTTTTGTAACCAGGTTGTCCATTGGTTTGGCCAACTCTAGACATAACCCTCAATTACTCTATTTCTCCTTTCCATTTCCCAAAACAACTGAACCCAGAAGAAGGATTATAATTGTTTAACTGCTCCTAACTCCCTGGAGTCATAGTTCATTTCTGGTGTTCCCCAACTAATTAATGAAATTTCAATCTCTCTCTCTCTCTCTCTATATATATATAAAAGAAAGCAATATAAAATATCATTTAAATCTCAATCCCAAATGTCATGGAGTTTTCCTAAGTTTCTTTTCTTTACTCAACAAGGAAAGTAAAAACAAAAATAACATCTTTCATTTCTGGTGTTCCCCAACTAATTAATGAAATTTCAATCTCTCTCTCTATATATATATATAAAAGAAAGCAATATAAAATATCATTTAAATCTCAATCCCAAATGTCATGGAGTTTTCCTAAGTTTCTTTTCTTTACTCAACAAGGAAAGTAAAAACAAAAATAACATCTTCCCTCCCTAAGAAAAATACCGTCCCTGGTGTTTATTGCAACACATGGAACAAAGAAGGATAAGCTTGTCTTATGAGACTTTCGTCTTCCCAAGTGGCTTCCTCTAGGCTAAAGTGCTTCCAATGCACTTTATCTTGAGCGATGACTCACTTCCGTAGTGTTATTTCTCTTCGATCGAGAATACACAAGGGTTCTACCAAAATCTCCCTGTTTGGTTCGACTTGCCACACACCATTACGATCATCAGTTACTTACTTTATCTGAGGTAACATAAAATCCTAATCTATACATACTTGCACGCACCTCTTTCCAGTTGATAACAAGTTTCGGGTAATACACATATTTTTTCAATAAAGATACGTGAAATACATTATATATTTTTATGCGATGAGGAAGAGAAAGCTGATAGGAAACCAATCCTACTCTTCCCAAAACTTGGAAGGGTCCACAATAACGGGGTGCCAATTTGGCACAAGTTCCCCATCGCAAGGTACTTCTCTTGGGTTTTACCCAGACATACACATGATCCCCGACTTGGCATTCTTTGAAACTTCACTTCTTATGCGCATAAATATTTTGTTTGTCTTGAGCCGCTTTTAAGTTTTGTTGAGCTTTCTTCACCTCTTTCTCCATTTCAACTAAGATTTCCAATCCTAGGATCATTTTATCTTTCCGGTCCTAGGCCTATTTATTATTGACAAACAATGGAAAACCCTAGACATCCAAAAACCTAACCCTTGGAGATGAAGTGCCAAAACAATGGGCCCCGTTGGAGTAAATTGGTACATCAACTTCTCACAGTTGTAACTTTGGCATATGATCTCCATTTGACGTGCACAATACCTCGTTAGAAATATCTATTCAAGGACTATAACTTTCGACTGCAAATGTTAAACATAGGCCCATTTTTACTTGTTTTCCCAAAAAAAATCGTTTAGGAACTCAAAATAGCTATGGAATTTCAAGACCCAAAAAATTGCCAAAATTAGTAAATTGTGCTACAATTAAGGACACTGGAATTATGTTATAATTAAGGAAAGTAAAAGAAGCAATGTTTGTGGTCCAAACGAAATAGGTGAGTGGCCACCAGTATCCACCTAGATCATTACAGAGGTTAGTAGGTTCTCAGACAAAGTTTGGTTAGGATCACATAGTCTTTGGGATTTAATTATGCAGGTCACTTTTCTACACTACCCTAGATATGAAGTTGGCTCAGGGGGGGATTCAGTCATGTGACTAGTCTCATTGGTTGGGAGGAGCATTCCTTCCCCTGTAACTTTGTGGCTATCTTCAAAAAGCAAAAGAAGGAAAAAAATATTGAATAACTTTCCTTAACTATTTGGTCAATAATTTTGAAACCACGACTCACTATGTTGAGTTATCTAATGGTTGAGGAAAACCATGTAAATTGTGTTGTGATTGAATCATACTCCTAAATTGTATCTTGTTGTGCAACTAAAGGAAGGCAGTCATGACTAAAATTACTAAACAATATTATGAAATATTTATAGAACTAAAGTTGTTCTTTAGATTCCCTAGGGTTGATAATTGAAAGGAGGAAGAAGGGAAATTAATAATATAAAAATTATGGCAACCTATCTGAGATTTGGCTTAGTTCTTGGGCTAAGCCGATGTAGCTAGCAACCTGAGATTAGTCCCTGGATCATCAGACATACATTTAGGTCATCTTCTATAATGAAAAAAATGACTGAGGATAGGGAAACAAGAATAAAATCATATTCTTGACTAAAGAAGATAACAAAGTGGAAGTTTATGAGTTTTTTGTAACTATTCATATAAGTGAAAATTGAAATAATAATACAATTGTCACAGAGTAATAGCTTCTAGAAATGACATTAAATATGAATGTAACTCATATAAACAAAAACACCTTACAACCACTCATATGTATAAAACTATGTCGGAGAGTGATGGTAAGTCTATCGACTAATTCGTAATATACACAAGAATCTCTGACTATAGTTCTAAAATAGCCAGAACAACGTTCCTCTCATTTTTAACAATAATACAGAGTCATAACACAATTCAGAGACCCATTTTTTGGAAATGACAAATGCATGACACACATACAATGATATTGGAATTAATAGAAGGAATCAATGCCTTGCTTGACAAAAATAATAATTGTTACAGTTAGCTAGTTAAGTCCAATCCATAATCTCTACAATAAATAAGGCTCTCGAGGGTTTCACACTCATAAAAAATAAATACTAAAGGAATTAAACATAGGATTACATTAATAGTATTCAGTGTCAAATTTCATTGCAAAACTCTAAGTTTGAAACTTAGTTGGGTAAGTTTGCCATGAACACCTAGAAATAGAAGCAATAACATTACAGTGGAACCTATGCGAAGCCATGAATTTCCAAACGAAATGTAGAGAATTTGCAGCCTATGACCTTATCTACAACACAAGTAGAACAAATGGCAGGGAAAAATTAATAATTAGTATGATACACATCAATTATCAATGGAACAATGAGAGTTGTGAGGAAAACTAAACAGGGTTTTTACCTGAGCAGTTGCTTGTACCCTTAACAATCTTCCAACAATAACCCTAATGATAAAATGCAAGTGTTATGGTAGTAGAACCAAGAATTTATGAAGCATAAATTAAAAATAAAAGCCAAAGTGTCGACCTTACATTACCTATGGTAGAGGAAAACTCGAATAGACTGAAAGTCAGTCATATTTTGTGATCTCCAAGGAAAAATTCAAAGAATAACCATGGCATGGGTCGCATAGAGACCTAGGCTTTAATTTCCCTCATAGAAACCATAGGAAAGCAAATTAGGCCAACATTACCAAGAATGGGAACACATAACGCAAAACAAAGTATGCTAGAGAAAATACTAATGAAGATTACCTACAAACGCAATCACATGACATCAAATGAAGTGAACCCAAAAGACCCATGGAATAAATCTCTCAACAGTTGCACAGAGATTTTCTTGACAAGAGTGTAGATAAAATGAACCACCCTTTGTGTCAAGATGGGAAGGTGGTTACCTTGTAACTCCTCCCTCCACATCTAACCGTCCATTCAACCCTAATTATCTAGAACCATTGATTAATGACACTCATAGCAATCTTGTTCCATCACCAAGTGTTGAAAAATGTGCAACAAGAAATGCTAAATTTAGAATGTGCTAAAAATAGACTATCTAAAAATAGCAGTTTGGCTAGTGAGGTCATTGGCCACATTGGGTGAGAGATGAAACTGCTAAAAATAGAAAGTTCTAAAAATAGCATTTCTAGGTCCCTTCCTATTTATAGAAATCCCTAGCCTACCTGTAGGAAGTAAAATTAATTTTGGTCTTAACAATAGTTGGAAATATTAATTAATTAATTCAGTTGAGTTAATTAGTTAAGGAGATTCGAATTTGAAGTCTTTGTGAGCATGCACATGAGTTGTCCCACTGATTGAGGAATTTATCCTTAATTTCCTCCACTGATTGAGGGAATAAGTATGAGTTCTATAATGAGAGAATCAGTTGACTTAGTTCTAACTTAGTCAAGTCCAGTTAGATTATTTTAACAAGTTGTTAAAATAATAAGATATAGTTTGTTAATGCTTGCATGCATGTGACAACTATTATTTCAGATAACTAAGCATTTCCTCATGGGTAACTGATGCATGTCAGTTCTGTCAAAGACCCAGTTGAGTTCGGAGAAGGGACAGTGTACTATCAGTTGGATGAATATTTTTCCTATAAAGGAATCTCATCCATGACGAGGATTTATCTCCTTTAGGTTTGTGCAGTTATTTCAGAGGTCAGTGTTATGTGTGAGGTGAGAATCACACAGGTTTCAGCGAGAGGACCTAGGAAAAATTGTGCATAGAAATAGGAGGCTTCGAGGGCAAAGGAGAAGGTTTGTGAGAAGCCTTTGACTGTCTATGAGCAACAGAGGTATTGTAGAGAGAGCAGGATAGCTTTTGAGCTAATTGTTTTTGTAATACTGGTTATATTTCCACTTGTATGATAATACAGAGATGGGGTTTTAGGCAGGTGATTTCCCCGAGTAAATTCTTCTGTGTTATGTGTGATTGATTCCTCCATATCAATTATATGTGTTCTTATTGATGTTGCTCATGGTTGATTAAGCTTCCGCTAAATTGTTTGTAGAAGTAGATCAAGTGTTTTGATTTAGTACATTGCATTACCAGGTTGATCTCCAGGTGGGAAATTTCTACATGGTATCAGAGTTGACTGATTTGTAGAAAAATTCTCCAAAAATTCTACACCAAGTAGCATGCGATTAGAAGTTTTCACGAGGGTTTAGAGGATTCCAGAATGTAAGGGTTACAATGCTCGCTATGAACTAACTATATAATTATAAGCATTAGTATCCAATGATCCTATGGATCAAGATTGTATCACAACATGGAGTCCAATAAATGATGTGCGTAATTATTAAAAACAAAATAAAATGAAATGTGATGTTGACCCTTTATTGACTTAGACCATGATCCAAATAAATTACATATTTACATACCATTAAATAACCAATGTATGAGGAAATAGGTGTTAAAGTTAATTATTATTATTATTATTATTATTATTATTATTATTTGTGATGAAATGGGTATGTTACAGTGTTATTGTAGCCACGGTAACAACATTGTGGCTTAAAAAGCGTGACCATGTTAATGAAAAAACTGATTTTTTTTCCATAATGAAATGAGAAGAGGTAGTAACATAATGACTACAACAACTACCATAATTCCTACTGGGTCCAACTCAATGCCATTTCAAGGATCAAATTAGGAAATATGGGTCCAACTAGGGGAAGAATCTCGGACCACTACTATCATGCTAATGGAAACTATGCAACAACTATGAGCAGAGATGGAAAAATTAAGAGCTAATAATGAACACCTAATGTGAGATAAACAAAATATCATTAAAAGTTTAACAAATAGATAAAATTATAGCAATTCAACCTCAACTGTTGATAATGCTAACATTTCAAAATCCCATAGACGAAGGGAAAACAACCCTCCTGAGAGAAGCAATACACAAGAATTAGTGGGTGGAGAAGAAAAAGAATCTGAAAACAAAGAGTATGGAAAAAAAACTTCTCGAGGCAATGTGCAAAAGGGAGAAAAAAGACAAAAGTTGGAATTAAAAGATGAGTTTAAGAAAATTAAAACCCTAACATTGAATGGTGAATCCAAGGAGGCCACTGAAGCTTGGTTAGTCAATATCAATAAATATTTTCATATTTATGAGTATAATGATAATTTAAAGGATTGTCTAGCAATTTATGAATTACAAGTAAAAGAAACATTATGGTGGGAAGAGGTTAAATCACTCTAATGAGTGGATGAATAGGGTATTACCTATGAAAAGTTTCAGTAATATTTCAAGAACAAGTATTTGACTGAACGATTCTATGATGACAAGGTAAGGGAGCTTCGTGACCTTTGATTGGGACAGTGAACTATGGATGAATATGTGACAAAATTTAGCTCTTTGTTAAGATATGTTCCTTATATACGTGAATCAAATTCACCTAAAGGTAAAGCACTTCAATATTCTCATTATATTTTTTCCCTTTACAATATTGGGGTAACTAAATATTTGTTTCATACTTCACTTATTTCTTAGAGAGATGCATGGTTGGTTGATATAGGTGACACTTGCCATATGAACTTTCAAAAAGACTTCATTGAAGACCTTAGTGACAATGTTGATGGAGAAGTGTACTTTTCATACCATTTAAGTATCAAGCCATCTGGACTTGGCAACATCAAGCTTAGACTACATAGTCTTTGTGATTTTCATTTGCACAATGTAGTTTACCTTATAGAACTATGAAGAAATATATTGTCCCTTGTTCACATTTGCTAGAAAGGTAACTCCATTGATATGTTTGATAACAAAGTAAGGATAGGGAAATCATCCAACAACACAATTTTCATGACTGAAGTAGAGGGGGAAATATTTTTGAAGCTACAAGGAGCATCATCTCATGCTAGAAGGAGGTTGTAAATTGAATTTATCTACTAATTTTGAAACACTTACTTTAAAAAATCCACTTCCCATTATGTATTGAAGGAAGAAATGTAGAGGGAGTATGATTTTCTCATAGAGAATGGAACATGGAAGTTGGTGGACCCTCCATTTGGAACCAAGCTAATTGGTTGTAAGCATATCTACAAGAATAAGTACAAGCTAGATGACTAACTCGAAAAGCAAAAAGTAAGGATCATGGTGAAAGTATTTGTATAGAAAGGAGGTTTTGATTATGAAGAAACATTCCCCCTATGGAAAAATGGGCCACCACTTAGACTTTATTTTCCTTGGTAACTCAAAATGGATGGAAACTTCATCAAATGGATGTCAAGGCTACTTTCTTGAATGGATACTTGAAAGAAAATATTGTCATCTCTTAGCCAGAAGGTTTGTTTGTGAAGGGACAAGAAAATAAAGTATGCAAGCCCATTAAATTCTTATATGACCTAAAAAAACATTCTAGGTTTGTTTGTGAAGGGACAAGAAAATAAAGTATGCAAGCCCATTAAATTCTTATATGGCCTAAAAAAAACATTCTTATGAGCCTGGTATGAGAAATTGGTTGAGCATTTTCAAAAATTAAGTTTCAAATACATGCAACTAAATTCATCAAGAAAATCAGCAAAAAGGTTGTCTATATTGTGGTATACGTAGATGATTTGTTTATAGCATGGAACAATGAAAAATACATCGCATCAATAAAGAAAGAGTTGAAGAAATTTCATATTTCTCCAAATTCAACTATGATAAGATCTGGGACAAACGGCATGCCCCTGAAATGTGGTATTATATTTGGATATCCATACTCCCTAATAGATAAGGGGTGGGATATTCAGGACAGTTTCATCTTGAGATGATTCCCATTAGCTCCTCCATGCCTCAGACAAATTGTCCTCTCTCCATTCCATATTCAACCCCAATAATATGCTAATACCTTTCCAAGATACCATAGGAGAAAGGACATGCTACTTAGAACAAATGAAATATGGATTCTTCAAAAATTTTACACATAATACAACAAACTGGGCCTTATTTTCATCTCTTTTGGATATTATCCCAGGTTGGCACTTTGTTTATGATGATGCACCATATGAGAATCTGTGTCTTTTCAAGGAATGCAAGCTTCCATAAGGGATTCCACCACCATTCAATATTTACCCTTAATCTTCCTTCCAATTGATGACCCTAACCTGCCTTTGGAGTATATATCTCGAAGGGGCTATGTATCCAACATAACATATATTCTCTATCTCTAATTCTAATATGCGCCCTTTTCAACATAGAAATATAATCATCCCATATACTGACATGATAATCACGAAAGTTTAGTTGGGTTTCTATTTTCCAGCCTTAAGACCAAAAAGTAGTTTGGGTTTCATCCACGATTTGCTACAGGTGAATGAAATTGTGATCATTCAGAAAAGTCACCATTATCATCCAAAAGTCTATAGATTTTTGAGCAATGTGCGGAAGGATCCAGGTCAATTCTAATCTTTTCACCATTCCCCACCCTCCAAGCGAAGCTGCAACCAACAATATTGAAAGAACCATTTACTGCTTTCCATATGACTGCATATTTTGGGATCCTTTTGTACAATCTTCTAATCCAATCATTAATAAAGAGAGGGAAGATATATTTCCTAGTGACCACAACTATCCATAAGTTGTTTGTAGATAGGAGCCTCCAACTTGTTATCACTCCATAATTTTCCTAGGCTTTTAAAGCTGGGATCTATCCCTTCGAGCTTCAGACAGGGCTCTCTTTGTATGATTTAGATTTATGTTTTTAAGATCTTAGGCTAGTTATTAAAATTTGAGGTGGGTTTTTCAAAAGTTTGGTTGAAGGATGCTGGAAAAGTCTATTAGGTATGGAGACATAAAATTTTGAGTAATCAACTATAAAAATAAAAGAGAAACTGTAACAGGGCAGGGTAGGCAAACTCCTGGATCTTATAGAGTTCTTGTGGTGTGAATAAGATGAATGATATTTGAGTTCAATTAAATATATATCATACACATATGAATTCTATACTTAATATTAGAAAGAAAACATTGATATTGTTAACAAGGCAGATCAAAGTACACTTAAGAAAATTCAACCCTTAATCTTCTTGCAACAATAAGGAGGTAAAAACATATGGAAGCTGAGGAAAAAAATAATTTTACATGAAAGAACACATCAGAAATTGCTTGACACGGGAATCCTAGATAAAACTTTCTTTGTATTTCTGTAAATTGATCACTTTGAGTACAATCCATGGCTTACATCAATGTACAACTCTTTTCTTCATGCATAATCCAACCCTTACTAAGTATTATTACAAAATATTTATAGACTTGTTATTGAACTAACTTAGGATTCCCAAAAAAGGAATTGATTACAAAATAATATCTAACAAAATTACATATATTTATGAAACAAAACTAGAAAATAGGAGTTCTGGACAAATTCGGTTGTTTGTTGAAAATTTGGAGGAAATATGTTGCTGACTGTGGCTAATTTCCAACTCCTTCTGTTTGTCTTGTTGCCAAAATTGTAAAAAATTCTACTTGTGCTTATTCAACCAATTCTAGTAATTGGTCCCATTGCTCTTCACCTAGGATAGAAAAATTCACCATGTTTCTAAACCTTTAATCTACCTCAGTGTAAGTTTGAAAAATCAGTTTATTCAAAATCAAATGATGGATCTCATGTTGTATGTTTAAATCAAACTGCAGGCCATCCAGAAAGGCTTCTCCATTGATAGCTCCCTTTGCCTTTGCAAACTTAGATGCATCTGCAACTATGTTGCATAACTGTTCTTGGTAATTTTCTAATGGAATCAATTTTCCATTAGAATTTCTGAGAGTTGGAAGTCCTTTCTCTTGCAACAAATAAAACTTCTTGTTAAATCTTCTGACCTGTAGCTCCAGTTATTTACACTTATTCTCCAACTGCACCATCAGATTCTTCTTAGTCAAAACTCTTTTGACTTCCATCACTGTCTTTGTCATGTCCTAAATGTTCAACTCCTCAAGCTCATCTCTATTTTGAATTTAGCATTCTTATAATTTTTTGTGCTTCTTCTGGCCTATGCTCAATATCAACTTTGGTTTTTTCCACTGCTGCTTTAACTCTCTGGACCAGTTCCTCTTGTTCAAAAATAATTTGAATTGATGGCCACAACTCAATAACATTTGCATTGATATTGTGCCAAATGTTGTGTTTGGCTTCTGCCAACATCTGAATAATGATAGATTGATCTTCATACTTCTGAATCTGTTGAATCAATTTGAAATTATTTTGCAATTCTGCCAAGTATGCATTGTTTTCCTTAATCTTGTCTTCTTCCATCTTGCTGAGTGTTGCTATCAATTTCTCTACTTCTTTATTTGTCAATGATAATTCCCCCAAAGCTTGAGCTAGATTTTATGAGGAATCTAAAACTAATGCTTGTGTTGTTAGCTGGGTTACATTTCCTTATGTTGATGTTCTTGTTGCCTCCCATTGCTCTTTTTATTTCAGTAATGCTTCCGTGTCTTGTTCCATTTTCTAAGCATTCTGCTCCACTACTATTCTGAACAACTTTTATTTCTCCATCTCCAAAATGGTGACTTCCTTAGCATGAGGGTGTTATGTAGTTGGAAATTTGTGTTGTTTCCTGAGATCTTGAATGTCTGCATTCGTGTTCTTGATTATCTCCTCTGCTGCCTTGACATTACTAGAATCATATCCTAGCTTAATAACCAAATATTCTAATGTTTTAATCCCGATGACTTTGGCCAGAGAAGGAATTCTCTCAATTTGCAATTGTGAGTGCATATTATTTAAAGAGACCTGCAATTTAGAAGCAACCATAGTTGAGCTGTTTAGAGTTGAGTATATCATATCATCTATCTGCTTATGCAAATTGATCTGATTAATTGCATGAACATGTTTAGTATCAACTGAAAATATGGAGGCCTTATAATCTTCAACACCTCTGGGGGCTGGAATTTTGGGTTCCAAAAAGGCCATTTGAAACTGCGCCTTTTCTAATTCAAATGCAGGCAACAACCTGTGTTGAGTGGTGGTAGTTTTTTTTCATAATTCTGAGTAGGTTGAAGCTTTGAGAGCTTCATTCTTCATTTTGATCTCCCTGTACCTTGTAAAAATACTTGGCTTTGGTGGAACCTGAGAGGTAGAAGAGATAAGAGGCTCAGTTTTCTCTTTTACATATGGGAGAGAGGTGGTAGGAGTGTCTAGCAAAACCAAAGTAGTCTGCTCTTGTGCATCCATTTCTTCTGAAGGTTCTTCTCGAATAGTGATTACTTGAGGATTAGTCGTGTTATTAGTCTTTGTGGTGTTTTGTGGATCCTTTTTCCTTCTCTTGAATACAACGAAATATGTAGCCTAAGTTTCTGAGTTTGTAGGGGACATGCTTTCCCTTGGCCTCTTGACTTCTTTGTCTTTAGGAATAGGCATTTGTAAAGAATATTGACTGACCAAATACTCTTTTGATTCATGTAATGTGCTCTCTTCCCATTCCTCTTAGTTAGCATACTGCTCTATCTCTAGCCTTGGTGTATGTGGATATGGAGTGATCTTTTGTTCAACCCTCAACTTCGAAATTATCCCTAAAGGATCATAAGACCAAGTGAAGCTTGGTTTGAAATTCATCTGCTTTAAAGTTGCCTCCACTTCCTTTGTTGTTGCTCTGGTATTCACAATATAAGGCCCTACCAATGCCTTTAATTTAAATTTTTCCTTCTTCTTATTTGATACAAAAATGTAATTTAGCCATGTTCAACATCTGTCTATCGTATTCTAAGGTGAAAATTCTTACTGACACAAAGACTGGTAATCTATATGGAGGGAGCTCACATCCATAAATTCTAATCTTTGTATATTTTTGGTATAAATACCAGTCTCCAACCTTTGACTTCTCTGAAAGGTGCAAACATTTCTTGATTTCTAGTGATATTCTTGGTATAACATCACTGCATAGTAGACATAAACATGTGTGAATGAACTTATCTACAAAATTTGTATAAGTATACTCCTTTGAATTTCTTCTAACTAGAGAAGTCCAATGAATAACTGATAAAGGAGTACCCTACTCTTCCATCTTCTACAATTGAAACTTAAATCTATCTTTCTGGTAAAATAACATTAAATAAGCCAAAGTTGACTAGTGTTTGAAGACACCCTGAGCTTTAAACTTAAAATTTTGTTACACGTGATAATCCAGACAACGCTGAAGTGAATCAATTCTTAAATCATCTGCTTCTCCCGCTCTACTGACTGACCTGTTTCCCAATCAGGAGACTCATATGGTTTCCTGAGATGCTTCTTCCTCTAACATGGTTTTGATGCTTTCCTCCTCAAAGCTGAAATATGATGTCATGGTGGCCACTGGGAACAAGGACTATGGTAATGAAAATCCACCAAATGGCTACGCTACTAATCAACCTGCTAGGTTATCACCACCCTCATATGATATTTTTCCACCTCTAGTTCCTATGGAATTGACTATCAAGCCTTCGAAGGGTGTTATCCATAATTATTCTTTCATACCTCATTCGAGAGCCGCTCAAAATTACAATGTAGTTGAAGACTTGGCTTAATCTCCATCAGCTATACGAACCTTGAGGTGTTGTAGAACTACCCCACCCAAAAGAAGGCCTTGTTGTCAGCTATCAGATGTGTGGACGCATCGGATTCCAACCTAGTGGTTTTCTCCCATGAAAACTATACCCTTTGACTTCCATCTTAGTTAGATTTTATGATTCAAGTCATTTTCCAAGGTCAAAACATTCATCATTCTATTATGGACGAGGGAGCCTCAACCTACATCATGTCTTTGTCTTTCTAGAAGGTGATTGGTTCACCCCAACTGAGGCAATCAATCACCACATTAAAATCCTTTGATGGAAGGACATATAAACCTTGTGGGATTCTGAATTCCCTCCAAGTGGAACTAGGGGGAAAATTCATCTCTATTTAAGTAGAATTTATTGACGAACCTGTTGATTATAATCTTCTACTGGGACATAAATGGTTTTATGCTATGGTTTAATTCATTTCAACTTACTTTCGAATTATCTCCTTTCCTCATAAAGGCGAGATAGTGGCTATAGATCAACTCACCTTTTTCACCTCTAATTCCAATGTTACTAGAAGTGTCCATCTTTTAGGGGAAACCCTACATTCCTATCAGCATGTCAGAGTTGGATTGTTGAAGGACTCATTGCTTATGGGAACCTTTTTTCTCCCTCCTCCTCTCCTTTTTAGCTCCTCCCCTTTGGTTGCCTATATCAATATGATGTCATCCTTTACGATCATGTTTGATCCATGATTGTACTGGATGAAACTGACATCAAAATTTTTGGCAACCAAATGCCGCTTAGCCCCATTGAGCAAGATTACGAAGCCATATTTTCGTCTTGTGCGACCCATATGTTTTCTTAAATCAATTGGGTAGATCGATCACTAGATTATGTAACACCCTTTGATCCTTTCTCACATATATTCTCTATTGACATAAGCATCATGGAGATCATGGTGTCAAATGACACACCATGGGACGAACATCGTCATCATTCCTCCTTCCCATATACCATTGAAGATAATATCAGTGGTGTGTACCTACCTAATTTTGTCGAACCCTTTACGAATTCCCTCTCCATTCATGAGATCAACTCTTAAAATGACCTTTCGAATATTGAAGAAATGATTCCTCTTGATATTTCGATTAAACCAGGAATAGTCAAAATTTATACATTGAAGCATCTTGTTCTTCATTTGAAATTGAGATTTATCAAGCCCTTTTTCATGAGTTCAGAGATGTATTTGCTTGGACATATGAATAAATTCCAGGTATCGACCCAAACATAGTGGTACACAAAATTAATACATATCCTGATGCCAAACCCATTTGGCAACGCCTCCATCCAGTCCATCCCAAGAAGGTTTTTGAGATAAAAGCTCAAATCGAAAAGCTTCTTCGGGTTGGTTTCATATACCATGTTCCTTTAACTGATTTGGTATCTACGATGTCCTTGTCATGAAGAAAAATGGCACGATCTGAGTATGTTTCGATTATCGGGATGTAAATTGTGCTTGTCCAAAATACAACTACCCAGCCTCGTTTATTGACTAGATTATTGATGGTTGTGCTGGATGCGAGATGTATTCATT
The DNA here is from genome assembly GCA_031772625.1 of Pinus tabuliformis. NCBI lineage: Eukaryota > Viridiplantae > Streptophyta > Pinopsida > Pinales > Pinaceae > Pinus > Pinus tabuliformis. The sequence goes on from CM062807.1 coordinate 683,571,006, forward strand.
CATGGATGGATTCTTGGGCTATAATAAAATCAAAATTCTCTCAACGAACCAACCTAAAACTACATTCATTTGTCCCTGGGGTACTTTTTCTTAATAGAGTTCAGGCTTCTGTGATCCATATCAAGTTAGAGCAAGATTCTTCGGCGAAAATCACATGGAATACCATTTGTCGACGCATTTCGAACCAACTAGTGTGGTTCATCGTCAGGAAAAGTTGAAGAAACAGATCTAGCTCATCATGTTAAATAGTCTGAGTGGAGCCTCCAACAGCTATCTTGCCTAACGGCTAGTTTGACTCTAGGACCAAGGTCAAAATTATTATATTAGTTTAATAAATAAATTATTATTGAGGGTATTTGGTTTGAGAAATAATTACTAAAAATTATAAGTTAATTAATAATTTAAAAGGAAAATTAGTTAACTAAATGACCTTATAATAAATGAATAAGTTAAATGCCTAAATAAAATATATAAAGTAATATATAAAATAATTTTATTTAAGAGTATTATTAAAAATTGTATGTTAATTAATAAATAAAAGTTAATTAAGTTGTATAAAGAACCATATAAGATCAGAATATAATAAAGAAAATCAAAGGATGTTATGTTAGTTAGGAAATTAGTTAAAAATATAAGCTTTTTCTTATAGAAAGCTCCCTTTAGGTTTAAAGAACGCAGGGGCCACATTTCAATGTGCGATGGATTACACTTTCCACGAAATCAAGAAAATCATGTAGCCCTATTTGGATGATCTCCCAACTCACTCTAAGCATCGAGCTGATCACCCCATGCATTTACGGGCCATTTTCCTCCGTTTTAGAAATTATAACATTCGACTTAGCCTATACAAATGTGTGTTTTGTGTCAGTTCTGGTCAACTCCTTTATTTTTTTATTTCGAAACAAGGAATTCATATTGATCTTTTGAAAATCCAAGAAACTGTTGACTTGCCCACACCTTCTTCCCTCATTCAGTTACAAAGACTCCAAGGGAAAGTTAACTTCCTTAGGAGGTTTGTCCCTAACTACGCTGGACTGATCAAAGGATTTGCTTTCTTACTAAAGAAAGGGATCTGCTTCCATTGGGATGACGTTGCATAGAAAGCGTTTGATACCTTGAAATATGTACTAGCTCGGGCATCTCTCCTATATCCCCCTAACTATCAATGCGATTATTTCCTATATCTTGTTGCCGCCATCTTTACTATAGCTATGGTGTTTGTCCAAGAAGATGATATGGGGACTGAACATCTGATTTATTATCTGATTCAGAACCTCAATGATACCGAGATCTAGTATACTCATGTAGAAAAGTTATCTTTAGCGGTTGTTCAAGCTATCCAGGGATTTTGTCATTACATATTGCTTCAGAAAACTACGATCGTTTCGAATTACAACCCTATGACATACATATTGTCACATCAATTGCTGGGGGAAAAATACTCTAAGTGGATCATTATTCTCCAAGAGTTCGACCTGGAATTCATCAAATCCAAGTCGAATAAATCCTTAGTTTTTTCCAAGCTAATGTGCGATCTTCCTTCCCTTGATGTTGAATCTACATCTAAAGATTCCATCCCAAATGAGTCATTGTTTCTGATCTTGTCATCTAACCCATGGTATAGATATTTTCTCATCTATCTCTAGACCCACACTTTCTGACCTAATATCTCTCTCTCAAAGCAGTGACGTATTTGGTACTAATCCTAAAATTATGTGATTATCAGTGACACCCTTTACCATCGTGGTATCGATACGATTTTACGAAGGTGCCTCACTCTAGAAGAGGTCGAGAAAGTCCTCAATGAATGCCATTCGGGGGCATGCGATAGAAATCTATCCGGTTATGCTGCCACACAAAAGATCTTATACACTACTTACTTTTGACCCACCATTTTCCACGACTGTATCCTCGCAGTCCAGAAGTGCCATGCATTCCAGATCTATGATTGTAAAATCCTTGCTTCGCGTGCTCTATTGCATCCCGTTGTCATCATTTGTCCCTTTACAAATGGGGTATCGAATTTATGACATGTAACCCTCACTCAGGTGGGGGGCATGGCTATATCATTGTCATTTTTTACTACTTTACTAAGTGGGTATGATGACCGAATTAGCTACTGAATTGAGACTTTCACATGAAAATTCCACTCCTATTATCCTCAGGCTAATAGACAAGTTGAGGCTATCAACATAGTTCTTAAGACTACGATTCAACATATGACAGAGGTCCATAAATCAAACTGGCACTTACTTCTCTATGCTGCCTTTTGGGCATACCGAACCTCAACTACTACCAGATTCACGCCATTCCAGTTGGTCTATGGTCTGCAAGCGATCCTCCCCATCAAATTCGAAATTACGTCACTCAAACTAGCTATCAAACTTCTTGCTACTTCCGCAAAGGAGGAGCTTCTTTTACATATAACTCATTTGGATGAAACCCAGAGTGATTCCTCTTTAGCCAATGAAGCTCATAAAAGATGCCGCAAAGTGAAATATGACAAAAGTGTCAAGCCTAGAGTCTTCTAAGAAGGAGATCTGGTTCTCTTATATGAATAGGAGGTTGATAAGTTAGGTTCAGGAAAGTTCCAACCTATGTGGTTGGGCCCATACATTGTCAAGTGTATCCTTACAAAAGGGGCCTATGAGTTAGTAGACCTCGACGAAGTTTGACTGATGCAACCTAGAAATGGGATGTACCTCAAAAAATACTATGCTTGATCCCATGCGTAGTACAATGTGTACATACTATCTATAGGTGTGTTGAGTGTGTTTTTCAGAGTTTCCCATGGTTTTTGTTGATACCTTTTACTTTTGGATTGCAAATATCAAACTCTCTCGAACCATATATTGGTTATGTCGATGGTGCTAGTTGTAGTAATCAGAACCTATCCTCGGCAACATGGGCTATCTTTGCTCTAAATGGCGAGCTAGTGAGGATGCAAGGGATTTCCATTGGTCTCTCTACTAACATCATCATTGAGTATAGTGTAGTGGTTGAGCTACTGTCTGATGTTATGTCACATGGTTTCCGCCATACAGTCATCAGGTTTGACTCACAGCTCGTAGTACTACAACTCGCTAATATCTAGTCAATGAGAAATCTCGCCATCCTTCGCATGGTTTTGAGAGTGTGTCCTATGGAAAGACATTTCGATTTCATATGATTGTTATCACCAAAAAATGATCACCTAGTCATTTCTAACTAGTTGGATCAAAATACACCATTTAGATTTAATTTTAACATAGTAAAATCAATTTCATTGTGGAAAATAATTTAGTAAACTACTTTTATTAAATTATTCTCTGATTTAAATAAAAAAACCGATGAGAATAATTAGATAAATCATTATTTATTTAATTTTCTCTAAAAGTAATTATTAAATCATTATTTAAATAATTATTCCTTGTCATATTTGGCTAAATCCCTTAGGAATAATTAAATAAATCACTATTTATGTAATTTTCCTTATTTATGTTATTGGAATAAATGCTAAATCACTATTTAATAACTATTTCAATTTCACACCATTCTTAATTCTTGCAAAATAATTAATAAATCATTTTATTTGTTAATTATTTCTAAATAAATATATTTAACCATTTTAAATGTCTTTTCACTCTCCAATAAATATAATAAAGTATTCCAAGTGTTAGGTTTTGATTTGGTTAATATTATTTTATTATTCTCCATTTTTGAGATTAACTCAATATTTTTTTATAAATAAGAGGTTTTGTCATTCATTATTCACCGTGATCATAATCATCGTCACCCTTATTGTCTTTTTTCTTTTGATCTCCCATTCCCGTTATCCACATTTTGTCTCAGTTTTTCACATATTGAGAGAGCAGATCATTTTTTGAAGCATCACTGACATCAAAGGACCCATCCCACGGTGGGGAATGACAAACCCATCTGTAGATCTCCTTCACCGGGTGTTTTTTAATAAATAATTTGTTCAATTAAAGTCTTTCCATTTGGGTTATTGCATTGGATATGTTTTTACTGTTGCTTTCTATTCTGGATCGTCTATACTTTTGTTGTAGGTTTTCCATTTTTATTGTAGACCTAAATCGTAAGGGCCACTTGTCACCTAGTGACTTAAGTGAAGTGTTTTTAGTACACCTTCCAAGAAATTTCACACTAACAATGATATGAACATATTTCTAGAAATCTTAACACATTAATAGATGCCCTATCTAATTTTGTTTTAGATAGACATTTGCAACAAATATATATATATATATATATATATATATATATATATATATGATATATTGCGTTTGGTTTTACAAAATGTGTGCCCCAAGACACATATGGCTACATTGCTCGTATAAAAACTACATGCAAAACATCTTAGACAAAACAATGGTGCTCATGATAAAACGACACTGCATGAGCTATCTTGTGCAGTGATCGACTAATACAATTAGGCACCCTAATATATATATATATATATATATATGATATTGGTTATATATATAAATGTGTGCCCCGAGACACATATGGCTACATCGCCCATATAAAAACTACATGCAAAACATCTAAGTATAGAAATCAACGGTGCTCATGATAAAATGACACTGCACAAGCTATCTTGTGCAGTAATCGACCAATATGACTAGGCACTCTGATAGTGTGTCGCTAAAGTCGCAATGGAAGTTGATCGACCATGGTCTCATTAATCCCATGTGAAAATCCCTCCATGTGGCACTCCATCTCTAATAGATCTCAGCTACCTCAATATCCCATAACGCATCCCGTCCTACTGCAACAGGTTGTACTAGTCCCACTGCATCCTCGTATGATTATGTCTCTGCGTGATGGAGATATGCAGCACCTACTAGTCGAACATGTCCGATATCTGCATGAAAACGTCAAATAGTTTAGTCTCGGGAACATATAAAAAAAAATCATAAAAATTTCAAAAACTTAATGGTCAAAGTATCTTACCTAAAGCATCTCGTTGTTCACCCTCAAGCAACTCGAGCTCATGATCATTATGGAAATCTATCCCTGTGTAAGGATAATCATCAATATTGATGAACTGTCTACGCAACCATCCAAAGAAGGTTGGTGAAAAGCTAATCGTTGATGGACCTGCATGTTGGCCCATGTGATCTATCCACCTCATCATCCATAGTATCCTTGGATCAATGGGCTTGAGTACAATCTGCTGAGGCTATAGTAATGGTACTCACTTTAGAGCAAAAGATATTAAGATCGCACCATAGCCGAAGTTCTTCAAATTCCCCTCCTTTTTTTTGGTAATTTGTTCCTTCAAATTTACCAAGACACACTCACTCTAGTTGAATACAATAGGCTTTAAACACTCTATCCAATATTGCATGTATGATTTTCTCACTGCATGTAGTGTTTAGATACCTGCCAATCTTGCAATAATGAACAAAATCATTCTCAATAGAAATTGGGTCACATCCTTGATGATGACATTTCCATCCCTAGTAGGAAGGGCTCGATGTCTGCAATAGGTAGCGATATAGTCTTTCATCATTTCACTGCCACTTCTTCCACCTAGAAGAGAGATGGGGCACCTTTCTTTGACAAAATTGTTAGAAAGTAAATATCCTTTACCTATATCTCGAGCAAATTCTCCCCAAACCTGAATGCTTTTGCCTAAATATCCCATGAATGGGAAAGGTATTTCAACAACTCTATCTATTTCCTCATACTAGGAAGCCAAAATAATTTCAATAACCCACAGTTTTTGAGTGTCTAGATGGTAACGGGGTCATTTATTGCATTCAAATATTATTCCTCATGTTCTCTTTCTCCCCAAGTGAATGCCATTTTGTGTTAATGGGTACCTGAAACATCAACAAGGAATACATTAAGATATTTCCCATGCAAAAAATATGACAAAATTTGAAGCAAAACAGAAAGAGAACTTAGAGAAATGCGCATAATTCGCCCCAACAATGTTTACCAAAGTGTTTCACCTATGTCTGCAATGTTTCTCTGCCTAGGTACAACACATTTTTCGACACAGGGGTTCGTTGGTCCCAGGGCATTTTTTATGAACCCTAGGGGCCTCATAATCTTAAAAAATCTGCATGAAAACAAAAAAGTGAACCACGGAAAGATAGAGAAAGGTTTTAATTCCTACCTGGAAGCGATGACACTCGAAATGGTTCCCAAGATTGGATGTAATAAACTACAGAATATTGAGGAAAAAAGGACTCCAAATACTCATTGTTGAACATAAAATGTGAAATAGTGAAAATGAAAAGTCATTTCGAATACTTATGGTCATTTTATCATTATTTTATTCATTTTTAGTATTTCGACCTAGATATGTTTCATTTTTATTATGAAACAAGTTTTTTTAATCCTTCTTGTGGTGTTTTGAGCAGGTCGACAACTATTAGTGGGTTTTTTATTATGTTTTGAACAGGGTATTTTGACCAAAGAGTATACTTTTATCTATTTTTCGAACTCTATAAACCTACGAAAAAGGAACCCCTTTGGAGTCCTCTTTCAACTCTTTTCAAACTCCCAAAATATGAAAAGATTTCTGAGCACTTGTCTTTTCTAACTCGTAAAAGTAAATGAAAAGACGTCTACCTAGTATAAGTTTAACCCTTTTTCAAACTGAGATAGACTAGCTATGAAAAATGAATACCTTATTTGAACATGGCTAAGAGGTTCTCTTTGGTATTGTTTTCTACCTTTTTGGACCTAAGGGACTACTTACGAAAAGGGACATCTGGAGTTTTCTTTTTCACCTCTTTTTCAAACTCTCTAAACATGAAAAAGATGTCGATATTTACCTTCGTTGGACTTGTAAAAACATCAAACAATGATGGACTCGTCTATCATGACAGGGCTAAACCACTCCTTCTCAAGGTTCATTAAATATAGTGAGAGGGATTCATCCGAAGGATGAAATTATAGATCAAGCATATGTTATCATCCTCAAGCTTGTTAAAAAATAAAGAGGTACTGACTAGTATGGTTGGGGAAATTGGGAAAATAAGGGTTTTCATTTTGCTAATGGTAGCGAGTCGCTCTTGAACACGACACTCTTCCACTTCATCTTTTTGCTTATCGGATTGCGTAATCTTCTTTTCTTTTGGTTATCATACCGTTTTCAGAGCCTCCGTTTCGGTTTTGGGTCAATGCTTCCAACTCCATTCAATGTCGTCGGTGTGTTCAAGAGAAGTCATTCAGTTGATCTATGCTACAATACTCTTAAGCCTTCATTCCATGTCTAGATTTCCTAATCCAGTTCCATGTCAGCATCATTCTGATAATTTTGTCTCAATCATGATACTCTTTTTGTGTCGTTTATGGGGGATACATCAAGGCCCTCCTGCGATGGGTCACTTCTTGTCAACGTCAACACATCATCTAGGAAGTTTACTTCAAAACACACCTTTAGTACCTTTGTGCTTGCATACATTAATGACAAGTTTCCTTTCTCTTGGTGACATGTTGACATCAATGACCTTCTACCGAAAGATTCTATGTTGTGTTTGACATCAACTCATTTATTCACACCATATGGATTGTACTTGAGTGCCTTGAGGACCATTAACATCATTTGTGGTTTCTCTTGCTTATTTTAATGGCTTACATCATTTGTTGGTAATTAGATGGTGTATACCATGTTCAAGTCCAGCTCATTGATTCACATGGTTAGACTCATACATTGATTGGTTGTGTGAACGATATAGAAGACCACGGATCTAGTTTCATCCATCTGGGTTGCGAGTTTAGGAGTTATTCAAATATCACAATGTATGATGGCCATGTTCATATAGATGATCATGCAGTCATGGGTCCACCAGTTGCATATGTGGATGCATCTTTTGATCATTATACATGTTATGTTAGCTTTTGAGCTGAGTATGGGTATGCCTCCCTCAGCAAACAAAGATGTCATGTTGTAAATGTATTGTAACATATGAAGCTCTCTATTTGTCCTTACTCCTAACTTGTCACAAGATAAAGCACTTCAGTAATTAGTCATCATCTCTGACTTTACACTTTAGGGGGAATTCTGTTATAAGGCATTTTGTCACATCTGATAAATAAGCCTCCTAATGGGATCAATCAACATCATATTCCCCCTTTTCACCATATTTCACAAATCCCTAAGCATGTTCCTTTCATCCCCAAGAGTTTCAGCCCTAAACTACATCATTTGAGCTAGTTTTATGACCAACGCTCCTTGTATGCCTACTGGGGTGCGATCACCTACAGGTTGCTCCACTGTGGCCTGCGTTGGTCACCAACAGGTTGCCCCCCTTTTCCCTACGTTTGTTCTAGAAATTCAAGAGAATGATCGGGATTCTGGAAGCTTCCCCTTCTAGGAGTTTTCAGAAGTTTTTTCAATTACTTACCTTGGATAAAACATTCAGATCCTATCCTCCCCTACTTTTGCATTTTCACCACTTATCTTTTGATCCTATTTCTCCATCAAAGCTGGATCTCAAACCCTATATTGGTAATTGGATAAGAACTCCCAACTTACCCTACTTCTCTGTATATTCCCAGCCTTCTATGTGGTTGGGGGTTGGATTTTGAAGATTAATTCTACCCTTATGTTGTTGTATTGATTGGTCATCATCTCATGAATTTAGGGTGATTGGAAGTTCATATTATGACAAGGAGAGGACAAGTCAACAACTTGGAGGATCTCTTCTACAAGATCAACTACTACTTATGGTTGTAATATCCTTCCATTTATATTGATGCAAAGAATTCATTTTTTTTCCTATATGTGATGTTGTTATTTCATATATTTCAATATCATGTTGATCTATTGAATGAAGTATTTAGATTATACCGCATAGATCTCATAGTTTCTTGGCTTGTGCTATCTAACTTTGTAGGTTCTAATTTTGAAATTCAGAGCTAGAATTGGAGCTTCCAAGCTAAAGAAGAAGAAAATTGTGTGAAGGATTCCAGGTAGGCCTCAGTCCATCATATATTTACATTAAGGAAAATAATAGTGTTCCTTGTCTCTCTATTGTTCTAGGTTAGCCACCGACCTAGGAGAGATACTTTTGTCTGCAATCGTAAATCCCGTATAACAACACAAAAGCACAAAATCATCAACAAAAGGTATGAAATTATCATTCATCACCCTCCTAAATGTGGCTGGAGAATTGCACAATACAAATGGCATCACCGACCACTCAAAAAAACCATGTTTTGTCTTGGATACAGTCTTCCACACATCTTGTTCTACAATTTTAACTTGATGGTAGCCACTGCGTGAATCCAATTTGGTGAAATAAACAACATTTTTCAATTGGTCTAATAAATCATTAATGTGAGGGAGAGGGTAGAGGTTCTTTGTCATAATTCTTTTGAGTGCCCGATAGTCCACACACATCATCCATGTGCCATCTTTCTTTGGCATCAACACTATGGGCGCACTGCATGGAGAAGAGTTATGTCTAATGACCCCTTGGTTCAACAATTCCGACACCTATTTCTTAATATCCTCCATTTCAATAGACCACAACCTACACATACCCACATTAGGTAAAGGAGCATCCTATTGGAGATGAATTTCATGCTGGATCTCTCTTTTTGGAGGAAACATGTTGGCTTGAAATTTAATAGGGAGGAGACCCCAGGGTGCCAACAAAAGGGGTTCATTGTAGTCTAGCACCATGTCAACATTTTCACCTCACTTCATGAGGAAGGAAGGTTTCTCACCCGAGGCATGCTGAGACTACGAAGGTAAGGGAAAATGGATACATATCGAGGAAATGCAACAGATAACACAATTCAAGCAATTGAACCACAAATCCCCATTAACATACATGCATCATGTGTAAAATATAGATTCATAACATGCATAAAACAAGTCGTGATCATTCAGACATGGGCTAAAATAAAATTTTAAATGGGGCGATTCATTCCATTTCATCACATAGAAAAGAAAATATGTGCAACTCCCTTTTGATTAATCACCAAGGCACCATTACACTATTGTATAATAATAGCCACCGTAAGCACATTGGTCTCCCTAAATTACATTACAAGGTAAATCTCTCAAAAGGAGGGAATACTTAACAAAACATGGGTCTCATTAAGTCTAGCGGCAACATCTCAGTGTGGACCTTTTTTATCTGTCTTCTAGTATCTTCCTTTGGCCCTATTATAGATTTCCTTCCACCATCTCTCTCACTTGATCTTCCTACTTCAATCCTCAGATATCATGTCAGTTCTTCTTGTAAACTAATATTTAATTTCTTGTTCCATGCACCTATCATTCCTTTACAGCCTCTACAAACTCGACCTTTATTGCGCGTTCCTCCCACCATATTTGACATCTAGTTATTCCTGAACTATTTTGCGAAATGGTTATCAGTCAAATCCAGTCAAAACTTGTCCAAATTTAGCTTCCAAAAACAAAGGATGCAACAAACCCCAACCACAAGCTATTGACTCGTCCTCGAGTCAATCCTGCATTGGCACTTCTATTGTTGGTTGTTGTTGTCATGCCTCTTCTTGTGTTACTTGTTGTTGTTGTGACCCTTCCTGTACTGGTTTTTCTTGTGCCGCAAGTGCATCTTCAAATGAAGGACCCAACTCAAGCACTAACTGTAAGATGTCAAATTTGAACTGAGAGTAGTTGTAGACTGCAATCCTTTGTGAATCCATCAACCCTACATCCTGAGTGATAAATTGAGTGGTAAGATTAGTATTGGGGTGTTTCGGATGTTCCCTGAGACAATTTTTCATTGGTTCTCCAAGACAGTGGTGATCTACCTGAGTTTCCTAAAGTGTTGCATGGCCGATGGATTGAGATCGTGCAACACAAATTTGGTGGTGCATGAGACTTCCTCAATTTGGTTTATCTAATTTTCCAACAAATTGACTTGTGTAAATAAATCTTGCTATTGTTCTAGGTCGGTTGTGACCAAATCTTGATTGAACAATTGTCGGGATTGATGGTGCAACTCGTATATAGGCTAGTTCCTTTTAGCAAGAACCCCTAACTAGTCATGAACTTGCCAAAATATTTCCTATGTTGAAAATAGCAACAAGAAATGATAAAAATAGAATCCAGAAATTCCAATTTTAATTTGTCCTTGAATTAAAATTGTGAATTAAATCAAATTTAGTCTCACCATCTACTTGCAAATAATTAATTAATTCATTATGGATTAATTAGGTGGAGAAATTCAAGTTAGAAGTCTTTATGTAGTCATGCAACAATTATCCCTTAATTAAGGAGATAAGATTGAGTTATATTTGAGTTGTAATTAGTTAGCTCATTTTACTGAGTTAAGTCCAGTTAAATTAGTTCCAAACTGTTTGAGGAACTAATTGTGAGTTATCAGTCAGTTGATGCATCCATGCACTCAACCAGTGTACTCCAGATAACTGAAGATGACCTCATCAAAAACTCATGCATGTCTATTCTGAGAAAGACCCAGTTGAACTAAATGTCAAGGACAATGTGCTATCAGTTGCATGTGTTTTCTTATAAAGGAAATTCATGCATGCAATCAAGGTAAGGTTCCTTGAGGATTGCGTAGTTTATACAGGGTGTGAAATCAGTGTGTGAGATCAATTTTCCACTTGGTTGGAGAAGATCATCCCAGAGGAACAGCGCAAGGAAATAGAAGCTTGGAGGGCAGAGAGGAAGGCTTGTGAGAAGCCTGGATTGCCTGTGAGCATTTGTGAGGATTGTACTGAGATCTGTCTAGCTGTGAGAGCTAAGCCTTTGTATAATCTCTATGTATTTCCACCTTGAATGATAATACAGATAGTAGGGTTTTTAGTTGAGGCTTTCCCCAATGTATTTTCATGTATATTGTGTGATTGATTCTTCTTCTTCTGGTTATATTGTTCAGCTCTGATTCAGCTCGATCTTTAAGCTTCCGCAAAGCAAACTGATAATAGAAGTAGGTTATAGTATTTTTTCTTTGGTTATATTGCATTATCGGGTTAATCTCCAGTCATATTTTCTACAGAGATCTTAGAGGTAGATTTGTAGATAATTTGCAGAATTTATACATGGTATCGAAGCCAATTTTACCGGAGCTGTGAACAGCATACTGAGAAGAGAATTCGAAGTTTGAAGTTTAGGGTTGCAGGTGCAAATCGAATTCATATCATACTTCAATTGAGATGGGACATTATGTGAGTAATTGCCCATCGAAGAAGTCTAAGAAGGGAACCTCAAAAGGATCGGAAGGTGAGGCATTAGTCTCTCAGTTAGAAATGGAATTTACCCTCATTGCATGCATGGTGTCATTGATGATGGGTTGTGTCTGGTATCTTGACAGTGGAGCCTCATTCCACTAATAAAAGTTTATTCGGTACCTTGGAGGAGAAAGACCTCAAGATGCGCATAGAGATGGGTGACGATGGAAGGTATATTGTTTCAGGAGTGGGCAGAGTTGCTTTTCAAAGGGAGCATGGAGCTCCTATCACCTTGACAGATGTGAAGTATGTGCCTGGACTGAAGAAGAACTTGGTATCAGTCACAATGTTGGAGGACAAAGGCTACGATATTGTTTTTAGTAAGGGAAAGGTTTTCCTTAGACACATCACAACGAGACAGGTGAAACAAATCGGTTCACGAGTTACGAACCTGTATGCTCTTGAGGTTCAAGATGCATGCAAAGCCTTCAGGAGCAAGGCAAATGTTAGAGACTTGGTGGTTGAGAGGGAGAGTAAATTACCTCTCAACATGTAGCCCCAGAAGAAGTATTAGACAATTTTGGAGGAGCCACAATTGAAGCAAAGAGGAGACCGAGTGAAGAGATCCACTCATGTAGATACCTCCATTAGGGGGGAATTTTGATCCAAGTGGACAGAGGTATCACATGCAACCATACCTCCAGGTGTGAGGTGGGGCGATGTGAAGTGATAGTCCCAAGAAGGCTGAAATTGGGCAGGGTCCATTGAGAGGTTTTATCTTATGGATTGTACCTTGCTACGAGATTCCAAAGTACATAGTAGTGGGAGGAATTAGTGGGATTGATGCAATCAGATATCAAAGTGACAGAGGCTATAGTAGTCAGATATTGAAGAGCATAGAAAAGGATTGACAACAGTGAAGAAAGGCAGAGTCAGCAGAAGCGCAAAGTTTTCAGCTGACAGAGGCAATAGCAGTCAGAGACTTTGATGACTGATGCATCATACTGATTCAGGTTGGATGTTTTATTTGTTTCTGGAGTTGTTGTAGCAACAACACTAGAGAGAAGTGTTGCATGCATAACGTTCCAAAGGTTCATGAGCGGGATCGAGTTGAATTCCTTTCTTGTTGAGAGGGAGTGTTCAAAATAGCAACAAGAAATGATAAAAATAAAATCGAGAAGTTCCAATTTTAATTTGTCCTTGAATTAAAATTGTGAATTAAAATTGAATTTAGTCTCACCAGCTACTTGTAAATAATTAAATAATTCATTATCAATTAATTAGTTGAAGAAATTCAAGTTAGAAGTATTTCTACAATCATGCAACAGTTATCCCTTAATTAAGGAGATAAGATTGAGTTATATTTGAGTTGTAATTATTTAGCTCAGTTTACTGAGTTAAGTCCAGTTAAATTAGTTCCAAACTATTTGAGGAACTAATTGTGAGTTATCAGTCAATTGATGCATGCATGCACTCAACTAGTGTACTCCAGATAATTGAAGATTCCCTCATTAGAAACTCGTGCATGTCTATTCTAAGAAAGACCCAGTTGAACCAAATGTCAAGGATAGTGTACTATCAGTTGCATGTGTTTTCCTATCAAGGAAACTCATGCATGCAATCAAGGTAAGGTTCCTTGAGGATTGCGCAGTTCATACAAGGTGTGAGATCAGTGTGTGAGATCAGTTTTCCACTTGGTTGGAGAAGATCATCCCAGAGGAACAACGCAATGAAATAGGAGCTTGGAGAGCAGAGAGGAAGGCTTGTGAGAAGTGTGGATTGCCTGTGACAATATGTGAGGATTGTACTGAGAGATGGCTAGCTATGAGAGCTAAGGCTTTGTATAATCTCTATGTATTTCCACCTTGTATGATAATACAGATAGTGGGGTTTTTAGCTGAGGCTTTCCCCAAAGTATTTTCATGTGTATTGTGCAATCGATTCTTCTTCTTCTAGTTATATTGTTTAGCTCTAATTTAGCTCGATCTTTAAGCTTCCGCAAATCAAATTGATAGTAGAAGTAGGTTATAGTATTTTGCTTTGGTTATATTTCATTATTAGGTTAATCTATAGTCAGATTTTCTACAGAGATCTCAGAGGTAGATTTGTAGAGAATTTGCAGAATTTCTACATCCTACACATCCGCAATGACTTTCCCAAGGGATTCTTTAAGTGAATATGCATCTATGGTTTTCTGCTCAATTTCGATGGCATACTGAGTGGTGGGTTCTGGAAGCATAGACTGGGAATCTACAATGGTGTGCTTCAATTCCAAATTTGTAGAAATAATTTCGGTGCACGAGGCCCCAATGTGATCGTAACATTTAGAGAGAGTGAAGGTAGAAAAATCCTTAGGTGCATTCGACACTAGTTTGGAAATGGTTGGCCATAGAAACTGGAACTTGGCACTGATATCCTCGATTCATTGCTGCAATTCTTCCTTGTCATGTAGAAGTTGATATTTTTCGACTGTGAGGGAGAGAATCTGTTGTTGTTGTTTCTCATGATCAACAACTAAGGTATTATGCAGGGCTTCTTCCTATCAAGCATAAACTTGCGTGAAGCTGAAAATTTGGGAGGACGAGCAACTTTGGATATCCTCGGAGAACATGGCACCAGGCAAGGGAAACCACATTTCTAAAGGTTGTCCACTAGCAATGGAATTCTTAGAGTAGCCTTGTGGGGAATTATCACACTCTTGTCTCTGTGTTTTGTGAGATTTGGTGTGGGCTTCCTCACTAGTTTTTTATGGAACTAAGGGGATGAGGTTGGAAGCCTGTTCTACGATGCCTAAAGCCTCTCAGTCCTGGTCAGGTTTTTGGCCACTTTCGATGAGTTTAGTTGTTGTGATTTATGAGACTGACATTGGAGGCAAGGTAAGTTGTATGCGTACTAAAGAAGGATCAGCATGAGCAGTATGCACAACTAATGCAATGGGGGTTTTCTCAGTAATGTCCTAGATAACAAAATCGACCTCCTTTCTAATCTTGGCAGCAAGGAGGTTGTTGGTCTGAGGAAGGTAAAATATGGTGGTAGAGGGGTATGTAGTATGTGGGGAAGGGATGTGAGATGATGAAGAAGTATCAGATGTAGAATGTGGAGGTTCCTTAATTATCTAACTTCCAATAATAAATCCATTAGGTTCCTCATCTGCAAGGTCTACGATCTAAGATGGGTGGTGAGACAGATTGTTTCAAATTGATGGGGGGAAAATGGTAGCAATGGGAAGGGGTTTAGGAACAGTCAGTGGAGTGGTGTAGGTGGGGTTCATAGTACCCATAGAGATGGTTAAAGGTCTGAAAATTTGATGATTGATGGGAAAAATAACCAGAACATCAAAGAAAATGGTCAGAAAGTTTAACAAGGGGTTGAGAGCTTCCTAAGCATTGTGAGTGGAAAAAATAGTCTCCTTGAATTGCTTGAGAATAGGATTGAGCATCTCTTTAGCTATACATTTCCTTGATGTGGACAAAATATCCCCCAGCAATGATTGTGGCACCATCCCCTCAAATGAATAAAGAGTCTTAGCATCTCGTACTTCACAGTCGATACCCATCCAAGAGAGAACTTCATTGCAGAATGATTCTTCGAAGAGGTAGAAGGGAAATGGCCTCATGTGGAAAGTAGCTGCATGGAAAACTTTGGTCCGGGTGTAAGTGGTGTTGTGATGGAAGCCAAACCAGATAGTGTGGGAGTATCCATTAAGAAGTGGTTGTGGAATCTGTAGAATGTGTTTCGTGACACTTACCATTTTAGTATTCTAGCTGACAAAGGATTCTGCATTAGCCTCTTTGTTGTTGGGCTCACCAGATAGTCGCCATGGAAGGTATGAAATTGTGAAAAGTTGATCATCAGTCATCAAAGTTGGTTTCCATCATTCCAAGGTGCAGTAATTCATCATGGTGAGAGCTATTACAAGATATTTGTGTATGAAATAGGTAGATCTCTTGTGGATCTATTCACAAGCCTTGAATGACTCGTTCAATAGGTAGCTTTTTTTGTAACCAGCTCACAAAATATAAGAAAAGATAGATCAACGCCTTCAAAATTAGCCTCTTCGAGGGGGAAACCTCCTTTACATTACACAAATGAACAATTCTTGGATGGTACAAATGACTAAACCTCCTTTCTATATATAGGAGTCTAATGGGTCACAATATAATCAAAGCCAACATAACAATAATAATATAAGGGTACAAAAATAACAATAGTGGGCTTCTATGGCGCACACTAATAAAAATATGGGGACAATAGGGACACAATAATAATAATAAGGGCTACAATGAAAATAATAATGGGGGAATCACTAGTATTATAGGGACATAACATGCCCCTCTCCTTCAAAAAAGTGTTGTCCTCAACACTTGAGTACTGAATGTTTCTGTATAAAATTCTCATCCTCCCATGTGGAATCTTCAGCAGGTAAGTTCTTCCACTTGATGAGATACTTCGAAATTGATCGATTTCATAGCTCTGAAGTTCTTGTTTTTGTGACTGCTTCAGGTTCCACTATCATTTCTCCTTCCTAATAAAGTTCTAGCAATATTGTTTGAACTGGGAGCTTGTCACCTATAACCTTCTTTAAACATGAAACATGGAAAACTGGGTGCACTCGGGAAGCTGCAGGAAGCTCCAATTTATATGCCATAGTACCAATCTTTTGAAACACCTTGTATGGACCATAATACTTTGGTGATAATTTATTATCCTTCTTAGCTTTCTTGAGGGATTTGTTTATATGGTTGTATCCGTAGGAATACCTAGTCACCTACATCAAAACTTCTTTTGCTACGATGTTGATCTACCTGTTGTTTCATTCTATTCTATGCCAAAGTGAGGTTATCCTTTAAGAGTTGGAGAACTTGTTGTAGATGCTCGATGTGATCTTCCACTGCTTGAACCTTAGAATTTTCTCTTAAATATGATGTGATGGATGGTGGGTGATATCCATAAAGTGCCATAAATGGGGTCATTTTTGTTGCGGTATGGAAGGAAGCATTATACCACAATTCAACCAGAGGCAACCATTTGACCCATTGTGTTTGTTTATCAAAGACAAAGCAACGAAGAAATCCTTCCAAACATTTGTTTGCTATCTCAGTTTTCCCAGTAGATTGAGGATGATAAGATGAGCTATGAGCTAACTGAGCACTGAGACAAGAAAATAATTATCCAAAAAATTCCAGTGAAAATGGGATCTCTATCGCTTACAATAATCTTTGGGTTTCCATGTAGCTTTTGAATTGTTTCCATAAATGCAGTAGAAATTGTATTGGCTTTAAACGAATGAGATAATACAAAAGTGTGCATACTTGGTAAGTCTATCAATTACCACCATGATGACACTCTTTCCTTCGGACTTGGGTAAACCTGTGATAAAATCCATTGAAACCTCCTCCCAAAGTTGGCTTGGAATGGATAAAGGTTGTAATAGACATGGGGTCTTAATTGTTTCAACTTTATTTTGTTGGAAAACAAAACATTCCACCACAAGCTTTTGAATATCCGATTTAAGGCCATCCCAAAAAAAATCCTTCTTAACCCTGTGGTAAGTTTTTAAAAACCCTGAGTGCCCTCCTAAGGGAGAAGTGTGCAATTCCATAATAATATTTTGTTTGAGTTGGGAATTCTTACATAGGTATAAGCGATCTTTGTACCATAACGAATCATTTTTCTAGCTAAATGTATTAGGTGTACTAGTATCTTGTTGTATCTTTTGAATGAGTGCCCACACTTCTTCGTCATTCTTCCATTCATCCCTGGCTTCATTTATCTAATCTAGTTGGATAATAGAAATGGTGCAAAGAAATGCTTCCACATCCTCATCCTTTTTTGAGATTGCATCTGCCACAACATTTTTCTTCCATTTTTTGTAGATGAGTTCAAAGTCATAACCCAACATCTTTGTGACCTATTTTTGTTGCTCTTCTGAAGATAATCTTTGTTCTAAAAAGTATTTAAGACTATCATGATCTGTTTTTACCTTGAAGTGTCTTCCCATTAGGTATGAACGCCATTTCTTAAGTGCATATGGTATTTCCAACATTTCCTTCTCATAAATAGTTTTGTGTAAATACTTTCCTTTGATTGGACAACTTTCGAAAGCAATGGGTCTTTCTTCTTGCATTAAAACAACACCAATTCCATTTCCTGAGGCATCACATTCCACAATAAAGGTTTTTGTGAAGTCCGGTGTAGCTAAGACTGGTGCTTGGAACATTGCCTCTTTAAGATGTTCAAAGGACTTTGTTGCTTCTAGAGTTCATGAAAATGCATCTTTCTTCAATAATGTTGTTAGAGGTGTTGCTATTCTCCCATAATTCTTAACAAACTTGTGATAATACCATGTCAACTCAAGAGATCCTCGTAGATGCTTTATGGATGTGGGGATTTTCCATTCCTTAATGGCTTTAATTTTGCTAGTGTCTACCTTAACACCCTCATGAGATACAATATGACCCAGATATTCCACCTATTGTACTCCAGAGAAACATTTGGAGTCTTTTGCATATATTTATTTCTCCTCCAATAGTTTGAGCACCTTGTCAACATGTCGAACATGATCCTTCCAAGACTTGTTGTAGATTAGTATATCATCAAAAAATACTAACAAAACTTTTCTAAGGAAGGGTTTGAAAATTGAATTCATCAAACCTTGAAATGTATAAGGTGCATTGTTAATGCCAAAAGGCATGACCAAAAATTCATAATGACCCTCATGAGTTCTAAATGATGTTTTCAGAATGTCTCCAGTCTTCATTTTGATTTGATGATATCTTAAACGAAGATCCAACTTGGTGAAGTAAATTGATCCATGTAATTCATCCAACAATTCATCAATGACAAGAATGTGAAATTTATCTTTAATAGTGAATCTTGTTGAGCTCCCTATAATCTGGAAACATGCGCCATGATCCATCCTTCTTGTGCACCAATACTACTGGAGCAGAGAAAGAACTTTGACTAGGTTGAATTATACCGGCCTCTAGCATTTCTGCAACCATACATTCAATTTCACTATTTTGGGCATATGGATATCTATAAGGCCTAATGTTTGGAGGAACACTTCCTAGAATCAAATGAATAGCATGATCATGATCACAAATAGGTGGGAGGCCTTTGGGAGTCTCAAATACCTTGGAATGATTGTCCAAGGTTGTTTGGAGATCTGGAGAAATAGATGATTTCAATGTGGGAACCTCTAGCGAACATAATTTTGTAATTACACCTCTTTGTTCTTTCTTTAGAAGCTTTTTCATTCTGTTAGAGCTTATTATCTTTCTTGGATTCCCTATAATACCCCTTAATTCAAATTCCTTTCCTTCCGAACAAAATTTAAGGAAAATTTCTTGAAAATTAAAATCTATTGTACCCAAGGATTGTAGCCATTGGACTCCTAGTACAACATCAGCACCACCCATTGGAATGGAAGCATTGGGATATTCAATACATATTCTCCAACAGATAGCTTGATATTATGGCACTTTCCAGAGAAATTTATGGTTCCTCCACTTGCAACCATCACATGACACTGTATTGCTGGATAAAGGAAGCAATTCAATTCCTTGGATATCTTACAGTGAATAAAATTATGGGTACTGCCTGAATCAATCAACACTATTACCTTTTTCTTCTTGATATGTCCTTCTATCTTGATAGTTTGACAAGTGGTAATTCCATCCAATGCATTACAATATATGTTCAGATTCATTTCTTCTTTCTATAGGGTTTTTTCCTGGTATATATCCTCTTCTTTTGACGTTTCTTGTTCCTTTTCTTCCTCCTCTTCACAATCTATGTAAAATAATTTATTCTCAGCGTACTTATGACCTTTAGTGTATTTTCTATTACAACTGTAACAAAACCCTATTTCTCTTTTTTATTCCAATTATTGTGGTGTCAACCTTGTAGGTTGTGGAAGGCTAGGGGAAAAAACACTTCCATATTTATAGTTGTGAGTGGGAGGCTTCCTTGTTTCCATAATTTTTCTTTCCATTTTTCTTGCCAACCTGAATGACTTCTCTATGAATCAAGTTCCCAAAGGCAAACCTCATGTTGGATGTTATCCTTTAAAGTCCCTATGAACACATCAATCCTATGATCCTAAGGAATATCTTTTACCCTTATAATCAATTTTTGGAAGTTCTCAATGTGCTCCATCATTGAACCCTTTTGTTTGAGATTTATCAATTGGCTAAAAAAGGTGTTGCTTTTTGTATCCTCATAATGTGCTATCATTTCTTTCGTAGAAATTGCCCAAGTGACAATTTGTTTACGAGAGAAAAGCCATCAATACCATACAAATTGATTTGGTTCCAAATATAAAGTTGCAATGCATACCTTTTGTGTGTTTTTCACATTATGGAGATTGAAATATTGCTCCATTTATAGTATCCATGTTAGTGGATCCTTGCCATCAAACTTCCTCATATCTTTGGAACATGGTGGGTCTTCAATCCAATGTTAGGGTCTATGAAATCATGATTAACATTTCTTTTGTTCTCATCATGAGTTTACTTTACTACCCTTTCCCCATTAGTAAACATTTCTTGTAGCAAATTTGTCAAATCTGTCTTCAAATCTTCCATTTTTCCTTCCATCTTAGCTTCCACGTCATTCATATTAGCTTCCATGCCTTTCTTTAAACCATCCATCTTAGCTTCTCTTACTTTTTGTGACAGTGAATTTTGTTGCACTTGGTCTCGTAATTTTGATATATCATGTTGAATTTCTTCCTCTTCTTCATGAGTCATGCTAGAGCTTTTAGGTTGCTTACTAGGTGTTTCAAAAATATTTCTTCGTGGCATCAATTAATGATAATTATGCTTCACTATGCCCTTTGAATTCCTTCAAACTAATTTTTCAAACCAAACTTACGGAAAAATTTAAAAAAACTACACACCTTTTTTCACTTTGTAGGAGCTCGATATTGAATCTGATGTATCTCTGAAATTTAGTATCTCCAAGATCTAAAATTGCAAAGTGTGGTAGCCCTCCGAGTCCTCTTTCCAACAGCACCAATCTGATCGAAATTGGATTCTCCAAGAAAGAGTTATGCCCAATCTCCCAAGATGACTTGATTATACATTTTTTTAAGAGAGCGAACTTGTACGAAGTGTCGCGTGTCACTGTTTCAACCTTCGGACCTGAAAATGATGCACAAAAAACTACAATCTGTGCACTTTCTGTAACTTCTTAATAAATTTCAATCTGATACTGAGAGAGAAATTTATGACAATTTTCCTAAGATCACCTGTTTGAGATGTCATTCGAGAGCCTGCAAAAACCCTAACTTCCTTAGATCATATCTTTGAAAATATAGCGAGACAAGATCTGAAATTCGGACCCGAGGATCTTCAAGATTTTGGCTCAAATTGATTTTTTTTAGCTTCTAAAAAGTCGCAGAAAAAAAAATTTATCGCGAAAATGCCACGATGACCTGTTTAGAGTAGCGAAACCTTAGAATCCAAAGCTCTAATACCAAATGTTATGCAACCAGCTCACAAAATAGAAGAAAAGATAGATCAACGCCTTCAAAATCAGCCTCTTCGATGGGAAACCTCCTTTACATTACACAAATAAACAATTCTTGGATGATACAAATGACTAAACCTCCTTTCTATATATAGGAGTCTAATGGGCCACAATATAATCAAAGCCGACATAATAATAATAATATAAGGGCACAAAAATAACAATAGTGGGCTTCTATGGGGCACACTAATAACAATACGGGGACAATAGGGACACAATAATAACAATAAGGGCTACAATGACAATAATAATGGGGGAATCACTAGTATTATAGGGACCTAACATAGCTGCACCAATTCAAATGCTCTCCTTGATCACAAGCCTCAACAAAAAATATGGTATACAAAGTACACTCGCCCTTGGTGTAATGGTACAGGATTTTCCTAGCTATAACATGACATAAATTTTTTATTGATTTTGTATTAGTCCTGTCGATGATAGCCCATCTACCTCCTTATTGAGTGTCATATTTAGTATAGAAATTTCCATCACCTTTCTTCTTCCCCCTCTTGGAGGTGTTCTGGAAAGCAGACAAAACATCTTCACCAACAACAGACAACCCCATAAGCCTCTAAATTCCATTAACGTGTATCAGGTATGCCCAATCCAACCATTGGGATCCTCCATGCATCTAGATGATCAGAAACTTGGTACACTTCATTTCCGCTCTAGTGGTACCAAACATAAGTAGACTCCACATGTTCATTAATGAAGACCATTGCAAAGCTCAAACTTCTACTTTGATGCGAGAAGAAATTTTTCCATCCTATTTTTTTGAAGCCTTTGTGAAGACTTCCCGCTTAAAAGTAGGAAAATGAAAGGAGTCCAACAAATCATTGTCCATAAAAGAAGCATTTTCATACTTCCCTAGGAGGTCCTCCATCTCTATAATGCAGGGATCTAACTGAATTATAAATTAGCATGCTTAGGTACTTAGTTCATGGCTACAACTCGACAACTATAGACACGATGAATAGGAGGCAAAAATTTAGACTGAGAACTAGGGGAGTGTTGATTCTTGGAAATATCCTAGCTCAACACGTGAGAAGTTTCTCGATCAAAGTCCCAATTAAACTCTTTTCCATTGTGATGGAAATGTTGACTGGTTCAAATGGGTTTCTAGTTACCCATGTTCTAGAACTAGCCTAAGTTAACCTAGCCTAACTAGTATGTATAATATGCACAAGGACAATCTTCAGTTTGTTTATGAGTGATGGTTATCAAGGCTAGCAAATTAAAGGGAAAAATGAGTCATTAGTTTGATATCATTTAGGTGAGATGATCCTTGGTGATTTAACTATAACCAGGGCTCAGTCAAGCCATTGTGACGCTTGCTCCTCTGCAAGGAGACTTCAAGAATAAAATAATCAAATGCAACTAATTTTATGATGCAAAAGAACATAAAAGGAAACCTATCTTGACTAAGCACAAGATAGCCTTGTCCCTAGTCAAGAGCTAAAGTGTTCTAATAGGAAGGGGAAGAACTGCGTTTGATCTTAGGATGAAGGTTCACTCACAAATCCCAAAGCAATTTGCAAATCTACGAATGTCTTAAGCATAAACGTAAACAAAATAACCCTGATAGGAAACTATCAAGGTGACCTTACTTACATACCTGAGATCATTTTCATAATGAGTTAATTATAAATTTTTATAAGAAGAGAGAATAATCTTCTCCACTCAATACAAGGCAACACTAAAAACAATTTGTAAAGACAAATAAATAATTATCTATCTTATAAACAAATCCTATTTAACTCATTTTTTTGAAAAAAATATCAAAGCTACCATTTGTTAATTTCTTTGTATAAACAAAAGCCAATTTTTAACAATGTTAAATGCCATATAATAATATATCAATATACTATTATATAAAGAAAATATCATTTAATCGTGTAAATGAAAGCAAATATATATATATATATATTATATAATATATATAAAAGGTTAATCACAACACATACATAATGAAATTATTAACATGGCATTGGAACATGAATTAAAACTATAACAAATGATGATATTAGTCTTGTTAATATACAAAAAAAAATGCATATAAATATGCATTAAAGGGGTACCAAAATCATGTTAAAATATGACTACACAAAAATATAAGTATGTCACTAACCAGAGGATTTCGATCCTATTTTCCCCCAAACATTGTACTCTGCCTCCAATACACTGTTTCACTCCCCTTACACTGCTGCATTCCTCAGTGCAACGTTCTCTCAAAAGCTACCTATGTGCTACCTTCCCACTTTAGATTATCAACGTAGAGAATTGCTTTTAGTATATAATTTTGCAATTGAGTGAAGAGAGCAGGGTGGTGTAGAAAATTACGTAAAATGAACTACATATCATGGCTTTTAATTTTCTTTTAATCTTATGATTTGCCTTATCTATTTATCTTTCTATATTCTAACATGACGATTCCGGAAAAAGAAAGACTGACAAATAATCTTGAACAAGATTTTAACTTTGATGAATGAATCAAAATGAGATTGACATGATACAAATTAGTTACAACCTTCAATCTATCTACAAGTTTTAAATATTATCAACTATAAATATGAATGATATAAAAGATCAGCGTGTTGCCCGTATTATAACTGAAACAACCAAGACACCAATAGATGGACTTAACTTGTGCACTTTGAAGTGGTGCGATGGGTGGGATTTATCGAATTTGACTCATTCTATATCTTTCCTTGAAGGTTGAACTTTTATCACTTGGAAAGAGAAATCTCCCCCCCAGAAGAAAATGAGAATATGAAACTAAACCACACCAAACTAGGGCACAAAATTAATCAAAATGTGTGATGAGAGTAAAAACTCAACCAAAAATGATAAAGCAAAATTATGAACCAAATGCATTTAGAATTCTCATAAGACAAGAAAAAATAAGAATCTAACATGAAAAGTTGATGAGAAATAATGTTTATGTCATGATTAAATTGTCTTTGTCTTGTGGGATATTAATAAATTTGGCTTCTTATTGAAAAACCCTAAGGCAGTTATGTGTATGAATCTTAATCACGATGAGTATTCCTGCTTCATAAATTCCTTGTAAGCTTGTAAGTTTATAAACAAGTAATGATAAAGGCTTACAGGTGTGTTTTGATAACTAACATAAGTAAGAATCTAATTTCATTATGATTGCTTAATAAGAAAAATATAACTCCTTTGAAAAAGAAAATTAATATAGACCATTCTAAACTAATTTTATTCTTATTATATACACTATATACAAATTTGCATGAGTAAAACTTATCAAGTGTATGTATATTTCCAATGTAGCCATCGCATCAGTTTTTCCCCTGCAATCATAGATATAACGTGTATTAGTAAGGTAGTAGAACAAAACTGTAAAAAATAAAAACACAACTGTGTACATCTAAACTTAAGAAGTTACAAAAAAAATGTTATATGTATAACAATATTCTCTTGAAAGAATAACTCTAAAGAAAATTTCAAAAGGATCATAAAAGTAAGGGTGAACACTTAATACCTCTTGAAGATCATTCCAAGGAGAAGAATCTGACAGGCTTGGTTGAGATGATATACCTTTAGATGTCGAAGCCTATTGAAAGATGTCAGTAGTATATACATAATTATATAATTTACTGATATCAAAATCACAAGGAGAACTAAAAGACCTAACACTAGGAAAACAAGAGCTTTTATCAAGACAAACCTCCGTAGGATTATGAATATGAAGATCATGGTAAACTTGATAATTAGGTACATCAAAAGATACAATGTTGTGTTTATCTACAGGAGATAATGAAATAGTAGAAAATGAATCTATTAACAAATCTAAATGAAAATCCCTTTGTGATGAAGGTATTTCAACAATCTCATCATCAAAATATTTGTCATATATGGCCTCCCTTTCTTGA
This sequence comes from Pinus tabuliformis, assembly GCA_031772625.1. Lineage (NCBI taxonomy): Eukaryota > Viridiplantae > Streptophyta > Pinopsida > Pinales > Pinaceae > Pinus > Pinus tabuliformis. The sequence continues at coordinate 683,596,577 of CM062807.1, forward strand.
AACTGATGTAATTGAGCTGATTCAGAAGAATCAAAAAAATGAGAGAAAGGTGCTTGAAAATCATCAATGATGAATAAATAATCCTTCTCACAACAAAAATAGTCCTAAAATAAAATTGAATATGTTGAAGGCAGGTTTTCGTTAGAAAGATCTATGATATCACCATGGTTTGTACTTTGATCTATAAAAAGGTATGCATACAAAAAATAATGAACTCCAAAGTATATCATATTATGTACATCCATATGATTTGACTCATCATTGATATGTTGATCAATGTGGAGTGAGGGTGAATCTTCTATTAGAATTGAGTCTGCTTTCAAAGGAAGATTATCACATTGTTCATTATTCAGTTCTTGAGGTGTGATAGTTAGTGCTGAAATTGAATAAGATTGATTAGTATGTTCAACAGGTTTAAGAAAGAGATCAAGGACATCTCGTTCTTCTGTGTATGATCTATTATATTTACTGGATAAAGAAACAAGAAACTGAAAACGTTGTAATAAATCGTATTGAGAAGGAAGGTCTTTGAGGGGAAATCTAAAACAATGAGATTTATATCTATCATAAATTCATCAATCAATTCATTTTCTTGCATGGTAAGCTTCCTATGTCAAAACACAACTTGTCATAATCATAAAATTGATGTGCTGAAAGGAATGTTTCAAAAAAGTGTTCGCAAGAATGAATAGATTTATCTGGAAGTGAAATATACCACCCTCTAATCTGACCTTTAATTGTAGAATAACCTACAAATCTTGTTATCAGAAGTGATATTAAAGGAATTGCATTTGATTAAAAATTGTGAAACATGATCTATAGGTGTCATGCCACCATCACCGTCATATGTTGGTTTAATCAAAGACACGATAGGTTTCTTGAGAAAGTTTATGGTAGGTTCAGGTGAACTAAATGCATGACCCAAAGGATGAGCCATGATTTAAAAGATAAAATTTCACACAGATAAAAATTTGTGGCCCTCCTTCGAGTGCCAAAAAAGTTGATGCCTCGAAATGTCGTGGCTCAAGACATGAGAAGTTGCCTAATCAGAGTCCCAATTAAACTCTTTTCCATTGTGATGGCAATCCTGACTGGTTCAAATGGGTTTCCAGCTACCCATGTCCTATAACTAGCTTAAGTTAACCTAGCCTAACTAGTATGTACAATATGCACAAGGACAAGCTTCAGTTTGCTTATGAGTGATGGTTATCAAGATTAACAGATTGAAGGGAAAAAGGAGTCATCAGTATGATATCATTTAGGTGGGATGATCATTTATTATTTGACTGTAACCAGGGCTTAGTCAAGCCACTGTGAGGCTTTCTCCTCTGTAAGGAGACTTAAAGAATAAAATAATCAAATGCAACTAAGTTTATGATGCAAAAGAACATAAAAGGAAAGTTATCTTGACTAGACAAAGGATGACCTTGTCCCTAGTCAATATCTAAAGTGTTCTAATAAGAAGGGGAAAGACTGTGTTTGATTTTAGGATGAAGATTCACTCGTAAATCCCAAAGAAATTTACAGATCTACAAATGTCTTAAACACAAACATAAATAAAATAACCCTAATATGAAACTATCAAAGTGATCTTACTTATATACCTAAAATAAACTATATAATGATTTAATTATAAAATTTATATAGGTAAAAAAAAAAAAACCAACTTCTCCACTCAATACAAAGCAATTTTTTTAGTAAATAAAAATAAATAATTATTTATCTTATAAACAAATCCTATTTAACTCATTTTTATGAAACAAATAACAAGACTACCGTTTTTGTATAAAGAAAAGTCATTATTTTAACAATATTAAATGCCCTATAATAATATATATCAACATACTATTATATAAAGAGCACCAACCTGAAATTGGCATATTCCTCCCGCAAAACCGAAAAATAAAAGCATATTGTTAGTGTGTTTAGGTATTAAAATCTCAGCAAATAAAATGAAAAAAACAAACCATCAATCTGAAAACAACCAATAGCGTGGAGATTGCGCCAAGCAGCGTAAAGGCCGAATTTAGAGCCAACGTGGAAAGTTGATTGAATATAAGTAATATTATTATGTATCTTCACAAAGAAATACTAACAATTATAAACAAAACATTTATTAACTAAAAAAAATTATTAACAAAAAAAAATAGCAATAATAAATAAAAATAAAAATAATAAACAAAAACATGTAAATAAAAAATAATTAAAACAACAAAAACAAAAACATGTACAAACAACATACTTTGTTTAACGCAAAAACATTGGTTAATAAAACAAAAACATTTATTAACAAAATAATAACATCAATAGACCAAGCATAAACATTATCAAAACAAAACATTAATAAAAACGAAAACAATTATTAATATATACAAGTTATTTTTCGAATTCTTTTAATGAAGGTGTACCAAAGTGCAAAGTATATAGTGATGTTTGCCAAAATAATGGAATCAACTCAATACCAAATAACCATATTATTTTCAATATGACTTGCTTTTATTTTGATTTTGGTATATTTCAATCTAAACAAAGTTCGATGTTGAAAACGAGATGATGTGGAAACAACAACCGATGTGACAAAACATGTAATGTGCGATGTTGTGTCAAGTTATCTGGGGAATACCAACAGTGAAATAAAACACTCGATGTGAGGTGATGTGGTAAAATGAGACCAGTGATGCAAGTGTCGCTTTGAAGAGAGGAATAATAATGTGAAGTGACATAAGTGTCATCATGTGAGAAAGGGGCCATACAACAGAAAACATCAGTTATTGCAAACACAAAATAAGACTAAAAGCAATCTTGAAATGAGATGAAGATAAAATAAGCGAAGGGTTGCCATTTATTATGAAAAAAACCACTAAATGGGGGTTGTTGCAGCTACAACATGGAGCTTGACACCGGAGCTAAGAGGACCAATTCGGGCCACCCACTTCTTACAATGAAACTTTTAGCATTGTCATGCAGATTTTATAGAAAGACTTCACACGACATCTATGATTGGATCGTTTAACTAATAAATACATAACTCCCCATAGTCAATTTAGACTATGACAATAATGGCGACTATGACACATACCTTAGGTGGATGACGCAAAAGACTCAAAAGACGAGTAATAATAATGACCAATGATGAAAAAAACGAAAGCAGACAACCAAAATCTGTCACGAGTATTACGGGAAATATTTAAATCAAAATTCGAAAAGACTTTGCAAATTATGATGTATTTTGACAGACAAGACAACTGACATGTGCCTCACCCTAACCACAATCAATTGCAGTGGGGCATGACTAAATACACTAAAAAACCAGACACGAGTACATTAATTCCACAACTAAACAACTAACATAATTGACTCGATTCCAAACCTAACTACAACCCCCTTTAGAGATTAATCAATTGATGGACAATTTTATAAGCCATAGAATGGATTCAAGCATGCACCATTCACCCATCTTGGTAGCAAAATCATATTCAGTTGCACAATCTTAACAACTCCAGAGTCTCGTACTTTCACAACAAGGAACATACCTAGCCAATGCATTTGTAGCTTCCCATGATGCTTCAAAAACTTGTTGCCATAGAGTAGAACTTGATGACCAATAGAGAAGGAATTTTTCTTTATGTGCCGATCATGCAATGCTTTTTGTCATTCTTTCTCAACGGTCTAGTGGAAATTTGCTAAGAACCTTGCTTCATCCAATTCCCATAGTTCATTTAGCCATTTGGTAATGAATTCTTCCTCTATCATCTCAATAGTGTTTGCGATGAAGAGATTAGGAATAATAAACTCATCCAACACCACAAATTCCCTCCCATAAACAAGTTGTAATGGAGTGTATTTATGGAACCTCTTCATAGTGCTACAATAGGCCCATAAGGTTGTGGGTACACACTCGTCCCAATCATCTTTGTTTCAGAGCATATATTCGTAAGTCCTTTCTACAATATATTGTTAAAATTTTGATCGTATTGTTGGCCTACGAATGGTAGGGACTTCTCTTGTGATGATGAATCATGAAATTATTTAGCAAAGCTTCAACACTCTTGTTAATAAAGTGTGACCCCACCTCACTGGGGAGGCTCCTCAGGTACCCAAAATGGGTAATGGTGTGCTCAAAAATTAACTAGGTGATTGTGTCAGCAATATAATCCTTGACAACTTCTGCTTCAGCCCAGTGATTCAAGTAATCTATCACAGTGATGATGTACCGATAATGAGAGTGTCACCAAAGAGGGTTGATAGGGCCCAAAAAATCAATAGCCTATTTCTCGAATTCTTGCAGTGCTCGAATAGGATGCAGTGACAGTTCGTCCCATCGCAATGGTCGCCCAGCCCGCTAGCAAACATCACACTTATTGACATACTCTTTCACATCCTAGAACAAAGTGGGCCACTAGAGCCTGACATGCAATACTTTCCTTACGGTAGCTTTTCCCCCAACATGTCCTCCAACAACTCTAGAATGGAATTCTTAGAGCTCATCCTCCTTCTCATGGTTCAAGACACAATGCCTCAAGATATGATCTAACCCCACTATGTACAATTTACCTGTGATAAGATGATAATCAACGGCCTGAACCACCATATGCCTCCTCTAGGTTACTGTGTACTCATTTGGGCATTTTCTAGTTGCAAGGAACAATGCGATATATTCTAAGTAATTGAGAATGGCTTCAACCCAAAACAAATTTGCATCAGGTAACTGTTCATCCACTGACCCTCCTACTTCGCTCGACTCCAACTGGGAAAGATGGTCAAGTCCCACTTTGGTCGAGCCTGGCTTAACAATGACTTCGAATGTAAACTCCTAGAATAAAAAGAGCCATTGACATACTCTCCCTTCTAGGATAGGCTTATTTACCCAATACTTCAATGTATAATGGTGAGTAAAGAACTTGAACGACCCTCCCAGTAGGTAGCGCCCAAATTTATGAAGAGAGTATACCATTGCAAGAGTCTCCCTCTCTATAGTAGTGAAATTCATTTATGTCGAAGAGGGTTTCCTACTAGAAAAATATATGGGGTGAGATAGGTTTCCCTCCCCGGGTTTAGCGAGAATTTCCCCAAGGAAATCCCCGAAGCATTGATATGCATGTGTAACTCCTTGTTCCAATTGGGGTAGACCAGAATCGGTGCATTGGAAAGATTTTCTTTAGAGTATCAAATGTAGCATCACAACCAACATCCCACACAAAGAGTTTGAATTTCTTAAATAACTTTTTCCAAAGGAGTCATGATCATGGTGTAGTTGCGAATAATCATACGATAGTACTCAGTATGTCCCAAGGTCGACCGCAACTACTTAACACTAGTAGGGGGTGACATGTTCAGGATACTGTAACCTTGGACGTATTGACACATATGCCATCCTTGCAAAAAAAATGGATGAGTAAATTTCTTCAAATTTAACGAGATCTGCAACTACTGACATCTACTGAACACGACTCGTGAGAGGCTGGAATGCTTCTTTAGTAGACTGTATACGGTCCAATCGTCCATATAAACCTTTAAGAACTTGTGGATATACTCCCAAAAATATGCACTAAAAATCTATGAAAATACTATCAGATAATTATTAATTCCAAATGGAATCACATGGTAAGCGTAGGGGCCCCAATCAGTTGTGAAAGTTTTCTTGTGCTTGTCCTCCTCTGTTATATGCACCTAGTGGTATCTCGAAAATCCATTATTTTTATTCAAAACTTAAATAAATAAACAAAGAAATAAATAAATCAAATATTTATTTATTTAGTCAAAAATGTATTTATCCAAAACTAAATATTTATTTATTTAGTCCAAACATGTCTATTTATTTATTTAGTCAATACTTAAATAAATAAATGTTTGTTTATTTATTTATTCAAAACTAAATATTTACTTATTTATTTGACCTTGGTTTATCCAATTTTGACCTTAATGTATTACTTAAGTATGACCAAAAGTATTAATTTATTTAATTTTACATATTTTTATTTAATTTTGGATTGATAATTTATTAGATTTGTTTATTAAATTCAAAATCTTAATAAACACTTATGTTCTAATGTTTACATTCATTATATTAAAATATTCCTTATATAATTAGTGAAGGAAAAAGCCTCATTGCCAACAACGTTATCCAAGGCTTCATCGATGAATAGAGTAGGGAATGGGTCATGAACACAGGCATTGTTAAGTCTCATATAGTCTACATAGACCCAAATATCATGAAAATCTTTCTATCCTGAATGGCGATAGGAATAACCCACTCAGCCTCATCAATATAGAAAATGAGACCGATAGTTAACATCTTGTCGATTTCTTTCTTTACCTTTTCTTTTACTCGTGGGTTCAACTTGTATGGTCAGTGTTTCACTGGCCTTGTGTTTGGTTTGAGCATGATCTTCATTTCTCCCAATTCTCCTTTAATCCCCTTGAGCTCCGCAACTAGCGCAGGAAAAATATCCTTGTATTCCTTCAAAAGGTCAAATATTTCCTCAATGGTATGTTCATCCTAGTAGTCATTGATGGAAGCTAAATTTAGTTGTTCTTTAGTGTCGATGTTGCACTTCCAAAACTTTAGTGGCTCTAGGTGCAAGCCATTTGTAGTAGGACCATACTCTAGGTCTCTTTCCCCTTCGAACTCCTTGAAGGTCAAATGTCTCAATTCCTCTAAGTCATCATCAAGTTCTAGATTCACCTTACCACAAGCCATAAATTCATGGAACCGTGACGTAGGTTTTAACCCCGTACAGTAATTACCTGCATACGAATTCTAAAACACATAAAATAAACAATGCTAGAGCATAACACATAAAACACATATACACAGAGATTTTCCCCTGGATCCCAAAACCGGGAGTACCAGCTTGATTTTTCATTATGTTCCTTTCAATGTTACAATACATATTTATACATGCCAAAGCATCCAATACCATGGACCGAAAAACCATTGCATCCAAAACCATGGACCGAAAACCATCGCGTTCAAAACCATGTGCGAAAATCATGCAAAAAATCATAGGTAGGTCTGCCCAACCTAATATAAGGTCCAAAAACAAAATTTTATGGGGCGCTGCCCCGGACCCCATAGAGTGGGGTTACCTGCACCCTTCAAACCCCCTGTGACTCCCCCCGCTACACAATCGATGCAACAAAGGGGCGGGCTCCGCCCCCCTTCTAACCCCCTGGTTAACTACATGGGCTAGTCGTGGAAAGAATATAACACAACCCAACATTCTCCCACTTATTGTTTTCTTTCCACATGGGGCCACAAGAGAGCTTAGTTATTTATCCAGCCCTGCAATGCCCATTATTTCTCTACACCAAGAGAACTTCTCAGAGCTCACAGATTTTGTCAATGCATCTGCAGTATTCTTCAAAGTGTCCACCTTTTACCATCAACACCTTTTTGTCTTCTATCATATCCCTCACAAAGTGATATTGAACATCAATGTGCTTTGTCTTTGAATGATATGCAAGGTTCTTTGCCAAGAAAATTGCACTTTGGCTATCACAATCTATCCTTATAGCTCCCTGTACTAACCCCATACTTGAACACAATCTCTGCAACCAAACTGATTCGTTGCTTGCATGAGTAGCTGCCATGTATTCTACCTCTGTAGATCATAGTGCCACTACAGACTGTTTCTTACTCATCCAATTGACTGCACCTCCAAATAGGTTAAACACATACCCACTTGTAGATCTTCTCTGATCCAAATCTCAAGCCTAGTCTGCATCAACAAAGCCATGAATATCCAACACTTTGTCCAATCTTGGTCTTCCTTGGTAGCATAAACCATAATCACTAGTGCCACGCAAATACCTGGAAACCCGCTTCACTACGGTCCAGTGCACCTTCCCTAGTTTTGACATAAACCTGCTCAATACTCCCACTACATGTGCAATGTCTGATCTAGTACAGACCATCGCATACATTAGGCTACCGACTGCACTTGCATATGGAACACGGGACATGTCCTCTTCCTCTTCTTGTGTCTTGGGACACTATTCAGCAGATAACTTTACACCTACAAGAATAGGAACCTTCATCGGTTTACTATCCTGCATATTAAACCTCTGCAATATTTTCTCGACATACTTCCTCTGGTTTAACCAAATCTTCCTCTTTGTCCAATCTCTTTTAATTTCCATGCCCAAAATATAATTTGCAGCACCAAGATCTTTTATGTCGAATTTGGAGGACAAATGGGTCTTCAAATCCTGGATAATTTCTTTGTCATTTCCAACCAGCAACATATCATCCACATACAAGACCAGATAAATAACACGGTCACCAATTAATTTAAAATACACACAGTGATCTGCTTTGCTTCTGGTGAAGCCAAGTCCCCGTATAAATGTATCAAATTTCGTATACCACATCCTTGGTGATTGTTTTAACCCATACAGAGACTTCTTTAACTTGCATACCAGTTCTGTCTTACCCTTCACTGCAAAACCTTCAGGTTGCTTCATGTAGATCTCCTCTTCTAGATCCCCGTGAAGAAATGTTGTCTTCACATCCATCTGTTCTACCTCAAAATCAAAAGCAGCAGCAATAGATAAAAGTAATCTAATAGAAGCTACCTTGGCAACAGGAGAAAAAATATCACCAAAATTAATTCTCGGCACTTGGGAGTAACCTTTTGCTACCAACCAAGCTTTGTATTTCTCCACCTTTCCTTCTGCATTTGTCTTCTTCTTGAACACCCATTTGCTGCCAATGGGTTCCCTTCCAGCCGGCAACTCCACCAAATCCCAAGCCTCATTTTTGTGCAAAGATGCCATTTCATCAACCATGGCCTCTTTCCAGAGTTTTCCATCCTCTGAATCCACTGCTTCTTTCACAATTCTAGGATCATCGTCAATAATAGATGAAGAAAAAATTGAACAAAAAGCAAATGGACTATACCTTTCTGGCTGCCTTCTTTCTCGAACTGATCTTCTCACACTCAAAGTTTGTGGCTCTTCATCTTCTGATTCCTCCTCTGTTGTAGAGACTGCTTCTTCCTTCTTAAGCTCAAACTCTTCTCAGGTTCCTTTAGTTGGACTTCATGTTTAATAACATCTTTCACCTCTCTGACACCACATCTCAGTTATACACAACCTTCCTTGTTACTGGGTTCCAAAGCTTATAAGCCTTTAAACCATCCTTATACCCAATAAAGATGCACTTTTCAGATTTACTATTGTTGACACCTAATCCTCTGCGGTTGGATGAACCTGGAATGTGAACAGTCATCAGAAGATGAACTGAGCAGTCACATTCTTGTATATAACAATAGCTACCTAATGTAATAAATCGAATCAGTTTTCTGAGTTTTCTGCCAAACTGGAGTTACTCCTGGCCTGACATGGTATCAGAACCAGTCCTAAAAATAGTTGTAACTCCCTTCATTTTTGCCACTGCCTCTATCCTGAGCGCTGCTCTGCCTCCATTGCATTGCATTCACCTGATTACTCTATCCTGAGCGCTGCTCTGCCTCCATTGCATTGCATTCACCTGATTACTCTGTCCTGAGTGTTGCTCTGCCTCCAAGAACTCGCAGCTATCAATTGAATGGCGCCATGCTCTGGATACCGCACGAAGACTAGAATGATAGAAACGAGGAACCCTTGCTAGACATTGTAATCCTAAATCATTTGGCAATCCTAGAAAAATACTTAAGCCATTGCCTTCAAACTTTGAGTTGGACGTATTACAGAATTTGACGCTCTTTGTTGACAGCTCTTTCTGGGCAAACTTTCTCCACTGACCTAGAATCTTGAGTCTTTTGCGAAGCCGAAGCCAAAGCCGTTTTGAAGACTTTAGCCCACGGATTCTGGACCCAATACCGAGCAAATTGTTTTGAACCTGTGACTTGAGTGACGATTTTTGGCAGCATGAAACAACGATTCCCATTCTTAAACAGGCTCAGATACGGCTCAGCCTTCTATGCTTTAAACGTAGAGGAAGGTGCCTGTTCCTATTACAATTCTAGATAGGCAAATGCTACGGGCAAGCATCTCTTCATAATTTCTTTGTATCGACTGAAAAATTACTGTTGTACTGCTGACGACGATGAAACCAAGTTTCAGACATTATGGCAATGGCACCCGAGCATCTTAAGGCATTCTTCTGCACTATCAGCTACGATTTATTCTGCGCCTGCGCTCATCTCCGATTTGTGGATAGTGATAGTCTACTCTAAATACATGGTATTATCGTTTTATTGAATGCGCAGTGGTATTATCGTTTTATTGAATGCGCAGCATTATTAACGTTTGAATGCCTTTGCATTTTTAATGTTTGAATGCTTGAATGCGTTTGCATTATTAACGCCGTTTTAAAGCTGAATCCGCTCACTATATTCGAGTATTGAATGTGTATTAAAGCTGAGCGCATCCGGGGAAAACATTGTGGGTATTAATGCTGAGCACTGTGGGTGTATATATATATATTGTCCAAGTCTGTGGTATATATATATATTGAATGGTTTTCTTGTTTAAAAGAAAATGAAAGGGGAGGATATTTTATAAATTTTGGAGACATTTGAAGAAAACTTAGTGCATAAATAATTTGAAATCTGTTGCCCTTTTGAGTACAACTTCACTGTATATCAGTAGAAAGTTTTTTTTTTTATCAGCAGAAGTTTTTTTATCAGCGGAAGTTATTTATCAGCAGAAGTTTTTTTTTATCAGCAGAAGTATTTTTTTTACAGAATGCATTCAATCATCTCTATGGTAGGAATAGTTCTCACTGGCAAGGAGAACTATCCTGAATGGTCCCGGATGATAAAACACACCCTCATCTTCAATGAGTTGTGGAAAGGAGTGTGTGCCGGAGAAGGAGACAATGACCCAGTGCAGCCTACATCAGACAAAGAGCTCGTCATTTGGGAAAACAAGAACAGCAAAGCCTATGCATTAATCGCAGCATCTGTAAATGAAGAAGTAAGTCGCCATATTTCATCATATTCAACTGCCTTTGAAGCTTTACAAAAGCTGAAACAACTCTATGACTCACATTCTGCACTTGAAGTTGTTCAACTCATGATTAAACTCTTCACTCTTGAACTAAAAAATAATGATCCTCTTGCTCTCGCATCTGAATTAAAGTCTATAATGCATGATATTAAATCCACTAAGGTTGAGTTGGATATCCCTCTTATTTCTTTTCTCAAGGCACTCTATCCTACCTACTCCAATTATCTTGAGTCTTTACAAGCAAATGGAAATCTTAAAGATATAACCTTTGACTCTCTTGTGAAAAAGTTTGCTGAAAGAGAGAAAGCCTTTGGAAAGAAGACAGTCCCTGAATCTTTTGAAGAGACTATTTGCCTTGCTCATAAAGAAAATCATCTTGCTCAAGATTCTACAAGAGGAAGAGGTGGACGAAGAGGAAGAGGAAGATACTTCAGAGGCAGGGGGGGCAGACATTCTCAAGGAGAAAAGGAAGATCTGAATTGCATCCGCTGCAAACGAAATGGATCACATGATACTTCTACATGCAAGCTACCATGGGACAAAATTGAGCAGAAAAGAAACCAGCAGAAAGGTAAAATTGATGATACAGACAAAGGTAACGCACCTGAATCCGCTCACTATATTGAGGCACAATGTAACATTGGAGTAAATGAAGATTTGTTTAATGCTTCACTTGCTTCTTCAAAAAATGATTGGTTGCTTGATTCAAGAGCAACCTGTCACATGACTCATAGAAAAAAAAAATTTAAGATTTCACTGACAATGTTGATGGAGCAGTATACTTTGCAGATCAGTCAAAAATCAATCCATCAGGGCTTGGCACAATCAGGCTTAAACTGCTGGTCTTCCAGACTTTCTTCTGGATCATGTTCTATATCTCCCACAGCTCAAGAGAAACTTGCTGTCCTTGGTCCACATCCGCCAGCAAGGTCACTCCATTCATATGTTTGATGGCAAGCTTGAGGTAAGAAAAGCATCTGACCACTCACTTGTCATGAGGGGAATAGAAGAAGAAAGGCTTCTCAAACTGCAAGGAACCTCTGCTCATGCACAACATTTCTCATATATTTCTCATCATGAAGAGGGTACACCTCCATCAAGTTTATTATGGCATGCTAGATTTGGACATTTAAACTATGACAGTCTCCGCTTATTGAAGAAAAATGGTGTTGCTGGTTTGCCTACAATTCCTAGGAAACATAAACAACGTGATGCTTGCATTCTAGGAAAGCATAGCAAACAGTCTTTTCATGATTCACATTCAAGAGCACATAGGAAGCTTGAACTCATTCATTCAGATTTATGTGGTCCAATGCCTGTTCCTTCTGCAAATGGAAATAAATATATCATGACATTTATTGATGATTACACCAGAATGTGTTGGGTTTATTTATTGAAGAACAAATCTAATGCTTTTCAAACATTCAAGAATTTTCATAAATGGATTGAAAATGATGCACAATCTCATATTGGGTCTATTCGCACTGATAATGGAAAAGAATATACATCAAATGAATTTGAAAACTATCTTCGCCAACATGGGATCAAACATCAAACAATTGTGCCTTATAATCCCCAACAAAATGGTGTAGCTGAAAGAATGAATAGAACAATCTTGAATATGGTACGATCCATGCTTTTCTTCAAAAATGTAAAGATAATGTTTTGGGCTGATGCTGTTCTATGTGTTGCATATATAAAGAATAGATGTCCATCTAATGCTATAAGAAACAAGACTCCTTATGAATTGTGGTATGGACATGTTCCTTCGGTAAAACATCTTAGGATCTTTGGTTCCACCTGTTATGCTTTGATACCAAAGGTACATAGAAACAAACTTGGTGCTAGAAGTCGTAAGTGTATCTTCCTGGGGTATTCAAACACCTCCAAAGCATACCGCCTCTATGATGAAGCAAATAAAAAGTTTGTTGTATCTAGAGATGTCATTTTTCTTGAATCATCCAAATCTGACAATGTTGTTGAGCGGCAACTTGATCGCTTGGATAGATTCACAAAAACGAAATCATTTCAAGAATTTGATAATCAGATTCCACATCTTGAAGGGGGGATTCCTATAATAGAACAACATGTGGAATCTTCTTCTGAAGAACAATCTCCTCTGCATGAAACTCCAACAACGGATGATGCTTTAAGTGATGTAATTGATAGAATTGGGAGACTCAATCTTGATTCAGTCCCAACTCAATCAACAGAGCAGCCTGGACCATCTCAGAAAGGTCCCCCAAAGTGGTTGACAAAGACACTTGAAAGTGTTCATCCTGATGAAATTGGAAAAACAGGAACCAGAAATTCAAACCGACAAAATGGAGGTGATGTAGATGACTCTAATTCACCTGTTGATATGGATGTTTCTTATGATTGTGAATTGAACTTGTCTACAGATTTTGAACCAACTTCCTTCAAAGAAGCAGCTTCTCATGATGAATGGAAAGAAGTGATGCAAAAGGAGTATGATACCCTCATAAAGAATGGCACTTGGAAGCTGGTTGATCCTCCATTTGGAACCAAACCAATTGGCTGCAAGTGGGTCTACAAGAACAAGTACAAAGTTGACGGCTCACTTGACAAGCACAAAGCTAGGCTTGTGGCAAAAGGTTTTGCACAGAAGGAAGGGGTTGATTATGAGGAAACTTTTGACCCCACAGAAAAATGGGCCACCATCTGGACACTCTTTGCACTAGCAGCTCAGAACGGTTGGAAAGTCCATCAAATGGATGTAAAAACTGCCTTCTTGAATGGAGACCTAAAAGAGAATGTTTTTATGTCCCAGCCTGAAGGATTTGCTGTGAAAGGACATGAACAAAAAGTATGCAAACTTGTGAAGTCCTTGTATGGCCTCAAACAAGCACCGCAAGCCTGGTATGAAAAACTAACTGAGCATCTTCTGAAACTCAACTTCAATCATTTTGATCTTGATGATGCAACTTTATTTGTCAAGAAAGTTGGCAAAACAGTTGTATATCTTGTGGTATATGTAGATGATCTTTTAATGACAGGGAACAATGAAAGCTACATTGCATCCATAAAGAAGGAATTGGGGAAAAGTTTTGAAATGACTGATTTGGGCTATGTTCATTACTATCTTGGCATTGAAGTAACCCAACATCCAAAATCCATATTTCTTTCTCAAAAGAAATACATTGGAGATTTGTTAAACAGATTTGGCATGACAGAGTGCAATCCTCTTTCTACTCCAATGGAACAAAACTTAAAGCTCACATCTATTGAAGGAAAGGAATTTGAGGATGCAACAAAGTATAGACAGCTTGTAGGAAGTCTCATCTACCTCACTACTACCAGACCAGACATTTCATTTGCTGTTGGAATCCTCTCCAGGTTTATGCAAAAGCCTTGTGAGGGACATTGGTCTGCTGCAAAAATAGTTCTAAGGTACTTGAAGGGAACTCAAGACCTTGGAATCAAGTATACACATGTGTACGACTTCAGCTTGATTGGATACTCCGATTCAGACTTCGATGGAAACAAAGAAACTGGGGTATCTACTTCAGGATATGCTATGAGTCTTGGATCAGGAGTTGTCTCTTGGAGATAACGCAAACAATCAGTTCCAGCAGATTCCACAACAGAAGCAGAATACGTGGCAGTAGCTGAAGCAACGAAAGAAATTGTGTGGCTCGGGAAAATTCTTGAAGATTTGCAGGTAAAACAAGTACAATCAACTCCACTCATGATTGACAACACCTCTGCAATAAAGTTGGCCAAGAATCCAAAGTTCCATGATCGTACAAAGCACATCAATACTAAATATCATCTGATCCGACATCATGTTGAGGCCAAAACAATCCATCTCCGTCATTGTTCCACAAATGAGCAAATTGCAGACATCTTCACCAAAGCGCTTGGAAGAGAAAAGCTTGAAAGATTCAGAATGATGCTTGGACTCACCAACATCCCTTCAGATTAAGGGGGGGAATGTTGACACCTAATCCTCTGCGGTTGGGAGAACCTGGAATGTGAACAATCATCAGAAGATGAACTGAGCAATCACATTCTTGTATATAACAATAGCTACCTAATGTAATAAATCGAATCAGTTTTCTGAGTTTTCTTCCAAACTGGAGTTACTCTTGGCCTGACAACTATCCAACTTGGTTCTTTTTTCCTTTGGAACATGTACAATATGCATCACATCCAAATACCCTCAGATGTGAAAGAGAAGGTTTCTTACTAGTCCATACCTCTTATGGAGGCTTATCTTCCAATGTTGATGAAGGTGATCTATTGACCAGGTAACATGCAGTGTCCACCGCCTCTGCCCATAATTCTTGTCCTAACCTGGCACCACTGAGCATGCTTCTTGCCCTTTTTATCAACATCTTGTTCATTCTTTCTGCAAACTCCATTTTTCTGAGGTGTATATGGAGCAGTCTTCTGTCGTGCTATACCACACTTCTTACAGAATTCTTCAAATTCCTTACTGCAAAACTCTCCACCATTATCTGTCCTCAGCACCTTTATCTTCTTCTCTGTCTAGTTTTCCACCAGAGCCTTAAATTCTTTAAACTTGTCAAAGACTTTAGATTTCTTCTTAAGGAAATATATCCATGTATTCCTTGAGAAGTCATCTATAAATTATACATAGTACCTAGAATTACCAGTGATGGAACCTTCACAGGTCCAAACACATCACTGTGCACAAGCTCTAATATCTATTTCGCCCTCTTACCGCCAGAGGGGAAACTCACCCGATTCTGCTTCCCATATACACAATTTTCACAGAAATCAAAATCCAGAGAGATATTACTCATACCTTCTACCATACCTTTACCATGAAGTATTTGAAGGCCCTTCTCTCCAATATGTCCAAGCCTTTGATGCCACAACATGGTCTTCTCTCTAGAGACCGCTATATTTTTTGCTCCACTTTCAGGAACCATGGAACTGTTGCACTCATCAACAACAGTGCTACCTTGCAACTTGTACAGAGTTCCAATTCGAACTCCATCAATACCAGTGATCCCCTAACCATCTTGCAGGTATCCTTCTCGAACACTCTTTTTACACCTATATCATCCAACTTGCTTACAAAAATCAGATTTCTGGCTAATGCAGGAATATGCAGAACACCCGGAAGTGTTCTAATCCTTCACCTTGCAACTTCAACTTTACTTTCCCACAACCAAAGATTCTAGCCTTCCTATCATCCCATAAGAAGACATCACCACCATCATATTTCTCATACTCGCAGAACCACTCTCTATGGGGAGTGAAGTGAAAGGATGGACCTGAGTCAATCAACCATGCCTCATGATCTACATGTGTACTTGAAGAAGCCAAGTACACATCACCACTTTCATCTGAGGTGGTTTTCACCTCTACAAAAGGAGCATCATCAGATCCCTTTCCTTTATCAGGAGCTTTTGATTTATAGTCCCTTTTGTAGTGCCCTTCCTTTCCGCATTTCTAGCACACCACCTTTACAGGTTTTCCTGGAGATTTAGATCTCCCTCTAGATTTAGATCTCCCACTCGATGACTTATTTTTGTTTATGTTCTGGGACCGTCCTCGTACAAACAAAGCATCACCATTTTGGATCTCCATATTTTTCCGTCTCATCTCCTCCATCAGTAAGGATGAGACTATTTCATCAAACTGCAAGGCAGTTGCATTACTACCTATTGCAATAACTAGACTGTCCCATGAATATGGTAGAGAACATAACAAACTGATGCACTTATCTTCATATGAAATTTTAATATCAACATATGCTAACTAATACCACAGTATTAAATGCGTTCATATGCTCTGTCATCGAGTCTCCATCTTTCATCCTCAGGTTATACAACTTTTTCCGCAGGAACAGTTTATTCACCAGAGACTTAGATTGGTACAAAGTCCCTAACTTGTCCCACAAATCCTTCGCCATAGCTTCCCCCGATACATTCAGCAATACTGAATCTGAGACATACAATCATATTGTGCTCTTTGCCTGATCCAACTTCTTCCATTCTTCATCGGACACTCCCATTGGTTTAGTACCCGGATCTACCACGATCCACTGATCTTTTTCCACCAACAGATCCTCCATCTTGAGTTTCCACAACTCAAAACTCTGACCATTAAATTTCTCGATCTCACTGCTCATCATCTTCTTTCACCACCAAAATCAATCTCGCAGATCTCCCACTGAATAGGTTCTACCACAGACCCGAGCAAAACCCCTCAGCGACAAAGGCACCCACTTGAAGCCAAAACAGCTCTGATACCAAATATAGGTTTTAACCCCGTACAGTAATTACCTGCATACGAATTCTAAAACACATAAAATAAACAATGCGAGAGCATAATGCGAGAGATGGTCACAATGATCCTCCCATCACCTCACTTGTGTCGCTTGGAGAGCAACATCCAACAAGGGAGTCTTGTGTGTCTCTTCAATCCTCAATTCAACATCATTAAAGAAATTAGTAGTAGAACCTATATCATTAAATCTGGGAAAGTATCATACCTTCATAGTAATCCATCGTGCATAGAGAATAATCTCTAAGCTATGAACACTCCTTAAACTAATAGAACCGTCTAATATGGGGTTGATATAATCTTCTCTCTTCCTTGCAGTGAGACAATATATTTGGTCCAGAAGGTTAGACTCTTCTCTGTCATCCACTAGCTCCGTGAATCTGGGACCCTGATAAGGATCCAGGGGCTGAATCACCCTAACTCCTTCCACTGGAAAAGTCACGGTTTCCCTTTTTAGATCGTTGACAACACAGTTCTCAAATTCCCAATCTATCACAAATAATGCAGGATAGAGATATTTATCTTCCATAATGTCTATAACTTCAAAGTCTACATATGTCTTCACCCCTGCGATATCCATCTCCAAATCCTCCAAACATCCCACTGGAAGGATGCAATACTGATTAGCCATCCACAACTTAATTGGATAAAATGCTAGTTTTGGTTTCCCAAGAGCCTTTGAGGCTTTTAGTGGAATAATATTAACATCAGAGCCCAAGTCTAGCATAGAGTCCTTTATCTAGAATCCCACAATCTGAGCAGCAACAAAAAATTCCCTTCAATTCCTCCTTTTATTTCGTTGAACTCGTCTAGAGTGCTTCTTAGGTAGGTTTGCAAAGACAAGTCCTGATGGGTCCCATCAATAGGTATTTTTTGAAGTTCATTGCGCTATCCTCCAGCCCTTAAAACTCGCATTTTCTCACATTAATTCACATTTTTAGCCATAATATGCTTAGTAGGAATACTAAAGGGTGTTTTTCATATTGTATGGCCTAATTGTATGGACTAATGTGATTAATATGTAGGTTAAAGAAGAATTTTTGGAGATATTTACCATGCAGGGGCTTGATGGAAACACCTAGAGAGAAAATAGGGGCATTTTCATCCTCATTAAATCCCTAACTTAGCTTGGGATCACAAATCCTCTCGAACAACTCAAATTCACTAGCAGTTGAGGAACTCCAAGTGCGTGACAAGGACAAAGGGAACCAGATCTAAAAATCTCAAGATTTTGGAGGGGAGCATTCCTCCTTTCAAGGGAGCTTCCCCTCAATTTTTATTGTAAAAATAAACCAGCTGAAAGGCTCATTAGGGTTCAAATTCTTGTTGCATATAGGAGTAGTTACTAAGATACTAATGCTTGACATTGTTAATCTTATCTTTCATATGATGTAGGTGACTATCATTTTCTATTAATGAGAATTTTACCATTGGTTTGCATCTGAGTTAGTTTTGGAGGGATGAAACCCTTGGGTTTGGACCCAACCCATAGGCTTTAGTCCCTCTCTTGTATTTCTTTCTTGTTCATGTTTCAAAGCATTGAAATTATTTCCTTGTTTCAGTGGATTTTATATGAAAAAAACTTATGATTGTAGGCTTGCCTATCACCTCTCTTGTGGGAAGAGTGATTGGAAAGATCAACAATAACAACTCAAAAATATTTATTTATGATTTCTTGGAAATTGATAAATGTCAGTTTGTAATCCTTTTGCATGTCTAGTTTCTGCAACTTAGAAGTTGGTATCGTTAGTTTTGAAATTATAGTGTTGTAGGATAGAATAGATCTTAGTAAAATCCAACTCATATTTTCCATGATTATTTAGTTTGTTACAATAATGATCATTTGATGCATGTACTTGGCTAACTATGCTGGTTTGCAGGGGTGGGAACACCTCTCCACATCCAGCTAGACCTTTTTCATCTTCCTCCTAGGCACCTCACCTTGATTCCAAATTCTGTCTCTGAATTCACTTTTTTAGGGTAAATGAAGGACATCGTGGGCATCAAATTCAGGGCAAGATAGGCCTATGAGGGGTACTAGTCTTGGATAAGGAGCTCCCACACCCTCCATTCACCTCCTTCTACCTTCATCCACCTTCATCTGCCTTTAAGACCCCATTTCTGTGCTCAAAATCTCTCAGATCCTCCTCGTGTAGCAAAACAAGGCCTCTTGTAGCACCTCCTGTAACAGACATGTAGCGTTGCTTTCTTCAACCAATTTTTCTCCATACCTTGAATCTGGCATAATGAAGTTGAATAATAGCCCCCACACTATGATTTTATGATTAGGGAAGACTCTAGGAACACTCCAACCTTGTCCTTTCATCATTGAAACCATCAAATAGAAAAGCAAAGTTAGAATTAGTATTTTTCTTCATAAGTATGTTAAATATTGGATTCCTCATTTCCAAGCAAGTGTGAGTAGATAAATGATGCATGCGAGTAGGTTATTGATTTTATTAAGTGTGAAAATAAAGTAATATGGTTTACTTCTGTAAACATATTATATTTCTCCTTTCATGCAATTTCAAATGGAATTTACATTCAATGAATGGAATTTTGACCTTTGTAGTTAGAACCATGTGCATTTATGATTTCATAAGAAGTTTTCATTGTAATTAGTTGGAGGAGTGGTTTTTGAACACCTTAATCTAATTTCATGAATAAGAGTGACATGAGTAGAACCTAATCTGATGTGCATATAGCACTATCACCTATAAGTTTATATGTACTCCGGGTTGATAATTTGAGTTGAGAAGCCCTTGGGAGTTGCAAAATCCGTCATGCAATACCAAGGCTCATCACTTTTTGGTGTCCTTGCCAGGGAGGTGTTGTTTTTGCTTATTAATTTCTTATTTCTCTATTTTGCATTAGTTCTATTGCTTTGAAAAAAAAAAGATGAAAAATTCAAAAAGAAACTTGTTCTTTCATGCCTCGTAAGAGTAGGGATAACCAAGGGAAATTATTACCAACCCACCCCCCCCCCCCCCTCAAGCAGTCAACCTTCATTCTTCTTCGGTGACTGTGATCGACTACAGGGGAGCTAAAGGACACCCTAGGTGAGAAACGTGAAATATTTGAAGAACCTATAGGAGAAGGAGAACCTATCTCACCTACCCAAAATATGGTTGAAAACAGGAACAATGAGCTTTTCCCTATCAGAGAAACCAATGGAGAGGCTAGAATGAAAAATATAAGGTCTACTTCCCTTCCACATTTCCATGGCCTAACCTCTGAGGATCCTAACACCTTCATGTTTGAGTTTGTTGTTGTCTATTAGACCTATGATTATACCTCTGATGAGCACAAGCTGAAGTTTATTCCTTCTACCCTCAAAGATGCAACATTGTGTTGCTTTATGAGTCTACCTGGAGGAAATATCACTACCTGGGTCCAAATGAAACAAGCCTTAAATGACAAATATCAAGATTATTGTAGGTCCAAAGAGACAGAGGAGGAAATATTTAGCATGACCCTTGGACCTGATGAATCTCTAGAGGACTATGAGGAAATATTTCAACTCAATTATAAGAGGGCCAACTGTAGCCTTGATCCTGAGTCACTCAAGCTAGTTCTTCTACAATGGATAAGGGAGGGTGTAATGGAAACGCTCAACATGCTATCTGGAGGAAATATCTACCAACTACCATATGATGACATTAAAAATATATTCAAGAATCACTCTAGGTCTGCTAGGAAAAAGGGTAGGTCTAGCCAAAGCTTGGTCAGTTCCTCTCCCTCCATAATATCCATCAAGCATGAGATGGGGAGTATGTTTGAGGATTTTAAGAGTGAAATTTTGCATACCTTTGCCCTCCAAATGGATAATATGCAAATAAAAAGGAATTAGAAAGGGCACTAGCTATCTTTTTCCCTAGATGTACTAAAATACATCCTAGGAATGAATTCCCACTAAATGTCATAGAAGTTTTCTTAGTCTATGAAGAGAATCATGCAATAGAAAAATTCCCCTATCTGCTAGGCCTAAAATTTGTATACCAGGGAGGAGTAGAAGGTGGCTTAGAGCAGTTGTTCTTCATTAACTAAAGGAGACCCCTAGGTCCTCGACCATATCAACAAGGCATGCAGGGCACACATTATCCTCACTACAATCCAAATCAGAATGCACCTTTCCAGCCTTGGTACCCTTCCACTCATCCATCATGGTTCACACCCCCTCCTTGGTCTTATTCTCCTCAATATCCTCCTCAACCTATCAACCCTCATTTTTAGCCATATCCACTCAAATCTTCCCAATGGCGCAACCCATCACTAGGGTGGAGGCATCAAACAACCCACTATCCTGCTTCAAAGCATCCACCTTATTCTCAACCACCAAAAACTCACTATACCCCACCTAAGAAACCTCAAACTCCTGCTCAACCTGATCTCAACCCAAATAATAAGAAGTCGAAATAGGTCTATAGTGGAGAGACATCCTATCTTGCTTATGATGTGAAAAAACAAGAGATCAACCTCTGGACTAGGAAGGTGCTCCTAGATAATCACCCACCTTATCCACCTAAATAACTTTTGGAAGAGAAGGAAGAAAGTGTCCCTCAAGTAAATGCACCTCCCTATCCTAAAAGGTCGATCCACCCTAACTAGCACACCCCATAAGAGGTTTAACTTCTGGGAGAATTGAAGAACTCGTGTGTCAAGATACACCTTCTCCATGCCATTAAAGATGTTCCCATTTACAAAAATCTTATTAAGTATAAATGATTCAAAATTCCTAGGAGAAGAAGAAGAGATACCCCCGCCATCAATGTTGTTGGACAACTATCTGATCTGATGCATGGGAGGGTGATCTCCCCAAAGTACCTAGACCCTAGTAGCCCAGTAGTGGATGTGCACATCGATGGCATTATGGTCCCTAATACCTTGATTGATCATGGGGTTGGAATCAAAGTGATGAACAAGGAAACCATGTTGAATCTCAATCTCCAAGGGGCTTTAATAAATATCACCACAGTGATGTAGCTTGCAAACAGATCCACAATAGCTCCTAAGGGAATTATTGACGATGTCACAGTCTCCATTTACTCCTGGAAGTACCCCATTAATTCCCTGGTCCTCCAACCCATAACCAAGTTTAATGGTTATCCTCTCATCTTAGGAAGACCTTGGTTGTCCATTGTTGATGCCTACATTAGTTGTAGGACTGGGAACATAACTATTAAGAATGGAAATTTATCAAAAAAACTTGTGTTGTATCCTCCTGCTCAACCCTCTATTGAACATGATTTACCCTTATTGCTAGAGGATGAGGAAAAGGAAGAATTGTATCAAACAACCCCCTACCCATTCTGTACACTGGACACTATCATAGGGGGAGTGAAACTTGATGAATATGACATTATTGACCATATCTTACAGAATCAGCCTCCCACTGCTATACCAGTTGATGAAATGATGAAAGAATATGAGAGTGGTCCTTGCACTGATTTATGCCCTCTTGACTCTAGCATAGAACATACCATGATTGTGGAGATTGGCCCATCTAGAAATTTAAAGATCAACCCCTCTCTTTCTACTGAGTAGGAAGAACAGTTATGCAATATGTTGAGGAAACACCTGAATGTTTTTGCTTGGGATTATAAGGAAATTAAAGGTGTGCATCCTCGGTCTGTACTCATCATATTTACATCAAAGAGTGATGCAAGCCTATGCGCCAACCCCAGAGAAGGATGAACCCAACTCTTAAGGACATTCTGAAAGAAAAATTGCAAAATTTACTAGATGTGAGGTTCATATATCTTGTGTTAGATAGTGAATGGGTGTCACCTCTTGTTTTAGGCCCCAATAATAATGGGAAGTGGAACATCTATGTTGATTATCAATAAATTAACAAGGCTACAAAGAAGGACCATTTTCATTTTCCCTTCACTGAACAAGTCCTAGATGGCCTTCCAGGAAAGAAATTATTCTCCTTCCTGGATGGATTTAGTGGACACAACCAAATTTAGATCAGCCTGAAGACCGATATAAGACCAAATTTACATTTACTTGGGGTACCTTTGCCTATAGAGTCCTTTCATTCGTTTTGTGCAATTCCCCTTCTACTTTCCATAGGGCAGTTCTAAGTATCTATGTTGAGCTTGTTCATGAGTCTATTGAGATATACATGGATGACTTCAATCCTTATGGATGTGAATTCCATAAATCTCTTTCTAATATATGCAAAGTATTAATTAAATCCATTGAAATGAATCTTTCATTGAGTCCTGAGAAATGTGAATTTTTTATGAATGCAGGGACTGTCCTTGGTCATTCTATATCCAAAGAAGGGATATAGGTTGACCCAAACAAAATAGCCATCTATGCAAAGTATTAATTAAATCCATTGAAATGAATCTTTCATTGAGCCCTGAGAAATGTGATTTTTTTATGAATGCAGGGACTGTCCTTGGCCATTCTATATCCAAGGAAGGGATACAAGCTGACCCAAACAAAATAACCATCATCAAAAGGGTCCCTATCCTTGTTTTAGATAGTAAGTGGGTGTCACCTCTTATTTTAGTCCCCATTAATAATGGGAAGTGGAACATCTGTGTTGATTACTGATAAATTAACAAGGCTATAAAGAAGGACCATTTTCATTTGCCCTTCATTGACCAAGTCCTAGATGGCCTTGCAGGAAATAAATTCTTCTCCTTCCTGGATGGATTTAGTGGACACAACCAAAATCAAATCAGCCCTGAAGACCAATATAATACCACATTTACATTTCCTTGGGGTACATGTTCCTATAGAGTCCTTTCATTTAGTTTGTGCAATGCCCCTTCTACTTTCCAGAGGGCAATTCTAAGTATCTTTGTTGAGATTGTTCATGAATCTATTGAGATATAAATGGATGATTTCACTCCTTATGGATGTGAATTCCATAAATCTATTTCTAATCTATGCAAAGTATTAATTAAATACATTGAAATGAATATTTCGTTGAGTCCTGAGAAATGTGATTTTTTTATGAATGCAAGGATTGTCCTTGGCCATTCTATATCCAAGGAAGGGATACAGGTTGGCTCAAACAAAATAGCCATCATCAAAAGGGTCCCTATCCCTCAAAAACAAAGAGATGCCATGAGTTTCCTTGGATTAGGTGGGTATTATAGAAGGTTCATTAAAGACTTTAGTAAATTGGCTTCACCCTTGTTTGGACTATTGGCTAAAGATTCAAATTTTTGTTGGACAAGAAATTGTTAAGAAGCCTTCGAAATACTAAAAGAAAAGTTGACCACTCCACCCATCCTTAGGGGTCCCAACTGGGAATTACCTTTTCATATACACATAGATGTGTCAAAAAAAACTATAGGGGCTTCCTTAGGACAAGTGGAAGAGAAATTTCCTTATGTTATCTATTTCATCAGTAAGAACTTGTCTAAAGTTGAGTTAAATTATATAATCACTGAAAAGGAACTCTTGGTTGTGGTACATTCTTTGAACAAGTTTAGACATTATATCAATGGTTATCAAAATAAGGTTCACACTGATCATGCAATCATTAAGTATTTAATGATTAAACCTGATGTCAATGATAGGATAATTAGATGGTTGTTATTATGGCAACAATTTGATTTAACTATTATTGATAAACCAGGGAAAGAGAATGTGGTTGTAGATTTCTTGTCAAGATTAACCTTTCCTGCAGAAAGGAAGAATGGTGAATGATCTACTCCCATATGAACATCTCTTTTCCATATCACTGATTTCTCCTTGGTTTTTTGATATAGTCAACTACTTAGCTATTGGGACGTTCCCTCCTAATCTATCCTCCAAGGAGAAAAGCAAGATTGTTAGGAAGAGTGCCCCATTAACTTGGATTGGGGCAATTTTTTTTCATATTGGGCCCAGATCAGATCCTGAGGAGATGTGTGAGGGAAGAGGAGGTATTTTACATCTCTTATCATGCCATGATGGACCTTCTGGGGGGGCACTTTGATGCTAAGAGGAAAAACTTCAAATTTATATAATCAGGTTAATAATGGCCCACTTTACATCAATATGAAAGAAGGTACACCACTAAGTGTGATCAGTGCCACAGGATGGGTAAGCCCATACCCAAGGATGAAATTCCCTTACCACATCAAGTGAATGTGGATCCATTTGAGAAGTGGAGCATGGATTTAATTGGACATATTGATCCCCCATTAGGACAAAAGAAATATATCATTGTGTGCACTAATTACTTAACTAAATGGGCTAACACAAAGGTAGTAAATGCAGGAACTGAGAAAAAGGTGGTTGAATTTCTGAGGGAGAAAATCTTCTATAAGTTTGGTTTTCTAAGGGAGTTATTCACTAAACAAGGATTACAATTTACATCAAATCTTATTGAAGATCTCATGAAGCAGAACCACATCAAGCAAATGACATCCACTTCCTATCATCCTCAAGTAAATGGGTAGGTGGAGGTCACAAATAGAGCATTGGAGAACATTCTAACCAAGTTTGTTAGCAACATCAAAAAAGATTGGGAAAACATACTTGTGGAATCCACTTGGGCCTACAACACTACTTGGAATACCACCACTGGATTCACCCCATTTGAACTATTCTATGGGAAGAAGGCCTACAAGACCTTGAGGATGGAAGCTCAGTTAGACTTGGATCTCACTTTAGAAAAACTTGTGAGGTTGTTCTAACTCAATGGTCTAAAGGAATTTAGGTTGCAATCTCTCCTACACATTGAGGTAATCCAACTACAAAGCAAGATTTGGCGTGACAAACACATCAAAGAGAATAATTTTCAAGAAGGGGATTGGGACCTACTATATGATTCCATATTCAAGGATTTCAAGGGAAAGTTAATGACAAGATGGTTGGATCCCTATCTAGTAATGAAATTTCATGAGGATGGGTTTGTCCATATCAGAACAATTGATGGCAAAGGGATTCCCTTACTTGTCAATGGTTATAGGTTGAAGTTGTATAAAATACCTCTATCCAAGGAAGAATTTATTAGTTAAATCAATAGAGAATTGAGTTTGATTGGGAGGCTCACAGTCCTCAATCCACACATCTTCTAAAAACAAAAATAAAACAAAATAAAGGGATTAGGTGAAAACCTTTATGAGGCACCTAAGGCCAACTATAGGGTTGAAAACCTCTCTGAGGGAGCCCAAGAGAAAGAAAAACAAAAAACAAAAAAATATAAAAAGATGAAAAGATCCCCAAGTGAAAACCTCCTCTGGGGCACCTAGGGTAGGCATGTAGGTTGAAAACCTCTACAGAGGCAGCATGCATGTCTAAAAACAAAAAGAGAAAAAAGCACAAGGAAGGATCTCTTACACCAATGTTGCTAAATCTATCTTTTGCGGTACTCCAAACAATCAACAAAACCATCTCTACAAAACGAATTCTATAGGTTGATTCCTCCATTTTTTCAACCATCCATTGCATTTGCACCCTCTTCACTCACCTCCCTACCTCCCTCCATCATCTAGTGATCAATAGAAACATGTTTTTTCTCCTTTTTGAAGTGCTACAAGACTGTTCTGAAATGCTACAGGAGGAGCCCAAAATGCTACAGGAGGTAGATATGATTGGAGGAAGGAGTCAAAAGGTCATGTATTCTTTAGGGAAGGTTGAGAGAATTCCACCAACATCACTTTCATCACCCAT
Organism: Pinus tabuliformis; assembly: GCA_031772625.1. NCBI lineage: Eukaryota > Viridiplantae > Streptophyta > Pinopsida > Pinales > Pinaceae > Pinus > Pinus tabuliformis. The sequence continues at coordinate 683,623,442 of CM062807.1, forward strand.
CTACTCCATCTAACCAAAATTCATCTTCAAATCCCACTCTTCCCTACATAAAAAAACCAAGAAAGGATATGTTTTCAATTTCTCCTCCACCTAGGCCACCTCTTGATGATTTTAATCTTTTCCTTATACCTCCCATGAATTTCCCTCAATTCCACATGCAATATAAGGTCTCAAATAAGAATTAAGTGATTGTTACATGAGGGAAACTCCTCTTGTAGAAGCCTCTATAGTCACAACAAAACTCGACATCAATTTTTTTTCCTCCCATAGAGCAGAAGATCCAGCCACTTTCATCATCATGAAGCCATTTCTGAAGTGAGAAGGGGCACACCATTAGATAATCCATCCACTCCACCAATAGTAGATTGGACATTGAGAAGAAACCTGCACAAACACACCAATTTTATCAGTAAAAAAAAACCATTATGCTATGAGGACCTATGTAGAAGAAAGTAAAGGAAATCAACACCTTCAAGATCATCATATTATGAAGTCCTACTTGTAGGAATATCCAGCGAGTTGACATCACATGTAGGCTCAGGTATGACAACCCTAACCTCTTCCCTGTGCATCTAATGATAACATATGTAATGGTTGAAAAAGGATTTTTTTATGGGTTGGAGGTGGCTAGTAAACTTGGCCACCTTAGATGAGTAAACTAAAGTTCATTTAGTCACACATACAATGTGGAAAATTCAAATTAAGTGGAGAAGTGATTATTATAACCTCTCGGAGGCAGCCCAAGAGCAAGAAAAAAAAACAAAATAATATAAAAATATGAAATATCCCTAAGTGAAAACCTCCTCTAAGGCTCCTAGGGTAACCATGCATTTTTAAAACCTTTGGAGAGGTAGCATGCATGTCTCAAAAAAACGAGAAGGAAAAAACACAATGAAGGAGTCCTTACACCAATGTTGCTAACATCTCTCTTTTGTAGGACTGCAAACAGTCAAGAGAGCCATGCCTACAGAACAGATTCTACAGGTTCATTCCTCCATTTTTCCAACCATCCATTGCATTTTCACCCTCTTCACTCACCTCCCTATCTCCCTCCATCAGCTATTGATCAATAGAATCATGTTTTGCCTCTTTTTTGAAGTGTTATAGGTTTGTTCTGAAATGCTACAGGAGTAGCGTGAAATGCTATTAGAGGAGCTCGAAATGATATAGCAGGCAGATATGATTGGAGGAAAGAACCAAAAGGTAATGTATTATTTATGGAAGGCTGAGAGAAGACCCCCAACATCACTTTCATCACTGACCCACTCCATCTAGCCAAAATTCATCTTCAAATCCCACTCTACCCTACATAAAAAAAAGGGATTTTTTTTCAATTTATACTCCACCTACGCTACCTATTAATGATTTTAATCCTTCCTTATACCTCCCATGACTTTCCCACAATTCCACATGCAATATGAGGTCTCAAAGAAGAATTAAGTGATTGTTACAGGGGGGAAATTCCACCTGTGGTAGCCTATACAATCACAATAGAACTCACCATCAATGTTTTTTCCACCCATAGAGCAGAAGATCCAACCACCTTGAGCATCATGAAGCCATTTATGAAGTGAGAAGGGGCACACCATCAGATAATCCATCCACTCCACCAACAACAGATTGGACATTGAGAAGAAGACTACACACACACACCAATTTTATGAGTAGAAAAAAACGATTAAGCTATGAGGACCTGTGTATAAGAAAGCAAAGGAAATCAACACCTTCAATATCATCATAGTATGAAGGCTTGCATGCAAGCATATTCAGCAAGTTGAAATCACATGTAGGATTAGGTATGACAACCCTCACCTCTTCCCTATGCATCTGATGATAAAATGTGTAATGGCCAAGAAAGGAATTTTTTATGGGTTGGAGGTAGCCAGTAAACTTGGCCACCTTCGATGAGTAAACTAAAGTTAATTTAGTCACACATATAACGTGGAAAATTCAATTTAAGTGGATCAGTGATTATGAGTAGAAAGGTGATGATCACGAGGAACAAGGCGATGATTACAAGAAGTGGGGGAAACAGTTAAAAAAGGGAAGTTTGTGCAAGAGCCATGTCACCAAAGCGCTCTGAGCCTTTACCATAAAAGGGAATAATGAGTACAAGGCTTGAATCCATTTTTATCATCGCTCTAGTGCTATCAGAGACTGCCTAGGGTTCCATCAAGTTACTTCGAACAATGTTTGCAAGTGTTATAGGAGGAGCTATAAGAGGCTTTGAATTGCTACAGGAGGCCCAGAAGGAATCTACAAGAGAGATTTGAAGGGAGAAAGGGAGTCAAAACTACCCAAAGTTCTCTTCAAACCCTCATGCACATGAAAAAGTTATAATGGAAAGAGTGAGTGGTTGTCTCCCTCCTTAATTTCTATAAATATTCATGGAGAATTATGCTTGAACTGAGTACCCTGTAGAATACAATTATGCAGTAGTCCTCTTTAGAAATCGCTATATGTGAAGGCAAGGTAGGAACATAGGAAAGTTTTTTTTTTTATAATTAACATCCTGATCCCCCTCTGAAAGAGAAAAATTGACACTCCCTTTGTACCCAAGACTGCTCTGAGGTCAAAATTAAAAATACACCCAAGTAACCCCAAGAAGGATAAGTAGGAGAAATGGGGGAGGTTTCAATAGAAGAGAACCGACAGACACAAAAATAATTCATCAACATCCTCCTGTGGTAAATATTTTTCTAAGACATCAATGGATGGGCTTCTTTGAATAGTTGAAGGGGTACGATGATGATATAATCTAGGAATTTTCCACGGCACTAAATCCTTAGGGAGAAGATAGTGCCATTATTGTTTTTAGAGGCCTTTCCATCTCTCTAAATGCTAAACTCATAATAAGAGTGACTAACTTACCCTTAGGAATTCAATGGATCAAGGAGGATAAAGCAGTGAGTGTCACAGCCAGGAAGAGCTTCTTCATTCTGAAAGAAAAGCATGTAGAATATAGAAATGGAGTAAGAAGGGAGATCCTACCTCACCCCTCGGATGAAGTGGCCTATCACATTCTCAAATACATATCTTGTCAGAGGAAGTTGAGCATTGTATATGCCTATCATTTTAGGCTACTGCATGAGCTAATATGAAAAGTTGAATTACCTATTCCATAGAGACTTAGTCTTCCCCATTTCCTCCTACAATATATCATTGAAATGAGCCAAAAAGTGAGGGAAGGAAAGCACCAACATATTTCCCACCATGGATTCATTAAGATGATTATTATAGATACTATAAGTGACCTAAGGATTCTTGTGCCATGGACTTATTTTGTAGACATGAACAAGGAAATTTTCATTGAAACCCAAGCCATCACACATGAGGAAACACCAGCTTCTAGCATTGGTGGAAGGGAAGGAAAAAAGGAAGAAGAGGACGCAGAAAAAACAGAGGTGTTGAAAATAGAAACAAGAAATGCTAAAAATAGCACTGCTATAAAGAGCATTTCGGGATACCTTCCTATTTTAGTTAGTCCCTAAACTAAAATAGAGAAGTAAAATTCGAATTTGATCTTAGCAGCTATTTTAAAATAATTAATTAATTCACCACGAGTTAATTAGTTGTAGAAAATCAAACATGAAGTCTATTTGAAGACATGCAATAGTTTCTCCATTGATTGAGGAAGTTATCCCTTGATTAAAGGAGATTAGGATGAGTTGTACTTTGAGTTGTAATTAGTTAGCTCAGTTATCTGAGTTAAGTCCAGTAAGATCAGTTCAAATATTTTGTTGAACTAATTGTGAATTTAGTTAGTTAATGCATGCATGCATGTAACTACTGCACTTCAGATAACTGAATATTCTCTCATAAATAACTCATGCATGTTAGTTTAGTCAGAGACCCAATTAAGATCAGGTGATGGGGCAGTGTACTATCAGTTGCAGGAATATTCCTTGGAGGAGATCTCTTGCATGCAGAAGGAATTCATTCCTTAGAGATTGCGTAGTTACTTCTTCAGTTTAGTGAGTGTGTATGAGGCCAATTCACACAGGTGGAATCACTAGACCCCAAGATAAATTGTGCAAGGAAATAGGAGGCTTGGAGAGCTGGAGGAAGACATATGTTGTGTCTATTCAATCTGTGAGTTGTATTGTTCTATTGCAGAGAGAGCAAGATAGTTTGTGAGCTGATTCTTTTTGTAATTTGAACATATTTCCACTTGTATGATATTACAGAGATGGGGTTTTAGGCTGAGGTTTTCCCTAGGATTATTCTTCTGTGTTTCATGTGTGATTTCTTTCTCATTCTCAGTTATATGTGTTCTTTTTTATCTTGCTCATATTCGATTAAGCTTCTGCAAAGTTTGTTATAGAAGTAGATCTTCTATTTTTCTTTAGTATATTGCATAATTTGTTGATCTACAGTGGGAAATTCTACATGGTATCGGAGAAAATGTGATCAAAGGAGAGAACAGTATACAAGAAGGGAGAAGTTTGAAGTTTGTCGTTCCTAAATATAGAAATCAAGTTCTTATCACATCTCATTTTCACCAATGGCGTTCAACAGTTTAAGACTCGAATATGCTCTTGATGGCAGTTCGAATTATATAGCCTGGAAGGATCGCATGGAAGCAGTATTAGAGGATAACGGTCTAAAGGACTTCATTGATCAAGAAGTCCCCAAGCCCGCAACCACTGATGCTACTGAATTGGCAGAATGGAAGAAATGTGTGGCTAGAGCAAGGAGAATCCTTCTGGAGGGAGTTCGAGACCACATAGTCTCGAGTCTCCATGAGAAGGAGACACCATTTTCGATGTGAAAATATTGAAATATCTATATCAGAACAGCAGCAATCAGAGGAAGCTGGCGTTAAAATACAAGCTTTGGAAAATCAACTGTGAAAAGGGTGACACGATCTCTACGTATCTGAACAAGCTCACCACCTGCGAGGATGAGCTTGGAAGCGTAGGGATCATGACAGTCGATGATGACATGTCAAGTCTTGCACTCCTCATTCTTCCTAAGAGCTGGCATAGCTACCAAGACTCGGTTAATGAAAAAGAAAAACTGCCAGATTGGGAACGACTTTGATCAGATCTGATGCAAGAGGAGATAAGAAGAAGCACTAGAGATGGATCCTCATCAAAGCAAGATGATGAGGAAAATCTAGCCTTAGCGAGTAAGGAGAGGAAATGGAAAGGGAAGGTGTCCCAATCCAAATCCAGTTCTTCCCATGGTGGGAAGAATTTTGACAAATCGAAAGTGCGATGCTTTCATTGTCATGAAGTGGGCCATTATGCTACGAATTTTCCACAAAAGAAATCCAAGAAGGGTTCCTCAAATGGATCTGATGGTGAGGCATTGGCCTCACAGTTTGAGCTGGATTTCTCTCTTATCGCATGCATGGTTTCATCCATGGTGGGATGTGTTTGGTACCTAGACAGTGGAGCTTCCTACCACATGTTAGGTGACAAGAACCTTTTCAATACCTTGGAGGAGAAGGATCTCCAGATGTGGATCGAGATGGGCGATGATGAAAGTATTGTGTTTCAGGTGAAGGTACAGTTGTGTTTCAGAGGGAGCATGGAGCTCCCCTCACCCTGACTGATGTAAAGTATGTACCAAGTCTGAAGAAGAATCTTGTGTTCATTGCTATGCTAGAAGATAAAGGCTATGATGTAGTCTTTAGTAAAGGAAAGGTATTCCTAAGGCATATCGGCACTGCACAAACCAAGCGAATAGGGATTTGACTTAAGAATCTCTACAAGATGGAGGTAGACGATTATGCTGCATTGAGTTCCAAAGTTGAGATAGTTCAGAGCCAAGATTTTGGCGAGCTATGGCATAGAAGATTGGGCCACTTGCACCATGGAGCCCTAAAGATCATGCAACAGATTTCTACCAGAGTACCCAAGGGAAAACTGAAGCAGACGAATACATGCAAAGGTTGTACCTTGGGTAAGTATGCAAAATATTCCTTTCCGGATCGAGACAGTAGAGCTGGAGCAATCCTGGAGCGAGTTCACTCAGATATTTGTGGACCATTCTCTATAGCCTCCACCACTAAACAAAGGTACTATGTTATTTTTATTAATGATTTTTCTCGTAGATGTTGGATCTACTTTATGCGAAAGAAGGATCAGACCTTCTTGAGGTTTTGTGAGTTTAAAGCCTTGGCAAAGAAAGAATCTAGAAAGAAAATAAAAGCCTTGCATAGCGACAATGGTGGAGAGTATGTCTCCCAGCAGTTTAAGGACTTTTGCGCTGCAGAAGGAATTAAACGGGAGTTGATGGCACCCCATAACCCATAGCAAAATGGGGTGGCCGAAAGGAAGAACAGATTGATTGTGGGGGCAACTCAAGCGATGTTGCATGACCAAAGCCTACCACTCAATTTATGGGCTGAGGCATGCAATATAGCAATATACTTGCAGAACATAAGCCCGCACCATATACTGGGAATAAAGACACCTATGGAGGCCTTTTTCGGGAAGTGACCAAATGTAAGTCACTTCCAAATCTTTGGATCATCAGTTTACTGTCATGTAACCAAAGATGCTCGGAAGAAGCTAGATCCAACAACTGAGTTGGGAATACTTGTGGGGTACACGATACAACCCACAACTATTTGGTGTACCTGCCTACCAGTCAGAGGACAGTGGTATGCAGGGATCTGAAGTTTGACGAGTAGAAATCCATGCAAGTATCACTTGAGAGGGAGCTCAAGTTGCATGCAGATGAGGAACTTTTAGTAAGGAGGAGGAGCCTCAGATTGATGCGGAGCAGCCACATGCAGAGGATCCGGGGGTGGAGACATCCACTCATGCTGAGACTTCCAGAGATGGGTAGAAACGCTCAAGGGAAGCTGACAGGTTGATGCTAGATGTGTGGGAGAATGTGGGACAACCATCTTCTCAGCGTAGACAGAGGAGGTCGCCCGAGAGGTACACTAGCTACATGGCCCTGGTTGAGGAGTGTGTAGATTTTGAGCCTTCTTCATTCGAGGAGGCAGTGCAGCAACCAGTCTGGGTTGATGCAATGGTGGAGGAGTACGAATCCATCATGCGGAACTGTGTTTTGGATGTTGTCCCAAGACCTCAGGACAAGTCAGTGGTGAGTTCCAGATGGCTTTACAAGGTAAAGCAGGCAGCTGATGGCAGTGTTGAGAAACATAAGGCAAGGTTTGTGGCTTGTGGTTTCTCACAAGTCGAGGGGATTGACTACAATGAGACCTTTGCTCCTTTAGCAAGGTACTCATCTATCATATCGATGTTCGTGTTGAAAATAGCAACAGGAAATACTACAAATAGCAGTTCGGGTACCAGTGTTGGTCTTAGCAACAAGGAATGAAAAATGGAAGTGCTAAAAATAGCATTGCTATAAATAGCATTTCGGGATGGATTCCAATTTTAGTCAGTCCCTGGACTAAAATTGAGAAGTAAAATTCGAATTTGATCTTAGCAGCTGTTTGAAAAATAATTAATTAATTCACCATGAGTTAATTAGTTGTAGAAAATCAAACCTGAAGTGTATGTGAGGACATGCAACAGTTTCTCCATTGATTGAGGAATTTATCCATCAATTAAAGAGAAAAGGATGAGTTTTAATATTGAGTTGTAATTAGTTGGTTCAGTTAACTGAGTCAAGTCCAGTTAGATTAATTCAAACAGTTTGTTGAATTAATTGTGAGTTCAGTTAGTTAATGCTTGCATGCAACTGTTGCACTTCAGATAACTGAATATTCTCTCATAAATAATTCATGCATGTCAGTTCTGTCAGAGACCCAGTTGAGATCAGAGGAGGGACAATGTACTATCAGTTGGATGTATTTTTTCCTATAAAGGAAACTCATCCATGTAGAAGGAATTAATCTCCTTCAAGTTTGTGCAGTGATTTCTGAGCCAAGTGAGTAGTGTGAGGTGGGAATTCACACTTGTGGAAGCACTGGACCCCAGGGAAAACTGTGCAAGGAAATAGGAGGCTTGAAGGGCAGAGGAGAAGGTTTGTGAGAGGCCTTTAACTATCTATGAGCAGTAGAGGGATTTCAAAGAGAGCAGGATAGGTTGTGAGCTGATTCTTTTTGTAATCTGGACTATATTTCCACTTGTATGATAATACAGAGATTGGGGTTTTAGGCTGAGGCTTTCCTAGGTTATTTCTTATGTGTTATGTGTGATTGATTTCTCCTTATCAGTTATATGTGTTCTATTGATCTTGCTCATATTCGATTAAGCTTCCACATAATTGTTTGTAGAAATAGATCAAGTATTTTGCTTTAGTATATTGCTTTATCAGGTGATCTACAGTGGGAATTTGTACATGGTATCAGAGCAAAGGTGATCAAGGAAGAACAATATACAAGAAGGGAGAAGTTCGAAGTTTGTGATTCCTAAATATAGAAATCAAGTTATTATCACATCTCTATTTCAACTAAGGCGTTCAACGGTTTAAGACTCGAATATGCCCTTGATGGCAGTTCAAATTATATAGCCTAGAAGGATCGCATGGAAGCAGTATTAGAGGATAACGGTCTAAAGGAATTCATCCATCAAGAAGTTTCCAAGCCGATTGATGCTACTGAATTGGCGGAATGGAAGAAATGTGTGGCTAGAGCAAGAAAAATCCTTCTGGAGGGAGTTCGAGACCACATAGTCTCGAGTCTCCATGGGAAGGAGACACCATTTTTGATGTGGAAAACATTGAATGATATATATCAAAATAGCAGCGATCAGAAGAAGTTGGTGTTGAAAAACAAGCTTCGGAAGATCAAGTGTGAAAAGGGCAACGTGATCTCTATGTATCTAAACAAGCTCACCACCTGCAAGGATGAGCTTGGAAGTGTAGGGATCACAACAGTCGATGATGACATGGTGAGTCTTGCGCTCCTTGGTCTTCCTAAGAGCTGGCATAGCTACCAAGACTCGGTTAATGGAAGAGAAAAACTGCCAGATTGGGAACGACTTTGGTCGGATCTGATGCAGGAGGCGATAAGAAGAAGCACTAGAGATGGTTCTTCATCCAAGGAGGATGAAGAAAACTGCGCCTTAGCACGTAAGGTGAAAAAGGGGAATGAGAAGGATTCTCATTCTAAATCCAGTTCTTCCCACGGTGGGAAGAAATTTGACAAATCGAAAGTGCGATGCTTTTGTTGTCATGAGGTGGGCCATTTTGCTACAAATTATACACTGAGGAAATCCAAGAAGGGATCCGTGGAAGGATCAGAAGGTGACGCACTGGCCTCACAGTTTGAGTTGGATTTCACACTTTTCGCATGCATGGTTTCATCCATGGTGGGAAGTGGTTGGTTTCTTGACAGTGGAGCTTCTTTCCACATGGCTGGCGACAAGAGTTTGTTCAGTACCTTGGAGGAGAAAGATCTCCAGATACTCATAGCGATGGGTAATGATGAAAGGTATAGTGTCTCAGGTGTAGGCACAGTTGTTTTTCAGAGGGAGCATGGAGCTCACATTACCTTGACCGATGTCAAGTATGTACCAGGACTGAAGAGAAATTTGGTGTCGATTGCAATGCTGGAAGACAAAGGCTATGATGTAGTCTTTAGTAAGGGAAAGGTTTTCCTTCGACACATCGCCACGAGACAAGTGAAGCATATCGATTCATGAGTCAAGAACCTGTATGCTCTTAAGGTTCAAGATGCATGTAAAGCCTTGAGGAGCAAGGCAACTTATGGAGACTTGGTGGTTGAGAGGAGAGTAAATTACCTCTCAACATGCAGCGCCAGAAGAAGTCTCAAATGATTGTGGAGGAGCCATGATTGGTGAAGCAACTTCAAGAGGTTGTGGAGCAGCCACAACTGGGGAAGCCAAGAGGAGATAGAGCGGAGGCATCCACTCATGCAGAGACCTTCAATAGGGGGAAATTTTGAGCCAGGTGGGTAGAGGGATCGCATGATTCCATACCTCCAGGTAGGAGGTGGGGCGATGTGGAGTGACAGTCCTAAGAAGGCTGGAATGGGGGCATGATCATTGAGGTACCAAACCTCTTTGATTAGACCTTGCTACGGAAGCCCCGACGAGGAGTAGTAGGACTGCCTGAGTAAGTAGAGACAGATGTAGATGGAGTGGCAGAGAGAGCTACAGTGTAGAAATCCCAAGACAGTGCAGAGCTAGCATGCTACAACAATGCGAGAGGAACACGAGTGTTGCACCAATGCAGGATGACACAAAGAGGCGTGCAAAGGTGTGAGATGCATGGAGTGTTGCAGCAACTCAAAGGTTAGAGAGGGAGCACTTGTCAGCGGCAGATGAAGCTTCAGCATCAGAGGATGTTTCTATCCCAACAGAGAGGTCAGTTGGGAGTTTTTCTTGTTTCTAGAGTTGTTGGAGCAATAACACTTGGGAGAAGTTTTGCATGCAGAACATTCCAAAGGTACAGGATCGAGTTCGAGTTCAATGCCTTTCTCGTTGAGAGGGAGTGTTGAAAATAGCAACAAGAAATGCTAAAAATAACACTGCTATAAATAGCAGGTTGGGTACCAGTGTTGGACTTAGCAACAAGGAATGAAAAATGGAAGTGCTAAAAATAGCATTGCTATAAATAGCATTTTGGGATGGATTCCATTTTTAGTCAGTCCCTGGACTAAAATTGAGAAGTAAAATTCGAATTTGATCTTAGTAGCTGTTTGAAAAATAATTAATTAATTCAATATGAGTTAATTAGTTGTAGAAAATCAAACATGAAGTCTATGTGAGGACATGCAATAGTTTCTCCATCGATTGAGGAATTTATCCATCAGTTAAAGAGATAAGGATGAGTTGTAATATTGAGTCGTAATATTGAGTTGTAATTAGTTGGTTCAGTTAACTGAGTCAAGTCCAGTTAGATTAATTCAAATAGTTTGTTGAATTAACTGTGAGTTCAGTTAGTTAATGCTTGCATGCAACTGCTGCACTTTAGATAACTGAATATTCTCTCATAAATAACTCATGCATGTCAGTTCTGTCAGAGACCCAGTTGAGATCAGAGGAGGGATAGTGTACTATCAGTTGGATGTATTTTTTCCTATAAAGGAAACTCATCCATGTAGAAGGAATTAATCTCCTTCAAGTTTGTGTAGTGATTTCTAAGCCAAGTGAGCAGTGTGAGGTGGGAATTCACAATTGTGGAATCACTGGACCCCAGGAAAAACTACACAAGGAAATAGGAGGCTTGAAGGGCAGAGGAGAAGGTTTGTGAGAGGCCTTTGACTATCTATGAGCAGCACAGGGATTGCAGAGAGAGCAGGATAGATTGTGAGCTAATTCTTTTTGTAATCCGGATTATATTTCCACTTGTATGATAATACAAAGATTAGGGTTTTAGGCTGAGGCTTTCCCCAGGTTATATATTTTGTGTTATGTGTGATTGATTTCTCCTTATCAATTATATTTGTTCTATTGATCTTGCTCGTATTCGATTAAGCTTCCACATAATTGTTTGTAGAAATAGATCAAGTATTTTGCTTTAGTATATTGCATTATCAGGTGATCTACAGTGGGAATTTCTACAGTTGGAAATGTTATCACTCAGGTTTTTTCCTTAGAAGTTATTAAAGAAGGAATGGCCCGAGGTAACCACAAACCAGTCTTTTAGACTCAGGTTCTAGCCAACCTAAGTCCAGAGAGGGCTCTCTCTTTAAGATTTAACTTTGTTTAAATAAGATTTTAGGCTAGTTCTTAATGTTCAAGGTTGCTTATTTTGATTGGGTGGTTGAATTAAGAAGACAGATGGGCAGAGAAAATATTTAGGCCATTGGGCTATGGATTCAATCAAGAAAGGCTTAACTAGATTTTATTTACTAGTGAGGTAAGAGTTCACAGGGCAAGCTAACACAGCAAGAGCAAACTTGAAGGTTTCAATGAATGGAAAGTCCTAACCAGGGCCAAGGGCAATGAAGAATCCTTAACCGGGATTGGGATGAAGAAACGAAGGATGGCCAGTAGCAAAGGAAAATGAAGAATCCTGTACTATGGGCCAAAGGGGGGATAGACTACGGAAGCAAGGGGGCAATCAAGAATACCCAGACTAAGGCAGTTTAGTAGAAAACATAAATAAAACAAACAATTAAAATACATAGCAGTTAAGTTAATTCTCATGATATCATTCCTTGTTTGCTTTTAAGATTTTATAAGAAACACATATGAATAATTCATGATATAAAGAGAAAAGGAGATTTAAACATGAGGAAATGATACTTATTTGTTCCAACTGTGCACAAGAATCCAGTGAAATGTCTTCAGCTTTATTTCATTTCTAGCAAAACCAGTCCAGTCTTGAGTACAAAGCTCCTTGGATCAAAAATAACATGTCTATAGAAATGTATTTTAATCCACACAAAATACTTCAAATGAAGAAGTATTTATATTAATTCTAAACTAAATTATCTTGAAGAAATATCAATATTGGTTTTACAAATATCTAAAAATGTTTTACATTAATAGAACTTAAATAAAGGACATTCAAAACTAATGAATCTATTTGCCACTATTTTTATGAATTTATTGTGACAAAGAAGAGAAATTAGAATTTGATAGCAACTCTTAATTGATGATGAGGCATCCCAGTCACTAACTACATCCTTTCTTTATGCATTCTACCCCAGAAATTCTGCAAACTTAGGGTTCAATGATACCATTGTATATCTTAATTCGAGATAGATATGTAAAAAGTGAAAGAGGTTATTGTAGATAATAATGTTTTGAGATAAACCTCTCTAAGTTTCCCAAAATTCATCTCTAGCTGTTCACAATATTCTCTGCAAAAAGATGTCAAAAACAGGACTTTGCACAATCTGAAAAATAGGCTCTAGAGATATGCACTTATCTCTCTTTTGGTAATACCTGTGTAAAAAGTGAGATAGGTTTTTATAGATTGACCTTTTAGGAACAAAAAACTCCTCCAACATCTCAAAATACATCTTGCATTGGTCACAATAGTTTTTGCAACACTATGATTTAAACAGGAAATTTCTGAAGAATGTACCATTTATGCTCTGATTTCATATTTTAACCTTAAATTTATTTTAACTGTTTTTCACTTTTACTATGGATAAAATTCATTGTTACTGGTGAAAGTGTTTTCATCTCTATTTAACCTTTATTGCCTCCATGTTTACTTTTATTGTTTACTTTTACCACTTTGTTTTTTCATCTGTCTTCACTTTGACATGAATCTATATGCTTTGTAACTGTCTTCCCTGTTGTTTATCTTCATGCTAGCTAATTTACTTGAGTTGGTCTTCAATTTGATACTCTTTAACCCTAATACACTTTGATTGTTCTTTACTGTGTCCTTTTACCTTCACTGTATATTTTATTTCTTTACTGTCTATTTCAACAGTAAATCATTTAATTTCATGTTTCCTCTCCTTGTATTTTAACTGTATGTTTTATTTTCCATTTCTGTTTGAATAGACTTGATAACAATCTCGGAGTAAACAGGTCTTATGACTAGTATTAAGACTATTTATCCAAGGTTGCGGTATTCTAATTGCTTGTAAAATAAAACAAACTATTAGGAAAACGTTGGGTTGACAGGGAGGGTCATTAATGGATTTATTGAGCTTTATAGGTCTATGGAGTGAGTCCAAAGTGATTTCGGGAGGTAAACCATGCTTGAATTCGTTAGAAGAGGCTTCAGGTGGAGCGGAAGGGTTTCATAATTTTACATAGTAGAATGGGTGAAGGGCGAGAAAACCTGGGTTCTTGGGGTTTGATATTTAACGGGAAAACTTTTAAAATATGGTGCGAACTGAACAGTAGACAATTTGTCGCGTAGCGGGTGGGTGGTAAGCAGTTTGTTTCGCACAGCTTTTTGGCGCTTGGCAGTATTGCGGGGAGGCTGCCCAATGCCATTCATAGGGTGCCACCTAGTAGCAGGGTGAATAGTGAAACCACCCATATCGGGCAGGTAAAGGTCAACTTTCGGAGGCCGCCTGATATGAACGTCGACCTTTGGATCAACAAGGGTCATATAGCACGGTGATCAGGGCGATGATTTGATATGAGGTTTAATGGAGGGGCCCAACAAGGTTTTAATGTGCGGAGGGATTAATTAAAGGTTTAATGATGTCGGGAATGATTTCATTAGCGGGGAAAGATTATTAATTAATCACTAATTGATTAATTAACCTCTTTTAATTCGACAGTGGGTCGCGGTTATTAATTAGTCACTGATTGAATTAATTAACCCTTTAATCAGTTTATTAATAAAGTTTATGTTTCAAACTTCACGGATGGGATATTAAGATTAAAGGGGTTTAATAAAATATATATGGGAAAGGGTTTATTTTTCGGGAATTAATATATAAATAATGTTAAAAGTTAATATGAAGATTACGAGGGATAAACGAAGTGCAGTAAGCATAATGTGTTTTTGTAATTTTGCTTTTTACATAGAATATTATAACTTAGGCTAAGTGCATTTTTGTGGGTTTTTCATAAAAAAGGTATCCATGGGGGTGATTACTTTTCCTTAGGAAAAATGGTGTTTTACCTTAGGAAAAGGGATTTGTTTGGGAAAATGAGGGAGAGTGAAGGGGGGTAATGTTTGTGGGGGGAATTTTAGTACTTAGGACCTATAAGTCATTGGGTTGAGGGTCCGGTCCCTCCAGAATTAAGAGAAATGCTCTGAACCCCTTTAACTTACGGTTTTAGGTACTTAAAGACTTTTCTTGGAAATTAGTTGAGTGGAAAATGTAATGAATGAGGAAGGTTAATCAATTGACTTTGTGTACTTCGATAAATGCTTAACTATCATCCATACTTTAGAAATTTGATGATGAAGGTAAATGATATGATCTTATCTAATCAGTCATCCCAATTCTGCAACCATTCAACTACTTACCCATCTACTCATCCTACCATTTTTTCTACTCTTTAGTAGGGTGCACTTAAGCTGGCAAACCCTCATCAAAACTTTTTTCTTTTCTTTTACAAAATTAATCTAACTAATTCTAACCTTATTACATCCAATGGATCAGATTAAACTATTGAGCTCCTTTTTTTTTATTTACGCTACCTATCTACTTATCTATCAAGATTAAACAGTTTGGTCAGATTTTATTCTCTATCTCTAAGCATGAAATTCAAAACATGGAATAACCAAGATTAAATTGTTTGGTTGCCATGGATTGTGGCATAAATAACAAGTTGCACAAAATCATTATTGTAAAAATTAAAATAGTAGTGGCATTTGGACTTGCACACTTTCATGGTCTTTTTCCTTTTCCTTGGGGTTCATTTTCATCTTTTCTTTTTGACCTTTTTTCATTCTTTTTGTCCTTTGATTTTTCTTTTAGGACATACCCTCTTTATATTTTTTAATTTTTTGATATTTTACAAATATGGAAAACATTTGTAGAAAGTAAAGGTATGTACATATTACAATTTTGACCTCATCCATTCAAAAATTATGACACCTATTGGTATAGGAACATAATAGTGGCTCCACTTGGGGATAGCATTTCCTGGTGAAATGTCAAGAACTAGTAGATCAATGGCCTTTTGAATTTATGTGGTTTTACTCTGCAACTTTCCTTTTTACTTTGTTGCTTTATTGATATTTATTGACAGTAAAACTTTAAAGCTTAGGGTCTTCTCTTCGGGCTTCAACTCCAAAGTTTACCATCCAATCCACACTAAACTTTATGAAGGATATAGTATGTACAATTGATTAGTAAAATTAGTGACTGGGATCTAAATAATGCTTAAGCATTCGACCGTTCACCTGTCCTCCTTCTACTTCTACACCATCCAATTCTTTAAGGAAAAAGGAATTATTACCTCTGAAAGCATAAATAATGTAAGGACCTTTCCACAAGAAGTAAAACTTCCCATGTTTCCCTTTATCTTCCCTTCTTGAGTCCTATTCCAATGCTTTGTCTCCTATATAGAAATCTTCTACCTTGGTTCTTTTGTCAAATGCTTTTTTAATTTTCTCCTGCACCACTTGGGATATGATGTAGACTTGTTCTCTGGTTTGTTGCAAATGAATAGTCTGGTTGATCCTTCTCTGAATATCATTGGGCTCGACCTATGTTTCTTGGAGTAACTTCATCACTGGAGTTCCCGAAGAAGATGGGAATACAGCCTCCATTCCATAGACTAACTGATAGGGACTGGTGCTAATATATTTCTTTGTGGTCAGTCTGTCTGCCTACAAAGCATTCACTAGTTTCTTATTCCAAGTCTTCTTATTGTCTTCCAATAATTTTTTGATGATGTTTACTAAGATTTTATTGGAAGACTCTGCAAGTCCATTTTCCTTAGGATAGTAGACGGTGGAATGGCCAAGGGTTGTGTGATATTTGTTGCAAAAATCAATCATCCTTTTTTATTTGAAGGCTGCAGCATTGTCTGTGATGATTTTGGTGGGACAACCGAATTTGGATATAATGTTGGCCTCAAGAAAACCTATTATGACAATATCGGTGGCTTGTCTTGAGGGTATGGCTTCTATCCACTTTTTGAAATAATCTATGGCAATTAAGATCCATCTATGCTGGGCAAAGGAGGGAGGGTGAATTTCACCAATGAAGTCAAAACCCCACTGCTGAAATGGTGTTTCAGTTGATATAGGTTTCAAAGGTAATGGCAGTAATTTTCTTTTCCCTTCAAAATTTTGACATTTGTGGCATGAGGTTACAAATTTTTTCACATCAGCAAACAGAGTGGGCCAGTAAAAACCATCCCTCAAGATCCTATCAGCTGTTGTCTTCTAATAGAGATGCCCCCCACAGTCACTTGCATGAAAGTCGTGCAAAATTTTATCAGATTCCTCCTTTAATAAACAATTTAGAAAGATGCCTTCATGATTTTTCCAAAATAAGGCATTATCAATTATGCAAAACTTTAAAGATTTCATCTTTAAAAACCTACTTTTAGTTCTGGATAGCTCTGGAGAAGCTTGAAGATTTTGTAGAACATATATTATGTTAGCATACCATGGTGAATCTGTAAAGGCTTGGCTGATCTGTTGAGTCGCCATCTCCTCTTCGTTATCCAGTTCTGCAATGAATTTTATGTCTAGGGCTTGATAGTTTGATTCAGCCACTAGCTTAGCCAAAACTTGGCCTTTGATCAATTTGGTAGGTTTAATTTCTAAATCATACTCTAATATTATAGCTATCCACTTTCCTCTCTTTCCATCAAGTCCATCCTGTGTCAGAATGTCCTTGACTACAGCATTGGGGACATATGCTACTATATGGGACTACAAAATATAAACTCTAAAATCTCTTATTGCTTTAACTAAAGCAAAAGTCTGCTTCTCCATTATGTTATACTTTAAAGGCACATCTCTCAGGGCTTTAATAAAGAAGGTTATTGGTTGTTCAAAACCCTGATTATTTTTCTGCAAAAGGACTGCAGCAATGGTGTGTTCTGAAGCAAAAGAAAATATGATAAATTCCCTATCAAACATTGGACTGATGAGGACTGGAGTTTGTGTTAAGGCTAGCTTTATATCTTCAAATGACTTTTTAGCCTCTAGAGTCCATTTAATAGTTGAATCTTTCTTTAACATGTTATTTAGTAATCTAATTAATTCAGCTAAATTAGAGATAAATCTCCTCAAAAATTTTATTTTACCTAAAAATGCTTGAAGTTCTTTGATATTCCTAGGATGTGGTATTTGCAAAATAGCTTCAATTCTTGTTGGTTCAATCCTGATACCATCTTTGGAGATAATGTGGCCTAATAATTTCCCTTATTCCAACCCAAATAAAGATTTTTTAGGATTCGGAGAAATTCCATATTTCCTGCATTTAATAAAGACCTACCTAAGATGATCCAAGTGTTGTTGATCTGATTTAGAGAATACTGTGAGGTCATCAAGGTAAATTACCAGGAAGTCATGGATTTCTTTGGTAAAGGCTATGTCCATTGCTCTTTGAAAGGTGGTCCATGCATTTCTTAACCCAAATGGCATTTTCACATACATGAAAGTGCCCCATGGAGTAGTGAATGCAGTCTTTGCCTGATCGTCTGGGTGGACTAGGATTTGGTTATAACCAGAGAACCCATCTAGCAGCGAGATTCTTGAGGAACCTACTACCCTCTATAGTATGTGGTCCATTTTTGGAAGAGGATAGTTATCCTTAAGTGAAACTTTATTCAAATTCCTAAGATCAACACACAACCTAATTTCACCAGTTCTCTTTCTAGTGGGTATTAAATTGAAAACCCAATCTGAGAACCTGATAGGTGCAATAATTCCAGCTTCATACATTCTTTTGATCTCCTTTTCAATAGAAGGCAGCAAAACATGGTTGATTCTTCTAAGGTTCTGTCTAAAGGGCTTTTGATCTTCTTTTAATGGAATAGTGTGTTGTATTATGCTAGTATCATAGGATTTCAGGTCCTCATAACTCCAGGCAAAAACATCCTGGAATTCTTTTAGCAGTTCCATATATTTCAGTTTTTCATTGGGAGGTAATGATTTTGACAGTTTTATCAATTTGGGATTCTCTTCAGATCCTATGTTACATTCCTCAATGTCTGATTTCAAAGGTTCCATTTTAGGCTTTTTGGGAATATCATTTGAATCGAATAAGTCCTTCAAAGGAGGTAATCCTTTGGGTAGAAAATTATCTTTAAGGTTTATGACTTCAATTTCTTCATCAATGACTTCATCAATTTCCATTTGTTTTAGGTTTCTAATATCTGATTTTGTAAACTTTGTGGGATGAAATCTATCTATTTGATCATCTTCTAGTTTGTTAATTTCTACTTTATCATAGCAATCGATATCTAATACTATGTATGTGTCTATGTTGGTATTTACAAATTCATTATCTAAAGGTAAAAAATTGTTAATTTGGTGATCATTCTCAAACACTTGTGAGTTCTTTAAATTGTCAGGAATAGCAGGTCTATGCCTAACCTCAGTTGTGTATTGATGGTTGGGCTGAAAGGGAAACTTACAAGTACTAGCAAACATGGCCAAGCTGTGAGCTTGCATGTTGTGTTTTCTTGGAATAACAAGTAGTTTTGTTTCTAAAAGGGTATTTAATATCTCTATGACTGTTCCTCTATAAAATCCTAACCTAGGATCCCTAGTCATATAAACAACCTTAATTTGTTTAGTCACTAACTCAGAATCTCCCATGATAGAGACTCTGATGGCTCCTAACCTTTTGACTAGCTTCAGACCTAACAGAAGTGCTTCATATTCGGCCATATTGTTTGTGCATTTAAATTTCAACCTGTAGGCATGACCTTCTACATGATCGTTTTCTAAGTTATAAATCCATACACCTGCTCCTAGTTTGTTGACCGACCCATAATTTTCATCTAGGGTAGTGGAATCCTTCTTGACTGAGGTATGTAGATCATCTTTTTTATCTGATGTTTCATGAATTTGGACATTTTTATTTTCTTTTAATACTGCAATTTCTTTTGGTTCTGTTGTTATACTACTTGAAGTGTCTTCTTGATTATTTTCATCATTGTAAAGTATGAAGGAACCAATATCAGAATGTACTAAATATATGGGAAAATTCTGAGGTCTCTCCTGGGAACTCACTACATACTTCATCAGAGTCTCTCTATACAGCTTCTTGGGGTGTCCAAAGACTAATATGGTAGCATAGGACATTTCCAGTTGCAGAGATCCCTGGAGTTTGGCACCCCAATATCTGGACAGCAGCATACCATACTTGGGTGGTATATCAGCAACAACTATGTCCATAAGTATGGTCTTGGCAGGGTATTGAACTAGGGAGACACACAAATATTTTATGAGACCTAAGCATTTAACTTGGCTTGAATCAAAGGAAAAGAGATCCTTATAAGGCCTGGTGATATCCAAGTTAAGCTTTTCCATTACAGACTTAGGCATAAGATTATGTGAGGCCCCAGAGTCAAGCATGGCATTATGTAGGATTTTATCGTGGATGTTAAGACTGATGTAGAAGGGTGGTATCCCTCCTTCAACTGGCTTTCCATTAACATCTGGTCCGAAAATCAACTCAGCTTGGTCATCAAATAGATTCACAGAGTCTTCATTCTCACGGAAGTTTAAAGATTTACTAATTTGAGATCTATAAGTTTCATGTTTAACCAATTCTGTCAAAGGCACTGAGATTATAAGCTTGGCCACCTCTGCTCACAAATTGAAAGGTAGAGGGGATTTATCTGTTTGAATATTTGGAATTTTAGAGCCAAAGTTCTGAGTAGTATGTTTTTCTTTTACATTATTAGGATTGTTTTCAATTGTATTTTCTAATATGATTTCTGGGGGATGTTCCACTGTTCCTTTTAGGGGGACTAAAGTGGAAAGTTGCTCATTAGAAGGCTGGTTATTTGTTACATATTCAATGGTGGGACTAGGAGGATTTTGATGTGGTCTAGAAAGGATTTGTAAGGTTTTTGTAACTTGAGGATTCTGATTTGTAGCATTTATTTTCTTAGGTTGGTTAGGTACTGATTTTTTATTCTGATCAGGAACATCAGTGTTCTTTTTGCTTCTTAAGTTGTACTATTTATGCACTTCGAAAATAGCAAAGTCATACCCTTGCTTATAGTCGAAAGATTCTCTTGTTTGGGTCTGTAACTGTTGAAGCATGTATAATTCTTGATCATCCTGAGTGAGAAAAACAGTTTCTTCACTTTTTAAGCTCATCAGGTTGATTTGGGTATCTATCTTAGGGTCTTCTTGGTGGGAAGTCTCAGCATAATTTTCTTGGAAAGGTGGTCTAATGTTCTAATCAGGCCCACTCTTACCAGTGTTTTGGTTCTGGTTTTTCCTAAAGTTTGGGTTCCTTACTGGATTAGCTTGTTGGTTATCCCAGTGAGATTTCCTTTCAATGACTTCTATTCTATCCATCAACCTTTCCATTCCTCTAGATAAAGCATCCATTTTCTGATCAAAGGGTGAAGATTCATCTTTCAAAGGTGTTCTTCTCTCATTTCTAACTCTATCCCTTTTGGATAGCAAATTAGCTTCTACCCTAACTGCTACACTTTGCATATGTTCAAGTGTGGGAGGATTCCTTTCTCTAAGTTGAAAAGCCATATATGTGTCAAATCTGTCTGGAAATTTAATCACGGCTAAACCAGGTGGAGGTCTAAGGTCAAGTGGGATTGCATTATACACGTTGTTAAACCTAGTACAGTAGTCCTGAACGATTTCGTTTGGTCCCCTCTTAAGGTTTTCATATTGAGATAGAATTTCAAGGCGGTTCTTATTTTTCTCCCACCTATTCAAGAACTGTTGGTAAAGGAATTCTAAACTATCTATGCTCTGAGGGGGCAAAGATCTAAACCATGTTCTCACTTCTCCAGCTAAACTTTGGACAAAAATTCTCATTTAGACATCTCCTATGTCAATCTCATGCAGTTCAAAATAATCTATCATTTTCTTAGTGTGCTATTGTGCTTTGTATGTTCCAGTGCCATCAAATGAGGTTATTTTACTTTGATAATCTGTTGGTAAGGCACCTTGAGGGGCAGGCATTACATGGGGGGCATATCTAAGTGCCATAGCTCTAAGTTGTACAGGATTGAGAACATGTGTTGGGGTAACTGGGGGATTTGGGACAACAAGGGGAGTTGGTGTAATAGGGGTAATAGGTGTTTGAGGGGTAGTGATAAGTTGATGGGGGGGTGAAGGTATGAATGGAGATAAGGGATGATCTTCAGAGGTGTGGGGAAATGATAGTGAGTTAAAATATGTTGAAGTTGTTTCAGAAAGTTCAAGGAGTCTATCAGTGGTAAGGGATGACTGAGGGGAGTTCAGAAGGTTCCAGTTAATTGACAAGTTGGCCCGTTGGATTTCAAGTTCTCTAATGAATTGTGGATCTGGGACTAGGTCTAGAAAATCACTATCAGACGTGATTCTAAACAAAGAGAGATCAAAATACTCATCAAAAGGGATGCCTTCAATGAATAACCACTCAACAGGGCATGAATTAGATCTAAAAACAGGTCTAGGGCTTACTGAACTTTCCTGTGTTCTGATGATTCTCAGAATAACGTTGGGGTTTTCAAATATAGGGGGAGGATTTGGATCAGGGTTGGCCATAGTATAGTGAGTTCTCCCTGAAGCCAGATTTCGAGTTTTTTATGATTTCTTTTGCTTTTTTATATGAAATAACTTCTAATAACCCTTTAAGATGCTTAAAAATAAAAATTTTAATTCCTCAAAGGTTTATTAAACCTGAGGGTTTTGAATCCCCAGCGGAGTCACCACTATGTTATCACTGAGTTTTTTTCCTTAGAAGTTATTAAAGAAGGAATGCCCTGAGGTAACCACAAACCAATCTTTTAGACTCAGGTTCTAACCAACCTAAGTCCAGAGAGGGCTCTCAATTTAAGATTTAACTTTGTTTAAATAAGATTGAGGCTAGTTCTTAATGTTCAAGGTTGCTTGTTTTGATTGGGTGATGGAATTAAGAAGACAGATGGGCAGAGCAAATATTTAGGCAATTGGTCTATGGAGTCAATCAAGAAAGGCTTAACTGGATTTGATTTATCATTGAGGTAAGAGTTCACAGGGTAGGCTAACACAACAATAGCAAACCTAAAGGTTTCAATGAATGGAAAGTCCTAACCATGGCCAAGGGCAATGAATAATCCTTAACCAGGATTAGGATGAAGAAAGGAAGGATGGCCAGTAGCAAAGCGCAATGAAGAATCCTGTACTATGGGCCAAAGGGGGGATAGACTACGAAAGCAAGGGGGCAATCAGGAATCCCCAGACTAAGGCAGTTTAGTAGAAAACATAAATAAAGCAAACAGTTAAAACAAAGAGCACTTAAGCTAATTCGGATGATATTATTCCTTGTTTGCTTTTAAAATTTTATAAAAAACACATATGAATAATTCATGACATAAAGAGAAAATGAGATTTAAACATGAGGAAATTATACTTATTTGTTCCAACTTTACACCAGAATCCAATGAAATGTCCTTAGCTTTATTTCATTTCCAGCAAAACCAGTCCAGTTTTGAGTACAAAGCTCCTTGGCTCAAAAATAATATGTCTACAGAAATGTATTTTAATCCACACAAAATACTTCAAATGAAGAATTATTTATATTAATTCTAAACTGAAATATCTTGAAGAAATATCAATAATGGTTTTACAAATATCTCAAACTATTTTACATTAATAGAACTTAAATAAAGGAAGTTCAAAACTAATGAATCTATTTGGCACTATTTTTATGGATTTATGGTGACAAAGAATAGAAATTTGAATTTGATAGCAGCTCTTAATTGATGATGAGGCATCACAGTCACTAACTGCACCTTTTCTTTGTGCATTCTGCCCCAGAAATTCTGCAAACTTAGGGTCCAATGATACCATTTTATATCTTAATCCGGGATAGATATGTAAAAAGTGAAAGAGGTTATTGTAGATAAGAATGTTTTTTAGATAAACCTCTCTAAGTTTCCCAAAATTTAGCTCCAGCTGTTCACAATATTCTCTGCAAAAATATGTCAAAAACTGGACTTTGCACAGTCCAAAAAATAGGCTCTGGAGATATGCACTTATCTCCCTTTTGGTAATTAATACCTGGGTAAAACGTGAGATAGATTTTTGTAGATTGAACTTTCAGGAACAAAAACCTCCTCCAGTATCTCAAAATACATCTTGCATTGCTCACAATAGTTTCTGCAAAACTATGATTTAAACAGGAAATTTCTGAAGAATGTACGATTTCTGCTCTGATTTCATCTTTTAACCTTAAATTTCTTTTAACTATTTTTCACTTTTACTATGGATAAAATTCATTGTTGTTGGTGAAAGTTTTTTCATCTCTGTTTAACCTTTACTGCCTGCATGTTTACTTTTACTGTTTACTTTTGTCGCTCTGTTTTTTCATCTGTCTTCACTTTGACATGAATCTGTATGCTCTGTAACTGTCTTCCTTGTTGTTTATCTTCATGCTAACTGATTTAATTGACTTTGTACTCAATCTGATACACTTTGACTATTCTTTACTGTGTCCTTTTACCTTCACTGTATATTTTAGGTTTTTTACTGTCTATTTCAATAGTAAATCATTTAATTTCATGTTTCCTATGCTTGTCTTTTAACTGTACGTTTTATTTTCCATTTCTGTTTGAATAGACTTGATAACAATCTCGGAGTAAACAGGTCTTATGACTAGTATTAAGACTATTTATCCAAGGTTGTGGTCTTTTGATTGCCTGTAAAATAAAACAAACTATTACGAAAACGTTGGGTTGACAGGAAGGGTCATTAATCGATTTATCGAGCTTTATAGGTCTATGGAGTGAGTCCAAAGTGATTTCAGGAGGTAAACCATGCTTGAATAGGTTAGCAGAGGCTTCAGGTGGAGCAGAAGGGTTTCATAAGTTTACAAAGTAGAATGGGTGAAGCGCGAGAAAACCTGGGTTCTTGGGGTTTGATCTTTGACGGGAAAACTTTTAAAATATGGCGCGAACTGAACAGTAGACGGTTTGTCACGTAGCATGTGGGTGGTAAGCGGTTTGTTTCGCACAGCTTTTGGGCGCTTGGCGGTATTGCGGGGAGGCTTCCCGATGCCATTCATCGGGCACCACGTAGCAGCGGGGAGAATAGTGAAACCACCCATATTGGGCGGGTAAAGGTCGACTTTCGAAGGTCGCCTGATATGAACATCGACCGTTGGATCAACAGGGGTCAGATCGCACGGTGATCGGGGCGATGATTTGATATGAGGTTTAATAGAGGGGTTTGACGGGGTTTTAATGTGCGGAGGGATTAATTAAAGGTTTAATGACATCAGGAATAATTTCATTGGTGGGGACAGATTATTAATAAATCATTGATTGATTAATTAACCTCTTTTAATTCAGCGGTGGGTCACGGTTATTAATTAGTCATTGATTGACTTAATGAACCCTTTAATCAGTTTATTAATAAAATTTATGTTTCAAACTCCGAGGATGGGATATTAAAATTAAAGGGGGTTAATAAAATATATACGGGAAAGGGTTTATTTTTCGAGAATTAATATATAAATAATGTTAAAAGTTAATATGAAGATTTTGAGGGATAAACGAAGTGCAGTAAGCATAATGTGTTTTTGTAATTTTGCTTTTTACATAGAACATTATAACTTAGGCTAAGTGCATTTTGGTGGGTTTTTCATAAAAAAGGTATCCATGGGGGTGATTACTTTTCCTTAGGAAAAATGGTGTTTCACCTTAGGAAAAGGGGTTTGTTTGGGTAAATGAAGGAGAGTGAAGGGGGGTAATGTTTGTGGGGGGGAATTTTTGTACTTAGGACCTATAAGTCATTGGGCCGAGGGTCTGGTCCCTCCAGAAGTCAGAGAAATTCTTTGAGCCCCTTTATCTTAAGGTTTTAGGTGTTTTAAGACTTTTCTTGGAAATTAGTTAAGTGGAAAATGTAATGAATGATGGAGGTTAATCAATTGACTTTGTGTACTTTGGTAAATGCTCAATTATCATCCATACTTTATAAATTTGATGATGAAGGTAAATGATATGATCTTATCTAATCAGTCATCACAATTCTGCAACCATTCAACTACTTACCCATCTACTCATCCTACCATTTTTTCTACTCTTTATTAGGGTGCGCTTAAGCTGCCAAACCCTCATCAAAACTTTTTTCTTTTCTTTTACAAAATTAATCTATCTAATTCTAACCTTATTACATCCAAGGGCTCAGATTAAACTGTTGAGCTCCTTTTTTTTATTTACTCTACCTATCTACTTATCTACCAAGATTAAACAGTTTGGTCAGATTTTATTCTTTATTTCTAAGCATGAAATTCAAAACATGGAATAACCAAGATTAAACTGTTTGGTTGCCATGGATTGTGGCATAAATAACAATTTGCACACAATCATTATTGTAAAAATTAAATAGTAGTGGCATTTGGACTTGCACACTTTCATGGTCTTTTTCCTTTTCCTTAGGGTTCATTTTCATCTTTTCTTTTTGACCTTTTTTCATTCTTTTTGTCCTTTGATTTTTCTTTTAGGACATACCCTCTTTACATTTTTAAATTTTTTGATATTTTACAAATATGGAAAACATTTGCAGAAAGCAAAGGTATGTACATATTACGATTTTGACCTCATCCATTCAAAGAATATGACACCTATTGGTAGAGGAACATAACAAGCACTATTATCTCAGATGGGTTGGAGTATCCATCAGATGGACATGAAGACAACATTCCTCAATGGGAAGATTGAGGAGGAGGTGTACATTGAGTAGCCAGAAGGTTTCGAGACCTTCGAGCCTGAGTCGCATGTGTGCAGACTCAAGAGGGCTCTATATGGGCTGAAAAGCACCCCATGCTTGGTACACCAGGATCAATAGCTATTTCACCGAGTTGGGCTTCACCAAGAGTGAAGCAGATGCAAACCTTTACCACATCATGGTAGAAGGTAAGCCATTGATCATTGTTCTTTATGTCGATGATCTAATTTTGACAGGTGATGATCACCTGATCCAATATTTCAAGGAGGACCCTGCAAGAGAGTTCAAAATGAAAGACATGGGTCTTATGCACTACTTTCTAGGCATGGAGGTGTGGCAGAGAGATGGAGAAGTTTTTGTGTCTCAAGGCAAGTATGCCAATGAGATCCTTAGGTAGTTCCATATGGAGAAGTGCAAACCCATGCAGACTCCTCTAGCTAGGAACTGGAGGAAGGAGGATGCTACTTTAGGTGAGGTAGTAGTTACTACTATTTATCGGCAACTGGTGGGTTCACTTATCTATGCGGTGAACACACGACCCAACTTATGCTTTGCGGTGAACCAGCTGAGTCAAGCTATGGTTCAACCTACCAATCTATTTTGGAAGGCAGCGAAGCATGTGCTGAGATACCTCAGAGGCACATCTCAGTTTGGATTGTGGTACAGACGAATAGAGGGAGTGAAGCTTCAGGGCTTCACAGATGCGGATTGGGCAGGGAGTCCATCAAACCAGGAGAGCACTTTTGGGGGAATCTTCAACCTTGGTTCAACTGCAGTTTCCTGGTACAACAGGAAATAGAGATCAATTTCACTTAGCTTAGTAGAGGCTAAATACATGGCTACTAGTCAGATTAAATGTGAGGCCATTTGGATGCGAAAGATTCTAGTGGGATTGTTTGGTCAGAGGATGGATCCTACAGTGATCTACTGTGATAATCAAAGTTGTATCAAACTCTCTGAGAATCCATTTTTTCATGATAAGTCCAAGCACATAGATATCTAGTATCACCATCTTCGAGACTGTGTGGTCAAGAGGATCATGTTGTTATTGTATGTTTCGACCGAGGAACAGGATGCAGATATTTTGACGAAGGCATTGTCAAAATATCTGTTCGAGTTCCACAGAGACAGGATTGGGGTTATTGATAATCGCTTTCTTGTTGAGAGGGAGTGTTGAAAATAGCAACAAGAAATGCTAATAATAGATGTGCTAAAAATAGCACTGCTATAAATAGCATTTTGGGATACCTTCCTATTTTAGTTAGTCCCTAAACTAAAATAGAAAAGTAAAATTTTAATTTGATCTTAGCAGCTATTTGTAAAATAATTAATTAATTCACCATGAGTTAATTAGTTGTAGAAAATCAAACATGAAGTCTATGTGAAGACATGCAATAGTTTCTCCATTGATTGAGGAAGTTATCCCTTGATTAAAGGAGATCATGATGAGTTGTACTTTGAGTTGTAATTAGTTAGCTCAGTTATCTGAGTTAAGTCCAGTTAGATTAGTTCAAATAGTTTGTTGAACTAATTGTGAGTTCAGTTAGTTACTGCATGCATGCATGTAACTGCTGCACTTCATATAATTGAATATTCTCTCATAAATAACTCATGCATGTAAGTTCAGTCAGAGACCCAATTGAGATTAGGTGATGGGACAGTGTACTATCAGTTGCAGGAATATTCCTTGGAGGATATCTCTTACATGCAGAAGGAATTCATTCCTTAGAGATTGCGCAGTTACTTCTTCAGTTTAGTGAGTGTGAATGAGGCCAATTCACATTGGTGGCGTCACTAGACCCCAAGAGAAACTGTGCAAGGAAATGGGAGGCTTGGAGGGCTGGAGGAAGACATATGTTGTGTCTATTCAGTCTGTGAGCTATATTATTCTGTTGCAGAAAGAGCAAGATAGCTTGTGAGTTGATTCTTTTTGTAATCTGAACATATTTCCACTTGTATGATATTACAGAGATTGGGGTTTTAGGCTGAGGCTTTCCCAGGATTATTCTTCGGTGTTTCATGTGTGATTGCTTTCTCATTCTCAGTTATATGTGTTCTTTTTTTATCTTTCTCATATTCGATTAAGCTTCTGCAAAGTTTGTTGTAGAAGTAGATCTTGTATTTTGCTTTAGTATTTTGCATAATTTGTTGATCTACAGTGGGAAATTCTACATGGTATTGGAGAAAAGGTGATCAAAGGAGATAACAGTATACAAGAAGGGAGAAGTTCGAAGTTTGTGGTTCCTGAATATAGAAAGGGAATTCTTATCACATCTCATTTTCACCAATGGAGTTCAACAGTTTAAGACTCAAATATGCTCTTGATGGCAGTTTGAATTATATAGCATGGAAGGATCGCATGTAAGCAGTATTAGAGGATAACAGTCTAAAGGACTTGATTGATCATGAAGTCCCGAAGCCTGCAGCGGCTGATGCTACTGAATTGGCGGAATGGAAGAAATGTGTGGCTAGAGCAAGGAGAATAATTCTGGAGGAAGTTCAAGACCACATAGTCTCGAGTCTCCATGGGAAGGAGACACCGTTTTCAATGTGGAAAACATTGAAAGATCTATATCATAACAACAGCGATCAGAGGAAGTTGGCGCTAAAATACAAGCTTCAGAAAATCAAGTGTGAAAAGGGTGACACAATCTCTATGTATCTGAACAAGCTCACCACCTGCAGGGATGAGCCTGGAAGCGTAGGGATCATGATTGTCGATGATGACATGGTGAGTCTTGCACTCCTTGGTCTTCCTAAGAGCTAGCATAGCTACCAAGACTCGGTTAATGGAAGAGAAAAACTACCAGATTGGGAATGAATTTGGTCGGATATGATGCAGGAGGAGATGAGAAGAAGCACCAGAGATGGATCCTCATCAAAGCAAGATGATGAGGAAAATCTAGCCTTAGCGAGTAAGGCGAGGAAAGGGAAAGGGAAGGCGTCCCAATCCAAATCCAGTTCTTCCCATGGTGGGAAGAATTTTGACAAATTGAAAGTGCGATGCTTTCCTTTTCATGAAGTGGGCCATTATGCTATGAATTGTCCACGGAAGAAATCCAAGAAGGGTTCCTCGAAGGGATTTGATGGTGGGGCACTGACCTCACAGTTTGAGCTAGATTTCTCTCTTATCGCATGCATGGTTTCATCCATGGTTACGAATCCTATATTATTTTACTTAAGGAGAAGTGGCTACAGTTTCAAATTAATACATTGGAACAATATGGCTCATTCCCTTTCCAATACTATAGGAAATTCATTGAATATTTCAAAAGGGAAAATATTGAGGATAGAGCCAAACTGGCTTAGTTTTACATGGACAACTTAATCCTCACGAACATGAATTTATGGGACCCCAACTAAAGGTCGGGAGACATGAAACTAATGGCATTAGCCTCCTATCTAACCCATGAGGAGACAAGGGCTGAAGAAGTGAAAAGTGTTGTTAACACCAGAAAATCATACACATATTTGTACAATCCAGAATATGCCTAAAGTTGTCCAGCAAAATGCAAAAGTGAATATTTTCCACCTAAAGACATTATGAAGTTAAAAAAATTTAATTTATCCTAAGGTAAAAAGTATATGGAATAAAGAATTGATGTCTACATGAATTTTTCTTTGATATTCGAGTGATGCGTGATATTTCCTTCAACTCAACAATTCGAGACCACTTCCCACACTTGGAAGATGATTCCCTGATAGGATCTCGGGGGAGGAAAGTCGAATCTGAGTCGCCCTGAAGATATGTTGCCCACAATGGAATCATATTGTCCTACTCATAAGTCATTATCATTCATGAACCAAGAGATGGAAGATGGATTCAAAAATTCTATATAAACAGGCCATTAATAACCAAAACCTAAGACAATGTTATGCTAACCAATTTTTTATCACAGAAACCCTACATTTCATTGTTAAAGTAGAATAAGAAATATCATTAGTATGTTGGACATATTTCCTCTAAGAAATCCATCATCCTAGTGAAAGAAGAGTCCACCATTAAGAGAGTCTTCATACTTCTTTGAGAGAGAGGAGAAGCTTGCAAAGAGACTGAGGAAAGGAACACATTTGCTAAGGATTTTTAAGCACCATAGCTGAAAGAATTATCTTCAAGTGTTTAGTATTCATCTATTGTATTCATATTCTACCACTATTAGTCAATAAAGGGAGCCTTTTTCCATTATTTTGTTGACTTTTTTTCTTCATTAAGCATTATTTGTGTATTTATGTCTTTTTTTAGTTTATGTTTGTATATGCATTTTTTTCACCATTTGTAGTGCTTTGTTTATCTCAATTTGTTCACTAAAAACAACAACTTTATCTGTATTCTTTTGCAAGGAACAACCAACTGCTAAGGAGGTGTCTTTTGGTACACCACTGCTACATAAACACTACTACAAAAATGGTGACCATACTATTGTCTTTTCTTTAATCTAAAGGTTGTGTTTGCAGGACCCTCTCTCTGCATCATCAACTTACAAGGTGTTCAACACCTCTCTGGAATTTTTGTATGACATTTTGGACCTGTTGTTGGCCGAGAAGCTTGCTAATTCTTTTTTTTTTCAACCGCCCAAGTTTTTCTCATACATATGGGACCGCACATATGTGCATAAAAAATCCTACTCAATTTCTAGAGAGCCAAAAAACCCTTGTAATTTCTCATTTTTCAGGTGATTGGTGACCTTTAGTGAATTGCCTTCACCTCTACATTTTTTTTTCCAGTCAATTTAGATTACTTAATTTCTCTACTAATCATAATTAGCTGGGTATTTATATTATCTTTACTTTTATTTTCAATTCTCATATAGCTTAACTAGAGGGAAAAGTAAGTGGCAAAATTCCACACATATTTTTCAATCTATTTTGCTAGTTTTTGAAAATCACATAGCTTAACTAGTAAAGGAGTAAGTGTCCCATCATCCAAAAATCTTGTTACTAACCAAAGAATTCATTTCTTTCATTTTGTGGGAGTAGGAGAAGGTGTTGTTAAAAAAAGTAAGTAATTTATGCTTCCCTTGCATCTCTTAGACGAACCTGGATTTGCATATGAAAACTTTCTTAAAGCACTTGAATTTCCATCTCCCTATTTTGAAATTCCCATAGTGTAATAGGAGAAAGCATAAGCGGCCCATGTCCACATATCATTTCTTTTTCATGCAAGGAAAAATTTAAATCTAGTGTAATTAGGAGGATATTGAAATAGATCACCGAATATCCACATCTTCTCACACTTTACATGCTCACTTGATCACTTGCACACAATTACACATGACACACTAAGCTTCTATAAATTTCATATTAGAAGGAAACCAGTTTCCGAAGCTTTTGATACTTATTTTACTTTATCTTACATCTCACACCCTAAATAAAAGTAAGACTCTTAAAAGAAACCATAACTTGAACCAATTAAATTCCCCACTGGGGCCACCAAAGAAATTATAGCTCAAGTTAGGACTATTGGGGGTAGAAATTCCATAAGCCGCCATGGTCATGTTACATCTTTGAGATATAACAATTGACTTTTTAGGGAGTTTAAAATACTTCAATCATCCCACGGAAAAGAATACCCGAGCATGGTAGAGACCCGATTCAGTGGGGGTTCACCCACCTAGTGCTCTGTACTGGTAACTAACTACCAAGAAGCTAAATAATTGAATTCTCACGTGGGACAAAGGTACTTTAGTGCCCAAAAACTAGGGCATCCATCCATATAGTTGGAGGTGTGGGAAGCACCAAACCCTCATCCATTACCTTGGTCGATTCTTTCGCTGCTGGAAGGTGTCTCCAGTTCTTATAGGATGTTGTCCAAATACCCATCAGAAGATATCTTCTAAAGGATCAGTTACTTTGAGAGTGGTAAGGATAAATAGGTCTTAATAGGATCTTTTATCATACACAAAAAACAAACGAAAACCATTTTTCTTTGATTGATCACATAGGCTAAAAGTTAAAAAGAAAGTAATCATTTTATTTTCACTTTGTTTTATGTATGTGATTTATTTTCTTTAAGAATCATCTCCTTCCCTCAATCACACAAATTAGCACACACTCTACTCAACACCATAGGGGACCCACGACTCCCCATAGATCTAGACATTTTCTAAACTTTCCTCCATTACTAGGAGGATTGTCAAGTCTCTTGCCATTTAGGTGTAGAAGACACCAATAAGCTACCGTTATAGGATCTTCCTTTATCGGTGCAAATTTTCTTCGAACTCCTCCTCTTCAAAGTACCCCATACGCTACCCCCGAGGCGAGTCCCCATAACTCCCATCTAGGGAGCCCACGCAACACTCACGAGGGTAACCATCCTCATTAGGGAACCCCCATTCATTTTGTTGTCCAGAATCCTTTCGCAATGGCAGACAACTCGCAAATCCCGTTCTTATCTTCTTTAAACCTTCTCGAATCGAGTAAGATAACCAATGACCTGATTGCGCATGACCAGAAATGGCCAGCCATGCCCCCCAAACTCCCTTCTGACATTCCAACATTTGAATGGAAATAGGGAAAAGACCAAGGAAACCATGTGATTAATTTTCACCTGTGGTTTTCATTTAATAGTATCATAGATGATACTATTCAATTACGGCTATTTCAACGCATCCTTACTGGACTAGCAATGAAATGGTATATTGAACAACCTTTTGCGTCACATGGAAACTTTAGCTCCCTAGCTAAAACATTCGTCAAATTCTTCTAGCTCCTGGTTCGTCATGACTCAGGCCTGGAACTCCTCACCCACTTCAAACAAACACCTACTATACACATATAGGACCATATTCATGAATGATAGAAAAGTCGTAGCTTGTGTAAAGCACAATTTGAAGATAAATTCCTCCTCTACATATTTTTGAGATATGTCACATCATAAATTTCAAAAGACGTGGAAAATTCATCCACACATAATGAGGAAGATCCCATCAGAAAAGATCAACAATTAAAGCTTATATACACCCAATCTGGATATCTCTATCATGTTCTTCCAGATGCCCCATGCATGCAGACTTAGAAAGAGACACAAGGAACATCTAATGTTGCTGATGGATCAATAGGGTCCATGACCCAAAACCAACCCAACAACACCTACTAGTACCCTAGATAGGCGTTCAGTGGTGTTGGCTGTTATGAAACCAGCTCACAAAAATATAGAAAAGAAATATAAACGCCTTAGAATTCAGCCTCTTCGAGGGGACAACCTCCTTTACATTACACAAATGAACAATTCTTGGATGATACAAATGACAAGACCTCATTTCTATATATAGGAGTCTAAGGGGTCATAATATAATCAAAGCCTACATAACAATAATAATATAAGGGCACAACAATAATAATAATGGGCTTTTATGGGGCACAATAATAAAAATATGGGGACTACATGGGCACAACAATATAATAAGGTTGTTGCACTAATAACAATATGGGTTACACTAGTAGTATAGGGACCTAACATGCCCCTCTCCTTCAAAAAGTGTTTTCCTCAATGCTTGAGTAGTTCTGGATTCTTCTGTATAAAGTTATCATCCATCCATGTGGAATATTCAATGAGTAAGTCCTTCCTCTTGATAAGATACTCTAAAATTGATCGATTTCATAGCTATTGATTTCTCGATTCTATGACTGCTTCAGGTTCCAATATGATTTTTCCTTCCTTGTCAAGTTCTGAAAATATTGTTTGAACTGGGATCTTCTACAACTTTTGAATGAGATCCCACCCTCCTTTGTCATTCTTCCATTCATCCCTTGCTTTGTTTATCAAATTTGGTTGGATAATTATACCAACCTCTAGCATTTATGCAACCATACGTTCAATTTCACTCCTTTGGGCATATGGATATCTGTAAGGCCTGATTTTTGGAGGAACACTTCCTGGAATCAAATGAATAGCATGATCATGATCACAAATAGGTGGGAGGAATTTGGGAGTCTCAAATACCTTGGAATGATTGTCCAAGACTTTTTGGAGATCTAGATAAATAGATGATTTCGATGTGGCAATCTCTAGCGAACATAATTGTGCAATTACGCCTCTTTGTTCTTTCTTTAGAAGATTTGTCATTCCATTAGAGCTGATTATCTTTCCTGGTTTCCTTGTGATACCCCTTAATTCAACTTCCTTTCCTTCCGAAGAAAATTTCATGAAAAGTTCTTGAAAATTAAAAGCTATTGTACCCAAGGATTGTAGCCATTGGACTCCTCATACAACATCAGCACCACCCATTGGAATGGAAAGCATTGGGATATTCAACACATATTATCCCATGGATAGCTTGATATTATGACACTTTCCAGAGAAATTTATGGTTCCTCCACTTGCAACCATCACTTGACACTTTGGTGCTGGATATAGGAAGCAGTTCAATTCCTTGGCTATCTTACAATGAATAAAATTATGGGTACTACCTGAATCAATCAACACTGTTACCTTTTTCTTCTTGATATGTCCTTCTATCTTGATAGTTTGAGTAGTGGTAATTCCTGCCAATGCATTACAAGATATGGTCGGATTCATTTCTTCTTTCTCTAGGGTTTGTTCTGGTGTATATCCTCTTCTTTTGACGTTTCTTGTTCCTTTTCTTCCTCCTCTTCACAATCCATGTAAATTAATTTCTTCTCAACACACTTATGATCTTTAGTGTATTTTCTATCACAACTATAACAAATCCCTTTTTCTCTTTTTTCTTCTAATTTTTGTGGTGTCAACCTTGTAGGTTGTGGAAGGCTAAGGGCAAAAACACTTCCATAGTTGTGAGTGGTAGGCTTCCTTGTTTCCATAATTTTGCTTTCCATTTTTCTTGTCAACCTGAATGCCTTCTCCAATGAATCAGGTTCCCAAAGGCAAACCTCATGTTGGATGTTATCCTTTAAAGTCCCTATGAGCACATCAATCCTATGCTCCTCTGGAATATCTTTTACCCTTATGTTCAATTTTTGGAAGTCCTCAATGTGCTCAATCATTGAACCCTTTTGTTTGAGATTTATCAATTGGCTAAAAAAGGTGTTGATTTTTGTATGTTCATAATGTG
The DNA here is from genome assembly GCA_031772625.1 of Pinus tabuliformis. NCBI lineage: Eukaryota > Viridiplantae > Streptophyta > Pinopsida > Pinales > Pinaceae > Pinus > Pinus tabuliformis. The sequence continues at coordinate 683,658,613 of CM062807.1, forward strand.
CTATCACTTCTTCTGTAAAAATTACCAAAGTGACAATTTGTTTATGAGAGAAAAGCCATCAATACCATACAAATTGATTTGGTTCCAAATATAAAGTTTTCATACGTACCTTTTGTGTGTTTTGCACATTATGGAGATCGAAAAATTGCTCCATTTGTAGTATCCATGTTTCGGGATCCTTGCCACCAAACTTCCTCATATCGATCTTTGGAACCTGGTGGCTCTTCAATCCAATGTTAGAGTCTATGAAATCATGATTAACATTTATTTTCTTCTCATCATGAGTTTCCTTTACTACCTTTTCTCCGTTTGTAAACATTTCTTGTAGCAACTTTGTCAAATATGTCTTCAACTCGTCCATTTTGCCTTCCATCTTAGCTTCCATGACATTCATCTTAGCTTCCATGTCTTTCTTGAAACAATCCATTTTATCTTCCATGTCTTTCCTTAAACCATCCATCTTAGCTTTTGTTACAATTTGTGAGAGCGAATTTTATTGCACTTGGTCTCATAATTTTGATATATCAAGTTGCATTTCTTCCTCTTTTTTCACTTTGTAAGAGCTCGATATTACATCTGTTGTATCCCTATAATTGCGGCTCTCTAGGATATGAAATTACTTCCGACGGTAGTCCTCTAATTCCTCTTTCCAATGCCACTAGTTTGATCAAAGTTGGATTCTCCAAGGAAGAGTTATTCCCAATCTCCTAAGATGACCTGATTATATAATGTTTCGGTAAAGCGAACTTGTACGTTGTGCCACATGTCACTATTTATACCTTCGGATCTAAAAAATATATACTGAAAACTAAAATCCGTCCTCTTTCTGTAACTTCTTTACGAAATTTCAATCTGATGCTCAGAGAGAAAGTTATGACAATTTTCCCAAGGTCTCCTGTTTAGAATGTAATTCGGGATTCTGCAAAAACTCTAACTTCCTCATATTATATATCCAAAAATGTAGTGATAAAGATCTGAAATTCGGACCCGAACTTCATTAAGATTTTGTCTCAAATGGGTTTTAATTTTAGAGTCTGACCCTTCGTAGAAAAAAAAATTATAGTGAAAATTTCACGATGACCGTTTGAAATGAAATTATGGAGCTTGCAAAAACCCTAACTTCCTCAGATCATATCTCCAAAAATATAGCGAGACAGGATCTGAAATTCTGAACCGAGGTTCATATTGATTTCTTCTCAAATGGGTTCTTTTTTTAGCTTCTGAAACTTTGTAGCGAAAAATTATAGCAAAAATGCCATGATGACCTGTTTGGAGCAGCGAAACCCTAGAATCCAAAGCTCTGATACCAAATGTTATGAAACCATCTCACAAAAAGATAGAAAAGAAATATAAACGCCTTAGAGTTCAGCCACTTCGAGGGGGCAACCTCCTTTACATTACACAAATGAACAATTCTTGGATGATACAAATGACAAGACCTCCTTTCTATATATAGGAGTCTAAGGGGTCATAATATAATATGGGCCGACATAACAATAATAATATAAGGGCACAACAATAACAATAGTGGGCTTCTATGGGGCACAATAATAACAATATGGAGAATATATGGGCACAACAATATAATAAGCGGGTTGCACTAATAACAATAGGGGTTACACTAGTAGTTTAGGGACCCAACATTGGCTTAGGGGGTCCTGACCCAGGTTCAGAGTTAGTTGCGCGAACCAAAAAATCCCTACACTACTGGCCCCTTCTGCAACAACCCGCATAGTGTAGGCTATAGTCTCACCTGAAGCAGTATGGGGGGATGCAAGAACCAAGTTTCTGCATCTAGAGACAAGTGTGATGCCTTTTATCACCCTATATCTGCCTTTGCGTAGATCGATAAGCCCTTAGGGCTTGGTACAACAACTCTACTAAAACAAACTTCAGACCTTCGCGAAGGTCTACGATCAGCATTTGTAGACCCTTAACAGTTGATTTAACCACTTATGCACATCAGAGAATAACCCTAAATTAGTGTTCGTGCAGATCAACTTAAGTTATTTAGTAAACATAACAAAATTCATCATAGTCTTCGCAAAAGTACTTAACATGCATTGCATACATTCTTTAAGACTTATTCAAGAGAATAGTGCATCATTAGATCAATATTCCATAAAAATATTATTCATCAACAACAAATAACATAAACATAAGTAATTAGAGATAAAACAGATATACACAGGAATTCTTCGGTAACTTTCTTTATTGATCTTTAGTGCGGATTTACAGACTCAAAAATACTCCACGCACTCAACTACAAGGGTTTGCGCACTCAGCTGCAGAGCCTTTCTTCTCTTATCTGACCCACTTCTCTGTGCTATCACTTCTCTTTTATGGACCCATTACATCAAGATATTCCTTAGACTCTCTATGACACACCTATTTATAGCCTTTTTCATACAATCCCATGGTCCGCAGACCATGGGTTGATCTCAAAACTGACTCAAACTTTACATAAACAAGGGGCTAAAACCCCTTTGCCTCCTAATCACCTACACGCTCCACATACACAAATCGTGGAGACTTTACATTAGTTTCAAAAACATAACAAAACTTAGGTTATCTTAACCCCAAAACTAACCCAGGGGACCCCATCCCAACAGGCCCCCAAAAAAAATATTGTGACTGACCCTCGAGTCACCTGGCTGACACTGCGATCTTGCTACAAAAATCCCCTAGCTCCACTTGAATTAATGCAACCTCTGAAGCGCTCTGCGTAGCTTCCTATTTGAATTCCTCGACCAATGTTTCTGTGGTTGGTCCCTCTGCGGCCATCCTCATTGTCTGTTATGTCTGCTGCAAGCCCTTCATCTTATCCTAGATGGTTGTCATGACTGGATAAGCCTCTTCCAACCAAGGCTGCAACATGGCCTTAATAAAGGCCTCCTTCTTCTGTGCTTCCTCTACCTGCGATAGGAGCTACTTCCCTTCCTGTAATTTAGCTAGGCGATGCGCTGGTGCAATGGAGAGCATTGTTTCCCTAAATTCATCATATTGTCGCTGCAGCTCACTTAATCTGTATTCAGTGTCTGCAGGTTCAGATCCTCCTACATATTTGTCACCACCTCCATTTCTTACTTATTTAATGTCGAACAATCAGCAACTGTGGCATCCATGGTGACCATTCCTTCTTTTATCGCGGCTCCGCTCTTCTCCCGAACCTCAAGCGGAGTCGTGGGCTACAACTTTAACTATAGCTCTGTGATCTTCATATTGAGTTCAAATTGAACTCGGCCAACCTCTTCCTTGGATTAGCACACACTAGTGGCTAATTTTCTTATCTTTGCTTCTGGGCGTCGTCAGGGATATGAAGCTCAGGCATTATCCTGCATGCCTCGGCGATTGTTGATTCTAGTCATGAACTTTGTGCCTGCAGCATATCCTTTTCCTTTAAAGCCTGCGTCTTCTCAGCGAACATCTACTGATTGTTCACTTTGTACTCGCTGATGAGGTTGAGAGCACATCACTCCCAAGCTCTCAATTCCTCTGTCACTCCTGCATGCAGCGCATGGAGGATCTCGTTGGGGAGTGTTGTTATGTTCAACCCGATGTTCTTGATTGTGCTTAGGATGATGCGATCATCGGTTGACTTTACGCGAAGGGACCCATCTGGAAATGTAATAGTCCTAAGGTCTAGGATCCTTACCAACTTGGCTGCTTGACTCATCCCAGGTGCCAGGCTCGCTTGTTCTACGCTCGCTTGTCCGGTGCCCACCTGTATTCTGCTGGCCTGGATCTGTAGCTCACGCAGATCCTTTTGGACGCTCCCCAACATCTGCATATATTGCTGCTTGAACTGTTGCAACACTTCAGTCATGGTATCCCTGATTTTATCCCTGATCTCATCGAGATCACCCTCCGTCAAGACCATGGGATCACCCTGCGACTTGTCCAATTTCTGCTTCTTCCTTGGACCTTCCTGCTATCCCTTACCACATTTCTTTAGGATGAAGGGGGTGCTTTGCCCCTCATCTCCTACGTCTCCTTTCTCTGAAAGTTCTTCCTCCTCGGTCTTTTGCGAAGGTGACTTGCCACTTCTTTGTGACTCGCATTTCTCCTATTATGCCTGCTCCTTTGCAGCGCTTTCTTGCTCCACGCGAGCCTTCTATGTGGCTTCCTTCTTTCTCTACTCTTTGAGTGTGCGAACAACTTTCTTGGCTGCCTCCTTTCTCTTCTATGCTGCAAACCTTCCCGCGTCATTGCTTGTTCTAACATCTAAGTCTGAGGGGGCACACCATTCTGCAGGCCATCTCGCAATTACCTCCTACACATCTGTCTCCGTCACTAAATATGGAAATTCATGCCATTTATGCTATGAATCCTTCCGCGCTTGAATGTACACTCTATGGAAGTCAGCCTTGAATGCTGCGTAGGCTGACAGTTGCGTATACAAGGTTAGGGACAACCTCGGATGTTGGTTAATGGCCATGCGGAGATCCATTTCCATGAGGACCCAAAATAACTTTGTTTCAGCGATCCGTGTGGCATCCTTGGTAGCCCATAAGGAAGCAAATTGTGTTGCTTCCGGTAAGCCTTATTCAAGTGGAGGAAAGTGGGTATACTCTAACAGTTTCCATGCAACCAACACAATAGACATCAACAACCAAGCATAATGAAACGGATTGGTTTCATCCTGGGCCTCACGGTAATTCACAAGGAATTCCTGGCACAAGTATCTGGACCAATTGAACTATACACCTTTCACGCACTGAGCAGCCAAGGACACTACGGGCACCAAAACTTCATCCACTTGACACATCCCCATCACCTTCCCTTCTAAAATTTAGGTGGAAATTTGAACTGCTGGGTCTGTTATTGACAGGATGGAATACCCTCGCGCCTTCTTCACGAGGCCATAATCTCTCTTCATTCTTTTTGCAAGGTCCTTTTCCCCATCTTTCCACCAAACTCCTTGGCCGGATTTAGTCCTTCGTATGGCAGGTGCATGATTATGTGAATTAGCATGTCAGTGATGGGGATAGGCCCTCCTAGCCATAAACACCCATTGTGCACCAAAGTGAGCAGCTGGCGCACAAAGATTATTTTAATTGGGGTGCGACGATAATGGGGCACCCACAACAGATTAAGTAACCCTGAGTTCTCCACACCTCAGATCCATTCCACCATCTCTAATGCGGTAGCAACTGACTCCGCGTAGTAGACACATTTCATGTACTTATCTGTCGCTAAGTGTGGAAACCTAGCATGATCTGCGAGGTCCCAATCCTCCATTTTCAGTAGTGGGATCCGCACAAGCCGCACACCTTCAAAAGGAACCTACTCAAGAAGCAGGGGTGTGGAAATGGTAAACTTCTCCAAATCAGGGTCCTTAGTGACCTTTTCCTTTCCCTTCCCCGGAGGGATATAGTCGGGTAGCTTCATGATGGGCTCCACTCCTTCAGCATCTATGTCTTTTATTCCCTGGCCTTCTTCCGCCTCCAGGTCCACGACTTTCTCCGACTGCTTGTGTTTCTTTTGTTTTGCTTGTGCTGCAAAATGCTTTCTTGGTGATTCGTGCATCGGTACTATCTTTTTTTGCTTTTCCTTCTTAGTCTTGGTTGTTTGGGTCTCTTTGGTAGGGGTAGGTTTCATCCTATGCAACCTTGGCGTCGTAGGCATAAGAGTCAGAGCTTCCATACTCACAACTTCTGGGGCATCTCCCTCAGAGGAAACATCGCCACTAGTACGCACGATTTTTGCAGGGATTGGTCCAAGCATTTTTTCTAGAATGAACTTCTGATTTGGCTCAGACAACTTGGCAAATGCAAGGCTCGCGACTAAATCCTCCCAATATGATCGGTTCATAGGTGACAGATAGCAAATCACACTAGAAATTTGAGAGCACAAAGTGTTCTCTGTTGGACCGACACGCGTAATTTATACGGGATTTTAAATTCAAATCTGACTGTTCCCCCCAAATTATGACAATTAATGTTGTTTTGGTGGTAGATCTTCAAATATTTTTTCCTTAGATGCCACCAACCCACTCCTCTTAACCGTCTTCTAGCTGTCAAGTCATGAACAATGACTCCAATGGTCACTTCGTTGTGCAGCGCCTCCCTCCATGGCGCAACTTCTTGCAAGCAGCGTCCTAGGTTTCAACTTAATCACTTTCCACGTAGCCTGCTCACTGCATTGTCCTCCAAAATGGGCAGTGTAGTTTATAGTCATGCACCCTCTTGTAACTTCCTAGAGTACTAAGACTATCTTGCCGCCATATAGTCATTGCGCAGGATCCCATGTATACAGCTTCAATATTCTCCCATTCACCCTTCCCGGAAAAGGTTCTCCATTCATCTTTACGAGTTGAACTACACCTCCATCTGTAATTTATTTGATAATATATGGTCCTAGCCAATGCATTTGAAATTTTCCCGGAAACTTAGTGAATTTACTATCATATAACAAGACAATACCATTTACCTTGAATGTGTGAAGCTTAGTGTGGCAATTGTGCCATGCCTTCTCATGTTCCTTTTGTACTTGCTGATGAAATCCAACCAAAAATCGATCTTCTTCCAGCCCCATCAACTGTGTGAGCCGTTCCTCCAAAGCTTTGCGATTAGCCATATTCGTCAGTGTTGCTATGCGCAGATTAGGTACAATATACTCCATTGCAATTATAGCTTCAACACCATATACCAATCTGAATGGCATTTGCCTTGTCAACTTCTTGTAAGTAGTCCTATAAGCCCATAGTACTGTAGGTACGCAAACATCCCAGTCATTTCGCTGCGTGTTGCAGGTCTTCGTCAACGCGTTCTCTAAAATCTTATTGAAGGCTTCAATAGCTCCATTGGCCTGTGGATGATATGGTGTACTCTTCTAATGGTAGACCTAGAATTCTTCTATCAATGCATTGATCATTTTTTTCCAAAATTGCATACCTTTGTCGCTCATCAACACTTTCGGGCAGCCAAATCTGGTTAAGACATACTCAAACAAAAAATTTGTTATTGTAGCCCCTGTACAATCCTTAACTGGCTATGCTTCTTCCCATCTGGTTAGATATTTCATCACGGTGATGATATAGCGCGCACCAGTTTTCTTCCCTAGAGGCTGAATTGGCCCAATAAAATCAATCACCCATTTTTCAAATCGCTGCAAAGATACTTGAGGTTGTAATGGAAATTCATCCCTTTGCGATGGTCTGCCAGTTTGCTGACATGCATCGCATGCCTTGAAATACGCCTTGGAATCCTTGTGCATCGTTGGCCACCATAGACCTGCGTACAAAATCTTCTGCACAGGGCATAATGTCCTCCCGCAGCACCTCCATTAGCTTCAGTGAGAATTCTATCCCTCTCAAAATCCGCCACATATCTTCACAATATTTCATCTGCACCCATATTATACAGATGTCCCGCAATAACTGAAAATTTTTCCGTGTGCACTACTAATTCCTTATTTTGCTGACTTGTATATCCTTTCGGTGCCATCCCCATAGTCAAGAAGTGAATAATATCTGCAAAATGATTATCCGCTACGTGCACCGCAAAGAGCTGCGCATCTGGCAAACCTTCCTCCAAATTATTGGACTCCTCTCCTATTGCAATCCACGACAGATGGTTAGGTCATGCATTTAACCTCCTTGGCTTCACAATTACTTCAAATTCATACTCCTGGAATAGTAGCAACCATTTGCAGATCTTTCCCCCCAACATAGGCTTATTGACCAGGTATTTCAAGGCAAAATGATATGTGTACATTTTGAAATGTCAGCCTAATAGATAATACCTGAACTTCTACAACACATACACCATGGTCAATCCTTCGCGCTTAGTTGTTGAGTAATTCTTCTCAGCCTTTGATAATTTCCTACTCGTGATGGCTATAGGATGGTCCATCTCTCCTTCATCGGCTTGCGTTAACATTGCACCTAACGCAATGCAAGAGGCATCCACATGTAGATGAAATTCCTTCTTCCAATTCGGGAATACCAAGATTGGTGTGGTGACCATATTTTCTTTTAACACATCTAAGTTGAATTGTCATTCTTCATTCCAACATAATGTTGCGTCCTTCTTCAACAATTTCTCCATGGGCGCAGTAATTTGAGCATATGCTTTAATCAATTTTATGTAATATCCCGTATGTCCCAGTGTCACACGCAACTGCTTAACGTTCCTCGGAGCCTCCAGGTTCACTATCACCGCAATCTTTGTAGGGTCCACCATCAGCCCTTGTTTTCACACCACGTGACCCAGCAAGATCCCGAAAGGAACACAAAATATGAATTTCTTCAGGCTCATCACAGTCTGGTATCTGCGACACATATCCAACATCGGGCACAGACTTGCTACATGGTGCTTTACTAGTCCGAACAATGTCCAATCATCAAAGTACACTTCTAAGAACTTATGAATGAACTCCTTGAACGCAACGATGTCTACGTGAGAAAATATCGCAGGCACATTCTTGAGTCTAAATGGCATCACGTGTATTGAAAACAACCCCACTTTGTTGCAAAGGTCGTTTTGCTCCTATCCTCAGGCGCGATCTTAATCTGATGGTACCCTAAAAACCCGTCAGTGAACGAGTAAGCTTCATGCCCTCTAACATTGTCTAATACTTCATTGGTAAACGTCATTGGGAATGGATCATGGACGCATGCAGCATTAAGCTTCTACAGATCCACGTAAATCCTTATCTCACCCTTTTGCTTCTTCTCCTAAACCACCATCGAGCTCACCCAATCAGATTCTTTAACCAGTTCTATGATGCCTACTTCCAACATCTTATCCAATTCCTGGCGCACTTTTTCCTTTTATTTAGGATTAAGGCGATACTGCCTCTGTTTAGTAGGCTTCGTGTCCAACATCAGAGTGATCTTCATAACACCCAAATCTCCTACTATGCCCTTCAAATCTGAAAACTTGGTAGGGAATAGATCCTAATATTCGCGGATTAACTCAACAATTTTATCCACAGTAGCGTCATCCCAATAATCTCCAATTTTTGCAAACTTCGGCTCTGCTTCAGTGTCAATGTTCACTTGCTTTGTTTTCAATGGCGCAGTGATATCTGGGTTCTCTATTGTGGGACTTCGACTTTCCGATGCTCTTCTGCCTATGGAATGTTAATATTTCTTGGATCTTCATCCTCCTCTTCAACTGTCACATTATAACATTCCAGCGCATGGCGCAGCTGAGTGCTCCAATCTGGTTGGACCCATGCTAGAGGTTCTTGCGGCATTCTGAAGATAATTGCGTTAATTTCCTGTAGAGCTTCATCGATGTTGGCGAAGCCGTCTTCAAAGCTAAATGTCAATAATAATAATTCCCTCAATATATCCCACTCTGCGGTGCCATGGCGGAGCTCCATTTCGAGATACCAGTTCATGGGAATTGTATCCAAAGTATGGCAAAATATGTGAACCCACTCTGGCTGAGGCTCTTCTCCCTGTGCTTTAATCCATTTTGCTAAGTGATTGTGTGGATCATCCTTCCCATTATATTTCTCAGTAAATCTAGTGTTAGGACTTCCAAACCATAACCACATCATTATTCAGTACTGTCACCATGCATCAAATCTAATCTTGTGCGTACCCCACCATCGTGTGGGCATAGCGCAGTGCCAAATCTAATGCTTAAAAGCAATGATCCTCAGGGAATTCTCACTCAAAACTATCCAAAAACATATCTACATCAGTTAAACGATCATAATAGGTTAGATTCCTTACCTCCGATGAAACACAACGCAACGATTTTGTCATCATATTGCATCGCAGAGTGGATACTTCATGCAAACGATTCTGCCAATGCTCCAATTCTTCGTCTAAATCAGACGTGCAGGAACTTTCCCAGTCCCATGCAATCCTCCCATCCGTTGTCGGATTGATTTAGTCCTAGTCCTGCATTGTTATTTTGTAGATTTGATCCAATTCATCCTCACTTTCTTCATAATCACGGACTGGTTCACTATAATGCGACCCTTCTGCAGGGTCCAACGGTACTACAACCTGAAGCGATTTCCTTTCAAACGACATTGTTTTCTTCTTCATATTGTTGACCCGATACATATCAATGGCCCAGTCAATTCCTAGGAGCGCAGGATAAGGATTACTGTCATCAACGATCTCTATGACCTCAAAATTGGCATCTTGCTCGCAGCTTTTATATCAATTGTTACTCCGTGTAATCGCCCCATAGGGATGATTTTCTGTTGGTTCGCCATTCTAAGCTGAATCAAAGAACACTGCAGCGCAGGTCTCCCCATTCTTTCCCATGTTTTCTTTGGTAGTACATTCGCATCGAACCCCAGATCCAAGATGACCTGGTCCATCTCATAATCTCCTATCTACGCTGTGAGCATCATCTCGTGCCATGTTTGTGCTTTATGTTTGCCAATATTTCTGACCACCCAGTGTCCATTAGGTACCTTCTCCTTGTTGGCACATTTGTTTATTAACTCCTACAGGCCTTCCATATCTTTGCTATCGCATATTAGTTGTTATAAAATTATATATTACAGAGAAATGGAACACATAAAATGTATTGCAGAAATATAAACACATAAACTCAGAGAGACACAAATATGCGTGGTTCACCTAATTTGGGCTACGCCCATGGAGAAATAGCCAGTCCTTCCTTTTATATTATTGAGAAAACTAAAGAGATACAACCTACAGTAGATCCATTGTAATTCCCTCTGCGCTCTCACACAATCTCCTCTCTCTTTCTCACTCAGAATACAGATCTACATAAACGTGTTGGGTTGTGTTATATTTTTCCACGACTAGCCCACGTAGTTAAGCAAGGGGGGGGGGGGGGGGGGTGTTAGAGGGGGGGCGGAGCCCCCCTTCATTGCGCTGATTGTGTAGCGGGGGGTCATAGGGGGTTTGAGATGTACCCGTAACCCCACTTTATGGGGTCCAGGGTAGCGCCCCAGAAAATTTTGGTTTTGGACCCTACGTTAGGTTGGGCGGACCCACCTATGGTTTTGTGCATGATTTTCGCACATGTTTTTTGTACGCGATGGTTTTCGGTCCATGGTATTGGATGCTTCGACATGTATAAATATGTATTATAACATTGAAAGGAACATAATGAAAAATCAATCTGGTAGTCCCAGTCTTGGGATCCAGGGGAAAATCTCTGTGTATATGTGTTTTATGTGTTATGCTCTCATATTGTTTATTTTCTGTGTTTTAGAATTCGTATCTAGGTAATTTCTGTACGGGGTTAAAACCTACATCTAGTATCAGAGCAGTTTTGGCTTCAAGGGGACGCCTTTGTTGCTGAGGGGTTTCGCTCGGGCCTGTGGTAGACCCTGTTCAGTGGGAGATTTGCAAGATCGATTCTGGTGGTGAAAGAAGATGGCAAGCAGTGGAAAGATAGAGATCGAGAAATTTAACGGTAATATTTTTGAGTTGTGGAAACTCAAGATGGAAGATCTATTGGTGGATAAAGATCAGTGGATTGCGGTAGATCCGGGTACTAAACAAACAGGAGTGTCTGATGAAGAATGGAAGAAGTTGGATTGAAAGGAAAAGAGCACAATACGATTGTGTGTCTCAGATTCAATATTGTTGAATGTATCAGGGGAAGCTACGACGAAGGCTTTGTGGGACAAGTTAGGGACTTTGTACCAATCTAAGTCTATGGTGACTAAACTATTCCTACGGAAAAAGCTATATAACCTGAGGATGAAAGATGGAGACTCGGTGACAGAGCATCTGAACACATTTAATACTGTGGTAAGTCAATTAGCATCTGTTGATATTAAAATTTCAGATGAAGATAAGTTAAACAGTTTCTTGTGTTCTCTACCAGATTCGTGGGATAGTCTGGTTATTGCAATAAGTAGCAATGCAACAGCCTTATAATTTGATGAAATAGTCTCATCCTTGCTGACGGAGGAGATGAGATGGAAAAATATGGAGAGCCAGAATGGTGATGCCTTGTTTGTACGAGGACGGTCCCAGAACATAAACAAAAATAAGTCATCGAGTTGGAGATATAAATCTAGAGGGAGATCTAAATATCCAGGAAAACCTGTAAAGGTGGTGTTTTGGAAATGCAGAAAGGAAGGGCACTACAAAAGGGAGTGTAAATCTAAAGCTCCTGATAAAGGAAAGGGATCTGATGATGCTCCTTCTGCAGAGGCGAAAACCACCTCAGATGAAGGTGGGGATGTGTACTTGGCTTCTTCAAGTACACATGTAGATCATGAGGCATGGTTGATTGACTCAGGTGCATCCTTTCACTTCACTCCCCATAGAGAGTGGTTCTGCGAGTATGAGAAATACGATGGAGGTGATGTCTTCTTAGGGGATGATAGAAAGGCTAGAATCATTGGTCGTGGAAAAGTAAAGTTGAAGTTACAAGGTGGAAGGGTTAGAACACTTCTAGGTGTTCTGCATATTCCTGCATTGGCCAAAAATCTGATTTCTTTAAGCAAGTTGGATGATGCAGGTGTAAAAATAGTGTTCGAGAAGGATACCTACAAAATGGTTCGGGGAGCACTGGTATTGATGCGGGGAGTTCGAATTGGAACTATGTACAAGCTGCAAGGCAGAAATGTTATTGATGGGTGCAACAGTGTTGTGGTTCCTGAAAGTGGAGCAGAAAATCTAGTGGTCTCTGGAGAGAAGACCATGTTGTGGCATCAAAGGCTTAGACATATTAGAAAGAAGGGCCTTCGAATACTTCATGGTAAAGGTATGGTAGAAGGTATGAGTAATAGCTCTCTGGATTTTAATTTCTGTGAAAATTGTGTATATGAGAAGCAGAATTGGTTGAGTTTCCCCTTTGGTAGTAAGAGGGCAAAACATATATTAGAACTTGTGCAAAGTGATGTGTTTGGACCTGTGAAGGTTCCATCACTGGGTAAGTCTGTCTACTATGTATCATTTGTAGATGACATCTCAAGGAATACATGGATATATTTCCTTAAGAAGAAATCTGAAGCCTTTGACATGTTTAAAGAATTTAAGGCTCTCGTGGAAAATTAGACAGAGAAGAAGATAAAGGTGCTAAGGACAAATAACGGTGGAGAGTTTTGCAGCAAGGAATTTGAAGAATTCTGTAAGAAGTGTGGTATAGCACGACAGAAGACTACTCCATATACACCTCTGAAAAATGAAGTTGCAAAAAGAATGAATCAGATGTTGATGGAAAGGGCAATAAGCATGCTTAGTGGTGCCGGATTAGGACAGGAATTCTGGGCAGAGGCGGTGGATACTGCATGTTACCTGGTCAATAGGTCACCTTCATCAGCGTTGGAGGATAAGACTCCACAAGAGGTATGGACTGGTAAGAAACCCTCTCTTTCACATCTGAGGGTATTTGGATGTGATGCATATGTACATGTTCCAAAGGAGAAACGAACAAAGTTGGATAGTAAATCTGAAAAGTGCATCTTTATTGGGTATAGGGATGGTTTAAAGGGTTATAAGCTTTGGAACCCAGTCACACGGAAGGTTGTGTACAGCCGAGATGTGGTGTTCAGAGAGGTAAAAGATGTTATTAAACATGAACGCCAACCAAAGGAACCTGAGAAGATAGAGTTTGAGCTTAAGGAGAAAGAATCAGACTCTACAACAGAAGAGGAATCAGAAGATGAAGAGCCACAAACTTCGAGTGTGAGAAGATCAGTTCGAGAAAGAACGCAACCAGAAAGGTATAGTCCATCTGCTTTCTTTTCAATGTTTTCTTTATCTATTACTGACGATGATCCCAGAACTGTGAAGGGAGCAGTAGATTCAGAGGATGGAAAACTCTGGAAAGAGGCCATGGTTGATGAAATGGCATCTTTGCACAAAAATGAGGCTTGGGATCTGGTGGAGTTGTCGGTTGGAAGGAAACCCATTGGCAGCAAATGGGTGTTCAAGAAGAAGACAAATGCAGAAGGAAAGGTGGAGAAATACAAAGCTCGGTTGTTAGCAGAAGGTTATTCCCAGGTGCTGGGAATTGATTTTGGTGATATTTTTTCTCCTGTTGCCAAGGTAACTTCTATTAGATTACTTTTATCTGTTGCTGCTACTTTTGATTTTGAGGTAGAACAGATGGATGTGAAACAACATTTCTTCACAGGGATCTGGAAGAGGAAATATACATGAAGCAACCTGAAGGCTTTGTGGTGAAGGGTAAGAAAGAACTGGTATGCAAGTTAAAGAAGCCTTTGTATGGGTTAAAACAGTCACCAAGGATGTGGTATCAGAAATTTGATACATTTATACAGGGACTTGGCTTCACCATAAGCAAAGCAGATCACTGTGTGTATTTTAAATTAATTGGTGACCATGTTATTTATCTGGTCTTGTATGTGGATGATATGTTGCTGGTTGGAAATGACAAAGAAATTATCTAGGATTTGAAGACCCAATTGTCCTCCAAATTAGACATGAAATATCTTGGTGCTGCAAACTATATTTTAGGCATGGAAATTAAAAGAGATCGGGCAAAGAGGAAGCCTTGGTTAAACCAGAGGAAGTATGTCGAGACAATACTGCAAAGGTTTAATATGCAGGATAGTAAACCGATGAAGGTTCCTATTCCTGTAGGTGTGAGGTTATCTGTTGAACAGTGTCCCAAGACACAAGAAGAGGAAGAGGACATGTCCCGTGTTCCATATGCAAGTGCAGTCGGTAGCCTGATGTATGCAATGGTCTATACTAGACCAGACATTGCACATGCAGTGGGAGTATTGAGCAGGTTTATGTCAAAACCAGGGAAGGAGCATTGGACAATAGTGAAGCGGGTTTTCAAGTATTTGCATGGCACTAGTGATTATGGTTTGTGCTACTAAAGAAGATCAGAATTGGAAAGAATGTTGGATATTCGTGGCTCTGTTGATGCAGACTGGGCTGGAGATCTGGATCAGAGAAGATCATCAAGTGGGTATGTGTTTAACCTATTTGGACATGCAGTTAGTTGGATGAGTAAGAAACAATCTGTAGTGGCACTATCAACTACAGAGGCAGAATACATGGCAGCCACTCATGCAAGCAAGGAAGCAGATTGGTTGCAGAGATTATGCTAAAGTATGGGGTCAGTACAGGGAGCTATAAGGATAGACTGTGACAGCAAAAGTGCAATTTTCTTGGCAAAGAACCCCGCATATCATTCAAAGATAAAGCACATTGATGTTCAGTATCACTTTGTGAGGCATATGATAGAAGACAAAAAGGTGTTGCTGGTAAAGGTGGACACTTTGAAGAATACCACAGATGCATTAACAAAATCTGTGAGCTCTCTATTGGTGTAGAGAGACAATGGGCGTTTTAGGCTGGAAAAATGACTAATCTCTCTTGTGGACCCCTGTGGAAAGAAGGCAACAAGTGGGAGAATGTTGGGTTGTGTTATATTCTTTCCATGACCAGCCCACATAGTTAATGGGGGGGTTAGAGGGGGGCCAAAGCCCCCCTTCGTTGTGCCAATTGTGTAGCGGGGGGGGGGTCACAGGGGGTTTGAGGCGTACCCGTAACCCCACTTTATGGGATCCAGGGCAGCGCCCCGAAAAATTTTGGTTTTGGACACTACGTTAGGTTGGGCGGACCCACCTATGGTTTCATGCATGATTTTCACACATGTTTTTTGGATGCAATGGTTTTCGGTCCATGGTATTGGATGCTTCGGCATGTATAAATATGTATTATAACATTGAAAGGAACATAATGAAAATCAAGCTGGTAGTCCCAGTCTTGGGATCCAGGGGAAAATCTCTGTGTATATGTGTTTTATGTGTTATGCTCTCACGTTGTTTATTTTCTGTGTTTTAGAATTTGTATGCAGGTAATTTCTATATGGGGTTAAAACCTACAAAATGCAATACAATTCCCTCATATATAGTGAGGCTTTGCCTTATAGGGAAAAAAACCCTAAATTAAACATAACTTCTACCATCATATCTTCGCTTAATGAACAGCCTAGATTAACTACGACCCCCCTGGAACCCCCTTGCAGCGCAAATATTACAGGCGACATTGATACCACATTACGAACTGGGGTCCAATGCAGTGATACCTCTGAATAACGAAGATAATTAGGCTCCACACTCAACAATAGCTTTATGTGGGTCTCCAAAAACGTAGTAAGCACAGAGGGGTCAACCTTTACAAGCACGCCGGTTTCTGGTACCTTTTCTTGACTTCCTGAGGTGGATGCATCAGTGTAGAGTCTCCACTTTACACTTGGTTATCCATCATTTCCTACAGTTTTCCCTCACTCATCTCTCCCTTTTGCTCTATTTTGCTGCATAAACTCACCCAGATCATTACATATGATGGCATTAAGCATGATTTAGGGATTTTGCTAATGTGTGACTGTTTTGTTTAGATTTTGACATACTTACAGGCATTCCGCAGCCATCTGCTGATTCCGCAGCCATCTGCTGATTCCGCAGCCATCTGATGATCCCGCAGCCTTTTTGTTAATCTCAAGGTTCCACGTGTCATTTTGCCAAATGAGCCACATGGGCACTTAGGAATCAAGGTGCTCGAGGTTCCTGTGCTATCAGTTCAGCCAGCCACGTCATCTGTACCTCCGGTCAAAGGGGGTCAAGTTACGGTCAAATAAAGGCAGCTTAACGTTGATGCGTAAGTTGTTGGGTCACGTCGGTGGAAAAGGTGACTTGTCAGTGTTTTGCAAGCTGTGGGGAACATGATCCAACGCTGGATTCATTGCCCATAACGACCAGGACCTCCAGCTCGACCATGAAACATATGACGTGTTAACTGCACCTTTAATACGCATGATATTCAGTTTATTTTCCGTTTTATGCTTTACGCATTAGGCCATCTTGCAAATGCCTATAAATACTTGCGTCTGCGTACGCTTATGTTACTTTTTAGTTGCTGCATTTTATAAACTTGTTGTTATTTTAGAGCATTCGAAGACTCTGTTTTTATAGTGTTGTTCTAGCACTCTGGACTGTATTTTTCTGCATATGGAGTAATAGAAACAGTGTTGTTTTGAAGTTTCCAATTCCTTGAGTCTCTTTTGGATGATATGAATGGAGGGCCCCTATTCATGTTAGCCTTGTAAAGTATTTTATGTGCAGCATTTCTTTTAGTTGAAACATGTACAGCGTAATTTACTTTCTTGTTATTTCATTTCCAGCCTTTCTTTTTAGCTGATCAGCATTGTTCTTTTGCAGGTTTTTGAGCCCGGGATTGATTTTGTGTTTGTGTATTTGCTTAAATATCTAGTGGTAGTTTCAGTTGACAGATTCAAGTTGCTGCCTTTACTTTATTTTCATAGTTGATTTTTAGTTTTATTTCTCACAGTTGTCTGCTAACATATGAATGATCTCTTTATCCTAAATTGACTATCTTTTAGAGATCATAATATTAATAACTTGCAGTTGGCTTTGGGTGCTTTTTAGACTAATCTTTAACTACTTTCTAATCGTGTCTTACACAATACTATGTGTTAGAGGCAGAGAGTTAGAAAGAGCAAAACATTATAACTAGTCTTTAAAGTAGATTTTTCTCATTTGTTATCATTTCTTAGACTTATCTTTAGCTACTTCCTAATCGTGTCTTACACAGTACTATGTGTTAGAGGCAGAGAGTTAGGAAGAGATAAACATTATCATTGGTCTTTTAAGTGATTTTCTTACCTTTATTTGCAGCAGCATGAATGGTGTCTAATGCCATTAGAAAGTGGTTCTTTGCTTTCAGTTCATTTTAATTTATTTATTTCCTTCAAGCTTTTCCTTTTCAGCAAGTAGTTAGAAACCACTAATCACACACTCTCACTCATCTAGAATTCACCTTACACACACTTTCACTCATCTGTTTATAATCATCACTCCATCTTAGGAAGATAAATTAACCACAAACAACACCCCCAAAACGACAAAAAGCTCTAAGAGGTTGCTTAAGTACATATAGTACACCTTCACTTCATCAGCTTACGAGCCCCAGGTTGACAATTAATGACATCAATTTAGAAACACTAAATTGACTAAACATTTTGGCGCCGTTGCTGGGGAAGTGAAATTAAGTAGCCATATTCTTAGAAAAAAAAAACATAAAAATTTCAAGGAAAGAAGTTGATAACCTATCAAAGTATGCTCTCCTCTTGCACTTCAAAGTGATCTGGAGGATCAGAAAAGAGAAAGTTATTGATTTAGTAGTTTCTTGAGTATGCTCTCTTCTTGCACCTAGAGTGACCTGGAAGATCAGAAAAAGAACTATTAACTTGACTTGAAGAAAAATAAAAAAATGACATGCATAGAGCTAGAGATTCTAGGGGAAGGTTTTTAGCTAGAGCTCGAAGTTCAATTTTTACAAGTCCATCTGCTTCAAGGGATAGACAAGAGACACCTCCCTTATCTCCAACCGAAACTCCTAGTCCTAGAATTCCTGGAATTCAAGAGCCAAGAGTTGACTCTCCTACACCTTCTATTGAGTTTGAACCAGGAAGAGACTCTTCTCTTTCTCCCACAGGAAGACCAATTGTAATTGAGGAAGTAGAATCACCTGAAGAAGAAGGAGAAATCTCTTCTCATTCACCCTTTGTAGAGGAACCAGAAGATTTTGAAATCCCTAGGAGAATCATCATGGCAGAGGAAGAAGGAGGTGGTAGAGGTAGAGGTAGAGGAGGAGGAGGAAATAACAATAATAATGGAGGAGGTAGAGGTCCCATTGGAGGAGGAAATAGAGATGGGGATAATTCATTTGGGTTTCCCATTGTTAATGAGGATTCCCGAGCCACCATGAAAAACATATCACCATCTGTCCTCCCTAACTTCCATGGGTTAAGGACTGAGGACCCTGAAACATTCTTATTTGAGTTTGAAGTTGTGTGTTGAACTTATGACTATCTGGATGATACTCAGAAACTCAAATTGTTCCCCTCAACATTAAAAGATCAAGCTTTAAAATGGTTCATGGGGTTACTCACTCAATCCATTAGGACTTGGGATGAAATGAAACAAACCTTTTTGGATAGGTATTTGGACTATTGTATGCCTACTAATCACAAGGACGAGGTATTTAAAATGATGCAAAGAGGAGATGAGAGCTTAGAAGATTTACTTGAAAGATTTCAATATAACTTGAAGAGAGCAAAAATGAGTACCTTGGATGAAGAGACCTTAAAAGCCCTCTTATTAAAAGCCATTAGGGATGAATGGATAGACATCTTAAACATGATGGGGAAAGGGGATATTTCTCAACTTTCTCTCAATGATATAGCAGAACTTTGTATCCATCTCTCAAGGGGCAAATCAAAAACTCAAAAAGGGCCTAGAGATCCTTCTCTCCTTAGGGCAAATAAATCTGCAACAGGATCAGTGACTAGGGCTGAAATCGGCAGTATGCTTGATGAATTTAAAACTGACATCTTAGGGAGTCTTAGTGAACAACTTGATACCCTTAAGATTCACAATAAACAAAAACCAGAAGCTGAGGCTTTGGCTATCTTTTGCCCGAAGTGTAGAAAGAAACATGCTTTAAGGGAATGTCCCTTAGATGCACACGTTGTAGAAACATGTGTAATTTGCTCAGAAACTCATGAGACCAAGGATTGTCCTTCAATTCCTGGCCTCAAAGCAGTCTTTCAAGAAGATCCAGATACACTTGAATCTCTCTGTTTTATTGCAAGGAGACCTTGGCAAGGACAACAGAATCAAGGGTTTAACAACTCTATGAATTCTCAATCCCAACCAAATTGGAATCCTTGGCAACAACCTTGGCCTCAACCTCAAAATTATTTTCAAGCATGGATGCAAAGCATGCAAAATCCTTATGCGAGACTTGCTCAATTCTATCAATATCCTCCATCATTTCAGAATCAGCAAGCTCCACAACTTCCAAATCAAGGTCAACAACTATCATTGCCATACCCTCAACAACAACAACCTCCTCCACAAAATCAAAATTCTCAACTCTCCCAGCAGAAATCAAATCAACTTCCCTCTCAGCCATTACCAAATCCGAATAATAGGAACCCTCAAAATGCTTACATGATGGAAGGTCAACCATTCCCTACCTATATGGTTGTTCCTCTCAATGAAGTACAACTCAGATCAGGTAGAATCTTAGATCAACCTTCTACAAGTGCCCAACAACCAAGCATTTCTGAGGAAGAATCTCTCAAAGTCAATAAAGGTTCTGAAGTATCACTTCAAAACCAAAATATCCAAAAAGAAAAAGAATCAATCTCTACAACTCCTATAGTTGAGCAACCTACATCTTTAGCTACACCTCCTTTTCCTGAAAGATTGCAAATTGACAAAGGGGTGGAAAAGCAAATTTGGTTGCCTGACTATAGCTTTCTAGATGAATTGAAGAATGTCTGTATCAAGATCCCCTTGTTACAAGCCATTAAGGAAATTCCCATTATAGCAAAGACAATAAAGGAGTTGAGTTTGAAGAAAACAGTAAAAAGAACCAGAGATACCAAAAGGATACATCTAGTTGGAAAAATTGCAGACATTATGATGGGTAAGATTACCATGCAAAAGTATGTGGATCCCGGTAGTCCTATTGTCAAAACTCATATTAATGGGGTTGAAATCCCAAATACTTTGATTAACTTAGGAGCCGCGATCAACATCATGAGTAGACAGACCATGGATCAGTTAAAGCTTCCTAACCTTCTCTTTACACCTACTTTGCTGCAACTTGCAGATAGATCAATCATTAAACCTGATAGTGTATTGGAAGACATTCCAGTCTCTCTAGATTCTTGGGAATATCCAGTTGATTTTATGATTTTAACTCCCAAGAACAATCTAGGAGGACATCCTCTTATCTTAGGAAGACCTTGGCTAGCAACAGTTGATGCCTTCATCAGTTGTAGGTCTGGAGACATGTATATATCAGATGGTAATTCTACCAAGAAATTCAACTTGTACCCTCCAGCAAAGGCAATAACAGAAATAGGAGAAGATGAATGGGTAGAGGATGAAGATACTATTCAACCTGTTCTAACCATCTCTGAGATTAGTGAGGACAGTCAAATTCTAAATACATTAGAAAATTTTGAAGTATCTTTAGAATATGACTCTGCACATTTTCAGATAGATTCAGACATTGAATATCTCTCCTCTAGACAGATGTCTCTCTTCTCAATGGAAGAGTTTGGTAGTTCTACAGTTGAAATCCTTCCAGGAAAAACATTGAACATTAACAAAAACTTGGAAAGACCACAACAAGAAGAATTAACCAAACTGTTGCAAAAACATTCCACTGCCTTTGCATGGGAATACACTGACATGAAAGGAATCGATCCTAAGACTTGTATTCATCACATCTATATTGAAGAAAACAGCAGACCTATTAGGCAACCACAAAGACGGATGAATCCAAACCTTAGGGAAATCGTGAAAGAAGAACTTCAGAAATTGCTCAAGGTAAACTTCATTTACCCCATTTCAGATAGCCAATGGGTTTCTCCCTTGGTTATAGTGCCCAAAAAGAATGGTAAATGGAGAGTTTGCATTGATTATCGAGAATTGAACAAGGCAACCTTAAAGGATCATTTCCCTCTACCTTTTATTGATCAGGTACTAGACACTTTAGCAGGTAAAAAGTATTTCTCATTCTTGGATGGTTTTAGTGGGTATAACCAAATTCAGGTAGCACCTGAAGATCAAGA
Source organism: Pinus tabuliformis (assembly GCA_031772625.1). Classification (NCBI taxonomy): domain Eukaryota; kingdom Viridiplantae; phylum Streptophyta; class Pinopsida; order Pinales; family Pinaceae; genus Pinus; species Pinus tabuliformis. Next base: position 683,680,176 of record CM062807.1, read on the forward strand.
CAAAACCACATTTACTTGTCCTTGGGGAAATTTTGCCTACCGAGTACTCCCTTTTGGATTATGCAATGCACCCGCTACATTTCAAAGGGCTGTACTAGGAATCTTTTCAGATCTGATTCATGATTGTGTAGAGGTATACATGGACGATTTCACAGTTTATGGTAATACATTTGAAGAAGCTTTGGAAAATTTGGAAAAAGTACTGGTAAGATGTAAGGAAACAAATCTTTCTTTAAGTCATGAAAAGTGTTTTATGATGTTTACTGAAGGGATTGTTTTAGGACATCATATTTCAGGAGATGGGATTAAGGTTGATAGATCCAAAGTTGAAGTCATCTCTAAGTTACCTATTCCGAATTGCCAGAAGGATGTTAGAAGTTTTCTTGGGTTTACTGGGTATTACAGAAGATTTATTGAAAACTTCACTAAGATAGCATCCCCTCTTTTCAAATTGCTTACCAAGGACTGTGAGTTCAAGTGGGATCCTGAGTGTCAATCTGCTTTTGAAGCTTTAAAGACTAGAATATCTCAAGCACCCATCTTAAGGGGGCGAAATTGGAAACTCCCTTTCCACATTTCTACTGATGCTTCAGATACAGCTCTAGGAGCTGTTTTGGGACAAAAGGATTTGATCCCTTATGCCATTTATTACACAAGTAAGAATTTGACTCCCACTGAGTTAAATTATACTGTTACAGAAAAAGAATTCCTAGCTGTGGTACATGCGATTAATAAGTTTAGACACTACATAACCGGCTATGAAACCTTTGTCCATACTAATCACTCTGCCATAAGATATTTAATGAACAAACCTGTCACTAATGGTAGAGTTACAAGATGGCTTTTACTTTTACAAGAATTCAACATTACTGTGTTAGACAGACCTGGAAAGCAAAACACAGTAGCTGATTTCTTGTCTAGAATCCAAAACACTAATGAAGATTCTCCAGTAGAAGATAAGTTTCCAGATGAATACTTGTTTGCAGTGACTACCAAGACTCCTTGGTATGCAGATATGGCTAATTATCTTGTTACAGGGAAGCTTCCTCTACACTTATTTCCTAATGAGAAAAAGAAAATCATTCAGGAGAGTGCACATTATTCTTGGATTTCTAATGAATTGTTCAAAACAGGGCCAGATTGTATAATCAGAAGGTGTGTTCGGGAAGATGAAATGCCTGACATCCTTAAGGCATGTCATGATGAACCATGCGGCGGGCACTTTGCTGACATGAGGACAGCCTATAAAATCATTTCTCTATGATATTATTGGCCTTCTCTCTTTAAAGATGCAAAGCAGTATGTTAGAAGGTGTGATAGCTACCAAAGAGTTGGGAAACCAACTCCTTCAAATGAAATGCCTCTACAGCCTCAGGTATGCATCGAACCCTTTGAGAAATGGGCTCTAGATTTTGTTGGACCAATTAATCCACCATCAAAGCAAAAGAAGTATATACTGGTTTGTACTGACTATGTTACTAAGTGGGTGGAAGCGAAAGCATTACCTTCTGCCACTGAAAATTCAGTTGTTCAATTTCTTTTTGAGGATATTTTCACTCGTTTTGGTGTCCCAAGGGAAATTGTGACAGATCAGGGCAGCCAGTTTACATCTAAATTGATGGAGAAGCTGATGGAGGAATATAAGATCAAGCACAGAACATCTACTCCATACCATCCGCAATCCAATGGCCAAGTGGAATCTACCAATAAAGTTCTTGAAGGCATTATCACCAAGATTGTTCATCTTCATAGAAGAGATTGGGCGGAAAGGCTCCCTGAAGCCTTATGGGCCTATAGAACTACATGGAAGAACACAACAGGACATTCTCCCTATGAACTTGTTTATGGGAAGGAAGTCCTGCTTCCTATTGAGTTCCAAATCAAGACCTTCAAGATGGCAGTCCAATTGGGAATGAGCCTCTCAGAAGCTCAAAGACACAGAATGGACCAGCTAAATGAGCTAGATGAAATAAGACAAGATGCAATTCTAAGGACCGATCTAGTTCAGCACCAAAGATCTAAATGGCATGATCGTCATATCAAAGAAAGAAAGTTTCAAAAAGGAGATTGGGCTCTATTGTTTGATTCAAATTTCAAAGACTTCAAAGGAAAGTTTCAAACTCATTGGCTTGGACCATATGAGATTGATGAAGTCTTTAGCAATGGAGCAGTTCGAGTGAAAACTATTGATGAATTTCATACTCCTCTTATTGTGAATGGCCATCGCTTGAAGATCTATCAAAAGCCATTCTCAAAAGAAGAGTTTATCAAGTTGTTTAAAGAAGATTCTGCAATCAGGTTGGTGGAGAAGGATTCTTCTCCTCCATCAGCCTAATCTTTGGTTTTTGAAAAAAAAAAAAAAAGAATAAATGTATGAGCCTGAAAACCAATCTCTGATTGGCAGTCTCATGCAGAAAACCTGAGGTGAAAATCAGGGTCACCTGACACCTCATGTTTTCTAAAAAAAAAAATCTCTCTTTCTTCCCTTATTCCATTTCATTTTCATCATTACCACCATTTCATCCACCATTTCATTCATTTTCACTCCACTTCATTTTTTTCATCCATCCATCCATTCACTACATTCCATTCCATCAATAAAGTCATTTTTAGATAGCTAAAGTTGTTTTTGTGCAGCCGGAGGTTACCATTGCAGATTCCGCAGCTGTTTGACGATTCTGCAGCCATTCAGCCATTCTGCAGCCCTCTGCACCTGCATAAAAAAAAAAAAAAACACACAGTCTGTTTGAAATTTCTTTACAGCTCAGTAGTCATCAATAATAAATGGAAAATAGTCATGCAACAGCCATAAATCAGTGAAGGGTTAGTGGCAAGTCATCAAAGGCAAATCCAAGCGGGAATCTGAGGTATGGTTTAAATTCTAAACTTACGGTTATTTCATTATGCAAAGTTTTCTAGGTTATGTTTCTTGCCACTAAATGTAATGATTACCAGTCATGCGACCATATGCCCACGTATCTCCCAAGTCTATCAGTCCTTGATTACCACGATTTTGAATTTCGCTTGCGGCTGCTTCTTCCATTAAGGTTTCGTACCTAAGTGACGTAGCCTAATGTACTACGTCTCTATATGACATAATCCCGCAGCCAAGTGTAACTCTGAAACCGAAACCTAAGGACATAGTTGTTTCCATTTATTATTCCATAACCCTTCTACCCTCCTACGCTCATATCATTCCATTCACACTGTTTCATTTCCACGCTGTTTCATCCCATTCACGCTGTGCTCACTACGCTGCCACCATTAACCATACTCTGTTTTATTCCCCTCTGCTGTTATAGACATTTTTGTGCCTTACAGCATGAAGCATGAAATGTCCATAATCAAAGGGATCCAAAGTCCCTAAACATGTTGTTCTTACCCCTAGAGGAACAAGGTCAGCAAACCACAGCACTTCAAATCAGTTCTCCACCTGAAAACGCTCAAAAACAAGGCAATTCTGGATCATATCAACTGCTACACTGGCTACCTGCACTGAATGTCAACTGCTACACTGGCTACCTGCACTGAATGTCAACTGCTACACTGGCTACCTGCGCTGAATGTCAACTCCAACACTAGCTACCTGCGCTGAATGTGTTTGGACAAGTGGCAGGCTCATTTCTCAAGGTGTCAATGCCCAGGAAGCTTCCAAAATGACACTTGGATCAGGGAATTCGCCTAGTGATGAGTAAGAGGTTCTTAAACTCCAAGTGGAAGCAAGGATCTCCAAGTGGACTCAAGAACTGAAGTATAACTGAAGTGGGAGAGGACACTAGTCAGCTTGAAGCCAGCCTCAAGCTGACTCATCCTTTCTCCAAATCTCCTATATATAGAGCTCTCTCATGAGGTCTAGGGAGGCTGGAATTTTGTGTAAAGCAAGGAGGTGCTGTTGGATTACAGTTAGAGCTATTGGGTGATTGTTTTACTAGAGGTGAAGAGGAGAGTTCTTGCTGCTGGGGAGGTGCTGCTGGATTGGAGCCATCATTGGTTGTAACCTTCTCAGAACCCTGTTACTTCTATCAATAAAGTTTTGCATGTTCTCCTATATACTTGTATTGCATTGATGTATTGTATTTACATGTATATTTGATTCACTCTAATCCATGCATCAGTTATGAGTACATGTATCTTGTAGTTTCCTCTCTTGTTTTGTGCAGGATCTTGTGTGTAGCTGGACCGGCAAAGAGAGCAAGGAGCTGGGAACAGGAGACAAAGAGAGAGGATCAAGATCGACTAAGCGAAGGATACCAGGTTGGTTGATCATTTCTTACCTCTCTCTGTACTTTCATAAAGGAAAACATCAAAGCTTTACTTTCAGTTGTTGCTAAAGACTGTCACCTTTAGAGTAGGGATAGGGTCATCCGCATCGGATACTTTTCCCCACAACAAACTGGCGACTCCACTGGGGAGCCTAGTATCTTGTTGGTGTTTGTAGTATCTTTGCTATTCATTTCCTGAAGAAAAGAGTACCAAATCGAAAAGCTTTTGACTATATCAAAAGCGAAGTAGAGGGGTTGCTACTCTTGCTCATTTTCTGAGCAGATTCATGATTTGAAGAGCTGATCTACAAAAGACTCTTGTACTCTTTGTGATAGCTTTTCATCCTCTTGATTATCCCTTAGCCTGTACTTGACCTATAGCTTTTTATTTCAGCAAAAACAGTGCATTTTTGAGCTTTTTATGACCCGGAATTCCTTGTAAACGCAACTCTCGTCCTTCAGTGCAGGCTGTCCAAAGGCATTCTGCATTTCAGCGCAGGTCCCGTGAAGGCTACCTGCGCTGAATGTCAAACTGACAGTGTATCACCTGCACTGAACCAGTTTTGCCTATTGCTACTAGGGTTTCCTGCTGTTTCTTGCCCTGTTTTCACCATTGTTTTGCTGCTGTTGCTTGTCATTGTACCTTGCTGAAACCAACTGTCCTTGCCATTATTCCGCCTCAGTTGTGTGATGAAACTGTGATTGTTCTTTCAGTATTTCTTGTTTCATTTACAGTTTCCCATTGTGAAAAGCGAACTAGTCTAGCTGTGACCTCTTAGATCCAGAACTATAAAAGTGTCGTAGTGATCTTAAGAGCTAGTTTTATTACTGTTCATGGCTGTTTGAGTTTGTTTGTTTTTCATCTTATGGTTTGAATTCATACATTTTTAGTGTCGAAACAAGTACCTATAAGGTGTCTTTTGATTTTAGACAAAACTTGTTTGTTTACGCTTCAAATTGAATTCGAAAATTATACGACAGTTTCCTTTTTGTCTTACATCAACATTAAGGGAAAAGAAAAGAAATACATGCATCTTTCATTTGCATTTTTGATAAGTTTGCGTGATTGATCTAGGAGAAAGTGCATTAGTTTGTGCTTTGTGCTCTGTGTGGAAAGATAATGTTTTTCTCTCCCCTCAGTAGTTAGGATTTTCAAAGCTAAAAAGATTGTAAAGCTTGCTTATCATTTTAGCTGCATTTAGGAATTTGTACCAATACATCTCGTGGTGATCCTGAAAGACAAACTGATAAACAAGATCAACTTAAAATATATTGAATGAATCTAAAAACGCATTGTAACATAACGCTCACAATAGAGGTCTAGGTAGAGACGTGTTCCGGCGTCGTTAAACGTAGTGACTATCGATCTCTACGAAGGTGGGTGATTCCTCCTGAGGGACGATAGCACTAATACGGACTTGTGCTCCCGCGTACCGTCGCGTATATTGGGAGACCCCTATAGGCTTTTATCCTTTATCCTTAGGAAGCCGTGTCGACCGCCCTACTGATCGCGATGCAGTGAACACAGCATTCACGAAGATCGACCACCCGTACCGTAAAACGTATTCTGTGGTTTCGCGAAAGGTTTGGCACACCCTCTGCCTAGATCTCCAGAGCAGTTTCTTTTGGCCTTTTTCAAACTCTATAACTGAAAAAGTCCAACCGAGCATTTGTCACTTCGGGCTCGTTAATACATCGAAGGCGACTAGAGTCATCTTTAGCTTTTTCTCGACTCTTAAAACATGAAAAAGCAAAGTTGTGTCTAAAAGCGTCTAATAAAATTCATTCAATACGGAAACATAATTCCCCTTTTTGTATTTTAGTTGATCAAGTAATCCGCAACCGTGGAGGAAAGTCAATTAAAACCCCGTCGTTCAGGGAGGCTTGCGAGTCAACCGCCTTTGTCTCCGGAACCGAGAGTAGTACGGACGAAGCGAACTCGCTTGACCAGGTCAAAATCTCCTTTTAAAGTTAGAACGGAAGTTCCAACAACATCTGAGATTCTGGTCACTCCCAATATTTCTGGAATCCCTGCCTCTATTGAAGAAGTTCAACAGCAACAGAAGGACAGTGGTACTGATCCTAGTCTGAAGACAAGTACTTGCATAACTGAACCAGTTCCATCTGAAACCGGTCCACAGAGTCTTGTTTTTCAAACGACTGTCGCTGTCGAAGCAACCCCTTCTTCGGCACCAGAAATCTTTTACGGACCTGACGGTCTGCCTCTTCCTCCTGGTCTGATTGCAATAGAGGAAATCGTAGAGGACCAGCAAGCAAATACTCCAATTCATTTTGGAGTAGGTACCCCTCTTTTTCCTTCTGCATCAGAAGTTTGTCTATCACCACCAGAAGTTCCTGAAGAATCGTTAGGAAGTTTATTGGATAGACTTAGAATGTCTGAACAACCGTCGACATCTAGAACTGTGCCAAACGACACAGCGACAGCAGAAGTTCCTGCTGCCAATCCAACGATGTTTGTCGGCATACCATCCGTCCCGACTAGCTCTCATCAGCTAGAAGGAGTCCACCCAGGGACTATTATGACAACTTGGTCTGTTCCAGTTTGTTCTTCCGGTATAATACCCGGTAATTCTTATGTTGAAACTAGACAAATTGATCCCTTTGGGAATCATTTTGGGCCATCCAGTCCTCAAAGGCCATCTATACCCTTGAGCTCCGGATTGTTACCGTATGGGGGGCAATATGCCCTTTCACTTCCCCTTTCGGGGGGATACCCATACGGCAGTTTTCAACCGCATTCAGGTTTGACTGAAGTAACGACGAGTGGTTGGGTACCTATGTTACCCCAACAACCAAGAGTTGTATATTCCATGCAACAATGTGTACCTATGTCTAGTATCCCGACAACGCCAGCAATTGTAACCGTGTCGCAAGTTCAATCGATGCCTGTTGTATGTCAACCTCAAGTTGTAATGCAACAGCCTATTGACCCTGCAACACAACCACAATCGCCAACTGTCGGGACGACACATATACAAGCGGGATCCATAACCCCGCATCTTGGTCCGTCGGTTAGTGTTGCACAGCAAAACATGGCTTCACAACCATGGATGGTGCAATACCGACAACCTCAGTTTCAACAGGTGTACCAAGGATCTGAGCAACAGATCTTTGCGAATAGTGGGCAACCCTATATTCAGAACGGGTTAAACCAACCACTTTACAGTGGCCAAGCCCACCAGCCATATCAGTCATATCAACATCAGTTGCATTATGCTGGTGTGCAAAGACCTACTGCTCAGGCGATTCCATCGTATCCTGGGTACGCCTCGCCAAACCTGAATCAGCAGTTGCCATTCGTGGCGACCTTAGAATTACCAGATTTACATCGATTAACGAACGATCCAATCGCCTATGCCCATTGGTGGCCAGCGATTCCTCACAAACTTCCTTCGGACATTCCTAAATTCAATGGAAATCCTGGCGAAGACCCGTCGAATCATGTGATGACATTCCATCTGTGGTGTTCGTCCAATACCTTGAATGATGATTCGATAAGGCTTCGTCTTTTCCAGAGGACATTGACTGGTCCGGCGGCCAAATGGTATATTGAATTACCTAGAGCCTCTTTCGACAATTTTAGTTCCCTAGCCACGACTTTCTTAACACACTTTCAGTTACCTATAAGGTACGAAACTGGAACAGAAATCTTGACCAATTTCAAGCAGACAACTGCCACACATATATCTGATCATATACATGAGTGGCGTCGTCGTCGCAGAATGGTAAAGACCTATGTTCCAGATCAGCTATTAGCTGAGTGGTTTATAAAGTCGCTTCTTCCTGCTATAACAGAAGATGTGGCCAAGGGAGGCGTCGTAACAGAGGAGCAAGTTATTGCTCGTGCCCAGTATTTAGACTTAGTATATACTCAGTCTGGCACGCTCTATGACAAGATACCTGACGCCCCTAGACCGGAATTTTCAATTCCTCCCCCTCCTGGATCAAATAGTGACTCTCATGCCGGCGATGGTGTGATTGGCACTGCAAATGCAAAGTCAACACGGGATTCGTCTAAGAAAACCCGTAAGACTTCGAATCAAAATGCAAATGAAGAACTTCTTGCCTCGGAAGTAAGTGCCGTGTCGGACGACAAGGGCAAACAACTGAAGCAAACAGGAGACAAGAAGAAAAAGAAAGGGAGAAAAGGGAAACCCCCTTCGGGGTGTCATATATGCGATGAGGATCATTGGACAGCAGATTGTCCATGCAAAGCTGAGCTTAAAAGATTCTTTAAGAGTCCGAAAACCTCAGCTGTGTTGACTGATCCGTTTCCTAATCCTGGTCAAAATCTGGTTGCTAATCAAAATGCTTCACGATCCCAAGTGCTTATGTTGTCTACCTCAAAGCAGCAGAATAATGCTTTGACAAGGAATAAAGATTACGGGAATCCATGGCTGTCAAATAACAAGGCTAATGAACAACCTAGTAGTTCGACGACAGCTTTGACCAAAGTTGTGCCACCCATCATTCCTGAACCAATGATAAAGTTGCCAAAGGGAGTAGTACACAAATCGACATTTAATCCTCGCGCCAAAATAGCACAGAATTATAATATAATAGAGGACCTGGCCCAATCGCCGTCCGCTATGTCGACACTTGAGGTACCGCAAAATTGCCCCTCCCAAGAGCAAACTTTATTATCAGCAATAGGTGGGATTGGCCCAATGGATTCCAATCTTGTGGCCTTTGATCATAAAGGATATGACCCTAAGTTACCAGCTCAACTAGCTTTCCTTATTCAAGTGAAAGCCCTCAACAAAACTGTTCATCGAACAATTATTGATGAGGGGGCATCTACATGTCTAATGTCGATGAGTTGCTGGAAAAATTTAGGCTCACCACCCTTGTCGAAATCGTCAACGACGTTAAAAGCATTTGATGGACGATCATACACTCCATACGGGATTTTAAGTAACTTGCAAGTTGAACTAGGGGGCAAAACAGTAGGAATTGATGTTGAAGTAATTGATGGAAACCTCGATTACAACATCCTACTAGGAAGGCCCTGGATATATGCCATGGCCGCAGTCGTGTCGACCTACTTCAGGAAGATTGCATTTCCCTTTCAAGGAGGGATTACAGTCGTCGACCAACAAACTTTCCTCCCCGACAGTTCACAAGTTACGGGAAGCATTCCAATGATCCATGGAAGCGATCATTCGCTTCAAAATATTGGAGTAGGTCTCCTGAAAGACCCTGCCTTAATGGGTACTTTTTCCCTACCGCCTGCAAATGATCTAGCGGAAGTGGCCACAATGGAAACCTACAATATGAAATCTTCTATATCTAATGGATTCGGAAGATTCCTAAACATTTTGTCAGCATGGATCATCGCCCTAATGGAAATACTGTAAATACAGTGGGCTCCGAGGACGGTTCTTATCTCGTGTCAACCTCGTTAAAAAATGAAACAAGGAGTCATGAGGATAGTTCTTTTACTATGTCAACCTCATTAAAAAATGAAACAAATCCCCTTTCAAAATTCAAACGTAAACCTTCATTCCAACCACCAAGTTGAATGCAATAAAGCTTGGGGGGAACCCTCCTTTGACATGCGTTATTATGATGCTGGGGGCATGCAAATCCGAGCAGTTTTAGCGCATAGTTCATGCTCGTTAAAAAATAAACATAAGTTTATGAGCAGGCTTTCCTTTAGAGTTCAAGCTCATTCAGAAAAAATGAACCGGTAAATACCCTTCTGAGATCGTAAATTCATCAGCCATAAGAACCTTGATCGTGTTTTCATCCATCACCTCCACTGTTCATTTGGCCGATCACTCACTTCCATTTGTGTGTTTACCTCTTTTGAGAAACAGCTGCGAAGAGTGATTTCACCTAGCCATCCTTGCGACACTACCGTGATTGGAAAATTCCAATTTGTACCTGGAATCAGTTGCTATCCCTGTTTATCACTCGTTCCTCGAAAGACGAGTCTTCTTTGAGCTCTTTTCACTGACTCGTGAAATATGAAAAGTTTGCCGAGTTTTGGCCTTCCAGCTCGTTAAATGACCGGAACGCTATCCCTCCTCTAAATTTTAATCTTTTTGGACCTGAGGGATTATTGCACAAAAGGATCGAGCGCTTGTCTTGTTCGGCTCGTTAAAAGTACCGAACAGCCATCCCTTCTGTATTGTTTTATACTTTTTCGGACTTAAGGGATTTGCTGACGAAAAAGGAATCATGGAGTTGACTTTATGTACCTTTTCAGACTCTCTAAAAATGAAAAGGACCGAGTTTTCCTTGTCGTTAGACTCGTTAAAATGATTAAATAGCGACAAACTTGTCTTTAGACGAGAACGAGTTTCCCTATCGCTGACTCGTTAAATCATAGCGATGGGCTTGCCCGAAGGGCAGGTTATAGAACAAGCATATGTTATCCTCCTCAAGCTTGACAAAAATAAAGAGGTACTGGTCAGAAATGACTGGGGAAAAATTGGGAGAACATTCAAAGTTTAATGGTAGCAAGTCACTCTTGAACATGACACTTTTCCTCCGTATCACATCGGGTTGGGTTGTTTCATTCACCGGTCTCATCACCATGGTCCTCGCCACACCATCCGCGTTTGGGGTAATGCTACCGATCCATCGCATCAGTGTCGTTATATGTTCAAGAGGGGTCATTCTGAAAGTGTCAACCGTGTCCCATCCACTGCCATACATTATCCTTCATCCATTCATGATCGCCACCCTGAATCATATGTCACAGTTTGTTTTCACCTCCACTAAAATCATTAGCTCCGTTCCGTGTCATTGATGTGGGATTCATTAAGGCCCTCCTTTGACGGATCGCTTCTTGTCGACTTCAGCTCATTATCCAAGAAGTTGATCTAGGAACAACCCCATCAGTACTTTGAAGCTTGCATGCCTCAATGGCAAGTTTCTCACTTCCGGCGACAGGTATACATCAATGACCTTCGACCAGAAGATTTTGCGTGGCGTTCGACGCCAAGTCCTTTATTCACGCCACGTGAATTGTACTGCAGTACCTTGAGGGTCATTATCATTATCGGTGATTCCTCTCGCGCTTGTTAACGGTTTTCATCATTGACCGGTAATCAAGCGATGTCTTTCCATGTTCGACTTCAACGAAATTCTCACATGGATCGACTTGTACTTAGAGTGAAGATCGAACGAGTTTGAAGACCCCGGATCTAGTTTCATCCATCCGGGCTGCGAAATATATTCAGGAAATATAAAAACATTTGTCATGTACATCATTGCAGCAGATGATCATCCTATTCAAAGGATGATAATTTCAGCAGAGAATTATCAGTCTACCATCAGACGATCGTCTGTTCTATGTACCAAAATGTATTTATAAAGCTGAGCATGGGAATGCCCGCCTCAGCTAGATCATGAAAACAGAATGAAAAATAATGTATTGTATTGTATCGTATTACAGGGCACCTCTCAGCACTTGAATGAACTTCGGATCCTCTGGATAAAGCATTTCACCCGATAAACGACCTCATACTTTAGGGGGCAACTGTTATAGACATTTTTGTGCCTTACAGCATGAAGCATGAAATGTCCATAATCAAAGGGATCCAAAGTCCCTAAACATGTTGTTCTTACCCCTAGAGGAACAAGGTCAGCAAACCACAGCACTTCAAATCAGTTCTCCACCTGAAAACGCTCAAAAACAAGGCAATTCTGGATCATGTCAACTGCTACACTGGCTACCTGCACTGAATGTCAACTGCTACACTGGCTACCTGCACTGAATGTCAACTGCTACACTGGCTACCTGCGCTGAATGTCAACTCCAACACTAGCTACCTGCGCTGAATGTGTTTGGACAAGTGGCAGGCTCATTTCTCAAGGTGTCAATGCCCAGGAAGCTTCCAAAATGACACTTGGATCAGGGAATTCGCCCAGTGATGAGTAAGAGGTTCTTAAACTCCAAGTGGAAGCAAGGATCTCCAAGTGGACTCAAGAACTGAAGTATAACTGAAGTGGGAGAGGACACTAGTCAGCTTGAAGCCAGCCTCAAGCTGACTCATCCTTTCTCCAAATCTCCTATATATAGAGCTCTCTCATGAGGTCTAGGGAGGCTGGAATTTTGTGTAAAGCAAGGAGGTGCTGTTGGATTACAGTTAGAGCTATTGGGTGATTGTTTTACTAGAGGTGAAGAGGAGAGTTCTTGCTGCTGGGGAGGTGCTGCTGGATTGGAGCCATCATTGGTTGTAACCTTCTCAGAACCCTGTTACTTCTATCAATAAAGTTTTGCATGTTCTCCTATATACTTGTATTGCATTGATGTATTGTATTTACATGTATATTTGATTCACTCTAATCCATGCATCAGTTATGAGTACATGTATCTTGTAGTTTCCTCTCTTGTTTTGTGCAGGATCTTGTGTGTAGCTGGACCGGCAAAGAGAGCAAGGAGCTGGGAACAGGAGACAAAGAGAGAGGATCAAGATCGACTAAGCGAAGGATACCAGGTTGGTTGATCATTTCTTACCTCTCTCTGTACTTTCATAAAGGAAAACATCAAAGCTTTACTTTCAGTTGTTGCTAAAGACTGTCACCTTTAGAGTAGGGATAGGGTCATCCGCATCGGATACTTTTCCCCACAACATCTGCTAATTCTGATTACCAGTGAAAGTCTGTTACGACTGTATCAAAAGGCCGTAATCCTCTGTGTTAAGGCCGTAAACCCACTGTGTTAAAGCCATTATTGAAGCCGTGTTTTAGAACAGAGCCGTAGAGCCAATGGGGAAACTCTTAAGGGCAGAACCCGAAGGTTCAAAGTTTCTGGAGGGATATCCTCAGGTTAAAGAAGCATTGCAAAAGGCAAATTGGTTACAATGCATCCAGAAGTTTAGAGGCTACCACAAGGAGGTTACGAAGGCCTTTGCACGGTCCTTCAGAGAAAAAGATAATCACGTGGAGATAGGGGATTTACAGTTCACAGTCACTGAGAGCAGCATAGCACAAGCTACCTCACTTCCACAGACTGGAGAAAGGTGGTTTAAGAACCGGTCAGTTCAAGATCAACAGTGGAAGCAAATCTTAAAGAACCCAGGTATGGATACCAGCATCTTTACAAAAGGGATTCCTGTTTCCTATGTTAAGGAGGAATGGACAACTTTACTCTTATTAGTGCAAAAAAATTTCACTTGTGAGGGAAGATTTGGAGTCTTATATGTTTACCATGCAAAGGTCATGATGCATTTCTTAGGAGATGATATTAACCTCCCATACTTTCTACTCTCAAGTCTTAAGAAAATGTGTTCAATGGCCCAAAAGAACCCAAGAAATATTGAATCACATCTATGTCATCATGGTCTTGTTAAGATGCTAGTAGAGGAACAGTTGAAAACAAAAAGAGATACCTGGGAGAGATTCCTTGTGAGAAACCATTTTGAAGAAGTAGGAGAAACCTCTGTGCCTAGAAAGAGTAGAAGGAAAAGAAAAGAGGCTACCCCTGAAACTGTTGTCCAAGAGAAAACTGTCCAAGAACAGATTGAAGAAGAAACTGATGTACATCATTCTGAACATGATATTGATCCTGAGCCTGCTATGGACACTGATCAAACAGCTCAAGGAATCATCACAGAAACTCTTTCAAAACTTGCCCAAGAAATTGCTCAAAGGAGAAAAGAGAGTAAGAAGAAACAAAAGAGAGATAAAGGGAAATCCATAGCTCAAGAAACTTACCTCACTCCTGAGAATTCTAGTGAGGAAGACACTCAGCCCTTAGCACAAAGATTGGCTCAACTCCATGAAACTGCCCTTTCCAAAAAGGTGGAAAAACAAAAGCAAAAAGTACCAAAAGAAAAACAGAATACCACCTCTGTGAGAAGGAGCAGCAGATTACAAAACAGAAAAGTAGGGGCCACAAAAGGTAAACAGTCATTCTTTATTGACTTGAGCACACCTCAAAAAGGTGCTACAAGTCCTAACTTGGAGAAAAGTCCTTCACACGCTGAGAATGTTGAGACCAGTCCTCCACGTGAGGAAAGTCCATTTGAGCATGAGCCTGAATTTGAACAAGGATCCGAATTTCAGTATGAGCATAGCCCAAGGCGGTCACCTGAGGTTGACCCGGATCAACAAAAAGTTTATAATTACCTGGAGACGCTGGAACAAGCAGTGGCTGGGCCAAGCACTGCTCAACCCTTGGAGCAACAAGTCCAATCACTGAAGCAGGAAATATTTGAACTAGAGGTACTAAATCGCCACATCAAACAAGAAAATGAAAAACTGAAGATACAGAGCAATGTGGACAAGATGGTCCAAGATAACACCATGCTTCATATGGGCTTGTGGCAAAAGGAAAACAAAAAGCTCAAGAAGAGATGCAGAAAATTAAACAGAGCTTTAATCAATCTGAAATTCAGGTGTTTGATGAAAAGACCAAGGGTCAATGTAGCCACACAGAGAAAGAAGAGAAGGTTGGATGTCCTAGCAGAGGCATCCCAGCAGGTGGACTGAACCATGTTTTTGATTGCATGAGGACATGCAATACCCTCGCAGTGGGGGTATGTAGAGTCTCCACTTTACACTTGGTTATCCATCATTTCCTACAGTTTTCCCTCACTCATCTCTCCCTTTTGCTCTATTTTGCTGCATAAACTCACCCAGATCATTACATATGATGGAATTAAGCATGATTTAGGGATTTTGCTAATGTGTGACTGTTTTGTTTAGATTTTGACATACTTACAGGCATTCCGCAGCCATCTGATGATCCCGCAGCCTTTTTGTTAATCTCAAGGTTCCACGTGTCATTTTGCCAAATGAGCCACATGGGCACTTAGGAATCAAGGTGCTCGAGGTTCCTGTGCTATCAGTTCAGCCAGCCACATCATCTGTACCTCCGGTCAAAGGGGGTCAAGTTACAGTCAAATAAAGGCAGCTTAACGTTGATGCGTAAGCTGTTGGGTCACGTCGGTGGAAAAGGTGACTTGTCAGTGTTTTGCAAGCTGTGGGGAACATGATCCAACGCTGGATTCATTTCCCATAACGACCAGGACCTCCAGCTCGACCATGAAACATATGACGTGTTAACTGCACCTTTAATACGCATGATATTCAGTTTATTTTCCGTTTTATGCTTTACGCATTAGGCCATCTTGCAGATGCCTATAAATACTTGCGTCTGCGTACGCTTATGTTACTTTTTAGTTGCTGCATTTTATAAACTTGTTGTTATTTTAGAGCATTCGAAGACTCTGTTTTTATAGTGCTGTTCTAGCACTCTGGACTGTATTTTTCTGCATATGGAGTAATAGAAACAGTGCTGTTTTGAAGTTTCCAATTCCTTGAGTCTCTTTTGGATGATATGAATGGAGGGCCCCTGTTCATGTTAGCCTTGTAAAGTATTTTATGTGCAGCATTTCCTTATTTCTATTCAGCATTTCTTTTAGTTGAAACATGTACAGCGTAATTTACTTTCTTGTTATTTCATTTCCAGCCTTTCTTTTTAGCTGATCAGCATTGTTCTTTTGCAGGTTTTTGAGCCCGGGATTGATTTTGTGTTTGTGTATTTGCTTAAATATCTAGTGGTAGTTTCAGTTGACAGATTCAAGTTGCTGCCTTTACTTTATTTTCATAGTTGATTTTTAGTTTTATTTCTCACAGTTGTCTGCTAACATATGAATGATCTCTTTATCCTAAATTGACTATCTTTTAGAGATCAGAATATTAATAACTTGCAGTTGGCTTTGGGTGCTTTTTAGACTAATCTTTAACTACTTTCTAATCGTGTCTTACACAATACTATGTGTTAGAGGCAGAGAGTTAGAAAGAGCAAAACATTATAACTAGTCTTTAAAGTAGATTTTTCTCATTTGTTATCATTTCTTAGACTTATCTTTAGCTACTTCCTAATCGTGTCTTACACAGTACTATGTGTTAGAGGCAGAGAGTTAGGAAGAGATAAACATTATCATTGGTCTTTTAAGTGATTTTCTTACCTTTATTTGCAGCAGCATGAATGGTGTCTAATGCCATTAGAAAGTGGTTCTTTGCTTTCAGTTCATTTTAATTTATTTATTTCCTTCAAGCTTTTCCTTTTCAGCAAGTAGTTAGAAACCACTAATCACACACTCTCACTCATCTAGAATTCACCTTACACACACTTTCACTCATCTGTTTATAATCATCACTCCATCTTAGGAAGATAAATTAACCACAAACAACACCCCCAAAACGACAAAAATCTCTAAGAGGTTGCTTAAGTACATATAGTACACCTTCACTTCATCAGCTTACGAGCCCCAGGTTGACAATTAATGACATCAATTTAGAAACACTAAATTGACTAAACAATCAGCAAAGCTTTTCTTGGCTTCCATAAATGTTTCCTTTGAGTGCTCTAGATCAAAGCTGGCTTCTTTCTCTGGTGCTTTACGAACCCATCCTTCTTCTTCAGGTTGTTTACCCTTATCACCACTAGTTGTTATTCCACTTATCAGCACTATATTCACACTTTGGTCCTCCTCGCAGGGCTCAACTCTCATCATCAATAAGTTCTGTTGAGGTTGAGCTTTCTTCTCTTTCATTTTAGCTATCAGCACTGGGTATTCTTCTATGGTATGGTCAAACTGGCTACATTATTGACATGATGGGCGTGTCTGGTTCTGACAGTCTCACGCATAGTGCCCTGGCGTTCCATAGCTGTAGCAGATGAGCTCACTGCGGCCTCTACTAGGTCCTCCTCTGCCTCCGCCTCGTCCTCTTCCCTAATATCCTTTGCGCACTCCCCCGATGCCTTGCTCTGGAGGCTGAGTTTCTACCTACATTCGATATGTAGGTGTTCTTTCCATCATCAGCTCATCGCTATGACAATGGCGCTCATCGTGGCCCACTGATTTGCAAAAGTTACAAAACAATTGTTGCGGTGTTTGGACAAAATTTTGAAGAAAATAGCAATTATTCGTTGCATGTTGTCCAACAACTTGACAAATAGTGCACCATAGCCCAGGCCCCATGCTTGATCATGCTAGAGATTCTGGCCTCGGGAGAATTGGTCCCCTTCCTATAATATAATTCGCAAATACGGGACAATGGTCTTTATCGTGCCCCTAGCTCTTGCACTTCAGACACCAGACTTTCGCGCGAACCTTTGGTTTAGTCTCCCTGTCTTTCTTCGAACTCTACTCTAAGCAGAGGCTCTGTAACTGAGAGTGGATCTGTTGTACCCCCAAGGTCACATCCTAAATAGGCGTTGCATGCAACCTCATCGCGATTTCCAAAGCTTCCGCGTGTGTTCCTATCTTTTGTTGTGACAGAGCGATCCTCAGGTGGGACAGGAGCGAAGCTATAAACCATTTGCGATGCTGACCATCTGTGAGCTACATGTCAGCTTCTCGAATTTGACATTTCAACCTTTGATCTAACTCCCAAGGCGTCTCATCGACCCTCATCATGATTTCCTTAAATCCAACTACTAACTGCGAGTCAGACTTAGGCTTAATAAACTCCTTGTTTAAAGCAGCCTTAGTATCTGCTAGTGATGCCAAAGGATTATCAGAACAATACTTAATACACCAATTCAATGCACGATCCTGCAAGGTGGTAACCAATTATACCTTCTTTATGTTGTCATCAGTAATTTGTTGCGTTGTCCACACAGAATTCGAAACAAACCAAAACTTCTTTGTATCTTCACTCCCTATGCCTTTGAAAATCGATAGCTTCATAGTCTTCGCCATATTGAATGGAGGTGGTGGAGGTGGAGGTCTAGGCGAAGGTGTATGCGGTGGAGGCGGAGGTGGGGGTGGAGTGGATGGATAATTTACTCGAGGAAACCCCTGAGTGATTAGCTGAACAACGCTTCATGAATAAGTTCGTTCTACCCCTTCGTCGTCACTTACAGGAGGTCCAATCAAGGGACTATACTTTGATTTTGATCCTTCGCGATTTCTAAAGAATCGTCCACTTCGCCTAGCTCCGAACATCAAGCTAATGGCATCACCTGTTTTTTCAGATAATGACATTTAATCTAGGTATTCAAAGATCTTAAATACTTACCTTGTGGTCCCTTGAAAAATCTTCACTCTGCTTCACTGTAGCTAACTGAGGTATCAACTACAAATTCTTTAACAAATCCTCCTATAATTTGATCAAGCCAATGATCGACAGCCCACGCTATCTTGTTTTCAGAAGCTTCTAACCACCACACTAATTCTGGAGCCCACACTATCAGATTATCGAGCTTGCACCTTCCTTGGTGATATTGGAGGCTTTTGTAGGCATATTTCCCAGCTTTTCCCTTACCTGAACAATGGTTTCAGTGGCCTTTTGTATCAATTCTTTTTGTTCAAAAATGATTTGGATACATGGCCAAATCTCATTCATAGAGTCCAAAATACCCATCCAAATGGTTTCCTTGGCTTGGGCCAAGGTCTGGCGAATTGATGTATCTTTCTCCACCTTTTGTAACCTCTCTAGCAGCCTTTGTGACTTTTGCACTTCAACTAGATGAGAAGCCTCAATTCTAGTTTTTTGCTCTTATGGAGCTCTGAGCTGCCCCTGCAATGTCTTAATTTCTTTTGACTAGATTGACATATTCTCTAGTGTCTTTGTCACCTATTCAGTGCTTGTAGTTTGAGTTGAAGAGGTTGTTGCAGTTATTGTTCCTATTGTTGGGAGTTGAGTGATGGGTATGACATCTAGGGGGACTATGGCTACCTTTTGACTCTATTCTTTCTCTTTGATCTTTTTCTCCATTTTTGCCTCCATCTGTCTAATCTGAATATTTTTCTCTATGATTAGCTTCATCATGTCAGGCTTCTATGTCTCATTTTATTCAATTTAGCCAAGGGAGCCTCTGTGGCTTGTAGTTTCAACTATTTTCTCAAATGCTGCAATGCCAATATTTTTCTTCTTAATGATATCCTCTGCAACATTTATATATTTAGGATCATATCCTATCTTGACTACCAAATCTTCCAAAGATTTGATCCTATTGTCCTTTGCTAAGGAGGATACTTTTCCATTTTCAACTGAGACTGAATGTTTGCATATGAAACCTGCAGCTTTGACAGTGACATGGCAGTATTAGTTAATGTAGAGGAAACCATCTCACCGGTCTATTTATGCATCTCCATTTGATCAATGGGATGGATATCTTTGGTGTCGAATTAAAATGTTGTACTCTTGTAATCTGCTAGTTTTTTAGGATGTGGAATTTGAGCCTCAAGGAAGGCTATCTGCATCTTTCCCTGCTCTGTGTCGAAAATTGATAATAATCTAATCTATGAGTTGGAAGTCTGCTTCCAAAATTGATTGTAGGTGATGTTCTTAAGAATTTCATTCTTAAGTTTGATCTCTCGATACCTGTCAAAAACACTCTTTTCCTTTTCTCCTTGGACATCTTGAGACGATAGATATGTTTCCTTTTAACCATGTGAAATCGAAGGTCCAGTAGGATATGCAACAAACTTTCTACTTGTAGGTGGTGAGTCTCCAATTATGATGGCAGCTTGGTCTTCTATCTCATTTTCTACATCTGTCCTAGGAGTGATCTTTTCTCTTTTCTTGTAACTGATTCTCAAATCTTTGGCCTCACTACCTATTATTGATGATGATCCCTCCTCTCTTTGTCTTTTACTTGTTTTCTCCTAAGGAGTGGGAGCCTGTAAATTTGAAGTAGAAAACAATTGTTCTTCGGCTTCTTGCAATGTATTCTCTGCCCACTCTGACTGATTTGCATATTTTTCTATCTCGGGCCTTGAGGTATGGATATATGGGGTAGTTTTGTTTTCTACTCCCAACATGGATATGATACCCCAAGGGTCATAAGACCATGTGAAACTAAGGCTAAATTTCATCTCTTTAAGAATTATGTCTGCCTCTTCTCCTGCTAACCTGGTGTTGCATATGAATGGGCCCACCTATGTCTTTATCCAAAACTGAGACTTCTTCTTTGCCACCACAAAGTGAATATCATCTAAATTTAACATTTTTCTGATGTATTCCAGGGCAAAAATCCTCATGGGGAGGTATTTTGGGAGCTTATATGGTGCTAATTCTTATCCATAAACTCTTATTTCTGTGTAATTTTGGTATAAATACCAATCTCTAGTCTTGGCCCGATCTGTCAAATGCAGAACCCTTTTGATGTCTTTGTTGATTCTTGGTTGTACTGAGCTGTTTAAAACATTCATAGTTGGGTGAACACTCTTCAATGAACTTTTTGTATGAGAATTCTTGTTGCTCTTTCATTACTAAAGAATTCCAAAATATCACAGGCTGTTGGTTTCCCTCTTCATCTAGCTTCTGCATAGCAAAACTAAATCTATATGCTTGATAATGTAGAAACATGTATATTAAAATTGAAGTGTAATTAAACACTTGTTCTGTTGGAAATTTAATAAACTGCTCATGAATGTTATCAGCTAGGAATTGACTGAAATTGAAAAAAAAAAAAGAGGTTTTTCTATTTGTGGAAAAGATGGAAAGGAAGCCTAAAATGGGTTCATCTACCCACTGATCAGAATAATAACCCAAAAGGTATGAAATTATGGTTATAATCTGTTTACCTTGATCAGGGAATATTGAGGAAGGGTATGGAGGATTTTTCTTTGGTAATTGGGCATGTTCTGGTAAAAAGATCTAAAAAAATCTTGGCCCTGGTAGCAAAATCAAACTTCTGATAGAGTTGGGTGACGGCTTCTAAGGAAAATGGGGCACTGTTTTCCACAGGGGGGGCTAGCATCACCTGGCTTATAGATTGGGCAGTAATTGTAAACAGGATCTCACCAGATAGGGTCCTAATGGCTTTTTAACTGGGAACATAGCAGGCTTGGCATTTCCTGGTGAATTCAGGGGCATGGAAGGTCAGATGAAAAATATGATGAGGAAAATTTGACTCCCAGAGTCAAATTTCATCTGTTTTGTCAGCATGTTTGTTCTCCAACCAACAGTAGAGCTCTAAAACTTCACAGTCGCACTGTGTTTCACTGGTCTTATAATCCCTATCAGCTAAAGGAATATGATCTAAGTTTATGGATGGAGGGATTAGTGGATTAATCGGGTTCTCCTGGTTCTTGCCCTTTGGAGGCATATTTAGATCAATGAATGGTAATAGTGATGGAAGGGAAAGCTTACCGAGAATAAATTGAGGTTATGAGCCGTCAGGGGAAAAGGAGACAGAGTGCTGACAATTTCGATCTCATTCAACAACTGCTTTGAAATGGTCGATTTGTAGAAAACTGTGAATAATAGAGGGTAAGTGAGAAAAGGCCAATGAAGATTGTTCAGGGTTGTTTTAAAAAGGGAGAGTGATAGGTTCTGTTGGAGGGTGGCACAGGATCATTAAAGGTTGAACGTTTACCCGGGAAGGCATTTTCAATGCCCAACAGTAATTATGTCGGGAAAGCATTTAATTGGGCAACGACTACGAAACGTGGCGTGACATGAGTGGCATAGGTGTTGGGGTAGGGACACGATAAAGTAGATGAGGGGAAGACAACTTTCCGAGGGGGTAGAAGGCAGTAAGCAGTATTGGCTGGGGGGTGCGACATGAGGGGAAGGTGACACGTAAGGATGGGGCCCGACAAATAATATCGCTTTTTCAGACACCCCCCCCCCCCCCGCCCTGGCGGTAAAGGTAGGATGGAGAGGGGGGGGACGAAAATGAATGAATGTCGTTGATCGTGATCAATGAAGAATCTCGATGCTCTGGCTGCAGCTTGCTTTAACCATAAATGAAAAAACACCTTTTGTCCATATGCGCCTTTGAAATTACTTTTGAAACTTAGGATAGATTTAGGATATAAAACATGTCAAAAATACTTTATCCCATCGTGCATTTTTCTCTTTACAAAGTCATTGAGATTTAGGGTAAAAGGCACATAAAATATTTATGAAATCAACTGTTTCTGCCTACCCTTTAACTAAGCTAACATTTTTATTCTTCTAAAAGGGTGCATTTAGACTAGCAAACCCATATTATTTTCTTTTATGAAAAATGAAAAACTACTTAATCCTATCCCTTATTTCTCCTATTGATTCAGATTAGACAGTGGAATCAATGTCATATTCTACCTAACCACTGATTGACCAAGATTAACCTGTTTGGCAAATATTTATTCTCTAATCTAATTTACAAAAATTCACAACATGTTTAACCATGATTATACTGTATGATTAAACAAATAACTAGTCCTTGTGGCATTTTTAAATAAGATGCACACAACCTTTATTCATCAATCCTGAAGAAAACTATCTATCAGTAGTTGCATTTAGATTTGCAACACTTTCAGTATTATTTTCTTTTTGTTTTTCTTTCTTTTGATGGGGTTTAGTCTTTTATTCTTTTTCAATGTTTTTTGTCTTCATCTTTTTTTCTATTTATACCCTCTTTTCATTTTTAATCTATTTTTTCTTTTATTTGGAAATCATTTGCAGATTGAAAATTATTTACAATATGAGATTTTTGAGATAAAATACTCAATCACCTCAAGATCCTATAAATTATAGGACCCTAACAGTGGCTCCAGCTGGGTATGGCACTCTCCTTATGAGGTGCCAAGAACATTTCATCAATAGCCTTGAGTGTTCCATTTTAGCAATATCTACACCTGAGTTATTTTGTTGTAGGAGTAATTATGGTAGCATATCAATTGAAGCTTAGGGCCTTCTTTGCGGGCTTCAACTTCTGTCAATAGGTCACCCAATCAAAATAATAAAAACAATGATATTTACAATGGTTTGATGTAAGAAAACCTTTTTTGCCAAGAGAAATAATGCTTCAACATTCTGCCATTCACAGGTCCACCATACATTTCTGTTCCATCTAGATGTTTGAGAAAAATGCATTGTGCCCACTGAAAGCATCAATGATATAAGGTCCTCTCCATAGATTGTCAAATTTTCCATGCTTTTCTTTGTCCTCTCTTCTAGAATCCCATTTTAAAACTCTGTCACCCAAAGTGAAATCATCTTCTTTAGTTCTTCTATGAAAAATCTTTTTGATATTCTCCTGAATGACCTAAGATTTATTATAGACTTCTTCCCTGGATTGTTGTAATTGAATAGGCTGATCAATCCTCCTCTGGATGTCATTAGGCTCAACCTGCAATTCCTGAATTATCTTCATAACTGGAACTCCCAAAGAAGATGGAAAAACAACATATGTACCATAAACCAATTAGTATGGTGACATGCCAGTTAATTTCTTTGTTGTGAGTCTATCAACCCAAAATGTGTTTATTAACTTGTTGTGCCATGACTTTTTGTTCTCTTCTAACATATTTTTAATAAGGTTTACCAGACTTTTATTTGAGGATTCAGCCAACCCATTACCCTATGGGTAATAAGCAGTTGAATGTCCCAAAGTAATATGGTACTTGTTGCAGAAGTCTATCATTTTCTTGTATTTAAAAGCTGCAGCATTATCTGTAATGAGCTTGTTGGGACAACCAAACCTAGACAAGATATTGGTTTCCAAAAATTTAATAATAACAACATTAGTAGCCAATCTAGAAGGGGTGGCCTCAATCCATTTAGTGAAGTAACCGGTAGCTGTGAGGATCCATTTATGTTGGGCAAAGGATGGTGGATGGATTCCTCCAATGAAATCCAATCCCCATTGTTGGAAATGATTTTCAACAAATATGGGTTTTAAAGGCAGAGGCAATAGTTTTCTTTTGCCCTCAAATATTTGACATTTGTGGCAAGAGGTTACCTTCTTATGAACATAAGAGAAAAGGGTAGGCCAGTAGAAACCAGTTCTAAGGATCTTGCTAGTGGTAGTTTTCCTATATAGATGTCCACCGCAATCACCTTCATGGAATTCCTGCATTGTTCTTTCTACATCATCTTTCAATAGACACTTTAGTAAAATACCACCAACATCTTTCCAATATAAAACATTATCTATGATGAAAAATTTCACTACTTTTAATTTTATAAATCTAGCCTTTGTCTTACTTAAACCAGGAGGAGAATTTAAATTGAATAAAACAAAAATGAGGTTTGCATACCAGGGTGAGGTCATAAAAGCCTCATCTAATTGTGGAGTCACATGCTCCTCTTGATCATCTAGTGTAGCTACAAATTTGATATCCAATGCATTAAAGTTAGACTCAGCCATCAATTTGGCTAATCCTTGTCCTTTAATAATCTTGGTGGGCTTGATTTCTATGCCATACTAAAGAATGATGGCAATCCATTTGCCTCTTTTACCATCTAGTCCATTTTGGGTTAAAATATCCTTGACCACAAAATTTGGTACATAAGAAATAATCTGAGAATGGAGAACATATACTTTGAAATATTTGA
Organism: Pinus tabuliformis; assembly: GCA_031772625.1. Classification (NCBI taxonomy): domain Eukaryota; kingdom Viridiplantae; phylum Streptophyta; class Pinopsida; order Pinales; family Pinaceae; genus Pinus; species Pinus tabuliformis. The sequence continues at coordinate 683,704,706 of CM062807.1, forward strand.
TTTCTTTAATTAATGCAAAGTCTTGTTTTTCCATTATGTCATGTTTTAATGCAACATCCCTTAAAGCCTTGCTGAAAAAAGCAATGGGTTGTTCAAATCCATCATCGTTTTTTTGCACAAGGATAGCTGCAACAGTGTCTTCAAATGCAAATGAAAAGATTATAAAACCTTTAATGAAATCTGGACTGATTAGGACTGGTGCTTTTGTCAGTGCTTGTTTAACTTGATCAAATGATTGCCTAGCCTTAATGTTCCATCTTATTTCTGAGTCTCTTTTCAGCATATTCATTGTGTTTCTGAGGAGTTCTACAAGGTTGGGGATGAATCTCCTTAGGAAGTTTATTTTGCCAATAAATGATTGAAGTTCCTTAATGTTTCTAGGATGGTTAATTTTCAAAATGGCTTCAATTCTTTTGGGATCAATTTTAATACCTTCCTTAGAGATGATATGACCGAGAAGTTTTTCCTCTTCAAGGCCAAAAAATGTTTTCTTAGGATTTAGTAAAATTTCAAACCTTCTACATTTCTCAAATACTCTTCTCAGATGTGACAAATGTTCTTCATCAGTTTTATAATAAACAGTAATGTAATCTAGATAGATCACAATAAACCTACCAATTTCATCAGCAAAGGCAATATCCATTTCTCTTTGAAATGTGGTTCCAACATTCATTAACCCAAAAGGAACCTTCACATACATGAAGGTACCCCATGGAGTAGTAAAGGTTGTTTTATCTTGACCATCAGGGTGAACTAAAACATGATTATAGCCTGAGAAACCATCTAATAAAGAAATCCTAGAAGATCCAACTACCTTTTGTAAGATGTGATCCATTTTTGGTAAAGGGTAGTTGTCCTTTAGGGAAACTTTGTTAAGGTTTCTAAAATCTATGCACAATCTGATTTCACCTATCTTCTTCCTAATCGATACTATATTGGAAACCCATTTAGAGTACCTAAGAGGGACTATGATTTTAGAGTCATACATTCTTTTAATTTCTTTCTCAAATAGAGGCATCAGTACTAGATTTATTCTTCGAAGTTTTTGTTTAAATGGTTCTGATCCTCTTTAATTGGAATTTTATGTTGTATAATCTATGTATCATAAGTTTTTAGATCTTCATAGCTCCAAGAAAAAACATCACTAAATTCTTTGAATAAAGCAATATATTTTTCTTTTCAACAATTGGCAGTGATTTGGACAGTTTTATGATTTTAGGCTCTTTTCACTACCTATGTTGCAGTCTTCTACTGCTGCCCCTGTGGGCTCCATCTTAAGTTTCTTATCCACATCATTGAAATCAAATAATTCTTCCTATGGAACTAAACCTCTAGGTAAAACATTATCCTTTAACTGAAGCATTTCAAACTCTTCTCTCTCTGGATCTATCTCATGCAATTCTAACTTATTTACAACTTGATTTATGTTTATATTTACATCTGAGTTTTCTAACTGCCTTTCTACATTAGAATGTACAACTATTTGATTTTCTAATTCAGACTCTAAGTCTATACTATCATCTTCATATTCATCCTTAGACTGCAAAAAAATTTCAATTTGTTTATCATTGCCAAACACCTGCTAATACTTCATATTATCTAGTACAGTTGGTCGATGTTTCACTTCCAATGTATATTGTCGATTAGGGTAAGGCATTTTACAGGAGCTGGCTGAAAAAGGCAAACTATTATCCAAGATATTTTGATTTCTAGGAATTGCAGAAAGGTCATATTCCACAAAACTCTCTAGAAAATCAAGCGCAACATTTTTGTATGCTCTCAATCTAGGGTGTTTGGTTGAATATTCTCCTTTGATTTGTTTAATGATGAACTCAGCATCCCCATGCATGGAGATTCTCTTGGCACCCAAATTTTTCAACAATTGCAATCCTAATATAAGAGCTTCATACTCGACTATGTTGTTTGTACATTGAAAGTTGAGATTGTATGAATGACCTTCAGCATGATTGTTTCCTATATTTGCAACTCACACTCCTGCTCCATAACCATCTTTCCTATAAGAGCCATCAAAGCTCATGTTCCAAAGAGGTTCATGAAGAGTGTTTTTTTCTATTTCTTGTGTTTGATTTGGATCTATTTTAAAAATATCAGTTTCTGCTTTGGAAACCTTAGTGTTGATGTCTCCATCATTATAAAGAATGAAAGAGTCTAAATCTGAGTGGATAGAGTAAAGAGGATAGTTTTGAGGCTTCTCTTGACTACTCACCATGAATTTCATCGAAGTTTCCCTAAATAATCTTCTTTGCTGACCAAAAACTGGTATGGTGGCAAAGGTCATATCCATCTGTAGGGTCCCTTGTAACTTTTCTCCCCATGAGTGTGACAACAACATGCCATACTTAGGGGGTATATTTGCAACCACTATGTCCATTACCATACTTTTGGCTGGGATTTGAGCTAAAGTAACACATAGGTGTTTGATGAGACCTAGGCATCTCACTTTTTTGGAATCAAAGCAATATAAGCCTTTATAAGGTCTGATAATGTCAAGTCCTAGCTTTTCCATAACAGCTCTAGGCATTCAATTGTGGGAAGCACCTGAATCTAACATAGCATTATGAAGAATCATATCATGAATATTTAGGCTAACAAAGAATGGAGGATCACCCCCTTCTTTTGGTTTTCCCTCGACTTCTGGCACAAATAAGAGTTCAAGCTGGTCATCATTCAAATTAACAGAGTTTGTGTTTTCCCCTATGTTTAAAGATTTCATCACTTGAGGTCTGTACATATTCTTGTTCATTAACTCTATTAGAGGAATAGGAATTTTTAATTTTGCTAATTCATTCTCAATGTTGAATGATGTTTAAATCTTAATCAGGTTGGGAAAATCAAATTGATAAGTGATTTCTTTTGATATAGATTCTTTTCATTGACTTATGGTTGGGATGTCAGTTTGAGTAGTTGTGGAAACACTATCAACTATGTTTTTGGCCGGAGTTTCTACTTTCTTTTTGCTAGAATAATCAACAGTTTTCTTAGGAGAATTGTCTGTGGATTTCCTAGCATCATTGTCAGGGGATTTCTTAGCCTGATTCGCAGGGTTTTTACTGTTGAGAGTGTTTGAAGTATTTTTGCTCCTAAGGTTATGCTGTTTATGAAATTCCATAATGGCATTCTCAAAACCTTGTTTATATTCATCTTATTCCTCAGAGTCAAGTTTGGTTTGAGTTAGGAAGAAAAGTTCTTGCTCCTTCTGAGTGAGAAAAACAGATTCGTCATCATTTATTCCCATCAAATTTATATGTCTGTCATCTAAATCTTCAATAATATTACCCTCATCATCAGTATAGTTTTCCTAAAAAGGAGGTCGGACTTGTTGGAGGTCGGACTTGTTGGTCTAGACCCTTCTGTTCTCGTTGCTTGATTTGGGGAATATTCCTTCTGAAGTTTTGATTCCTATTTTGAGGAGTAGTTTGATTTTCTCTCATTTGAGCTTTATCATTTATGTTTAATATTTGCATCATCTTTTCCACTACCTTCACTAGGTTATCAATTTTGTGATCAGAAGTAGAAGTGGAAGGCTCTTCTTTAATGGTAACCCTGCATTCAGATTTTAGTTTGGCCTTCTTGGCTAAGATGTTAGCTTCAACTTTTATAAAATTGGCTTGCATTTCTTCCAAAGTTGTCAGGTCTCTCTCTCTAAGTTGATACTCCATGTCTACATCAAAACCATCAGGAAAATCAATTAAAGTTAGACCAGGGGAGGGTTTGATGTGTGTGGGAATTGCATTGTAAACAATGTTAAACCATTCACAATATTCCTCCATAGTTTCATTGGGTTTTCTTTTAAGTCTTTTGTATTCATTCAGGAGTTGAAGTGAATTTTTCTTGATTTCCCACCTAACTAAGAAAGTTTGATGGATGCCTCAAGGTTGGCTATAATTCTTGCAGGTAAACTCCTAAATCATTTTTTGACATCGCTTCCTAAACTTTGAGCAAACAATCTCATATTTACATCAACCTCATCTACTTCTTGAAGGTCAAAAACATCATTCATTCTTTCTACGTGTTGTTGAGTAGTATGAGAACTAGTGTTATCAAACATTAGAATTTTTTTATTAATAGTTTGCAGGCATAGCATTTAGTTGACCTGGTAACACCAAAGGTGCATACCTAGCTGCCATAGCTGGTGTGAGAATTTGACTGGAAGATGGACCTGTGGAAGGTGTAGTTGTAGTAACTACAGGGATAGTATGAACAACAGTCTGAGTTGTTATAGGCGAATAAGTAGAGAGTATGGAATGGGTAGGACTAAGAGGTTGTAGATTGACAGACTGGGAAGACTGGGTGGACAAAGAAAGTGCTACAATTGTTAAAGCTGAAAATTCAACAAATTGTTGAATATAAGCTTCTTTAATGGCTTGGTCCAAAATCGAGACTAGACCCTGTAATTTATCAAATTGTTGTAGGTATTGTAGATTAGGATCTAATTCAAGAGGCTGAGTTTAGGGTATATATGGTTTGCAGTATAGCTTCATCAATGACAATCTCATCTACAAAGCTCTCATATTTTTATCTAAACAAACTATGTTGGAAAGGCAAATCAAACTCTATGTCTTGAATAGTTTCAAACTTCTCAAGAAGAGAGTTAGACCTTGACAAAGGACTACTTTTAGGAAGAGAGTTGAACCTAGACAAAGGACTATTAGAACCTGGCTCTCTGTAAGACTTCTCTTTCTCACTAATTTCTCTAGATTATCTAAAAATTCAGCAGTGTTGGGGTCTAGGTGAGCTCTAGTGAAAATTCTTTTAGGAGCCAGATCTATTGAAAACTCATCACACAACTAATAAATTTAAAATTAATAACACACTCAAAAATATACAAAGATTACAACCTCAGATCATGCATTTCATTGTGATATAAGAGCTTTAATTTATTGAAACACTGATTGAATACCATGGAATAATTATTTTCAATTTAAAAAGTATTTTTCCCCACTATGGTCACCACTATGTTGTCGTTCTGTATTTTTGAGGTCGAGGGAGTAAACACATAGGACAACATCAAAACAAGTTTGGAGGTTGGGATCTAGCCTTGCCAGCTTTAGAGAGGGATCTCTTTGTAAAGTTTATCCATGTTTGGTGTAAATTTTAGGCTAGTTATTATTGTGCTAATTGTTTTTTATTGGATTCTTTAGTTGATTAAATTGTTATAATTCCATTGGGCTATGGAGTCTAAATATTAACTGGTTTTGCATCAAACTTTTGAAGGAGTTTCACAGGGCCAACTAGGTTGCACTAATTGGATCTTTCAGAATTTTAAATGGCTTATGAAACAGCAGAAAGGTGAGATTCAATAGAAAATAAGGAGCAATGAAGAATTCCTTAATTTGACCTCAGCAGAAAACATATAAATTACTAACAGCCAGAATAGGTTGCTCTGAATAACATATCCTATTCATCACAATTTCGATTATGTAATTAAGATTTCCAGAAATAACTGAGAAAGGAAACAATGATTAAACACATAAACTAAAGAAAAACATCAGCATTTCGTACACCACATGAATCCTGTGAAGAATGTCCTTGTATTATTGATGCTTCCAACAACTGGGAAATTACAATTCACAGAATAAATTATATTCAACAATCAACCCTTAATGCTTCAAACTCTGAAGTATTTATAAAAATAATTACAAAATCATTGTCTCAACCAACAGTGTATTATTAACATTATCCTAAACAATAAAATTGATATTTTGCAGAATGATAGGCAAGGTGGAAAATTAATTGAAGAGGTGGCTCTGTTTTGGTGGATTCGATTGATGAACCGGCCTCAAACTGTGTTGCGTTGGATGTTGTGCTGGTTGATGTGTGGGATGTTGTTTTTACTACATATAAATTACCTTTTAATCCAGTAAATCACATAGTTCCTCCCACCTTTTTTCATCTGGTGTAGTTAATTTAATTACCCTCCAGTAAATCTCATCAACCTCAATATATTTTTCAAATGTTGGCTTTACTGTGAAGACATGTTTTACCTCATTCTAGATATAGAAGTCATTTTCCATAGTCTCTAAGAATGCTCTTGCTATCATGCTACCTATTTGATGTTGCTTCTAGCCACTTCCTTCATCTTCAGAACATAATCTTCTTGAGTAATCAACTTATCATTAATCACATATATGCTAGGCAATCCTTTCTGAATTAATGCTTCAATCCTATTGGAAAACCTGTTTAACTCTAGTGTTTCACATCTCTCTTCTAATTGATCAATGAGATTTCTTTTGGCCAAAACTTTCTTGACTTCCAAGATGGTTGCAGTCCTGTCACTAATTCCTCATTCTTCAATTTCATACTTGTTCTTTAAATTTAGGAATTTGATGATGTTGGAGGTTTTTGTAGGCATATCTCCTAGCTTTTCCCTTACTTGAACAATGGTTTCAATGGCCTTTCGTATCAATTCTTTCTGTTCAAAAATGATTTGGATACATGGCCAAATCTCATTCATAGAGTCCAGAATACCCATCCAAATGGTTTCCAATTGATGTATCTTTCTCCACCTTCTGTAACCTCTCTAGCAGCCTTTGTGACTTATGCACTTTAACTAGACGAGAAGCCTAAATTCTATTTTTTTTCTCTTGCAGAGCTTTGAGCTGCCCTTGCAATGTCTTAATTTCTTCTGACTGGATTGACATATTCTCCAGTGTCGTTGTCACCTGTTCAGCGCTTGTAGTTTGAGTTGAAGGGGTTGTTGTAGTTGTTGTTCCTATTGTTGGGAGTTGAGTGATGGGTATGGCATCTAGGGGGACTATGGCTACCTTTTGAATCTGTTCTTTCTCTTTGATCATTTTCTCCATTTCTGCCTCCATCTATCTGATCTGAATATTCTGCTCTATTATTAGCTTCATCATGTTAGCCTTCTGTGTCTCATTTTCTTCAATATCTTTAGCCAAGGGATCCTTTGTGGCTGGCAGTTTCATCTGCTTTCTTAATGCTACAATGTCAAGATTTTTCTTCTTAATGATATCCTTTGTAGCATTTATATCTTTAGGATCATATCCTATATTGACTACCAAATCTTGCAAATATTTGATCCTATTATCCTTTGCTAAGAAGGATTCCTTTTCCATTTTCAACTGAGACTGAATGTTTGCATATGAAACCTGCAGCTTTGACAGTGACATGGCAGTATTAGTTAATGTAGAGGAAATCATCTCACCAGTTTGTCTATGCATATCCATTTGATCAATGGGATGGATATCTTTGGTGCTAAATTCAAACGTTGTACTCTTGTAATCTGTTGATGTTTTAGGATGTGGAATTTGAGCCTCAAGGAAGGACATCTAGATATTTCCCTGCTCTGTATCAAAAAATGATAATAACCTTTTTTGTGAGCTAGAAGTCTGCTTCTAAAACTGATTGTAGGTGTTGTTCTTAAGAATTTCATTCTTAAGTTTGATCTCTCAGTACCTGTCAAAAACACTCTTTTCCTTTTCTCCTTTGACATCTTGAGAAGATAGCTTTGTTTCCTTTTGACCATGTGAAATCGAAGGTCCAATAGGAGATGCAACAAACTTGTTGTTTGTAGGTGGTGAGTCTCCAATTATGATGGAAGCTTGGTCTTCTACCTCCTTTTCTGCATCTATCCTAGGAGTGATCTTTGCTCTTTTCCTGTAACTGATTCTGAAATCTTTGGCCTCACTACCTATTGTTGATGATGATCCCTCCTCTCTTTGTCGTTTACTTTTTTTCTCCCGAGGAGTGGGAGTCTGAAAATTTGCAGTAGAAAACAATTGTTCTTCAACTTCTTGCAATGTATTCTCTGTCCACTCCGACTAATTTGCATATTTTTCTATCTTAGGCCTTAAGTTATGGATATGTGGGGTAGTTTTGTTTTCTACTCTCAACTTGGAGATGATACCCCAAGGGTCATAAGATCATGTGAAACCCATGCTTAATTTCATCTCTATAATAATTTTGTTTGCCTCTTCTCCTGCTAACCTGGTGTTGCATATGAATGGGCCCACCTATGTCTTTATCCGAAACTGAGACTTCTTCTTTGCCACCACAAAGTGAATATCATCTAAATTTAACATTTGTCTGATGTATTAAGAGGAAAAAATCCTCATGGGGAGGTATTTTGGGAGCTTATATGGTGCTAATTCTTATCCATAAACTTTGATTTCTGTATAATTTTGGTATAAATACCAAGCTCTAGTCTTGGCCCAATCTGTCAAATGTAGAACCCTTTTGATGTCTTCATTGATTCTGGATTGTACTGAGTTGTATAAAACATATATAGCTCGGTGAACAAACTCTTCAATGAACTATTTGTATGAGAATTATTGTTGCTCTTTCATTACTAAAGAAGTCCAAAATATCACAGGCTATTGGTTTCCCTCTTCATCTAGCTTCTACATAGTAAAACTGAACCTCTCTTCTTGATAATATAAAAACATATATATTAAAATTGAAGTGTAATTAAACACTTTTTCTGTTGGAAATTTAATAAACTGCTCATGAATGTTATCAGCCAGGAATTGACTGAAATTGAACAAAATAGATGGTTTGTTATCTGTGGAAAAGATGGAAAGGAAGCCTAAAATGGGTTCATTTACCCACTGATCAGAATAATAACCCAAAATGTATGAAATTATGGTTATAATCTATTTAGCTTGATCAGGGAAGATTGAGGAAGGGTATGGAGGATTTTTTTTTGGTAATTGGCCATTTTCTGGTAAAAATATATCAAAAATCTTGGCCCTGGTAGAAAAATCGAGCTTCTGATAAAGTAGGGTGAGGGATTCTAAGGAAAATGAGGCATTGTTTTCTGCAGGGGGAGCTAGCATCATCTAGATTAAGGAGGAACTCTATGTAGAACAACCTAAGGGGTTCGAAGTTCAATATCGTCAGACACATGCATGCAGTTTGAAGAAAGCCCTCTATGGGTTGAAGCAAGCACCCCAGGCTTGGTATGAGAGGATCGATAGCTATCTGATGAAGCTGGGATTTACAAGAAGTGTAGCTAATTCAAACCTTTACTTTAAGGTTGAGAATTATAGACCTCTCATCTTGGTACAATATGGGGACGATCTCTTTTTTACAAGTGCAGACCCTCTTATTCATCAATGTAAGAGAGATTTGGCTTCTGAATTTGATATGAAGGACCTAGGACTGATGCATTAATTCCTAGGGTTGGAGGTTTGGCAAAAGCCAAGGGAGAACTTCCTTTATCAAGGAAAATATGCTGTGAAGCTACTTGAAATATTTGGGATGGGTGGAATGCAAGTTCGTGACTACTCCGATTGAACTTAACTTCACGAAGTTACGCGGAAGTGTTGTTGGGCCCGATTTGGGAAATCCTTCTGAGTATTGTTAACTCATAAGGGCCCTAATGTTCTTGGTGAACTCCCATCTGGACATATGTTTTGCAGTGAACACATTGAGTCGCTTTATGGTCGAGCCTCATCATATACATTGGATTGCTGCCAAGAATCTCTTGAGATATCTCTGGGGCACAATCACTTATGGACTGAGATACATTGCCAGGAATGTGAGGCTCCATGGTTACTCTGATGTAGACTGGGTTGGCAGTGTGGTGGATTGCAAAAGCACATTAGGATGTTGCCTCTCTCTAGGTTCTGCTTCAATATCATGGATGAACAGGAAACAGAAGTTGGTTTCTTTAAGCATCGCTGAGGCTGAATACATTGCTGCTAGTTTGGCCTCCAATGAAGTTGTCTGGTTGAGGAAGCTCTTTAGTGAGTTGTTTGGACATGTGCTGCATGCCACTGTGATCTTCTGTGGCAACTAGAGTAGGATTCGTCTTTCTAAGAATCCTGTGTTTCATGATCGCTCCAAGCATATTGATATCAGGTACCACTTTGTCTGGGGTATGGTACAACGAGGAGCAATAAGGCTCCATCATATTGGGACCGTTGAGCAGGTCACCGATATTCTTATGAAGCCCCTCGGGAAGGTCAAATTCCTAACCTTCCATGAACGACTTGGATTCGTGGAGAGACCCTCTTACGAGGATCCTGTATGAGATGGATACTGAGCTCTAGGACCTCTGGGGTGCTTGGGGTACTTCTTGGAGCAACGAGCGACCATAAGGTGACTCACCCTCCCCTAGTGGTGTGTTGTGTACAAGGTGAATTGTTCACCTTCCCCTGTGATACCCCATGGTGGCATAAGCATAGGTTGAGTGGTTCACCCTCCCTTATGGCATATTAGTAGGATGAATCGTTCATCTTCTCCTGTCGGCACATCCTACCCATGCAGTCCAGGACTCATGGGAAGTACCTCTCATCTAACCAATGAGTAGGGAAATGAGGATAGGGGCCATAATACTACCAATGGACGCATCGTGTATTACCATACTCCCTATGTTACGATGTTGATATTGATCTAGGATCAATGGAAACTGACTACGAGTCAAGTAAGAGTGGTATGACACACTCTCAGTTATTGGAGATTGACTTCGGGTCAGTGGAGAATGGTATGATACATTCTCGATCGTTTCTTATTTCTTCATGGTTCAACATAGCAGAGAAGTGTTGTGACAGGGATGGTACACATTGTCAGACAGTTTGGTAAGTGATGTTCTCCCTAGTTGAGAGGGAGTGTTAAATTTGGAAACTAGGGCCAAACATCACTTTGGACAACTCTTATGAGGCAGCTAATATTTTTCTTAGGTTCCTCTTTCCGAGGGGTGTAGGATTAATCTAAAGATCATCCCATTATGACATGTACAAATGAAGTTATGAATTTATTTTGATTATGGACAAATTGTCAAGGTCGACCAACCATCAAATTAGCCTCCTCCAGCCTTCAACGTTGCATATAAATACAAGGTGCCTCCTCCTCATTTTGGCATCTCGTCTCATTCATCTTTCTCTCTCTCATCTTGATTGGGTACGGATATTTGGGCTACTCTCTCTCTACATGTGCGAAAGGAAGACTGTCTTTTCTAGCTATTGCGTTGACCCAATTTGACTGAAAATTCAGGAGGCCGAAATCTCAGGAGACTGATATTTCATGAGGCTAACTTTGACTAGCGTTGACCCCGTTTCACTTTGGTTTTGAGTGGGAGACTTCTGTTTGGGCAGGCCATTGTTTTGGGCACAAAAACCGAGGCAATTTGACCCCTGCGTTGACCAACATTGATTGCCCTAATTCAGGTTTTTGCATTGACTTTTGTTGACTGGTTATTTTCAGATTGTTTTGGGCTGCATTATCTTGTTGTTGGAGGCCGAGTTGACCAATGTTGACCAAGATGTTTTGGAGGTGAATTTCAGCCCTGTGGACCAACGTTGACTTTTTGGTTAGGGATTTGTGTTTCCGCTGTTTTGACTTATCAGTTTGGGCAAGTGAATATTCTAAACATAGTTAACATTTATCAAAACCACAACCATTGATTAACTATCTTATAGACTTATGTTCAAATGAAGGAGATTGGGTTCTGGATTTATTTTTTGGCTCAGGTAATTTTTATTATATAGAATTGAATTTCAATATCTTCTTTCTTAATTTATATGTCATTATACTAATTTACTTCATTATTTCTTTTGTGCTTGATAATTAGGTACAACACTAACATGTTGCCTACAAAAATGAAGAAATTGCATTGCCATTGAAAAAGATCCAGTACAGTGCAAATTTATTCAACAAAGAATTAATGCTCTTCAATTTCTTCTAGATGCAATGCAAGAAATTGGGTTGAAGAAAGGGGATTTTAGTGAATTACGTGTGGCAAAAAAGGCAAAGGAACCTCAACCACCATTACATGGAATGATTGGAAAGACATACATTGGGAGATTCACAGACATCAAAGATCCATTAGAAATCAAGTTATGCTTGGAAATCAAGTTCATCTTTTGTAACTATTAATTAGTTATACTTGTAATGTTTTGACTTTGACTTTTTATGAGAAGAATAAACATTCAATTAATGTTGTTGTGTGTTCAATATTTATATTATGTGATTTTCCCTTTAATTTTTATGTGAATCATTATTTTTTGAAAAAAAGAGTGATTATTATTATTTTTTGACATGAAATTCATAAAAAAACTATTATTTAACCATTTTTTTGTTAATTTTTTCCTATAAAAATTCTAATTTCGACATGTCATTTCTAGCAATTTTTTTTTTTAATCAAAATGTGTAATTTTTTAGTTATATTTATGTTCAAAATGGTTATTTTTATGTCAATGGTTAAAAATTATTGTTTTTTAGAGACACTTATTTGATGTGCATTGAAAAATTAATTAGCGATATATAAATATGTAGAATATCGAAACTTTAAAATATTGACCTTCTTCTTTAACTATGTAAAAAAATAAAAACCTCACTACAATTTTTTTTAAAAGAAAAACAAGAAAATATGAAGAAGAAGACCACTTCAAAAATTTTTAAATTTAGAAAACAGTTATTCACATTTAATACACTAGAAAATTTAAAGTAAAAAAATAGGTCTTTTGAAAAAAGGGCCTGATGCAGAATCAACACTTTTTAAAATCAACATGCAAATCACTAACATTTTAAAAACTAATGTACATGCAAAAATTTAAAGTGTCAAAAACTATGCTACAAAAAAATGTGTATTGTGCATCACCACTTTTCAAAATCGGTTGACTTTTTTGCTACCTCAACGAAACGGGTAATCGTATCAGTTCCCATTTCAAAGTTTATATTGTTTTATGTATACACATATAGTTTAGATCGGGGAGTGATCGCGAGGCTTGATAGAGGGCCACTTCCTATTATATAACAAGTGGGTTCTCATTCTCGCCCTAGAAAGAGTCGTGCCTTGATAACACATGTTTGAAAAAAGAAAAATAAAAAGGGGAGCATGGTTGGGCGAGAGACGACAACTTTCCCATCGTAAGACAAACAATTTCATTTCTCGATCTCACCCTTGAAGGGGGATTGTTCCATGGTATCATCACCAACGATAGGGCGAGGTGAGATGAGGTGGAGGCTAAAGGCCAAGCTCCACCAAATGGTATAGAATATTTATAACAGAAAATCCATGTTTGCATAAGGGCTAGGACCTTAGTGGGACCCAAGCTTTAGGATGAGGTGGCACAATGATATGGAGGTGGCAACGATGTGAAGCACTAGTGGTAAGGCACGTGACATATTGATGGTGGATGAAGGCTGATGTGGTAGCCACAAACAACCATACCAGAGGACCAAATAGTCCAAAAATGAGTGACATATGACAACCTTGGAGGACGCCATGTGGAGGGTGTGTCATCAACATGATGTCATATTGGGATGACATCAGCATGATGACATAGTGATGTCATTTTGACCCTTGGCCTTGGTGTATATTGTTGTGGTAACGACGAGGAGAGGACGAGGTATATGGAGGGCGAGACTAGAAGTAATTACAGACTCTTAACATATATATTTCATGTCTCAGGGGCTTGGGCCTCAAGATGTTGTTGTAGCAATGCCCATGACAATAAACGAGGAGGTTGATGAGGGCCGAGGCAAGAAATCCTTCCCTCTTTTGACATGGAGGGTTTTTCGTCTCGCATTGAGCCATTTGTATTGAACTTTGTGTGATGAATGAGCGGGATTGATTGGGGTCCGAGATGGGAAGTCCTCCAGTGATTTGACGTGGAAGGACTCTGTCTTGCCTCGAGCCATTGTTAAAGTGCAATGTGTGCGTTGGGCCAAGGAAATATGCCAAGGGATGGGGGCTGAGACGAGGAATTCCTCCTGTCGATTGCCATGGAAGGAATTGTCGTCTTGCCTTGGGCCATCTGTGATCTGTACAACTGTGGACTAGGGGGAAAACACACCGAGATTGAGATTTGGGTTATAATAATAAAGGGGCACATAACAATAAAACAATCATCTAGTGGGCTAGGCGAAGTATAATGTGGCTTGTGCCACGGTGGAATATGAATGACAATGTGCACTGGTGTGGCAAGGCCTAAAAAGGGCCAAGTTCAAATGGCCATAACTTTTGATCCATAGCTCAAATCGTGACAAAAATTATACTGCGAGAAAGCTCTTGATGAGTCTATCATGATGGTGGTATTAAATTTTAGTTTCAAACAAGTTGAGACCAAGTTGTCTATGAAAAAAATATAGAGGTCGAGTTGAACGAAAGTAACACCTTATAGCACTCAAGAAAAAACCTAAAAAAGTGAACGAAAATGTTACATAACACATCCGTACCAATAAACTATCACAAAAAAAAAACTTAACAACACTCTTATTCACTATTAATTTAAAATCTTATTGATATTAATTGGCTTCTATTTAATTCTTTTTTAAAAATTACTTTAATAAATAATTAATTCATTTTAAAAATAATTTTATTTATTATATTATTTTTTAAATAAAATATTTAATAATTTAAATTTTAGTTTTACTATTTTAAAATTTAATTTTCTTACAAACTTTTCAAATCAATATTTTATAAATAACCTAAAATTTTATATCATTTGAAAAAATTCTAATTTAACAAAATATTTTGAATTTTTAAAAAATTGAGTATTCAAAATTTTACATCAATTTGGAAAACTATGTTCAACAAAATTCTTAACTAATTATATAAATAATTAATAAAATTAAGATGTTTATATAATTAGAAAAATTAAATTGTTTTAAAAGATTCTCCCTCATGCATTTTAGTTGGCCACCTTGGCCACACATTTTTAATTATGGAGAATATTCTTGACAAAGATGTTGATGAGCTTACATGTATATTTGTTACCCATCCTTTCATTCAATTAAAAAAATATTAATAACTTTTTAATAAATAAAGTTGTAACAATTTTCTTTTTTTAATATGTAGAAAATGCAATTAATTATAAAATAATAATAAAATTAATTTTTTAATAGATTCTCCATCATTTATTTTGTTTGGTCCTTCCCGAATCCCGACCACTTTCTTTCCCACACACGCTTTTAATCGTTGAAACGCTTTTAATCGTTGAAAAGGAGGTGTGGAGAATATCTTTCTCACAAACTTAAACGTTGAGCACAAAATTTGATGCGCTGATGTGTCTGTTAGTTACCTGTCGTTTTCATACCTTTAAAAATATTAGTAACTTTTTAACAATAGCATTTCTATTAACTTCGAAATCATTTCTATTAAGTATTAAAAACGTTTAACAACACTGTTATCATTCACTAGAAAAAACCATAACGACTGCTTAAGTATACCATAATGTGGTCCAAGAGAGTAGATCGGGCGCGCAGGTGGGTGTCGTGGGTTTCAAAATAGAACCCGAGATGACATTTCTGGAGAGAGTTCAATTTATGAAGAGATGACATCTGTTTTCCGGGGTTTTCAACGAATGCATGGAGAGCCTGCTGTCGAAGGCTCGAAGCACGACTTTGTACAGGAGCTTGCTGTCCGAGTACGAGTTTGTACAGGTTGCAGTCGCTGCCTTGGAGTTGGTTGGAAGAGTCGATTAAGCACTCAAAGCCACAAAACCGCCCAGTTTTTATCTTCGCTGTATGCTCTGCTTTCTTTTCTGCAACTGCATTTAGTACAAAGCGCAGTGCTCTGGTTTTGTTATTTTGTCCAGAGCAGTAATTCAGCTTATCAGTAAATGTAATGCTGATTTTCTCTTGTAATTTAATTTTGCACATAGCTTATCAGTAAATGTAATGCTGATTTTCTCCTGTAATTTTGCACATAGCAGTGGTGTAAATGTGATGTAGAATTTTTCCTGGTGTGTGTTTGTGTAACAGATTCCATGGAAAAGAAAGGAGCTCACGAATACAAACGACTTCGCCAAGATAATCATACTGCTAAGTAATTACTTTTCTTTTAAAGATCCATTAAAAGGAAGCCATTCTCTTGCAGCGCTCTTCACTAAATGATTGAAATAACGTCATACCAAATTAATACATATATAAAAGCGTCACCACCAGGCGAGGTCACCGAAGTTTTACAGCATGACTGGTGCGCTCAAATTTGTGGAACAAATAGAGGAACAAATTGTGCCAGTGTTGTGGTATTTAAATTTTCTTTTAGAGGTCTTGAATCCGATTTAGAATTTCATTTTTTCAGAAATAGAACAGAAGATTAGATTTATGGGAGAGATTGCGATTTCTTGGAGATGACATTTGTTTTTCTGTGGCTGCCAACCCATGCATGTGCAGGAGCTTGCTGTCCGAGCACGAGTTCATGTAGAGTTTGTACATGATGCAAGCACTTTATTGGAGGTGGTTGGAAGAGCTGCTTAATTGCACTCAAAACCAGAAAACATCCAAGCTTTGCCCTGCAAATGGCCAAACCCAAAATGTATGCTCTGTTTTCCTTCCTCGAATGCGGTGCCATCGTTTTGTTATTTTGTACATAGTAGTGATAGTGTTGTCGCATTTAAAATTTCTTTTAGAGTTCTGTACTTGAGTTCGATTTAGAATTTCAATTTTTCAGAAATAGAACCGAAGCTTACATTTCTGGGAGAGAGCGCAAGTTGTTAGAGATGACATTTGTTTTTCTGTGACTTACAACTTATGCATGTGCAGGAGCTTGCTGTCTATACGAAGGACCTGAAGGTTTCGGGCTTCCCTCATCAGTGTTTGCATAGTAGGTGGTCTTTTTTCTCTTGAAACTGGAACTAGCTAAGAGGAGCTGGTCCGGCCTCTAATGCTATTGGGTATGGATTTGGATTTCTAACCGCTGGTTCTGGGTATGTCTCTCGACCTAGAAGAATTCTGTTTAGAATTTGTGGTTGATTTAGAATTTCTGTACTTGAGTTTTGTTTAGAATTTTCTTTTAGAGTTCTGTACTCGAGTCCGGTTTAGAGCTTCAAATTTGCAGTTGATTGGGTTAACAATTTTAGTTGGTTGGATTATGATTCATTTTTTTACACATTTTCAGGCTAGTTTGATAGGACATCCATCTCTTATGGCAACTGGCAACGAATTTCTATCTCGGTTCCAGGTATATTGCTGCGTTTTATTCCTCACTCGCATAGTCTCTGCGTCATTGCTTGGTTTTCCCTTTCAAGTGGCCTTTCCATCTTGATCTTTACAACACATAACCAGGCTAGTAGTGTTCCTGCTTGACATTATTTCGGACCTGCATATCATCATTATTGTCAATGCCCTGCCAGGCCACGAGGATTGTTTTTTTACTCCTTCTTCCTACTTTTCAAGGTGATAGGGAATCCTCTTCCTTAACCAGTCAACCAGTGAAGTTCACCTCTGCTTTTCCATCCTCCTACTTATAATGATGAGTACTTAGATCAAATTTCTCAATCTCTACTCTATGACTAATTATAAATTATAGATTTGTTTTCCAATAATCTTTTTATTTTTATGGATTTGTTTGGGGTGGAAAGAAAAGTTAAAAAAAGTTGTATGGCAAGATAGGCGAGTGTTGGGTGGTTTTTTTGTTTTTGTTTTGTAAATGATTTATTACATTTGCATGGTAAGTATCATTTTATAGGCGATGGAAAACAAGTGGTTTGTTTTTAATTATTGATTATCTATTGCATCTGCGCGTAACTATTATTTTGAATGCTTTTCAAATTCATGTACTTGTACTATTAAGTGTAAATTACAGCTCCAATAATAAGATATTGATTTGTTTTATAATAATTATTTTTCAACCATTTGATGTATAAACGAAGTCGTGTGACTTGACTCATTCTTTTATAGGCCAAGGCGGAATAACCTTTTTAATGCCATAACCTTTTTAATGCCTTTCTAATTAATGGTTTCTTTAGATATTGATTAAATTGTTATTGTGTAAATGGGTTCCTTAATGAATTTCTTGGATGTTGATTGAATTGTTATTCTGAACATCATTTCAAAGTCTTGTATGGCTTTTTTCCCCTAATTTAATTTGGTGTATTTCAAAGTCTTGTATGGTTTTTTTCCCCTAATTTAGTTTGGTGTATTTCAAAGTCTTGTATGGCTTTTTTCCCCCAAATTTAGTTTGGTGTATTAAAAGTAGCCCATGCAAATGTCGACTCTGCTATTCTATAATCTAAATTAATATAATCTAATTTTATTTTATCACTGTGCGATTCAACCATCTTTGTGCATGGCAGTATGGCAGGTCATGCAATTAGGAAGGCAACCCCAAGTCTGGAACTCCTCTCATCATGGTTTTTCTACCCCTTTGAGGCATCTCATGGTAGGTACACACATTACCCTAGCTCCACCCACATATAACCAGAGATTTTTATTTTTATTTTTATTTTACTTAAGAGGAAATTTGATTGATCATTTTGTTATTATTATTTTATTTTTCTACTCTTATTATTTATTAGCATTAATGGGATGGGGTTAAATGATTAAGGTGGGATATTACCATGTGCATACTTAATTAATAATGTAAATGAGCAATATTATCCTTTAGACCACTCACAAATTTAGATATAGTGTGAAACTTTTGTGTATACATAAGAAATTTACATATAGTATGAAATTTTAGTGTATATTTAAGAGACATGTTCAATTTAGTTTTTTTGTTTGTTTGTTTGTTTAAGTTATATTTAATTAATAAAAAATAAACTTACTAAAAAAGTTTTTAAATAATTAATAATGAATAGAAAGTTACATTAAAAAGTTAAATTATTGATTGGTTTTTATGTAGAAAATTAATTTGAAAAAATATTTTAGTTACATATTTCTTTTGCATTCTTCATTCCCTATAGATTCTTGTAAAGATTTCATTATTGGATTTTGTTTTTATACTATGTGATGTCACTTACATTAATGTCCAATGCTTTTTTTCTTAATACTTTTGAAGATTTTAAAAGAGCATTTTGAAAGTGTAACTAGTTGCTATAGCAACATGTACTAATCAATTGGGTTTAGCCTCAGTGATTATGTGATAGAGTGTTGTTCTCTCCACTTAGGTTTTATTCCCATAAGTGACATGTCAAAACTTTGAGCTTGTATATAATCCAATTTAGTTTGAGTACCATCCTTGGAATAAGGGGAAGTGCCTTGTGGATTATCACATGCCAATAACCTTCACATATAACACTAATTAAATACACTATGATTATGCCCAACAATTATGATCAAAATTTGATTTCATCCATGGTTTAATCTATGCTACGAAGTCACTAAAATGTGATGCCTAAATGCCCATGCTATGAGAGGTCTCTTTTAGTGCCTAAAATAGAGGTTTGATTACAATAATAAGTCATTATAAAAGTTTAAAATGTGTTTCTTACATGTGTATCCTATGAAAGAGGTCTAACCTCTATATTAGTGCCTGAAACATAGTTGTGGATGCTATGTCACAACTATCCCAACTCGCAAACTAAATGAACCTAACTTGATAAGGGTATTCACTTTCTTTTTCAATCTATTAAATTGTATAGTTGTTGCCACTTCTTTTAGTTAAATTGTCTTGTTGCTCTCTTTGGTGTTTTGTTCCCCTATCTCTTGCTCAATTATCACATTAGGCAATTATGTGTGACCCCATGCCCTTGCATTCTCAAATTATGCTCTTGGCAGGAAATTAATATCAATATTTACTTTCCCCTAAGGGGCAACTTGTTTGGTGATGGGAATGAGATGAAGTCTTATGGAAAGTATGAGGTTTGAGGTTCAAATCCCCTTGATTTATTATGTTGCCTCAAAATCTAATAGGCCTTGTGAGATGCCTCACAAGGTGAGAACTAGACTAAGATGCAATAGTGAGGTGGTTGCCATTGTCACCTTAGCACTCCAACTTGCTCTTTAGTGGAATTTCACCACACGGGAGGCTTCCCAATACATATCACCTAAAGGTATTCTACATCAATGGGATCAAGGTGATGTAAGATAGACTTGATCAAGGTATTTCTTACTTGGATTAGGGCACAATTCTTTATGTAAAGGAACAATCTACCAATGAAGAAGCCTAGAGAAGAGCACTTGAAGCCTAGGGTTTCAAAATAAGATTCAATAACAATGCATCTAGGCATACAAGCGCAAGGAGAAAGTTTGATTTAAGGGTATGATCAACAATATGGAATGGAAAACCTTCAACAAGCCCTAAGTTGAAGCCTTTTTGCTGAACTAGGGTTTTCAAGAGGCTCTAAATCGCTTAACGTTGATGACATTAGCCCTAATAAGGCAATTTTCACCAAAGGAAAAAACTAGATTTTGAGGTGATGAGGTCAAACAAGGTGAAGTAATGCCAAATCGGCTCTAACAATGCCTTAGGATAAGGATAAGAGAGAGGAAAAGAGTAAAGTTTTTAAGATTTTGATTATCAAAAGGGATCTTAGTGCCTTTTCCCTACTTGGGTAATGGAGTCTTAGGAATTTTAAATATAGAGATATCAAATTTTTGCATGGAGTAAGGGGGAAAGGTTAATGAACACACTACTTCAATCCAATTTTCTCAAGTAGTGCCCCTTCCTATTATTCTAAGGCCTTAGAGGAGGTCTCTTCGGACTAGGGCTAAAAATTAACCCCCTTGGTAAGGTGAGAGGACAAGTTTATAGTCAAGATTAGTCAATTATCCATATCATCCCTTTATTCGTGTAAAGATGCCCAAAACATTAAGTAAAAACACTCAATTGCAAAATGGTCAAAGTATCTGTTGAGTGGTAGCCCACTTTCATTCAAGAGGAATGATGGATGACCAGTGCAAATGGTGGAGAAAACTGGCATATCATATCAATGAACAATGTGTAGGGCCGTTGGTTGGGTGAATGTCCAAAATAGGGGAAAATGTTTTCTCCTATGGGGTTTACCCATTTTGGTGGGTAACGTTGAATTTCCACGACCTTGGTGTCTGGGATAGAATCTTAAAATCTTTGACGCTACCAAACCAAGAATCTCAACAAAGGTACTTTGCACAACGAAATATAAGAAGCAGTAAATCACACATGCACAAGTATAGACAACTTTGTACAAAATATTGTACAACAACCCGATCTTCGTTATATTAAACCAACTGAATAATACAACAGTCTAGGGCTCCCGTACAAGTGATATGGCCCTCAATAATCCACAAGAACAAGAATACAAGAGACTGGCAATATCACTTCAATCACAACATCTATGTCGTATCTCGTCTTGCCGGTCCTTTGCTTTCGATTTGCTCTCTAATTGCTCCTTAGTCCATCAAAGGGCAACACATAGAGACTCCAAG
The DNA here is from genome assembly GCA_031772625.1 of Pinus tabuliformis. Lineage (NCBI taxonomy): Eukaryota > Viridiplantae > Streptophyta > Pinopsida > Pinales > Pinaceae > Pinus > Pinus tabuliformis. The sequence goes on from CM062807.1 coordinate 683,725,763, forward strand.
AGGGCTACCACCTATCGCTGCTGTAAGTCATTTCTGCTCCAATGAACATGGGCTCATCAATCTGCTCTTCTAGGCTGGTTTATACCTGAGCTCCAATCTGCCAATCTAGCAGTCCACTAGTCCATCAATGTACTGCACATTAGGCTTCAATATTCACCCAACCTTCAACTATCAAACTCCCTTTATGATTGCTTGTGAAGGACTACTTTGGGCTACCAACGTGCTGCCCTCCACCAGTCCAATGGCACCCAATCCCTCCACTGTAAGATTTGCTCCTAGTTAGGGCTTCTTAACACCCAAGACAACCCTAACACATGGTTCCCATAGGCTACAACAAATATGATCCAAAACTGGTCTAAACCTAGACCCAATACAAGTCCAAATCTAGTTGCAAACATAACCCAATTTTGCACCATATGTTGAATCTGATTTAGTGCCAAATTTCGCATGCATTTTTGCACCATTTTTTGCATCCACTTTTGCATTTATTTATCTCCCTTTTTTGCATCCTATTTTGCACCATATTTTGCATTTAATTTTGCATCATTTGTTGCATCCAATTTAGCATCATTTTTAACACCATTTCTTGCATCCAATTTTTCATCCTTTTGAGCATCTAAATTTGCATCCTATGTTGAACCATATATTGCATCCACCTTTGCATCCCATTTTGTGTCTATTGTTACGTTCACTTTTGAGCCATTTTTTCGTCTACTTTTGCATTTGTTTTTGCACCAAGTTTTGAATGATTTGTTGCATCATTTTACATCCAACGTTGCTTTTCAATTTGCATCCAAAATTGAGCCATTTTTATGCCCATTTTTGCACCATTTTTTCTTCTTTTGTATCCAATTTTGCACCATTTTTTATGTCCAAATTTGCATCCTTTTTGGTATCTAGTTTTTCATCCTTTTTGGCTTCCAAATTTGCATCCTTTTTTCTGCCACATTTTGTGTCCACATTTGCATCTCATTTTGCACCTAGATTTTAGTTGGAATTTTCATCTAGTTATGCATCATCTTTGACATCCTTGGTTTCACCATTTTTTAGTCCCATTTTGCATCTTGTTTTGTGTCTTTTCTTACATCCTTTTTGCATCCTCATTTTGGTGTCCATTTTTGCATCCTTGTTTGCACCCAATTCGGTATCCTTTCATATGCCCTATTTTGTTCCCTTCTTTGTGTCTAGTGTTGCACCCTTTTTTAATTTTACTTTAAAAACCTTTTTGTGTCATTTTTTGCATATTGTTTTGATGGCTAGTTTAACATCCAATTCTACTCCCAATTTTTCATCCATGGTTAAATCCACTTTTGGCTTCTTGTTTAGAGTTTTACTTTTATTTCCATTTATGACCACCTCTATGGGTTCATTTTACTAAGTTCATTTACATAGTGAAATATATTAAATTTTCTAAATATCATTTTGCTGTAGGATTTAATGCATGGTTAGATGAAAACAAAACCCTCTCAGTTTATCTCAGAAACCTAGGACAAACCAATTAAGATAAAGGTTGTTCTAAGGCTTAGGATTCTTAGTAGATCAAGATGTAGAGTATAGATTAAGAAAAAGAGAATGAATTCTTGTGAGTCCTCGCATGCAGGTCTTCTTGGAGTTTTTCGTATAGCCAAGAAGCGCTCCTAGCTAGCTCCAAAGCTTGGTCCTACACATAAGAGAGAGAATAAAGCAACCTTCACAACATAATATCTTAATAATCAAAACTATAAAAAACATATAAATATTATTGAATAAATAAATATAAACCAAAAACCCATGCATACATTAGTTAAATAGAAGAAGTAAAGAATGAATAGAAACATATGGAAGGAAGAACAACTGATCTATATGAATAAAGGAGTTGGAGGAAAGTTACAACAATCAGATATAGTTGCAACATCACCTCCCCCAACTCATAGCTCCAAAACTCTCCCTCTAAAGACAGATCTCAAGAGCGTGACAATACAAAATTCCCATCATTTTTTCAATGGCCAAGCCTCTAATATATAGGAAAGTGGAGGCTATGAAGATTTCCAAAATTCCTCATTAGTTCAATTTGGGAAAAATCTTTTGGGTGAATAATGTTTCCTCATATAAAAAAGGAATTTTCCACTTTTTAGATGCTTTTGTGCTTAGGAAAAAGCTTCCCCATGCTTTATGGCTCTTTCCCACTTTTGTATGCTTTTATTTTTTAGGAAAAAGCTAAAGATGAGGATAAAGAGATTACATTCCACCATATGTTTCCGAAAGTGACCAAGAATGTCAAATTCAAATTCTAGTTTGCTTATGTTTTAGTTTTTTCTTAAATATATATTTAGTTTTAGTATTTTTTTTTCTAGAAAAATATATTTAGTTTTTGGTATATTTTTCTATAAGAAAAATTATATTTTGTTTTTATAAAAATGGATTTTAAACATTCCATTCATGCTAAAATTGTGATTTTATGATAGGAGTTTAAATTATATATAGTAAAGTAACTTAATGTCATGTGTCGTGTTGCTGAGATGGGTGTTATACATCTCTTTCTTGCTAAGTTATAGAATGTGCTTGGGTTTTCTTAATGCAATAAAACTAATTATGTTCTTCATGATATATTGAAATGTTCATCTTGAACCAGGCTAATAAAACAATAAAGTTAAAATAGGTTTTCCTTTGTCCTTTATAGATCTTTGTCCCCATTAATCTTGGTCTTAATAGATTAATTGTCTTGTGGTGGCCTTGAGTGGTCACTTCCATTAGTTGCATGCTTTGTAGTTTTCAGTTAGTGACATTTTTTAGGCTTGATAATATGTAATTTAATTGATCAAAATGTGTTATTGTCCATATTATTGTTAAATATTAATATTAAATATGCTGATTTTTAAGCATGTTTTAGCAAAACTTTCCCAAAATGTTTATAGATTGTATTTTATAATGCAATGATTCTTTGCTTGATGAAATTGTTTTGGATATTTTTTTTAATGATTCATTGATTGATGAAATTGTTATGGATATTTTTTTTAGTATATTAAATTGTATGTGATAAAGTCAAAAATCACCTCTTTTTTAGATTTTCATTGATCAATTTCCCTTAAGGCCATCAAGTTCACCATTTGGTCCCAGGTTAAGGAAATATAGGAGTCATGAAGTGGAATTGTCCAAGCACTTAAATCTTGAGACATGTTTCTTTTTAGTCACTTTATACTTTCTTTCTATGTAAATTTTTGATGAAAATAGTCTTGGAACATGAGGGGCATCAATAGTAAGTGAAAACAAACTCCTAAAAGAAAAATGGTATGCAAAGCACCCATAAATAATGTTGATATAAGAAGCAAAAATATTAAGTGAGGTTCAACCTCATATAATTAGAAAATGGGGGAGGAATTTCCAAGTAGTAGTGATTGATGCTTAGAGATACTTGGGTGGAATGGTTATTATTTGAAATGATTAAGACATCAAGGTTACCAATATGTTTACCTCTTTTCGCATTATGACAATACAATTTTAGTTAATTGACATTGAGGACTACTACCATGTATCCAATGTCTATGACTCCAATATCGCAAATGGAAAACCTCTATTTCTCAATTCTATTTCTAGCACAAGTAATTTATACTCCCCATCTCCATGGATTGTTGGGAGTGACTTCAATATTATAAGTGTCTGGAGGAAAAGAAAGAATGAATCGAAATGTTTAACAAGATATTTTGTAAGCTATACCATTAAAGCCACAAAGTAGTCTCCATTAAAGTTGTCAAGAAATGAGTCTCCAACCCACACATGTGGATCAATGAGATGTAATACATGTGTGTGTGGTTACGAACTCAATACACCTCTATAATAACTCCACAAACTTATGTATTTCACTCTGTCACATAAATTGACAGTAGTGTGACATAAGTAAACCAAGAGTAGACATGAAAGCCTTAGGAAACAAACATTCCTTAGATCCTCAATTAGGTGCTTAAATGATGAAGTGAAAATGCAAGGAGAAAAGAAGAATTCATTATTTAACCATCACATACATGTGATCAAGTGTGACTAGGAGTGTATATATTCATATATTTTCCAAAGAGGGAGTGAATACATGAGTTACCATTTATTGGCCCTTATTTTTCTTTCTTTTTCATTTTCTTATATATAGGACTTAGGGAATAAGGTTTGCATAAGTTTGGCACAACTCATAGATATAAGATTTACATGAATTTTCACTTCAACCTTAGAGTTTAGACTTAGATAAATCAATATAGTGTATGTTTAATGATTTTGGCTTTCACTTTTTTATTGTATTTCATCACAAATACAAAAGGGGAAATATTTTGCCACAAATCTATGAATGCTTAATCATAAAGTCGTCATGTGATGAAAACAAATTAATGATGTTATTCTCTACGAAAATGATGGGTATTCTTGAGAAAATCTTATGCTTGTGGATGTTTCCTCCCTGGTTGAGAGGGAGTGAGGGTAGACACCATGTTATCCATGTGTCATGTACTATGGCTAGGATTAACAATCGTAAGCCTAGTAAAGGCACTAGTAGGGATAATGGTGGATTGGATAAACATCTGGGACCAATATTCTTTGAGAATTTGGACATTGACTAGGACTAATCGCCATAAGTCAAGTACATTAATCCAAGATAAGAATAGTCATGAGGATTGACATTTTCTGGTGTCAAATATTATGATAGTGGATTAGGAAATGATCATGTGAGGACATACCTGGTAAACATCTTGGTGGGGTAAGTGCCTTGAAAGGCAGTGGTGTCCAAATTTATGCCTCCCAACATTGTGCTCTGATCTAATGGAGATATAAACTTGTTAGTCAAGGCCTTACTATTTTGAAAATTTTGGCTATGATGATGTAAATCATCATTGATTCTTATCAATCTAGATCCCTTCTTATATGAATATTTCAACTTGAGAGTACTTTTTTGTCTCATTATGAGTACCTCGCTAGTTTAGAGGGAGGGTCGTCATCTTCATTATTGCCATCATCACCACCATCAATGTGATCATTATTGTCATCATTTCATTATCATCATAATCACCATTCATGTCTTCTTCATGATCATCATCATCATCATGATTTTTTATATTGTCGTCAATTGTTCATAATTATAGGTATCATAAGAAATATCACCAACCTTAGGACACATGATATATGAAAGAAAAATAACCACTTTATTTTTTAGAAATGATTGATGATCATCAACATCACTACCATTATCATCGTCATTATAATTGTCATCATCCCCATCATCATAACTAATATAAGTTTTATCATAATTTTTGTCATCTTCATCATGAACATCATAATCATCATTCATGCCATTATTGTTCTTGATTATGACCAAGATGAAAATAATGACAATGATGATCAGATGATGATGACTTGGAAGATGACGCCAAAGATAATTATTATGATTTTTACCATGATAACATTTAAAAATTGGGAGGAATGGCCAAGGTCATTAGCATCATCATCATTGTCATTGTAACTCCCATCGTCTTTATCATCATTGTCATTATCATAACAATCGCAATTCATGTCATCGTCATCATCTTCATTATCATCATCGTTATAATTATTGACATTGTCATCAGTTGTTCATAATTTTCAATGTCATAAGAAATATAATCAATGCAAAAGATATGATGTGTGTTGGAAAATGGATGCAAAAGTAAACAAAAAAATGGGGGTAAAAATAGACGTAAATTTGGATGAAGAGTGGACATAAGTAGATGCAGAACAAGACAGAAAAATTGAACAAAAGTGGATGAAAAAGTAGATGCAATAGTTCATACAAACTTGAACACAAAATAGGACTCAAACATGGATGAAAAAGTGGAAGAAAACATGGGCACAATAGTAGGCATAAAACTTAGCATGAATTGTGGTGAAACAAATGTGGATACTCCAATGAATGTAAAAAAAAAGGGACACAAACTTGAATGCAAAAAGGAGGAAAACTTGGATGAAAAAAGGGATGTAAACATGGGCCAAACATGGGTGCAATAGTGAACACAAAATTAGTTGCAAAACTAGACAAATCAAAAGTGGATGTAAAAGTAAATTCGAAATGGGATGCAAAAAACATAAACAATATTTGATGCAAACTTGGGTGCAATAGTGAACACAAAATTAGTTGCAAAACTAGACAAATCAAAAGTGGATGTAAAAGTAAATTCGAAATGGGATGCAAAAAACATAAACAATATTTGATGCAAACTTGGACACAAAAGAGGATGCAAATATGGACGCAATAGTGGAAGAAAATGTGGGTTGCAATGATAGGCATAAGATATGGCACAAATAATAGCACAAAAAAGGTGGATGTAATAATAGACACAAAAAAGTATGCAAACTTAGATGCAAGACAAGATGCTATAAGGGATGTAAAAGTGGATGCAAACACGGGTGCAACATGAGAAACAAAATTGGATGCAAAATATGGATGAAATGGAAGTACATGCAAAAGAAGATACAAAATGAGATGCAAAACCCAACACAAAAGTGGATGCAAAAATAGATGAAATATTTTATGCAAAAGAGGATGTGAAGATGGATGCAAAATTGGAAGCAAACGTGGGTACAACAGTATGTGCAAAACATGGAACAAATTTTGTCACAACAAAAGTAGATGTAATGATAGATGCAAAAAAAGAAGCAAATGAAGATGAAAAATAGGATGCAAAAAGGGATGTAAAAGTGGGTGTAAACATGGGTGCAACAATGGATGTAAAATAGCTTTTGCAACTTATTTGAAAGAGCAATTTTGTCCCAACAATTAGACTTGTAGCATAAAGAACATAGTTAATACATATGATTCGACCAAAAACTAGTTACTACCAAAATTCAACCAAAAAAAATATTACTGCATAAAAATAGAATTAAAAACAAAAAAAAAATAAAAACAAAAATTTCCCAAATTAAAAATAAATAAATGATAAACTTTTTTTTACCAAAATTTAGTGATTTTTTTAGTGCTAATACTAACATCACCATTACAACAAGATATTTTTTTAGTGCTAATACTGCCATTACAACAAGATATAAGAGGGATATAATGCAAAAAGTTTAATAATAATTTGTATGTAGAAGATGGTCTTTAGATTGGTGAATTCATGATAATCAATGGGACTACAGTCAAAATAATTGGATGTTATTTACTTTTTTACATAGATTGTCAAAATAATTGCATAAATCGATTTTTTTTAACCAAAATTTAACAAAAACTTTGCTAGTGCTAACATTAGAACCACCATTACAACAAGATATCTTTCTAGTGTTGACAACACCATTATAGTAAGATACCTCAAGAGAGACAGAAAATTTAAAAATTATGATAGTAATATGTATCCAGAAGATGGTAGTGAAACTAGTAATTGTTCATTCTCATTATCATAATCATTGTCATCATCATCACCATCATCATTGTCATCGTTATTGCCATCATTACATTATCATCATAATCACCATTCATGCCATCATCATCAGCTCCATCATCATCATCATTATGGACATTGTTTGCAATTGTTTATAATTATAGACGTTGTAATAAATATCATCAACCCAAAAAATGTGATCAGTGCTAGAAAAGGGTTGTTTAGGACACATTGATATACGTAAGAGAAATAACAACTCTATTTTTGAGAGATGATCGATGATCATCAAAATCACCACCATTATCATCGTCATTGTCATTTTTATCATCCCCATCATCATCATTAATGTAATTTCTATCAACATTGTTGTAATCATCATCATCATTCATGCCATTATTGTTTTTGATGATGACCTAGATGAAAATGATGATGATGACACCAAAGATAATGCTTATGATTATGATAATGACAACATCTAAAGTTGGGAAGATTCGCCAAGGTCATTAGCGTCGTCATCATCATAACCATTGCCATCATCATCATTAATGTCATTGTAACCACTATCGTCTTTATCATCATAATCACAATTCATGTCATCACCATCATCTTCATTTTCATCATTGTCAATATTATTGACATTGTCATCAATTGTTCATAATTGTCAATGCCATAAGGAATATCATCAATGCAGAAAATATAATGAGTGTTGGAAAAGGGATGCAAAAGCGAACATAGAAATGGGGGCAACAATAGAAGTAAAATTGGATGAAAAGTGGATACAACATAAGTAGATGCACAACAACATGAAAAACCTAACACAAAAGTAGATGCAGATGTCAATGCAAACTTGGATGCAAACATGAAGGCAAAAGTGGAAGCAAACATGGGTCCAATGGTAGGTGTAAAACTTGGCACAAACTGTGGTGAAACAAATGTGGATGCAACAACGGACACAAAAGTAGATGCAAAAATGGATGAAACAAAAGTGGATACAATAGGGGATGCAAAAACATACACAATATCTGATGCAAACTTGAACACAAAAGAGGATGCAAATGTGGATGCAAACGTGGAAGCAAATGTGGTTGCAATGGTAGGCGCAAGATATGGTTCAACAAAAGTGGATGTAACAATAGACAAAAAATATGCAAAATAAGATGCAAAAATGGTTGTAAAAGTGGAAGCAAACATTGATGCAACAGGCAAAACAAAATTGGATGAAAAAAATGGATACAATGGAAGTAGACGCAAAAGTAGATACAAAACGAGATGCAAAACCAAATGCATAAACCTGACACAAAAGTGGATGCAAAAATAGATGCAATATTTGATGAAAAAGAGGATGTGAACATGGATGAAAAATTGGAAGCAAACGTGGATACAATAGTGAGTGCAAAACATGGTGCAAATTATGGCATAACAAAAGTGGATGTAATGATAGATGAAAAAAAAGAATCAAAGTATGATGCAAATGAAGATGTAAAAAGGGATGCAAAAAGTGAAATTTAAAATGGGTGTAACAGTGGATGCAAAATTGTATACAAAAGTGGATGCAATAGAAGTCGATGCAAAAGTAGATGCAAAACGAGACACAAAACCCGATGCAAATCCTGGTCCAAAATTGGATACAAAAAGGGATGCAAAAATAGACGTAGTAGTTGATGAAAACCTAGATGCAAATGAGGATGCAAACGTGGATGCAAAATTATAATCAAAAGTGGGTGCAAAAGGAGGTGCCAAACTAGGCACCAATTATGGCACAAAAATATTAGATGCAATAGTGGGTACAATAATAGATGCAAAAGAGGATGTAAATATGGATGCCAAACAAGATGGAAAAGTGGATGCAACAAAAGTAGATGCAAAATTATATGCAAAACTAGACACAAAACTCGATGTAAAACGTGGCGCAAAAGTGATGCACAAATGGATGAAAAAATGGATGCAAAAAATGATTTTAAAAAGGATGCAAAAGTTGATGCAAGTGTAGGTGCAAAAAGTGGATGCAAATGAGGATGCAAAAGTATGTCAAACAAAAATAGATGCCAAAATTGATGCAAAACCTGGAACAAAACCTAGTGCAAAGGATGACACAAAACTTGGCATAAAATTTGGTACAAAACGTGGTGCAAAACCTATTGCAATACCTGGTGCTAAACTTGGTGTAAGATTTGGTGCAAAACTTGATGCAAATTTTGTGTCAAGTTTTGCACCATATTTGATAAATGGATGCAAATAGCACCAAAAATGGGCTCTAGATGCAAAAAAAGAAGTAAAAAGGGACGCTAATCGCTGGTTTTGTTGTAGTGTCATAAGATCATGTGAAACCCATGCTTAATTTCATCTCTATAATAATTTTGTTTGCCTCTTCTCCTGCTAACCTGGTGTTGCATATGAATGGGCCCACCTATGTCTTTATCCGAAACTGAGACTTCTTCTTTGCCACCACAAAGTGAATATCATCTAAATTTAACATTTGTCTGATGTATTACGGGGAAAAAATCCTCATGGGGAGGTATTTTGGGAGCTTATATGGTGCTAATTCTTATCCATAAACTTTGATTTCTGTATAATTTTGGTATAAATACCAAGCTCTAGTCTTGGCCCGATCTGTCAAATGTAGAACCCTTTTGATGTCTTCATTGATTCTGGATTGTACTGAGTTGTATAAAACATATATAGCTCGGTGAACAAACTCTTCAATGAACTATTTGTATGAGAATTATTGTTGCTCTTTCATTACTAAAGAAGTCCAAAATATCACAGGCTGTTGGTTTCCCTCTTCATCTAGCTTCTACATAGTAAAACTGAACCTCTCTTCTTGATAATATAAAAACATATATATTAAAATTGAAGTGTAATTAAACACTTTTTCTGTTGGAAATTTAATAAACTGCTCATGAATGTTATCAGCCAGGAATTGACTGAAATTGAACAAAATAGATGGTTTGCTATCTATGGAAAAGATGGAAAGGAAGCCTAAAATGGGTTCATTTACCCACTGATCAGAATAATAACCCAAAATGTATGAAATTATGGTTATAATCTATTTAGCTTGATCAGGGAAGATTGAGGAAGGGTATGGAGGATTTTTCTTTGGTAATTGGCCATTTTCTGGTAAAAATATATCAAAAATCTTGGCCCTGGTAGAAAAATCGAGCTTCTGATAAAGTAGGGTGAGGGATTCTAAGGAAAATGAGGCATTGTTTTCTGCAGGGGGGGCTAGCATCATCTAGATTAAGGAGGAAGTCTATGTAGAACAACCTAAGGGGTTCGAAGTTCAATATCGTCAGACACATGCATGCAGTTTGAAGAAAGCCCTCTATGGGTTGAAGCAAGCACCCCAGGCTTGGTATGAGAGGATCGATAGCTATCTGATGAAGCTGGGATTTACAATAAGTGTAGCTAATTCAAACCTTTACTTTAAGGTTGAGAATTATAGACCTCTCATCTTGGTACAATATGGGGACGATCTCTTTTTTACAAGTGCAGACCCTCTTATTCATCAATGTAAGAGAGATTTGGCTTCTGAATTTGATATGAAGGACCTAGGACTGATGCATTAATTCCTAGGGTTGGAGGTTTGGAAAAAGCCAAGGGAGAACTTCCTTTCTCAAGGAAAATATGTTGTGAAGCTACTTGAAATACTTGGGATGGGTGGAATGCAAGTTCGTGACTACTCCGATTGAACTTAACTTCACGAAGTTACGCGGAAGTGTTGTTGGGCCCGATTTGGGAAATCCTTCTGAGTATTGTTAACTCATAGGGGCCCTAATGTTCTTGGTGAACTCCCATCTGGACATATGTTTTGCAGTGAACACATTGAGTCGCTTTATGGTCGAGCCTCATCATATACATTGGATTGCTGCCAAGAATCTCTTGAGATATCTCTGGGGCACAATCACTTATGGACTGAGATACATTGCCAGGAATGTGAGGCTCCATGGTTACTCTGATGTAGACTGGGTTGGCAGTGTGGTGGATTGCAAAAGCACATTAGGATGTTGCCTCTCTTTAGGTTCTGCTTCAATATCATAGATGAACAGGAAACAGAAGTTGGTTTCTTTAAGCATCGCTGAGGCTGAATACATTGCTACTAGTTTGGCCTCCAATGAAGTTGTCTGGTTGAGGAAGCTCTTTAGTGAGTTGTTTGGACATGTGCTGCATGCCACTGTGATCTTCTGTGGCAACTAGAGTAGGATTCGTCTTTCTAAGAATCCTGTGTTTCATGATCGCTCCAAGCATATTGATATCAGGTACCACTTTGTCTGGGGTATGGTACAACGAGGAGCAATAAGGCTCCATCATATTGGGACCGTTGAGCAGGTCACCGATATTCTTATGAAGCCCCTCGGGAAGGTCAAATTCCTAACCTTCCATGAACGACTTGGATTCGTGGAGAGACCCTCTTACGAGGATCCTGTATGAGATGGATACTGAGCTCTAGGACCTCTGGGGGGCTTGGGGTACTTCTTGGAGCAACGAGCGACCATAAGGTGACTCACCCTCCCCTAGTGGTGTGTTGTGTACAAGGTGAATTGTTCACCTTCCCCTGTGATACCCCATGGTGGCATAAGCATAGGTTGAGTGGTTCACCCTCCCTTATGGCATATTAGTAGGATGAATCGTTCATCTTCTCCTGTCGGCACATCCTACCCATGCAGTCCAGGACTCATGGGAAGTACCTCTCATCTAACCAATGAGTAGGGAAATGAGGATAGGGGCCATAATACTACCAATGGACGCATCGTGTATTACCATACTCCCTATGTTACGATGTTGATATTGATCTAGGATCAATGGAAACTGACTACGAGTCAAGTAAGAGTGGTATGACACACTCTCAGTTATTGGAGATTGACTTCGGGTCAGTGGAGAATGGTATGATACATTCTCGATCGTTTCTTATTTCTTCATGGTTCAACATAGCAGAGAAGTGTTGTGACAGGGATGGTACACATTGTCAGACAGTTTCGTAAGTGATGTTCTCCCTAGTTGAGAGGGAGTGTTAAATTTGGAAACTAGGGCCAAACATCACTTTGGACAACTCTTATGAGGCAACTAATATTTTTCTTAGATTCCTCTTTCCGAGGGGTGTAGGATTAATCTAAAGATCATCCCATTATGACATGTACAAATGAAGTTATGAATTTATTTTGATTATGGACAAATTGTCAAGGTCGACCAACCATCAAATTAGCCTCCTCCAGCCTTCAACGTTGCATATAAATACAAGGTGCCTCCTCCTCATTTTGGCATCTCGTCTCATTCATCTTTCTCTCTCTCATCTTGATTGGGTACGGATATTTGGGCCTCTCTCTCTCTACATGTGCGAAAGGAAGACTGTCTTTTCTAGCTATTGCGTTGACCCAATTTGACTGAAAATTCAGGAGGCCGAAATCTCAGGAGACTGATATTTCATGAGGCTAACTTTGACTAGCGTTGACCCCGTTTCACTTTGGTTTTGAGTGGGAGACTTCTGTTTGGGCAGGCCATTGTTTTGGGCACAAAAACCGAGGCAATTTGACCCTTGCGTTGACCAACATTGATTGCCCTAATTCAAGTTTTTGCGTTGACTTTTGTTGACTGGTTATTTTCAGATTGTTTTGGGCTGCATTATCTTGTTGTTGGAGGCCGAGTTGACCAATGTTGACCAAGCTGTTTTGGAGGTGAATTTCAGCCCTGTGGACCAACGTTGACTTTTTGGTTAGGGATTTGTGTTTCCGCTGTTTTGACTTATCAGTTTGGGCAAGTGAATATTCTAAACATAGTTAACATTTATCAAAACCACAACCATTGATTAACTATCTTATAGACTTATGTTCAAATGAAGGAGATTGGGTTCTGGATTTATTTTTTGGCTCAGGTAATTTTTATTATATAGAATTGAATTTCAATATCTTCTTTCTTAATTTATATGTCACTATACTAATTTACTTCATTATGTCTTTTGTGCTTGATAATTAGGCACAACACTAACATGTTGCCTACAAAAATGAAGAAATTGCATTGCCATTGAAAAAGATCCAGTACAGTGCAAATTTATTCAACAAAGAATAAATGCTCTTCAATTTCTTCTAGATGCAATGCAAGAAATTGGGTTGAAGAAAGGGGATTTTAGTGAATTACGTGTGGCAAAAAAGGCAAAGGAACATCAACCACCATTACATGGAATGATTGGAAAGACATACATTGGGAGATTCACAGACATCAAAGATCCATTAGAAATCAAGTTATGCTTGGAAATCAAGTTCATTTTTTGTAACTATTAATTAGTTATACTTGTAATGTTTTGACTTTGACTTTTTATGAGAAGAATAAACATTCAATTAATGTTGTTGTGTGTTCAATATTTATATTATGTGATTTTCCCTTTAATTTTTATGTGAATCATTATTTTTTGAAAAAAAGAGTGATTATTATTATTTTTTGACATGAAATTCATAAAAAAACTATTATTTACCCATTTTTTTGTTAATTTTTTCCTATAAAAATTCTAATTTTGACATGTCATTTCTAGCAAAATTTTTTTTAATCAAAATGTGTAATTTTTTAGTTATATTTATGTTTAAAATGGTTATTTTTATGTCAATGGTTAAAAATTATTGTTTTTTAGAGACACTTATTTGATGTGCATTGAAAAATTAATTAGCGATATATAAATATGTAGAATATCGAAACTTTAAAATATTGACCTTCTTCTTTAACTATGTAAAAAAATAAAAACCTCACTACAAATTTTTTTAAAAGAAAAACAAGAAAATATGAAGAAGAAGACCACTTCAAAAATTGTTAAATTTAGAAAACAGTTATTCACATTTAATACATTAGAAAATTTAAAGTAAAAAAATAGGTCTTTTAAAAAAAGGGCCTGATGCAGAATCAACACTTTTTAAAATCAACATGCAAATCACTAACATTTTCAAAACTAATGTACATGCAAAAATTTAAAGTGTCAAAAACTATGCTAAAAAAAAATGTGTATTGTGCATCACCACTTTTCAAAATCGGTTGACTTTTTTGCTACCTCAACGAAACGGGTAATCGTATCAGTTCCCGTTTCAAAGTTTATATTGTTCTATGTATACACATATAGTTTAGATCGGGGAGTGATCGCGAGGCTTGATAGAGGGCCACTTCCTATTATATAACAAGTGGGTTCTCATTCTCGCCCTAGAAAGAGTCGTGCCTTGATAACACATGTTTGAAAAAAGAAAAATAAAAAGGGGAGCATGGCTGGGCGAGAGACGACAACTTTCCCATCGTAAGACAAACAATATCATTTCTCGATCTCACCCTTGAAGGGGGATTGTTCCATGGTATCATCACCAACGATAGGGCGAGGTGAGATGAGGTGGAGGCTAAAGGCCAAGCTCCACCAAATGGTATAGAATATTTATAACAGAAAATCCATGTTTGCATAAGGGCTAGGACCTTAGTGGGACCCAAGCTTGAGGATGAGGTGGCACAATGATATGGAGGTGGCAACGACGTGAAGCTCTAGTGGTAAGGCACGTGACATAGTGATGGTGGATGAAGGCTGATGTGGTAGCCGCAAACAACCATACCAGAGGACCAAATAGTCCAAAAATGAGTGACATATGACAACCTTGGAGGACGCCATGTGGAGGGTGTGTCATCAACATGATGTCATATTGGGATGACATCAGCATGATGACATAGTGATGTCATTTTGACCCTTGGCCTTGGTGTATATTGTTGTGGTAACGACAAGGAGAGGACGAGGTATACGAAGGGCGAGACTAGAAGTGATTACAGACTCTTAACATATATATTTCATGTCTCGGGGGCTCGGGCCTCGAGATCTCACTGTAGCAATGCCCATGACAATAAACAAGGAGGTTGATGGGGGCCGAGACAAGAAATCCTTCAATCTTTTGACATGGAGGGTTTTTCGTCTCGCATTGAGCCATTTGTATTGAACTTTGTGTGATGAATGAGTGAGATTAATAAGGGTCGTCCTCTAGTCATTTGACGTGGAAGGACTCTGTCTCGCCTTGAGCCATTGTTAAAGTGCAATGCGTGCATTGGGCCAAGGAAATATGCCAAGGGATGGGGGCTGAGACGATGAATTCCTCCTGTTGATTGGCATGGAAGGAATTGTCGTCTTGCCTTGGGCCATTTGTGATCTGTACAAAAATGGACTAGGGGGAAAACACACCGAGACTGAGATTTGTGTTATAATAATAAAGGGGCACATAACAATAAAACAATCATCTAGTGGGCTAGGCAAAGTATAAAGTGGCTTATGCCAATGTGCATTGATGTGGCAAGGCCTAAAAAGGGCCAAGTTCAAATGGCCATAACTTTTGATCTATAGCTCAAATCGTGACAAAAATTATACTGCGAGAAAGCTCTTGATGAGTCTGTCATGATGGTGGTATCGGATTTTAGTTTCAAACAAGTTGAGAACAAGTTGTGTATGGAAAAAATATGGAGGTCGAGTTGAACGAAAATAACACCTTATAGTACTCAAGAAAAAACCTAAAAAAGTGAACAAGAATGTTACATAACACATATGCACCAATAAACTATCACAAAAAAAAGACTTAACAACACTCTTATTCACTATTAATTTAAAATCTTATTGATATTAATTAACTTCTATTTAATTTTTTTTTTAAATTACTTTAACAAATAATTAATTCATTTTTAAAATAATTTTATTTATTATATTATTTTTTAAATAAAATATTTAATAATTTAATTTCTAGTTTTACTATTTTAAAATTTAGTTTCCAAACAAACTTTTCAAATCAACATTCTATAAATAAACTAAAATTTTATATCATTTGGAAAAATTCTAAATTAACAAAATATTTTGAATTTTTAAAAAAATTGAGTATTCAAAATGTTACATCAATTTGGAAAACTATGTTGAACAAAATTCTTAACCAATTATATAAATAATTAATAAAATTAAAATGTTCATATAATTAATAAAATTAAGTTGTTTTAAAAATTCTCCATCATGCATTTTAGTTGGCAACCTTGGCCACACATTTTTAATTATGGAGAATATGCTTGACAAAGACGTTGATGAGCTTACATGTATATTTGCTACCCATCCTTTCATTCAATTTAAAAAATATTAATAACATTTTAATAAATAAAGTTGTAATAATTTTCTTTTTTTAATATGTAGAAAATGTAATTAATTATAAAATAATAATAAAATTATTTTTTTAATAGATTCTCCATCATTTAATTTGTTTGGTCTTTCCCGAATCCCGACCACTTTCTTTCCCACACACGCTTTAATTAGTTGAAAAGGTGTGGAGAATATCTTTCTCACAAACTTAAACGTTGAGCACAAAATTTGATGCGCTGATGTGTCTGTTAGTTACCTGTCGTTTTCATACCTTTAAAAATATTAGTAACTTTTTAACAAAAGCATTTCTATTAACTTCGAAATCATTTCTATTAAGTATTAAAAACAACGTTTAACAAGAAAAACCATAACGACTTCTTCATAAAGTTGTAATCTGAAGTATACCATAATGTGGTGAGTAGATCGGGCGTGCGGGTGGGTGTCGTGGGTTTCAAAATAGAACCCGAGATGACATTTCTGGAGAAGAGATGACATCTGTTTTCCGGGGTTTTCAACTAATGCATGCAGAGCTTGCTGTCGAAGGCTCGAAGCACGACTTTGTACAGGAGCTTGCTGTCCGAGTACGAGTTTGTACAGGATGCAGTCGCTGCCTTGGAGTTGGTTGGAAGAGTCGATTAAGCACTCAAAGCCACAAAACCGCCCAGTTTTTCCATGAAAATGGCTAAACCCCAAATCTTCGCTGTATGCTCTGCTTTCTTTTCTGCAACTGCATTTAGTACAAAACGCAGTGCTCTGGTTTTGCTATTTTGTCCAGAGCAGTAATTCAGCTTATCAGTAAATGTAATGCTGATTTTCCCTTGTATTTTAATTTTGCACATAGCTTATCAGTAAATGTAATGCTGATTTTCTCCTGTAATTTTGCACATAGCAGTGGTGTAAATGTGATGTAGAATTTTTCCTGGTGTGTGTTTGTGTAACAGATTCCATGGAAAAGAAAGGAGCTCACGAATACAAACGACTTCGCCAAGATAATCATACTGCTAAGTAATTACTTTTCTTTTAAAGATCCATTAAAAGGAAGCCATTCTCTTGCAGCGCTCTTCACTAAATGATTGAAATAACGTCATACCAATATAAAAGCGTCACCACCACGCGAGGTCACCGAAGTTTTACAGCATGACTGGTGCGCTCAAATTTGTGGAACAAATAGAGGAACAAATTGTGCCAGTGTTGTGGTATTTAAATTTTGTTTTAGAGGTCGTGAATCTGATTTAGAATTTCATTTTTTCAGAAATAGAACAGAAGATTAGATTTATGGGAGAGATTGCGATTTCTTGGAGATGACATTTGTTTTTCTGTGGCTGCCAACCCATGCATGTGCAGGAGCTTGCTGTCCGAGCACGAGTTCATGTAGAGTTTGTACATGATGCAAGCACTTTATTGGAGGTGGTTGGAAGAGCTGCTTAATTGCACTCAAAACCAGAAAACATCCAAGCTTTGCCCTGCAAATGGCCAAACCGAAAATGTATGCTCTGCTTTCCTTCCTCGAATGCGGTGCCATCGTTTTGTTATTTTGTACATAGTAGTGGTAGTGTTGTCGCATTTAAAATTTCTTTTAGAGTTTTGTACTTGAGTTCGATTTAGAATTTCAATTTTTCAGAAATAGAACCGAAGCTTACATTTCTGGGAGAGAGCGCAAGTTGTTAGAGATGACATTTGTTTTTCTGTGACTTACAACTTATGCATGTGCAGGAGCTTGCTGTCTATACGAAGGACCTGAAGGTTTCGGGCTTCCCTCATCAGTGTTTGCATAGTAGGTGGTCTTTTTTCTCTTGAAACTGGAACTAGCTAAGGGGAGTTGGTCCGGCCTCTAATGCTATTGGGTATGGATTTGGATTTCTAACCGCTGGTTCTGGGTATGTCTCTCGACCTAGAAGAATTCTATTTAGAATTTGTGGTTGATTTAGAATTTCTGTACTTGAGTTTTGTTTAGAATTTTCTTTTAGAGTTCTGTACTCGAGTCCGGTTTAGAGCTTCAAATTTGCAGTTGATTGGGTTAACAATTTTAGTTGGTTGGATTATGATTCATTTTTTTACACATTTTCAGGCTAGTTTGATAGGACATCCATCTCTTATGGCAACTGGCAACGAATTTCTATCTCGGTTCCAGGTATATTGCTGCGTTTTATTCCTCACTCGCATAGTCTCTGCGTCATTGCTTGGTTTTCCCTTTCAAGTGGCCTTTCCATCTTGATCTTTACACCACATAACCAGGCTAGTAGTGTTCCTGCTTGACATTATTCCGGACCTGCATATCATCATTATTGTCAATGCCCTACCAGGCCACGAGGATTGTTTTTTTACTCCTTTTTCCTACTTTTCAAGGTGATAGGGAATCCTCTTCCTTAACCAGTCACCCAGTGAAGTTCACCTCTGCTTTTCCATCCTCCTACTTATAACGATGAGTACTTAGATCAAATTTCTCAATCTCTACTCTATGACTAATTATAAATTATAGATTTGTTTTCCAATAATCTTTTTATTTTTATGGATTTGTTTGGGGTGGAAAGAAAAGTTAAAAAAAGTTGTATGGCAAGATAGGCGAGTGTTGGGTGGTTTTTTTGTTTTTGTTTTGTAAATGATTTATTACATTTGCATGGTAAGTATCATTTTATAGGCGATGAAAAACAAGTGGTTTGTTTTTAATTATTGATTATCTATTGCATCTGCGCGTAACTATTATTTTGAATGCTTTTCAAATTCATGTACTTGTACTATTAAGTGTAAATTATAGCTCCAATAATAAGATATTGATTTGTTTTATAATAATTATTTTTCAACCATTTGATGTATAAACGAAGTCGTGTGACTTGACTCATTCTTTTATAGGCCAAGGCGGAATAACCTTTTTAATGCCATAACCTTTTTAATGCCTTTCTAATTAATGGTTTCTTTAGATATTGATTAAATTGTTATTGTGTAAATGGGTTCCTTAATGAATTTCTTGGATGTTGATTGAATTGTTATTCTGAACATCATTTCAAAGTCTTGTATGGCTTTTTTCCCCCTAATTTAATTTGGTGTATTTCAAAGTCTTGTATGGTTTTTTTCCCCTAATTTAGTTTGGTGTATTTCAAAGTCTTGTATGGCTTTTTTCCCCCAAATTTAGTTTGGTGTATTAAAAGTAGCCCATGCAAATGTCGACTCTGCTATTCTATAATCTAAATTAATATAATCTAATTTTATTTTATCACTGTGCGATTCAACCATCTTTGTGCATGGCAGTATGGCAGGTCATGCAATTAGGAAGGCAACCCCAAGTCTGGAACTCCTCTCATCGTGGTTTTTCTACCCCTTTGAGGCATCTCATGGTAGGTACACACATTACCCTAGCTCCACCCACATATAACCAGAGATTTTTATTTTTATTTTTATTTTACTTAAGAGGAAATTTGATTGATCATTTTGTTATTATTATTTTATTTTTCTACTCTTATTATTTATTAGCATTAATGGGATGGGGTTAAATGATTAAGGTGGGATATTACCATGTGCATACTTAATTAATAATGTAAATGAGCAATATTATCCTTTAGACCACTCACAAATTTAGATATAGTGTGAAACTTTTGTGTATACATAAGAAATTTACATATAGTATGAAATTTTAGTGTATATTTAAGAGACATGTTCAATTTAGTTTTGTTTGTTTGTTTGTTTGTTTAAGTTATATTTAATTAATAAAAAATAAACTTACTAAAAAAGTTTTTAAATAATTAATAATGAATAGAAAGTTACATTAAAAAGTTAAATTATTGATTGGTTTTTATGTAGAAAATTAATTTGAAAAAATATTTTAGTTACATATTTCTTTTGCATTCTTCATTCCCTATAGATTCTTGTAAAGATTTCATTATTGGATTCTGTTTTTATAATATGTGATGTCACTTACATTAATGTCCAATGCTTTTTTTCTTAATACTTTTGAAGATTTTAAAAGAGCATTTTGAAAGTGTAACTAGTTGCTATAGCAACATGTACTAATTAATTGGGTTTAGCCTCAATGATTATGTGATAGAGTGTTGTTCTCTCCACTTAGGTTTTATTCCCATAAGTGACATGTCAAAACTTTGAGCTTGTATATAATCCAATTTAGTTT
Source organism: Pinus tabuliformis (assembly GCA_031772625.1). Lineage (NCBI taxonomy): Eukaryota > Viridiplantae > Streptophyta > Pinopsida > Pinales > Pinaceae > Pinus > Pinus tabuliformis. Next base: position 683,746,356 of record CM062807.1, read on the forward strand.
GAGTACCATCCTTGGAATAAGGGGAAGTGCCTTATGGATTATCACATGCCAATAACCTTCACATATAACACTAATTAAATACACTATGATTATGCCCAACAATTATGATCAAAATTTGATTTCATCCATGGTTTAATCTATGCTACGAAGTCATTAAAATGTGATGCCTAAATGCCCATGCTATGAGAGGTCTCTTTTAGTGCCTAAAATAGAGGTTTGATTACAATAATAAGTCATTATAAAAGTTTAAAATGTGTGTCTTACATGTGTATCCTATGAAAGAGGTCTAACCTCTATATTAGTGCCTGAAACATAGTTGTGGATGCTATGTCACAACTATCCCAACTCGCAAACTAAATGAACCTAACTTGATAAGGGTATTCACTTTCTTTTTCAATCTATTAAATTGTATAGTTGTTGCCACTTCTTTTAGTTAAATTGTCTTGTTGCTCTCTTTGGTGTTTTGTTCCCCTATCTCTTGCTCAATTATCACATTAGGCAATTATGTGTGACCCCATGCCCTTGCATTCTCAAATTATGCTCTTGGCAGGAAATTAATATCAATATTTACTTTCCCCTAAGGGGCAACTTGTTTGGTGATGGGAATGAGATGAAGTCTTATGGAAAGTATGAGGTTTGAGGTTCAAATCCCCTTGATTTATTATGTTGCCTCAAAATCTAATAGGCCTTGTGAGATGCCTCACAAGGTGAGAACTAGACTAAGATGCAATAGTGAGGTGGTTGCCATTGTCACCTTAGCACTCCAACTTGCTCTTTAGTGGAATTTCACCACACGGGAGGCTTCCCAATATATATCACCTAAAGGTATTCTACATCAATGGGATCAAGGTGATGTAAGATAGACTTGATCAAGGTATTTCTTACTTGGATTAGGGCACAATTCTTTATGTAAAGGAACGATCTACCAATGAAGAAGCCTAGAGAAGAGCACTTGAAGCCTAGGGTTTCAAAATAAGATTCAATAACAATGCATCTAGGCATACAAGCGCAAGGAGAAAGTTTGATTTAAGGGTATGATCAACAATATGGAATGGAAAACCTTCAACAAGCCCTAAGTTGAAGCGTTTTTGCTGAACTAGGGTTTTCAAGAGGCCCTAAATCGCTTAAGGTTGATGACATTAGCCCTAATAAGGCAATTTTCACCAAAGGAAAAAACTAGATTTTGAGGTGATGAGGTCAAACAAGGTGAAGTAATGCCAAATCGGCTCTAACAATGCCTTAGGATAAGGATAAGAGAGAGGAAAAGAGTAAAGATTTTAAGATTTTGATTATCAAAAGGGATCTTAGTGCCTTTTCCCTACTTGGGTAATGGAGTCTTAGGAATTTTAAATATAGAGATATCAAATTTTTGCATGGAGTAAGGGGGAAAGGTTAATGAACACACTACTTCAATCCAATTTTCTCAAGTAGTGCCCCCTCCTATTATTCTAAGGCCTTAGAGGAGGTCTCTTCGGACTAGGGCTAAAAATTAACCCCCTTGGTAAGGTGAGAGGACAAGTTTATAGTCAAGATTAGTCAATTATCCATATCATCCCTTTATTCGTGTAAAGATGCCCAAAACATTAAGTAAAAACGCTCAATTGCAAAATGGTCAAAGTATCTGTTGAGTGGTAGCCCACTTTCATTCAAGAGGAATGATGGATGACCAGTGCAAATGGTGGAGAAAACTGGCATATCATATCAATGAACAATGTGTAGGGCCGTTGGTTGGGTGAATGTCCAAAATAGGGGAAAATGTTTTCTCCTATGGGGTTTACCAATTTTGGTGGGTAATGTTGAATTTCCACGACCTTGGTGTCTGGGATAGAATCTTAAAATCTTTGACGCTACCAAACCAAGAATCTCAACAAAGGTACTTTGCACAACGGAATATAAGAAGCAGTAAATCACACATGCACAAGTATAGACAACTTTGTACAAAATATTGTACAACAACCCGATCTTCGTTATATTAAACCAACTGAATAATACAACAGTCTAGGGCTCCCGTACAAGTGATATGGCCCTCAATAATCCACAAGAACAAGAATACAAGAGACTGGCAATCTCACTTCAATCACAACATCTATGTCGTATCTCGTCTTGCCGGTCCTTTGCTTTCGATTTGCTCTCTAATTGCTCCTTAGTCCATCAAAGGGCAACACATAGAGACTCCAAGAGGGATACCACCTATCGCTGTTGTGAGTCATTTCTGCTCCAATGAACATGGGCTCATCAATCTGCTCTTCTAGGCTGGTTTATACCTGAGCTCCAATCTGCCAATCTAGCAGTCCACTAGTCCATCAATGTACTGCACATTAGGCTTCAATATTCACCCAACCTTCAACTATCAAACTCCCTTTATGATTGCTTGTGAAGGACTACTTTGGGCTACCAACGTGCTGCCCTCCACCAGTCCAATGGCACCCAATCCCTCCACTGTAAGATTTGCTCCTAGTTAGGGCTTCTTAACACCCAAGACAACCCTAACACATGGTTCCCATAGGCTACAACAAATATGATCCAAAACTGGTCTAAACCTAGACCCAATACAAGTCCAATTCTAGTTGCAAACATAACCCAAGTCTGGTGTACGAACTGCTGTATGAATGTGACCTGGTTAGGGCATAATAGTGACCTACGTTAGCCCTACAACACACCCTCACAGTCCCTTCTTCAGTTGCGGCTTCTCTTTATGAGACTCTTTTCCCTATACGTTGTTGATCTGGGCACCTATTAACCCCCAAACAACCCTATGCAACCCTGTTCTTAGGTGTTAAGCCCTGCGACCTACCCACACCAACCTCCAAGGCTTACTGGCTACACAAATACAGAGAAACCCCCATTTTTTTCACCAATACAGACCTGCACTTACCTCCTTATCTTCGATCCTACTGTAGGATGAAACAACCCTTCAAACAGTCATGGAAAGACTGCCAAGCAACCCTTTCCTCCCTCGCTGAAATGCCTTCTATCCTGCAGCCCAACATAGGTGCCCTTATGCCCAAAAATTCATTGTCAAATTCAAAAATTCATATCTCATCAAGGACATCTCAGATTTCGATGATTCTCAAAGCGTTGGATTCTCCTCGCCATCCTCTATCATCTCCATCCATCACATGTACAAAATGCCTCACGGTTTTGGCCCAAACATCGATGGGTGCAAAACCCTAACCTTGGGTTCCAAGCCAATAAATGACTTTTGTGGTGATCCAACCTCCAAAACTTGAACCCTAGGGCTTGGAGTACCTCCCAAGCTATAAAAGATTAACAGGTAACACCTCTCGTACCTAATCAATCATGGAGTCAGGGCCCAGGGGCAATATATTTGTTAAGGAGGATCTCTCTCCACTAACTGGACTCAAAAATGAAATTCCAAAGAGATCAAGCTACAAATGACTATCCAAAAAAATGGGCATTCTTTAGGCCCCATCCACCCCATTCTTTTGGAAGGCCAATCCTTTTCCTGTTGGCCAAATGCAACCCTTTATACTCCCCACTACCTCTCTAAATATAATAATACATAATGTATCTTTTCTAAGATACCTTTTGGTATGTACACTAGGAGGTGCCAATAAATTGGTAGAGCTTCTAGAACTGATTTGACCAAATACCAACCTACCTACTTTGGACAACCACCTATTGCACCAAAAATGAATCCTTTTTCCAACTCAACCAACCAACCAATGTTATTTAGTTGTCTTATAGTTATTTGGCTGGATATTAAACCCAAGGTATCTTATCCCTTATTCTGGATTTCCTCGAGCATAGGGTAGTACAACCTCCAACTGAGCCAAAAGATTGTCATCCAGAGAAAAAACATAAGCGATTGACTTATGTCTGTTCACCTTCATCCCAGTCCCAAACAACATAGGTTTAAAATATCCATCACTTTGCGAATTTCCCAAGGATTTCTAGAACAAAAATGTAGTATATCGTTGATAAATAATATGTGTTATTAAAACATGTCTGCCAATCGGTACACCCCTCACCATCCTTATAGCCTTTGCATTTACTAATCATCTGCTCAACCCCTCAGAGAATGGTAGAAATAAGTATGGGGATAAAGGATAAAAGAGGGCGCATGTTAATGGCTCTTTTAATCCTATGGGGTGGTTATTGAAAATGTGAGTTGTTGCTTGATCTTTTCTCTTGGATATTTTGGGTTTCATGTTGAGTAGCTAGTGTTGCTATTGTTGTAAATGATCTCTTTGAAGACAAGTCTTTGCCAATGAAAATGGACTAAGTGTGATGATTTTGTCCCTTAGCCCTTGTTGTAATGTTGATATCAGGGAAGATTTATGTTTTAATAAAAAATGGCACATATTAATACTATGAGATGGTTATTGAAAATGTGACTTGTTGCTTGGGTTATCATTTGAAGGTTGCCTTTCTTTGTCCTTTCCTTTGTCATCTCATGGTTCTTCCTTTACTATTTGGGTTGCATGTTATTTTGACTTTAACATATTCATTGCAATGGTGCATCTGTTGCTAGCTAGGGCACTCATCACTCTCATATAGCCTAAAATTCATTTGGACTAGTCATGGCACTTCAGTGTATGGCTTGAATACAACTTCTTCACATATCTTCAAGCCCTATTTGTGTGAAAATTCTATTGCAGTTAATCAGGTTATTATTCTCCTATCTTTTATAGGTTATTTGTCCCAAAATATTATTCATTGCAAATACTGAATAAAACACAAATACAAATTTCACCAAACAATAAACCACATGAACTGAGAAAACATCACACACATAAAATCGACACCAATATTTTGGACAAATTGTCCATGGAAAAACCCCAAGATGGGGAAAAAGAGTTCTGCAGATGGGGGTTTATTTTGATAATTCTTCAACAAATTGAGAATGTACATAAACTACTTGCCTTCCACTAGCAAAGCTTCAACAATTTTTCTCTTCACTATAGTTGACTAAATTGAACCTCTGCAAATCAATTCAACTTCTCTTGAGCAATTTGCTTTTCCTTTGTGAACTTGCACTGGCCATTAGAAATGTGCATTGGCCTTTTTGGCAACACGCTCTTCCTCCGAAAATTGCTCCTACAAGTTTATCTGCCTCCAACAATTCACTTAGCCTATTCGCATTGCCTCTAGTGAATTGCTCTGGCAATTGGCAACTCACATTGGTAAATTTGGCTGGCCTTTTGCAGAATAATTTGGCCTCCTTCGGTCTCTCAGAAAACTGGAATGATTATGAATAATTTCCTCTGACAAATCTATCTCCAATTTCTCCTGCTAAAACCTCGCTCTTGGTGTCTCCCACACTATCACTGTGCCTAAGAGCCCCATCGATTTATTCTTATAATATCTTGTTGACAAATCAATGGTCACAATCAATGTTTAAGATCATCTTGACCCCAACAAGTCACTTTTCTAGAAGTCACTAGAGAGAAATCAACTTGTCTCAATTAATATTGATTAATTAACCTATTTCCCTAAGTTAGGAAAATAATTGAAACTGGTTAATAAACCTAATTAAGACATTTTTAACTTTATAAAATAAATTGGGCTTGGAGATAATTGATCCAATTGTGTTCCTAGACTCATTGATACCACTTGAGACTAGAACCCTTGTTCGAGTTACATAAACTACCATTCCCTCTTAGTGAGGAAGGTGTTCTGCACAACACCAATCTTATCTTTGAAGAAGATGAATCTCGCCTTTCCCAAGGTCTTCGTCAGGATATTTGCTACCTACTGACCTATAGGTATATATTGTAGCTGAACTGTCTTATGCTGTACACAATCCTTGATGAAATGATATTTGATGTCTATATGCTTAGCCTATCATGAAACACCATATTCTCAGATAGCTTGGTGCAACTCTGATTGTTGCAGTGTATCATTGTCGTCTTCACCCTCTGACCAAACAAGGCTACTAATAGCTCTCGAAGAGAAATGGCCTGACATGTTGCCATGCTAGCTGCTATGTACTTTGCTTCTATAGAGCTCAATGCCATAGACTTCTGCTTCTTGCTGTACCAAGAGACAACTCCCAATCCCATGCTGAAGCAACACCCTAAAGTGATTTTCCTGTCCATTGCACTGTTTGCCCAGTTTACGTCAGTATAACCCATCAACTTGATACCATCACCTTGAGTATATTTGAACACATACTCTATTGTAGCTCGCAAACAACGCAACACATGCTTCACTGCTGTCTAAAGCACCCTCTTCAGTTCAACCATGAATTGACTAAGAGAGTTTACCACAAAGGATATATTTGGCTTGGTGTTGACCAAATACATAAGAGAGTCGATCAACTGTCTGTAGAGCATGGGGTCCACATCCTTCTCCCTGGATATTGTTGGAATTTCTAAGTCTATCCGTTAGAAATTCTTCCTGTACTATCTGATTTATTTCTTCCTACTTGTTCAGTTACTTAACAAGTTATTTACCATGTAAATACTGAAAATAAATACAAGTACAGTATCAACACATACAGATCAACAATTGAAAGAAACAAGCACACAAGTGACACCGTTGCTTTTGGACTAATGTCCCCGGAAAAACCCAATGCGAGAAAATTGGTGCAGCTATTCAGAGGGTTTTATTATTATGCAATTTTTAGAATACAACTTGGGTGCCAGAAATGGCTCACCCAACAGAGAATGCTCTTGACAGTAGTACCTCTTAGTTAGAGATAGATATTTCGGCTAAATCACCGGATGAACGATCCCACTGCAACAACGCAGCTTTTGCTGCTCTGCGTTACACTGATAGGGACTGCGTCACCCTATCTGGCTCTCCAGCTCCAGTTTGTCCCACGACAAATCTCCCAGCGCTGCCTCTAGGCCCTGCATTAGCCTCTCTGGCCCAGCGCCAACCTCTCTGGCCCAGCGTCAGCCTCTCTAGGCTCTGCGTCAGCCTCTGAAGCCTTTGCGTCTCACACGCTGGCCCTCTCTGGCTTTGCGCAGCTCCTAGCTGCCTCTGCGTGGCCTCTGGTTGCCTTTGCGTCAACCTCTCCCGGCTTATGTGCTGATCCTCCCGATACTAACTCTACCTCTATACTATGTATTAACTGCCCATCAGCTGCAACTCAGATCACTCACTCAATTTCCTCAGCAAATCCTGCCCCAGAAAATCGAGTTCTTGATCTCTCTCGGTGTGTTCTCCAACTGACCTTCAAGCCTCCTCTTATACTTTTCTGGTTGGTCCATCAACTACCGAGATTAAATCTCTAATCAACGGCTAAGATTAGATTTGGCTTGATTCATGACTTTTGGACCATTCTAACCAAGTTTTATATTAATTCACATTAATATTTTATTTTTCCTAAGTTTAGACTTAGGAACTCCATTAAAATATTAATTATTTCAATATCTCCCAAACTGGTTAGATTCTGCCCAAACCATTTCTGGGTCTTGGAGATCTCATGTGCTTTAGCCTCTCCACCAATTTTCAAGGCTAGAGCACATTCAATGCTACCCCAAATCAACACTCCCTCTTAGTGAGGATTGTGCTCTAGTAATACTCCTCACTGAGTATCACCCTGATCATCCAACATCGGTCCCTATGCTGATGCTAGGCCTCCCTGCCCAACATCCTCTGCACTGCTGCATCATGTACTGCTACCCATGGCCTTGCCACTTCCACTTCTGCAGCTGTACGACAACTCCCTCTGCATCCGTGTTGCTGCCCATGGCCCTGCCACTGCCACTGCTGCATCTACACTGCATCCCCTTCTCATGCTGCATCGTGCTGCCCATAGCATTGCCACTGCTAACTGCTGCACTGCAACCCAGTCACTGAGAAGGAAGTAATTGATCCACCCACTCTGACAAGTGCTCCCTCTACTGACCTCTGCGATGCTGCAACAACTCCATGCATCTCGCACTGCCGCCTCATGTTGTCTTGGGACTCCTGCACTATAGCACTCTCTGTCGCTCCATCCGCATCCATCTCTACCAACATCCGCCAGTCCTGCTACTCCTCTTCGGGGCTCCCGTAGCAAGGTATAATCCAAAAGGTTGGGTATCTCAAGGATCCTGCCCCTCCTCGCCAGTAGTCCGTCTGACTACAGCTCGATGTCACCCCACTTCCTCTCAAGTGGCGCATGAGCAGTCATGGCACAGTGGTCATCTGTCTCCACTTCTTTCTCCACCCTCGCTAGCGCTGCCTTGGTCTCAAAAGCCTCTCTCTTGCTCTTCTTCCTCGAACACTGGTTCGCATAGTGACCCAGTTCCCCATAGTGGAAGCATTTGAACTTGGAGAGGTCCTTCTTCCGTTTCTCCTACTTTCTTGCAGATGTTAGAGCAGCATCCTCCTCTTCCTCCTTCTTGATTCTCAACCCTTTATTGCTACTCCCTGCCTTGGTTAGCCATCTGATCTCTTCTTGTCGAAGAGCCACCCATAGTTCCTCCCAATCTGGAAGGATCGACCTGCCCAGTAAGCTCTGGATAAATACCTCCCAATTCTTTGAGACTGCGTTCAGTGCGGTCCTCACCAACATCTCCTCATCTGGCGTGGCCCGTATGGAAGTCAGCTGATCCTGGATCTCCGTCAATATCCCAAGGAAGATATCTATATGCTCACCCCTCTGCATCTGGTATGACCGCAACTGATTTTCTAGAAGCATCTTCCTCTGCACAGAAGTATGCTGATACAACTTCTTCAGGGCATCCCACATCTCATTTGCGTACCCTTCTTGGCAATATGTGGTACCACATGATCCTTGACCTCGTCAAGAATGATGCATTTAGCGTTGGCCATTGCCTCCTCGTACTTCTCATTTTCAGCTGGGTCAACTGGGATCACTATCGTTTTCAAGGCGAAGTGTTTGATGCGATACCTGTCTAGAATGGACAAGATCTTGGCCTTCTAGACTACGAAGTTCGAAGCACTGCGATTTCGCTGCTCCTCTTTTGACTCTTTCGAGTCTCTCTACTTCCCTCGTGGAAGTCCTCTGATTGACTCTTGTTGAGTCTCTCAACTTCCCGTCTGGAAGTTCTCGGTTTGACTCCCTCTGAGCCTCGATTTCCCTTCTGGAAATCCCTCTACCAATGTCGAGATGCCCCTCTTCGATCGTTTGTGCAGCTGCACAACTGATTCGGATTTCTTGGCTAGAAATCCTCGGCAACAACTCCCTCCTCCTTGGTCTTGCCCTGTTAGGTACTGTTCTGACCATAGTACCCCACCAACTTCACTCTGCAACTCATCCACAACCTCCTATGCCTTAGCAATCAGAAGGTCTGAGCCTCTAGGCTCTGCGCAATCTTGGCACCAGCAAAATCTGCACCTTCTGGCCACAACGTCGATCCTTCCTGATGGAGAAATATGACCGGGCACTACGTAGGTCAGGTCTGCTCCTCTCTGCCTCAGCGCTGATCCTCATCCTGGCTCGAACTGATGATGCAGGCTCTCTGCGTCACCCCTTCCTTGCTCCTTTTTGCTAGGAACAACTTCTATCACTCGGGACAACGGTTTCTACTGCTACTGCTCTACTCGGCTAATGCCTTAAGTTATTTTGTGATCTGCAACCACGCTCTGATACCATGTTGGAATTTCTAAGTCTATTTGTTAGAAATTCTTCCTGTATTATTTGATTTATTTCTTCCTACTTGTTCAATTACTTAACAAGTTATTTACCATGTAAATACTGAAAATAAATACAAGTACAGTATCAACACATATAGATCAACAACTGAAAGAAACAAGCACACAAGTGACACCGTTGTTTTTGGACTAATGTCCCTGGAAAAACCCAATGCAAGAAAACCGGTGCAGCTATTCAGAGGGTTTTATTATTATGCAGTTTTCAGAATACAACTTGGGTCCCAGAAATGACTCACCCAACAGAGAATGTCCGCGGCAGTAGTACCTCTCAGTCGGAGATAGATATTTCGTCTAAATCACCAGATGAACGATCCCACTGCAACAACGCAGCTTCTGCTACTTTGTGTCACACTGATAGGGACTGTGTCACCCTATCTTGTTCTCCAGCTCTGGTCTGTCCCACGAGAAATCTCCCAGCGCTGCCTCTAGGCCCTGCGTTAGCCTCTCTGGCCCAACATCAGCCTCTTTAGGTTCTGCGTCAGCCTTTGGAGCCTCTGCATCTCACGCGCTGGCCCTCTCTGGCTCTGCGCAACTCCTGGCTGCCTTTGCGTCAACCTCTCTCAACTTCTGCGTTGATCCTCTCAGTACTAACTCTGCCTCTCTGCTATGTATTCTCTGCCCCTCAGCTACAACTCAGATCACTCACTCAATTTCCTCAGCAAACACTGTCCCAAAAAATCGAGTTCTTGATCTCTCTCGGTGTGTTCTCCAACTGACCCTCAAGCCTCCTCTTATACTTTTCTCGTTGGTCCATCAACGGCCGAGATTAAATCTCTAATCAACGACTAAGATTAGACTTGGCTTGATCCATGACTTTTGGACCATTCTAACCCAATTTTATATTAATTCACATTAATATTTTATTTTTCCTAAGTTTAGACTTAGGAACTCCACTAAAGTATTAATTATTTTAATATCTCCCAAATTGGTTAGATTCTGCCCAAACCATTTCTGGGTCTTGGAGATCTCATGTGCTTTAGCCTCTCCACCATATTTCAAGGCTAGAGCACATCCGATGCTACCCCAAATCAACAGATATATCTACCTTCCTCCAATTGGTTATCATGGGTGTAGACATGCCTCTACAATATTCCATCCTGAATCTCCTCAAGATCTTGATGTAGTATTTCCCTTGCCTAGGGAAAATCTCCCCATTTGTTTGCCACAGCTCCATGCCTAGAAAGTAGTGCATAAGCCCCAAATATTTCACCTTGAACTCTGTTCCAAGCTCTCTCTTGCATTCCTCTATGAGTCCCAATGAACCCGTCAAGAACAAGTCATCCACATATAGGACAAGAATGAGTACCTCACCCCTAGCCATCAAGTAGTAGAGGTTTACATTCGCCTCACTCTTCACAAAGCCCATCCTCTGCAAGTAACTTTCTATGCACTCATACCACACCTTAGGAGCCTACTTGAGCCCGTATAAAGATCTCTTTAGTCTGCACATATGGGTCTCATTGCTGTGTGCTACAAAGCCCTTCGATTTTTCAATGTACACTTCCTCCTCCAAATCGCCATTGAGGAATGTTGTCTTGACATCCATCTAATGGATCTGTCGTCCCATCTATGCTGTTAATGAGATCACTGCCCTAATAGAAGTACACTTGGCCACAAGAGCGAATGTCTACTCATAGTCTATTCCCTCCTTTTGAGAGAACCCTTGGCCATAAACGTTGCCTTGTATTTCTTGATGTTGCTATCTACATTGTGCTTGATCTTGTAGATCCAATGTGATCCAACAATCGCCTTGTCTGTTAGTCTAGGCATCACCTCCCAAACATGTTTTGCATGATCGAGGTGTGAAAATTCCTAGATCTAACAATCTCAGGAATCCTACTGCAACCAACTGAATCTACTTCTCCTAGATTGTAAATTATGTTACGAACTTATTTTAGATTTCTTCATGAAATATTGAAGCAAATTACTGAAGCAACCTACACCAAATTAAATATGATTTTGAAACATAGAAACTGAGCAAGGAAAATAGAAACACATAGAATAAAGTTATTTTTGTAAAAAAGTCCTCGGAAAAACCCAATGCGGGAAAACTGGTGCAGTAGCTCTGAGGGTTTATTATTATTAAGTAGTAACAAAATCTGAATGCATCACTGAATACCTCACAGGGTTATTCAATTACAGAGAGAAATACTGGCAGAAGCTTTGTGAGTTTACCTCACACAATCACTGAGAAATCCTGGTTGATCCAACCCCAAACTGACTGCCCCCCGGCTTTTCTGGCTGCCTCTACGTAGTGTCTGCATCAGCCTAGCATCAAGCTCTCTGGGTGTTGCGTCACTTCTCTGGCTGGTCGATCTGCTGCCCAGGAAATTCGATTTCTGCCTCCCGGTCTCACACCCCGGCTCCTGGCTTCTGAAAATCGAATTCCTTTACAGAATTCAAACTCCTCTCTCTCCCTCTGCACTGGTTCTGTGTGGCCCTTTTGGCCTTGCGTCAAGGCTTCTGGATCACTCATTGCCTCTCTTTGTTGATGTATCTCTGGCTGAGAATCTCTCTTTCCGAAAGCTACTATCCCTACCCCTCAACTGCAAGAGATCTCCTCAATCGATTTTTCCTCTTTAGAACTTCTCACTTTAGAAAATTGATTTTCGTTATCTCTCTGTGTGTTTTCCAAATGACCCTCAAGCCGCTTCTTATATCTTTCTGTTGGACAACCAACGGCCTAGATTAAAACATAATTTAAGGCTTAGATCATTTTGGCTTGATCCGTGGTTTTTTCTAGAAGTTTCACTTCTAATTAGATTAATACCCATTAATATTTTAATTTTCCTAAGTTTAGACTTGGGAACCCCATTAAAAATATCAATTATTTTAATAAAATCACTTCTGGGTGGAATTTCTCAAAATGCTTTCTGGGTTCTTAGGAATACCTGTGCTCAAGCCTCTCTGCAAAATTTGAGGCTAGAGTACATCTGATGCTACCCCAAATCAACATTCCCTCTTAGCGAGGAATGTGCTCTAACAATACACTGTTACTGCATATTGCTCTGACTTTGAAGCATCGTCCTCTGCGCTGCTAATGTCCACATGCTATCCACCAACTACTGCGCTGCTGCTGCTACTGTACTGCTGCCTTTGACACTGCCACTACCAATGCTACATCTGTACTGCAACTCCCTCTCAAATGTTGCATCTGCTATGTTGCTAGCACTGCCACTGCTAACACTGCATCCGTATTGCAACTCAGTTGCTGAGAGAAGCAACTGAAAACACCCAAAACTGGACAAGTATCCAGTGGATACACCTCGGTGCTGAAATCTTGACTGCTGCTAGTCCCACGCTCTCTTCTGAAGCCATTGCGCTGCTGAAGCTCTGCATTGTGCCTCCTCGCATTATTGCTTCTCTGCTCTGCGTTGCTCACATTCTGGCGCTACTAACCACTGCATCTGTCGAATCAACACTCCATGGCACCAACTGAAACTCCACCATCCCGCTACTACCGATCATGGGCTCCCGTAGCAAGGTGATGATCCAAGAGGTGGGCTCCTTAAGGATCCTACCCATCTATAGCTTTGTCAAACTATAGTTCTATATCAACCCACCTCTCTCTTGGCGGTATCTTGGCTGTCATGGCGAACTCCTCCTCCTGTTCGATCTTTTTGCGGTTGCAACCTTAGGATCATGCTTCTTATCCATATCCTTTTTCTTCAAAGGACATTGGGATGCATAGTGGCCCATATTGCCACATCTGAAACATTTCACGTTGGAGACGTCCTTCTTTCGTCTTTGTTGCCCCTACTATCCCTTCGATGCAAGGGTTGTGTTATTCTCCTCCTCTACTTTGGGCTTTGACCCACTGTTGCTGTTGCTCCCGTCAAGTTTGACCTTGAGAAGGTCTCTCCTCGACTCTTCTTGTTTCAGAGCTGCCCACATCTCGTCTTAATTTGGCAATGCTGCTCTGCCCAGGATACTCTGGACAAAGATTTATCACTCATTTGAGATGAAATTTAGAGCTAGTCTCACTAACTCTGAATCCTCTTGAGGTGTATGTCCCGCAGTCAACAACTCATCACGGGTCTCCTTAAGTTTCATGAGGTACGAATCCACATGTTCTCCCTTTTGCATCTGAGTAGATCTCAACTAATGCTCTAAGTGCATCTTCCACTGCTCGGAAAATCCCTGATACAATGTGGCCAAGGCATCCCACATCTCCTTAGTGGTTCCTTTGCTAGCAACGTGGCACACCACGTGATCCTTGACTCCATCCAGGATCATCCTCTTTGCCTTAGCCATCTCAACTCTGTACTTCTTCAATGGATTTGCATCCACCGAGACAACTACCACATTATCAACATACGTCTTGAGGGCATGCTCATCTAGAAGGAAAGTCATTCTAGCCTTCCAGATGGCATAGTTGGAAGCCTCGTCCAACCTATCCTAATCCCTCAATCCACTGGTTGCCATATCCTCTGAAAAATGTCGAATAGCTCCCTCTTTCTTCCTATTGCGTAGCTCCTAGACTGACTTACGCACTCCCTGATGGAGCTGGTAAGCTGCTGCTCCTCTGCTGCTCAGCAAATGAGAAATACTAATTTCCTCGACAAGAAATCACTGAGGAAGTATTCCCTCACTATGCGATCTGCTTCTTCCTTCTAACGACTTTTCTGCCCAGCACTCAGCTTGCAGAAATTGCGTCCCTCTAGCTCTGCGTGGCTCTGCGTAGCTCCCTCTGCCTTGGCAAGTTTTCAATTTGGCAGTCTTACCTCTATGTCGGCTCACTCAGAGAGAGACACCCTCGAAAATATAACCCTCCTGGCTAGAATTGCGCTATCCCTTAGGGGATTCGAACTGCTGCCTGTTGCAGCAAGCTGACCCTTGCTTCAGTGCTAGATCTTCTCTTCCTGTTTCACATCAACAACTCTCATACCATGTAAAAATTCCTAGATCTAACAATATCAGGAATCCTATTTCAACCAGCTGAATCTACTTCTCCTAGATTGTAAATTATGTTACAAACTTATTTCAGATTTCTTCATGAAATATCAAAGCAAATTACTGAAGTAGCCTACACCAAATTAAATATGATTCTGAAACATAGAAACTAAGCAAGGAAAATAGAAACACATAGGACAGAGTTATTTTTGTACAAAAGTCCCCGAAAAAACCCAATGTGGGAAAACCAGTGCAGCAACTTTGAGGGTGTATTATTATTAAGCAATAGCAAAATCTTAATACATCACTAAATACCTCATATGGTTATTTCAATTACAAAGAGAAATAGTGGTAGAGGCTTTGTGAGTTTACCTCACACAATCACTAAGAAATCCTGGCTGATCCAACCCCAAACTAACTGCCCCCCAACTTTTTTGGCTGCCTCTGCGCTATGTCTACATTAGCCCAACGTCAAGCTCTCTGGGTGCTGCGTCACTTCTTTGGCTGGTCGATATGCTGCCCAAGAAATTTGATTTCTGCATCTCGGTCTAACAACTCGACTCCTGGCTTCTGAAAATCGCATTTCTGTGTAGAATTCAGACTCCTCTCTCTCCCTTTGTGCTAGTTCTATGTGGCCCTTCTGGCCCTCCGTGAGCCTCTACTTCAAGGCTTTTTGATCACTCACTGCCTCTCTCTGGTGATGTATCTCCGACTGAGAATCTCTCTCTAGAAATTGCTATCCCTACCCCTCAACTGCAAGAGATCTCCTTAATCGATTTTTCCTCTTGAGAACTTCTCACTTCAGAAGATCGATTTCCTCTATCTCTCTGTATGTTTTGCAAATGACCCTCAAGCCCCTTCTTATATCTTCCTGTTGGACAACCAACGACCTAGATTAAAACATAATCAAAAGTTCAGATCGTTTTGGCTTGATTCGTGGCTTTTTCTAGAAGTTTGACCCCTGATTAGATTAATACCCATTAATATTTTAATTTTCCTAAGTTTAGAATTAGGAACCCCATTAAAAATATTAATTATTTTAATAAAATCACTTCTGGGTGGAATTTCCCAAACCACTTTCTGGGTTCTTTGGAATACCTATGCTCAAGCCTCCGATGCTACCCCAAATCAACACGAGGTATACTTCTCAACCATTGCATCATGCCACACTTGCTGTGTAGCCTCTTGATAGTTAGTAGGCCCGCTATCCACAAACTGACTCACTAATGCTATGTAGCTAATGTACCTGTCTGGTTGTCTTTGCTCTCTCCTCCTTGTCTTAGGAGTCCCCACAAACTCTTGAGCATCCTTGAGTGTCTACTGAACCTCTCGGTTGCTCCTGCCAATTGTGGAATGTGGAATTTGGACTTACACATCCTCCTAATGCATCTTCAGAATCTGCTGCTCCATGATTTGCAAACTCTCAGGAACACCTGTACCTGAGCCTGTGCTTGTATTGGTAACTGTACTCATACTATCATGTCCCTGAGCCTGCTACTCTGTCCTTGGAGATTTTGTTGGCTTCTCACTCTGATCAACTGCTATTGACAAATCTCTGGACCTCCTATATGCCTTTTCCTCCATAAATTTGACATCTATCCTGACAATAATCCTCCTGGCCCTTGGTATGAATATAACAAAGTACCCCTTCTTTGTAGTCTAATATAACTTCGAACGTGTTTCTCTTGGAACGTGAAAATATGCTAAGCTGCTAAATATTTCGAAGTGGTTGACATTTGGCTTATTCCCAATGAGTCCTTCCTCTATTGTCATCTTTCTCAATGTTAAGCCTTGTGTGGGACCCTGTTCTGAATATATACACCTGTACTGCATACCTCTGCCCATAAGTATTGTGGCATATCCCGGTCATACATCATGACCCTTGTTACCTTTGATATTGAATGATTCTCTCTCAACAACCCAATTCTATTGCGGGTTGTAAGGAACTGTCCACTCCCGCTTGATGCCCTCCCTGGTACAAAACTCCTAGAATGCCCTCCCTGTGTACTCACCTCCATTATCTGATCGAAGAATCTTCAACTTCCTGCTTGTCAAATTCTCCATAAGAGCTTTGAACGCTTGGAAGCGATTGAAGGCCTCATCCTTGGTCTTCAAGAAGTATATCTAGGTCTTTTTGGAGAAATCATCAATAAAGGTAACAAAGTATTCGTACCCTCTGAGATAATGCGTAGACATTGAACCACATATATTAGAATGAAATTAGTTAAGAACACCTTTGGATCTGGTGTCATCCCTTGGAAAAAATGCCTTAGCAAATTTCCCCAACACACATCCCCTGCACACATAATTGTGCTCTGTGCTTACCTCTGGAACACCTGTCATTATCTCCCAAAGTAACTTAAGTGCCCCATGATGGATATGGCCCATTCGCCTATGCCATAGCTCCCCTTGATCTCTCGGATTATTGTTTCTCATGAGTGCCTTTCGATTATCTAACTGCAACTTGTAAAGTCTGCCACTCCTGACTCTAATAACTATCGGTGACTTCCACTCCTAACGCTTTATCAACACCTGCACATCTCTAAAGAGTACATTATACCCCTTATCCTGAAGAATAGAAACGAAAATCAAATTCATCCCCATTCCTGACACATGCAACACATTGTGGATTGAAATTGACTTGCCCGACTCCCTTTGATATAGAACAGGCCCCCTCCCAACTGGGTTGCACTTGGACTTGTTACCCATCTCAATCTAGAATCTGATGTCCTCCTCCTTATAGTTGGAGAAGTACTCCCTAACTCCTGTCACATGAAATGATGCCCCAATGTCTATGTACCATACACCTTGTGAGGTTGAGCTAGTCAGGCAAGATATGAGTGCGAACTCATGTTCCATCCTGTTAGAAAGCTCATCTGCACTCGCTTAAGCTGTCATCTGCTTCTTGCCCTTCTTATCGCCTTTCTTCCTCTGTAGGCAATTGCTAACATAATGGCCAAACTCATGACAACCATATCATTTAACCTTTGAAAGGTCCTTTTTCTTTTCTACTTTGGGGTTAGGTCCTTTGCTAGATTCCTTCTTTGCCTGACCCTTTTCCTCTAGAGCCATGCTTTCTTGTTATCCTTCACCTTTGTGGGTCTTATTGCTAGTGCCACTGACAAGACTAAGCCTAAGCTCCTCTTGAGTGAAATCACTCCACAAATGATCCCAACTCAATAGAGTATCTTGTCCATTAATCACTTCAATGAATGCATCCCACTATTTTGAGAACCCATTCAAGGTTGTTCTCATGAGATTGTCATCTTCTAGTTTCTCTCTGATAGCTGCTAACTCGTCCTTGACAAGTCCGAGCTTGGTGAGGTAGCTAACAACATTTTCTCCTTTGCCCATCCGGGTATTTCTCAGCTTATTTATGAGAATCAACTTCCAGCTCATGGTAGCATTCTGGAACAAATTTAGGATGGCATCCCACATCTTCTTGGCTATATCCAACTCTGTGATATGTGGAACAATATGATCCTTAACCCCATCTAGGATTATCTGCCTCGCCTTGGGATCTTCCTTCTTGTATGTAAGAAGCTATGCTTCATCTACCGACACAACAAGAACACTGGTCGCATATTCCTTGAGACCATTCTTTTCCATCAACAATAAATCTTGGCTTTCCAGACACCAAAGTTAGATGCACCATCGAATCTATCTCGATCTCTCAATCTAGCTGAAGCCATTTTTTATAACCCTCGGAAAATAAACAAACCCCAAATAAATCTGAAGAAATTGAACTGGATTTAATAAACCCTTGGTCTTATCTTCCTGTACTCTGCGCTGAGCTTCTTCTGCCCTCATATCTTCTTTGATACCATGTGAAAATTCTATTGTAGTTAAGCGGGTTATTATTCTCCTATATTTTACAGATTATTTGTCCAAGTAATTTAGCTACTGCAAATACCGAATAAAACACAATTGCAAATTTCACCAAATAATAAACCACAGGAACTGAGAAAACGTAACACACATAAAATGGACACCAATATTTTGGACAAATTGTCCTTGGAAAAAAACCCAAGATGGGGAAAATCGGTTTTGTAGATGAGAGTTTATTTTATTAATTCTTCAACAAATTGAGAATGTACATAAATTGCTTGCCTTCCACTGGGAAAGCTCTAGCATTTTTTCTCTTCACTATAGCTGATCAAATTGAACCTTTGCAAATCAATTCGACCTCTCCTGAGCAATTCGCTCTGCCTCTGTGAACTCTCATTGCTCATTGAAAATGTGCACGAGCTTTTCTGGCAAATCACTCTGCCTCTGAAAATCAATTCTGCGAGTTTATCTGCATCCAACAATTCACTCATCCTATTCGCATTGCCTCTAGTAAATTGCTCTTGTAATTGGCAACACAAATTGATGCTTTGACAAATTGTACTAGTAAAATGGTAACTTGCACTGGTAAATTTGCCCTTCCTTTGCAAAATAATTCGGCCTCCTTCTATATCTCAAAAAACTGGAATCACTGTGAAGAATTTTCTTCTCAAAATCCCTCAATTTATCTTGCTAAAACCCTGTTGTTGGTGCCTCCCACGCTATTATTGTGCCTTCCTTGATCACTCAAATTGTGTCTCCAATAGCCCCATCGATTTCTTCTTATAATCTCTCGTTGACGAATCAACGGCCATGATCTAATCACAATCGATGGGTTACTTTTCTAGAAGTCACTAGAGAGAAATCGACTTGTCTCAATTAATACTGATTAATTAACCCATTTCCTAAGTTAGGAAAATAATTAAAACTGGTTAATAAATATAATTAAGACATTTTCCTTTTATAAAATAACCCGGTCTTGGAGATAATTAATCCAATTGTGTTCCTAGCCTCATTGATATAGCTTGAGACTAGAACACCTATCCAAGGTACATAAACTAGCACTTCTTTTGTATTTTTTGACTCCATAACTCTTGGATTGGCACTGGTCTTAGAAACCCACCATCCACTTAAAATCTAAAGTTTATCATTTCTATTCTAGCATTATCTGCGTTGTGTTGGAGGAGAGTTGGCCTAATGAGAGAGAGAAAGCTAATGTGGTGAAGTTGGCAGCCCTTCTAAGTTCCCTCGGGGTTGCACTTATAATGTACAATATTATCATTCAAAGTATAGATTCGAGAGGTAATAGAAAACGGAAAAAAATATGAGGAAGAGCCACAAGACAAGGAGAGGGGTGATGGTGGCATGGTCACGCAAGCCATCCATACAACCATGATTCTGTAGGCTATAATGATCAAGACCTTTATTTGGGAAGGCAATGTAAGAGAGTTGGTGATGATTGAACACCATTAGAACCATAACACCTCAAGTTGGGCCCTCAGTTGAAGAATAAGCTAATAACAATTACTCATTATGACGAAAAAAATTGGTGCGCTAGATGGAGATTAGAAAGATACCACAAATATGTTATGGGGATTTTTGGGATAAGAGAGAAAGAACTTACTAAAAGGGTCATGAAATAAAGTTGATTATTATCAAGTCCTTGATCTACAGATAGAAACTAAGACGATATAGCATTAAGCTTCAAAGAGATATCAAAAGTTAACATGTTGATCAAGTTCCCTTCTTATTCATTAAAACTTTAACAAGTAATTTCAATAGAATAGACATTAGTCATGCCCATTTCAACCAAACTCAAATAAGCATAATGTTAAGGGTAGATAATTGCTTAATTGCCCATTTAAGCTTAACATTACCACACAACCTATATATTGAAGGAGTGATTACCACCTTGCAAAGCAAGGCTAGGAAGATCATATGGGTACAATAAAGGATAGGTCTCTAAAGGAGGAGTATAGGACATCTAAAACGATTACTCCATGATATGTCACTTAATTAGAGCCCTATATTTTTTTCAAATCTCCTCGCTCTTAATTCAAAATCACAACTTAGATACAAATTAAACATCCTTAACCCAAATATTTACAACGTAAATCAACACTAATTATAACTACAAACGCTACCCCAAAGTCTAAATCAAGTCATTAACTTATCAACATGCCAACTACTATAATCCCATTAATTCCGTATATTTTCTTACACCTCATATGAGAAATAAAAATTCATATTTTCAAAAGACACGCGCATAAAATTTATTGAAACAAAATCACATTGGACGGACGTAAAAGGAGTATCAAATATGTTTGAATACAAGGGTTTTCACAACTCAATGTATTAAGCCAAGGGTTTATTTCTGTTAGCTTCTCTGTAGATTTTAGGGTTTAGTAGAGGAGCCGAGAGAAGACTCGAAGCGGAGCGGAGCAGGTGCGAAGGGTTTATTTCTGTTAGCTTCTCTGTAGATTTTAGGGTTTAGTAGAGGAGCCGAGAGAAGACTCGAAGCGGAGCGGAGCAGGTGGCACGATGGTGGAGAAGGGAAAGAGCCGCAGGGACGAGGTCGTGACCAGGGAGTACACCATCAATCTTCACAAGCGTCTCCATGGCTGGTAGATGAAAATCTGAAGCTTTTAAAGTCAATTTTTGTTCTGTATGGTATCGTATATTAGGTTTTTCTAGTTTGATCTGTTGACGATTTGGGTTTTTTTCCATAAAATTTCTTATGCGCATCTGAAAAACTATTCTGCATACACTTGAAATTTTTTCAAGGTCTAGGGTTGAGTGTTATCAAGTCTTCATAGGGATTTATTCGCAGACTTTTCATTTGCAGCACTTTTAAGAAAATGGCTCCAAAGGCCGTTAAGGAGATCAGGAAATTTGCCCAGAAGGCTATGGGAACCGCCGATGTGAGGCTTGATGTGAAACTTAATAAGGCTGTATGGAGCAGGGGCATCAGGAGTGTGCCCAGGAGGATGAGGGTTCGAATCTCCAGGAAGCGCAACGACGAAGAAGATGCCAAGGAGGAGCTCTATTCCATTGTAACTGTGGCGGAGGTGCCTCCTGAAGGGCTCAGTGGAGTAGGTACTAAGATTATTGAGGAGGAAGATTGATGTAATCACATCTTAAGTACATTTTGCTGTGAAGCGGAATGTAGACTAATATTTTCTTTATAGTGTTATGATTCTGAGGGCATTTAATGCTTTGACTTTAGTTGAATCCTGTTTACTGAATATTCATGGAAATGACAATGCTTTGATGGTTAGCAAACTTACCTTATGTTCTGCAGAGTGCTTTCCAGCTTGTTTTCTTCTTGTGGATATGGGTAAGCACTATGTTCATTTAGTAAAGAATGAACTTTTGCATGTAGAATCATTGGATTTACTATTATAACAATGGTAACATATTGCAGTGCTAGGTGTTTTAAATCAATTTTAGTTTACACAGCTAAAAAGTTTCAATTCTGATCCCTCTATGCACCTTATTTAAATTTGACTTCATTCTTGCAGTACGAATTTGGCATTAGTACTGTAATTTTATTTATTTATTGGAACTGTATAGGCTCACTTGACCCCAAATAGCAATTTTGATTTTCGTAAATATATCAAGAGGTCATTCGATGATGACTTCAAGAGGGTGGTTGGAATCAGGTTAGTAAAGATTTCCCTGTTCACAAAATCTTTGGTCTTCAGAAATAATATTAGGTTTCCTTCTTGGGCCTTGCTATGTCAACTTCTTGGAATGTTTTGAAAATCCCCTTGAATTTTACCTAAACAGAGGCCTTTTGATGCATTATCTGCAGTCCTTCCTTGTGGCCTTTTGCTATAATTTTTTTGCTTCTTAATGTGTATGGTAAGTCTTCAAGACTCATCTCTCCCGCCAAAGACATAATTTTGCATATTCATAAAGCATTTTTCGCTTTTGTTGAATTAATATATCCTTTTGCCTTGGGGCTTTTCACCTTTAAGGGGAATTTCAGTTTACACTTTGAGAGAGTGAGACTGAGATGACATCATGTTGAGCTAGACTCCATATTGGATTGAAAACAGATTTAATTTAAGTCAAGAAGGTTGAAAGCAAGTTTTGTAATCTATAAATTTCATATCATATAATTCATTTACGTAATAAAAAAACAAAAAAATAAATAAGCCTGGAGGATTATTGCAACACCCCATATTTCTGGCGCCATATCTTGATATTTAGTGCACAAATTCAAGCCCAGTAGGAATAGTTCCAAATCTTATTCAGAGGAGAACAATCCAGAAAAACTATTTCGCTAAATATGTACATTAAACACTCGAAACGTACAACATAAAATAGGGCTGCAGATTTGCAACAATCTGAATTTCTAAGTGAGTTTTTGGAAAATTTAACTCCCATAACATTTCGTCCTTGGAATATTGTCTCTGCTTTCTCTATTTGTTATTAATATAATAATAGAAAACAATGGGGTGATCATATTTATTTTTATTAACTATTTGATTTCGATTTTTCTGAGAATGTTTTAATTTGAATGTTTTTAATTTGGAATTTGTTTGCAATTCTAGTAGGTATTTAATTATAATTTTGTTACCATTGAAGAATTCATTGAGGAAAATAAAAAATTGAAATTCCAAAATTCTCTATTGGAGATACAAGGTAAAAAGACAAATTTTCCAGATCTCAAAATCAGCACCCACATCATTTGTGTAAGGAATCTGATTAGTACTATAATTTTATTTATTTATTGGAACTGTATAGGCTCACTTGACCCCAAATAGCAAGTTTGATTTTCATAAATATATCAAGAGGTCATTGGATGATGAATTCAAGAGGGTGGTTGGAATCAGGTTAGTAAAGATTTCCCTGTTCACAAAAGCTTTGATCTTCAGAAATAATATTAGGTTTCCTTCTTGGGCCTTGCTATGTCAACTTCTTCGAATGTTTTGAAAATCCCCTTGAATTTTACCTAAACAGAGGCCTTTTGATGCATTATCTGCAGTCCTTCCTTGTGGGCTTTTGCTGTAATTTTTTTGCTTCTTAATGTGTATGGTAAGTCTTCAAGACTCATCTCTCCCGCCAAAGACATAATTTTGCATATTCATAAAGCAGTTTTCGCTTTTGTTCAATTAATATTTTCTTTTGGATTGGATGTGTTTCTCTGAGCAGGATGGTATGCGTACTTTTGGCTCTCTTTTGTTCCCTTAGCTGTAAGTAAACAAAAGTCTTAGACTAATAGGATTGTCTTATTGATGATGTGAGTTAATGGCCTGGAAAGTTTGTTTATTGATTGAATTCTTCGGGCTTATTGCCATTCGATTTTGAAAATGCACAGACGGTTTTGTTGGTCAGCACAAAACTACAATTTATAATAACAGAGATGGCCTTAGAAATTCAAGAGAGGCATGCTGTAGTTCAAGGAACTCCCATAGTGCAGCCAACAGATGAACTTTTTTTGGTTCAGTAGTCCTAAACTTGTTCTTTTCTTGATCCATTTCACTCTGTTCCAGGTATCAAAATGCTTTTCACGCCAATGCCTCATTGCCAAATTTTATTTCTGAATCCTGTTTACTGAATATTCATGGAAATGACAATGCTTTGATGGTTAGCAAACTTATCTTATGTTCTGCAGAGTGCTTTCTAGCTTGCTTTCTTCTTGTGGATATGGGTAAGCACTATGTTCATTTAGTAAAGAATGAACTTTTGCATGTAGAATCATTGGATTTACTATATAACAATGGTAACATATTGCAGTGCTAGGTGTTTTAAATCAATTTTAGTTTACACAGCTAAAAAGTTTCAATTCTGATCCCTATGTGCACCTTATTTAAATTTGACTTCATTCTTGCAGTACGAATTTGGCCTGAGATCTTGTTTTCATGAGAGGTTTACTTTCATCATAGTAAGAATTATCACAGGGTAAGTATGCAACAATAGACTAGTGTGCTAATTTATATTTTTTTGGGTACATGTAAAGGACATTCTAACTTCCGAGCAAACTTCATCATTTTAACTGTTTGTTTTTTATTTATTTAATATCATTATCTCTTCTTTTACTTAGCACTAGTTGATTGTTTTGCAGCTTTAATATGTGTAAGGAGAATATTGAGAGTGACCTTATTACACATCTGATAAGGATTACCTTGGGTTGCTTGTGTTTGTGTCTAGGGTTGCTGTGCAGTTTCTATGTAGTTACATCACACTTCCACTTTATGCCCTTGTGACACAGATCAGTCTACTCCATGTTCATTGAAAATACAATCAGTTTAGGTGTTTGACAGGATCGATTGAACTTGAGAAAATGCTGGCTTATATAATTACAAAAAAGGAGAGTTACATCGTCCAAGTATCCACTTAGTATATTCACTTGGTTTTTTTGTGCAGAAATAGATTAATCAAACCCTACATTGTGATATTAAATATCTTACTTGTACTGATAAAATTAGAGATAAGGTGTCACCTGATAATGCATTAACACAGTTGTTTAATGACACCACTTTTGATTTTTTTTGGTTGATTTTGCCCAAAATATGAGTAGAAATTGTTAAAGCCAGAAGCCTTTTGATTAAAACTCTGAAATATCAAGCTTTTTAGAGAGTACAAGTCTTTTTGGTACCCCAAAAGCGAGCCCCTATTCCATTACAAACGAAAGAGTATAGACCAACATATTTCTCAAGCTGTTACAATCATCTACTGACTAGAGTCATCCGGTCATAATGCAGAACTAACCCCTTTTCATGTTACAAAGGTATTGGTAACTACTTCAAACACTTGGGATCTTCATCAAGATGGTACCAACAATTAATTTTCCATATCAATGCAAATTGAAACCATGAAACTAGATTCTAAACAAAACAAGATGTCCATGCAAAGCTCTGTTTTGTAGCTTCCGACCAGGAACTAAGATCTCTAATAGAGATGCCTCAAAAAAACATGATATTGAAACCTTTCCATGATTCACTTACTGATGAAGAGCTCAGATGGTTTCACCATTTTGTGTAGAATCTACTGTTATCCCAGATCCTCAGAATTTAGCATCAGATTTTGATTCAGGTGCGGTTTCTTTTTATCCAACAATTTTGTCAACATTAGGAAGAAAGCTATGTTATTCAAACATTTTCTTTAATTCACTGCTTTTCATTCCCTTGTGCACTTCTTCATCGCTCAGAGTGTGAAAGTTACCAAATTGCGAGCCCAAACCTTTCAAAATATTCATAACTTTTCTACTAAGTCCACAACCTAGTTGATCTGGGGTGCCTAATCAATGAGAGAAGCATGAGATTTTTGCCAATTCCCGACCAGCCTCCGAGTGATTAAACTCATCTGAATAATGTGCAAATTATCATTAGTGATATTTGAAACAAGATGCACAAGAGCACTATAATTGTGTAGTAGAAAGGAAATTGGTATTCTTCAACTTTCACAAGCTGAAAAGTCATTCATATATCCCTGGTACCTGCTTTTGATTTCTTTGCTTGAGTCATTCATATATCCCTGGTACCTGCTTTTGATTTCTTTGCTTGCATAATGACCTTTAAAACAGATCCCTAAACTTCTCGTTTTTCTTAACTCAGGTTCCTGGATTCTTAGATACATGTGCTGCTTAAAACTCTGAACAATACAGATATATGAATTTCCACCATATCTGTCATTTGCAAAATATGCAGTGTTTAAGGATTCTGCCATGCAAAATTTGAGTAGGAATTATGATGTTAATATCCTGGTCAACCAAAGAATCGAATCTATGCATTAGTGACGTATCCAACAGAAGTGCAATATGTTCATGGCTGAGGATTTTCATTCTCTCCCAAAGTCTTGTAGGTGATTTGTTTACCTAGAGAAAAATACGTTCTTTAGAACCGACCCTACTTTTCTATCTGCTCCGATAATTGGGATATCTTAACATTTGCAAATCTCTTGCCCTCCTTGAGTAAATTTTTCCAATCCCTTGGTAGCATTGCTTTTTGTTTTGAAATGGCACATCCATTATTGGGATATCTTAACATTTGCAAATCTCTTGCCCTCCTTGAGTAAAATTTTCCAATCCCTTGGTAGCATTGCTTCTGTTTTGAAATGGCACATCCATTATAGGGATTTGACAGATTGTTTCCTTTTGAAGTCAATGCTACCCTCTTATTTTTGTAAGAAGTCTTGAGAACACACATACCTTCGAACCACTTCCAAACTTGCTCCATTGCTGAGGTGGTGTCAGAATTGTCGATACAAGCTGCGCCATGGCTTGAGCAGAACACAGAAGTGCCAATAGGTCTGTATGGGCTTCTCTTTGTGACACTGTCGAAGTATACTACAGGGCATTATTAAGAAGAATCCTAGAAGCCTCTTGAATAGAAAAATATGGGAATTTTCCATGCCAATATGGCAAAATAACAGTCAAAGGCTCAACAATTCCCTCAAGCGTTGCAAGAAGCATCCAAGGAACAATATCACGCTTGGAAACTACGTGCAAAAGGTTTCTTGCCCAATTCTCACGATCCACTGCTTCAACAAGACTTACATCTCCCATGAGAAGGAAATCAAATGTGATACATAAGCGAGAGCTTAGCCTTACGCTCATTTCCAATATCCATAGAATTGGCTGTGACTGTAAAATGCATGATATATCCCTGGCAGGTAGAATCTGCCATGTATAACTTCTCTTCAAATCTTCTACACATAACCTTAAATAACTATGCTCGAAATACCGTCTATATCAATGAAATATGATCACATGATGTGTCACCATTGGCATACCACCCAACAACACTGCATTATGCAAATTGCTAGCAATACTATACTCAATGTAACCAGCAATAATATACTCAATGTAACCCCTATTCAACATTTTTTGTAAAATTATGGCCGATATGAAGAAATGAATCAAGTAGAAATTCAATCTGTCTTATGAAAATGTCACTAACTATCTAGGTATGTTTTTGCTATGTATGCACCCTAGATTACACCGAACAGAAACTGATACACATCAAATATTTTACTAATCCCCTCTGCTTTTGCATTTGTTCATTTTTCTCTATCAAACATATGCTTGTCACAAAAGGCAAGTAGTTGCTTATGCTTGCAGTCACACTATTTTGTATGAGACGATTTGCAATTAGCGTTACAATAATTAGTGCAAGAACAGAGTCCATTCAATAAACAATGGAAACAATTTGCATCTCGCACAACAATTCCCTTCTTAGCGATCATCGAAATGAGCTTTGTGGGATTGTGGCAACGCCTTCAAACGCGAGGTTCTTGGTAATCTGGATAGCTGATCTAGGCATTTGTTGATGATAAAAAATAAACACCAGTAAAGAAACAAAATTGCATAAAATTTGGATTTCTTTCTTCTATGCTATTGTTTCTTATGTCATTTGCATAAAATTTGGACTTCTTTCTTCAATGCTATTGTTTCTTATATCATTGCCTTACGGCGTTTCCTTTGCAACATGTGGTGCAAATGTTAGTTATAACTACAAATGCTACCCCAAAGTCTAAATCAAGTCATAACTTATCAACATGCCAACTACTATAATCCCATTAATTCCGTATATTTTCTTACACCTCATATGAGAAATAAAAATTCATATTTTCAAAAGACACGCGCATAAAATTTATTGAAACAAAATCACATTGGACGGACGTAAAAGGAGTATCAAATATGTTTGAATACAAGGGTTTTCACAACTCAATGTATTAAGCCAAGGGTTTATTTCTGTTAGCTTCTCTGTAGATTTTAGGGTTTAGTAGAGGAGTCGAGAGAAGACTTGAAGCGGAGCGGAGAAGGTGGCACGATGGTGGAGAAGGGAAAGAGCCGCAGGGACGAGGTCGTGACCAGGGAGTACACCATCAATCTTCACAAGCGTCTCCATGGCTGGTAGATGAAAATCTGAAGCTTTTAAAGTCAATTTTTGTTCTGTATGGTATCGTATATTAGGTTTTTCTCGTTTGATTTGTTGACGATTTGGGTTTTTTTCCATAAAATTTCTTATACGCATCTGAAAAACTATTCTGCATACACTTGAAACTTTTTCAAGGTCTAGGGTTGAGTGTTATCAAGTGTTCATAGGGATTTATTCGCAGACTTCTCATTTGCAACACTTTTAAGAAAATGGCTCCAAAGGCCGTTAAGGAGATCAGGAAATTTGCCCAGAAGGCTATGGGAACCGCTGATGTGAGGCTTGATGTGAAACTTAATAAGGCTGTATGGAGCAGGGGCATCAGGAGTGTGCCCAGGAGGATGAGGGTTCGAATCTCCAGGAAGCGCAACGACGAAGAAGATGCCAAGGAGGAGCTCTATTCGATTGTAACGGTGGCAGAGGTGCCTCCTGAAGGGCTCAGTGGAGTAGGTACTAAGATTATTGAGGAGGAAGATTGATGTAATCACATCTTAAGTACATTTTGCTGTGAAGCGGAATGTAGACTATTATTTTCTTTATAGTGTTATGATTCTGAGGGCATTTAATGCTTTGACACTTCAGTTTTGTAGGACGTGAGGTTTTTTTTCTGGATTTTTATGTTGACGAAGTAGCTTATTTGTTTATTGGTATCTGGAATGCTGGGATTAATCACAGTTTTCCATGCTACATAACACGTACCCACATCTATATCCGTTTGCCAGCTTTCAAAGTTTATGATGATTATGTATTCGTTTAGCAGGATTACTCTGTTTTCGAGTAATTGCCTCACAAAACAGTCTGACTTGCTTATGATTTACTATTCGCCAAAGGAATCATATTTTATCTTTTGTCTACATATTGTTCAGTTAACTTTTTTTGATAATGTTAATCTACAATGTTAAAGCATTTGAAGAGATGTTGCATCAGATTGAATGGGTATCGTTAGCCTTAGGTCTTAGTTATGACTTCTAGCTATTCTGCCCAAACTGCCCAGAGCTTTCACCCAGGCTCATCCTAACACCTGCCATTTGTGTGTCCTACCACCGCATGCCTGTTAAAAATGGAACATCAGAAGATTTGAAGGGTGAAGTGTAGCCCATTGGCTGAATAATTAGGATTTAAATATTGAATGGGTATTTTTTTACTATACAACCCAGATAGTCTAACCCATATAGTTTAGCTCAGATAGTTCTCATGGACGTAATATATTTGTTGAACTCGCCAACAAAAAGAATTTGACTTGCAAAATGCAATTTTTTTTTTCTCTTGCATGTTTAGTTAGTGCGTGGGGCGCTGTTCTCAGCAAAATATTTGGAATCAGTTTCATGGCCACGTTTTTGCTTGACATTACTTGCATCAGTGGGTGATGTCGGATTTTTGCCTCAGTGTTGCTTGTCATATTTGCCCAACCAAGGTTTGTGCATTAGTTGTCCTGCCATAAACAATTGGATATAGTCTTTTATAAGAGTGGATTAAAATCCTTAACCACTAGAGCAAGGGTATCCATATACTGGTTATTTTGCCCAGATTCACAAAGGATTGTTTATTGAATCATGTTGTGATCTTATTTTTGCTGTGGGATCATCTTTGACAACAGGATCAACTGTCATCGTTGTGTGTCTTTGAGGTATTTAAATTTAAGCAGCTTGTGATTTTCATGATTTCATCTTTACTCGTGTTGAATATAAGTAATGATGTGCCCATTTCTAAATGCAATTGCCTAAAAGTTTTTCCTGTCAGAAGTCTATCTTGATGATATTTTTTTTGCAAAGATCAACTTTGACATCATTATGGTCTGAAAAAACCCACATCTCTATGGGCAATTGTTTTTGTATATTGTGGGCTGTAGATGAGTTTTATGATTTATCACTTGGGTTGGATTCTCAAAAATGACAAGCAGCTTTTGTATGTTGTCATTCTTGGAGAAATTATACATTCCATCTATTGGGGTCCGGTTTTGCAAGGAGTAGGTTTTCTGTACCTAGTATTCTGATTGAACTACGTTTTCTAGTAGGAAAACATAAATTTAGGATATTTCTCTATTTTTGGGTGGATAAAGGCATGAATCTCTATATTATCCTACATTTTTGTTAGGTTGTATTGTTGTCATTATATGAAAATGTATTTTTTCTCTTTGGAATGCAGATAGTGCCATGGATACTGTCATCACATTAATGCTTTTTGCCATTTCTTTAAGAAGGGCATCCTTTGTCCACTTCTTGGAGATTTCAAAATACTTTGGGTATTTTCGAAGAAATGATTTCCGAAGAACATAAATATTTTACTTCATTTCTCTTAATAATACAGATAAATGATATATTTAGCTTTTAAAATGGGATGTTACAATTAAATGCCCATCTGTATAGAGAAGGGAAATATGTATCATATATTTTGCTACTTCCATATTAGTAACACGTTGATGGAAAACATTGCAATCAAACTTGCCAAGATGCCCCAAGGAACCTACAAATTAGATGGTGGCTGTGCTCCACAAAACTTATCCCTGGAACAGAGAACATAGATGCCTACAGGCCTGGGTTTCTGGTTCAAGTCATTATGAGCACCTATGGCATCAGGGCTAGTGGGCAATAGTGAGTGCTAGTGACTGGTAGTGATTGCTAGTGGGCAATTGTGATGCACTTGCAATGAGAGCGTGGTTCTTAATGTTAGAAATAGAGGAATCTTTGCCAGAATATTTTTCTATAAATAGGAAGGCAAACATAAAATTTTATTCATGCAGTGACATGTAATTGCTTCTTAATTCTTCCATCGTGAATTTCACTAAGAGAATTCAATCCTAGTGGTTTGCTTGTGAGGTGCAGTTGAATGGAAAATATCAGTGGCAAGACATTATATCCAGGAAAAACAAATCTACAAATTTGGGAAATAATTAATTATAATTGCTAAGTTGGAATTCTTCAATAAGATTGCAATCCTTGCAGATGCTCTGATATATGTATTCTATTTTCTTTTGGAACACATTCTGCCTCCAAAATGATTCTGAAGGAGGCTTGTTCAATCAACTTGTGGTGGTAACCAATCACACGATGCTCAGAAGCTCAACTTTGGGCTTGTCTAATGTTTTCTTGTCTATGTTTTACAGTAAAGCGGGTGGTATATTTGTCGTTTGCTTGTTGTAGGTATGCACAAAGCTTGTTTCAGTTATATTGGGTGCAGATTGCAGTAACGATTAGAAATGACAATGGACAGATTAAATTTGACAAGTTCCCCTAGTATTTAGGAGGGTTTTTTGTTGATATTTATTTGCAAATTAATATCATTCTCTCCATTAGAAATCACTAGGTAATGGTATCCATGTTTTTAAGGAAGAAAACTTGCTTAAAAATCTGACAACCTTCAATGGGACATCATTTGAAGCGGTAGTGTCATTTACAAGTAGGCATATGTACATGAGTGATAATATGAAATTGGGGCAAATTTAGGGATAAGAGTTCAAACATATAAACGATGTAGGGTTTGACACTGGTTTATCCCCACCTCCTGCCCCAACCGATGCATCAGGTTGGTCCACCTTACTATCTTTGGTTTCTGGGCTGGTAGTTGTATCTGACACACATGGTCGTGGTGATGGAATCCTCTCAAAGAATAATGGGCATAAATGCTCCCAAACCAAAACATGTGGTTGTCACCATGCCTGCAAGCAGATAACTGAGCTTTCATGTGGCCCAGCAGTCCAGTGGACCAGTCAAGGACCATTGGCTCAAGACATAATACCACATAGTGCATAAGAGCATTTGAGGCAAGTGTGTGGCAAAGAATGAAATTGGCCACTTATTCAGAATGTTGCACCAAGATGCCAAGTAAAACTGACATACTCATAGGATACCAAAGGAACAGTTGACATAAGCTGTCAACTGCAAACTTTTTGTACAGTTCCAAAAACTGGAACTGTGATGAAAATACAGGTCCCTGATTCTAGACCTCCATTTGGGTGGTTGTCAACAAAACAAAATGCTTATATTTAATTACCTGTCTGTATTTAACTCCATTGGAAATAAACAATATTCCACATCCTAGTCCATTACAATAGAAGGGTGATTTCTTTCTTATTGGATTATATTTCAAGATGGATTTTATTTCTTTTCTACACAAGGTTGCAAGATGAACTGGAGAACTCTGCAGCATTGCGATTCTTCTCTTTTTATGACATCTTACAAAGGCATACAACTATTGAGTTCCAAAAATTGTGTACTTTTGGATAATCAATACCATTCTGCTGTTGACCGACTGTTAGGATATCCACCCGGGACCATCTTGATAAGTTGGATGTGCAAAGCACATCTATAATTGCTAAGTTCTGCCATTTATCTGCTTCGAGAAGTGCACCTCTTGATATAGTATACTTGATGCTTCCAGGCCTCGTCAAATAGATGGGTTGAATGTTGCTTTGTTTTATTACACACTTCAACAAGGGAGAATCTTGAAATGACGACACCATTGCAACCGCGGGGTTTAGCAACCCCAAGTATGTATTATCATGTGATCTGGCTGTTAAGAATGTTTATGTTCTTTCACACCATGAGCAAAGCTACAGATGCAGGTGTCTTTCATCATGCCAAAGGCTTCTATTAGGAGGAAAAAGCTACTGCTTTGAAGAAATATATTTATTGTTTAATGTAAACGCTGGTGTTGATTTGTTGCATTCACAATTGTGCAATATCAGTGATTGTAATAAAATTTTATTTGGTCTCCGGTAATGAGCAGCATATACTTACGTTGCTTATGCATGTATCAAACTCAAACTACCATAAGCATGTATTTAATAATTAAGCATAGTTACACGGGTACTGCTCCCAGGCATTGGAGAGCACGGACCCGAAGCTCCCCCGCTCCCCCGCTCCTGGGAGCTTGGGAGCTGGTTGGAAATGTTCCAAAACTGTTTGGAAACTTCAACTGGTACTTTGTAGCTTTTTAGGAGCTTCACCATAACCCATTTTTGACGTTTTGGGAGCTTCACTGCAATGAATAAGTGCAAACTTAGGTGTATATAGGTGTATTTGACGTTGCGACCTTGGGTGCTGCTTAAACTGATGGAACTGTAGGAAGGGAAGGGTGTGCCGCTGAGTTTAGATCTGGATATGGGTTTGGAACTAAGAGAAACAACCCGTTTATGGAAAGCCATTCTATCCAAATGAAGATGAGGCACCTAGCCAATCCTGATCTTTGTCATTGGAAAAGCTATTCATTCTCCTCATTATCAACTTGGAAATTTATAATTTTATTATACAAACTCTTTAAAATAACATTGGTTTTAAAGTTTGTTTTATTTTTTTAGTTATCATTAATATATATTTTATTTTTTTATCTATATATATATATATATATATAATATTGGTGAGGTTACATCAAGGGCTAAGAATTGAACCAATGACTTAACATATAAATTTGCATGAAATCACCTAATAATCCAGTAATAACAACTTTTTTTCCGGTTTGGGAATTTTGCATGTTTGTTTGCCCGGAAGGAATTTGATTGACAAATTGTTGATGGATTAATATTTTGATTTTTTTTGGCAGTGTTTCAAAGTTCAATCGTTTACATATTTCTTTGCAAGATGGAATTTGATTGGCAGTGAGGAATTAATAGAGTGGATGCAAAGAAACTTTATAAGAAGTATGAGTGGTAGATTAATGACCGAGAGTGCTTTGACTATTCTTATAAGTAGAAGTTCTAGACTTACCGACTTGTTTTTCTTTGAAGTATTAAGCGAGCGGATGCGAAGAAGCTTTATAAGTATGAGTGGTAGATTAATGACCGATTGTGCTTTGACTATTCTTATAAATAGGAAAAGTAGGTATCAAATTTGAAGGGTGGGGTTATATTTCAGTTTGAAGGGATATCAGTGGTTTAACCCCTCTATGTTGACCAGGTAAAGTAAAATAACTTTGTAATGAAAAAAATATCTTTTCACCAAAGGATAAAAGTTATCTCAAATATAGGAAGTGTCAAAAACTCTCCAATCCTTCCTCCAAGATTTTACAGATATATAAAACTGGATTCCTATACGGTAAAAAATCTTTAAAAATTGAAACACATTAAAATTAAAATAAATGCATTTTATCTTTATTTCAAAATATTATTACTCAACTAGTTTAATGCATGCATGCATATTTAAACAAATAAAAATGTTGGGTGTGGACCCTGATTATCTTCTATAGTACCGGCATATTGGACCCCAGTTCAGTTGCCGCCCGTAAAATAATCGCTGCCGTGGGGGGTCCAGGGGGGCGGCAGCGACTTTTGGGAGCCCCCCCCTGGCGGGGGGTTTCGGGGGCAGCGCCCCCGAAGCTAAAAACATCTGTAAAATTGCCTTGTAAAAGTATAGTAATTTCTAGTCAATCTGGGTTGTTCATTAGGCGGATGATCTGACGGTAGAACTTATGTTTAGTTTAGGGTTTTTTGCCCTAAAAGGCAACCCCTCTCTTTATATGAGGGCATTTTATTTGAGGCTGTGATATAGATGTGTATTCGGTGAGCGAGAAACATAGAGGTGAGACTGTGAGAGAAAACAGAGGATATTACAAC
This sequence comes from Pinus tabuliformis, assembly GCA_031772625.1. Lineage (NCBI taxonomy): Eukaryota > Viridiplantae > Streptophyta > Pinopsida > Pinales > Pinaceae > Pinus > Pinus tabuliformis. The sequence goes on from CM062807.1 coordinate 683,781,084, forward strand.
GATTTTGCTGTAGGTTGTATCTCTTCATTTTGCTGGATAATAGAAAGGAAAGACTGGCTGTTTGGGGTGGACGTAGCCCAAACTGGGTGAACCACGTATATTTGTGTCTCTCTTGTTTTGTGCAATATTTTATGTGTTCCATTGCTCCGTAATATATAATTTTCTAACAACTGGTATCAGAGCCGAAGGTCTATTTGGCTGATAAACTCGCAGGAAAGAAGGGTTCCTGGTTCGAGTGGGAGCACTGGCAGAAGATGGTAAGTTTAGGGTCGAGAAATTTAACGGCCAAAACTTCTCGCTGTGGAAGATGCAGATGGAAGATTATCTGTATCAGAAAGATCTATACCTACCATTGGACGGAAAAACAAAGATGCCGACGGGTATGAAAGACGAAGAATGGAACCTTCTCGATAGAAAGGCACTCGGAACAATACGGCTGTGCCTTGCTGCGTCAGTCGCTTTCAACATTTCGAAGGAAACCACGACAACAGGTTTGATGAAGGTGTTGTCGAAACTATATGAAAAACCCTCGGCCTCGAACAATGTATTTCTTATGAAACAGTTATTTAATATGAAGATGTCGGAAGGTGGATCTGTTGCAGACCATTTAAATGATTTTAATACAGTTACAAGTCAGTTAAGTTCTGTAGGGGTAAACTTTGATGATGAAATTAGAGCTCTGTTATTCTTATGCTCGTTACCAGAAAGCTGGAATGGTTTGGTAATGGCCATCAGTAACTCTGTTTCTGGATCTAGTACTTTAAAGTTTGATGATGTTGTCGGTGCTATCCTTAGCGAGGAAATGCGACGGAAAAGCTCCGGTGAGACATCGGGAAATGCTTTTGAGTGCAGAATCTAGAGGAAGAAAAATGGAAAGAGGAAAGAGCTCAGGATATCGCAGTAAATCAAGGAAAGGCAGATCCAAGTCTAGATCGGGGATAGTGTGCTGGAAATGTGGAAAGAAATGACACCTAAAGAAAGATTGTAGATCTCGGAAGGGAAAAGAAGGAGATGCACAGCAAGAAAAAAATCATGAAGCAAATGTGACAGGTGAGGTGTTACAAGATGCTTTGATTCTTTCTTTTGAAAATATTACTGATTCCTGGGTGGTAGATTCAGGGGCCTCATTCCATGCCACACCTGAAAAGAAATACTTTTATGACTATGTTCAAGGAGATTTTGGACAAGTTCGTTTGGGTGATGACAAACCCTGTAAAATTGTTGGAATGGGTAAGGTTCTTGTAAAACAGCAGAATGGAAACCAATGGCTACTAAAGGAGGTAAGGGATGTTCCAGATCTAAAGAAAAATCTGATTTCAACAGGGCAGTTAGGCAGTGAAGGTTGTGTAACAACTTTCACAGATAAAGCTTGGAAGGTCACAAAAGGAGCCCTGGTAATAGCAAAAGGTGAAAAGGTTGGTACATTGTATTTATGCAATGGTATTTCTAACTCTGTTAATGCTTTGACTTCCAAAGGAGCAGATGCAGCATTATGGCATCATAGGCTCGGACACATGAGTGAAAAATGGATGAAGATTCTTCACTCAAGGAATTTGTTGCCAGGTTTGAAGAATGTTTTGTGAGAACTGCATTTATGGAAACAGAAGAGAGTCAGATTTCTCAGAGTTGGGAAAGAAAAGAAGAACGAAAAATTAGAGCTTGTGCACACAGACGTATGGGGACCTGCTCAGGTATCATCTCTCGGTGGCTCTCGTTATTATGTTACCTTTATTGATGATGCAACTAGAAAAACTTGGATTTATTGTATTAAGAATAAATCTGATGTATTTGATACTTTCAAGAAATGGAAAGCTTTGGTTGAGATTGAGACAGGAAAGAAATTGAAGTGTCTTAGATCAGACAATGGAGGTGAATATTGCAGCAAAGAGTTTGATAGGTACTGTTCAGAGCATGGAATTCGCAGAGAGAAGACAGTTCCAAGAACACCACAAGAAAATGGTGTGTCAGAAAGGATGAACAGAACAATCATGGAGCGTGCAAGGTGCATGAGATTGCATGCAGGATTGCGTTTACAGTTTTGGGCAGATGCTGTAGATACTGCTGTTTATTTAATAAACAACGGACCTTCAAGTTCCTTGGATGGTGGTGTTCCAGAGGAAGCATGGACAGGGAAAAAGGTAAACTACTCTATTTTAAAACCTTTTGGTTGTGAGGCCTTTGTCCATATTGATAAAGAAAATAGAACAAAGCTTGAGGCAAAGTCAAAGAAATGTACCTTTATTGGATATGGTGTTAATGATTTTGGTTATCGCTTATATGATTATGAAAATCACAAAATCATTAGGAGCAGAGATGTAATATTCAATGAAAAGGTCTTGTATAAGAATCAGTTGCAGGAAAAGAAACAAGAAAAAGAAAACAAGGAATACGCAGTTCTTGATGAAATTACTGAAAAAGTAAAGGTGCCTGAAAATAATAATAATCAACAACCACAACAACAGCAACCATCACAACAACAACAGGCACCCCAAACACCTGAAAGTGGTGTTAGAAGATCTACCAGGACAAGTAGACCTCCTGAATGATACTCTCCTTCATTATATTATTTATTGTTGACTGATTCCGGTGAACCTGAATGTTATGAAGAAGCAATGCAGGTTGAAAGCAAGAAGAAGTGGGAGGTAGCCATGGAAGAAGAGATAGACTCCTTAATGCATAACCAGACTTGGGATTTAGTCAGGTTGCCTGCAGGAAAAACTACATTGAAGAATAAATGGGTTTACAGGCTGAAGGAAGAAGATGGAGGAAAACAGAGGTATAAAGCTAGACTTGTGGTGAAGGGGTTTGCACAGAAGAAAGGTATTGATTTTGATGAAATATTTTCTCCTGTTGTTAAAATGACTTCAATCAGAACTATTTTAAGTCTTGTAGCAGCTGAAGATTTGCATCTTGAGCAGTTAGATGTAAAGACACCCTTTCTCCATGGGGATTTGGAGGAAGAGATATATATGCAGTAGCCACAAGGATATGAGGTGAAAGGGAAGGAGAAACTTGTGTGCAGGTTGAAGAAGAGCTTGTATGGTTTAAAACAGGCTCCAAGGCAGTGGTATCTAAAATTTGACAAGTTTATGTCTGAACAAGGTTATATTAGATGTCACTCTGATCATTGTGTTTATCTGAAAAAACAAAATGATGACAGCTATATTATATTGTTATTGTATGTAGATGACATGCTTGTTGCAGGATCTAACATGCAGGAAATAAATGTGCTCAAAAGAAAATTGGCAAATTCATTTGCAATGAAGGATTTGGGTGCTGCAAAACAAATCCTTGGTATGAGAATAACTAGAGACAGGAAAAATAGAAAATTAACATTGTCTCAGAATGAGTACATACAAAAGGTGTTGAAAAGATTTAACATGCAAAATGCAAAACCAGTTAGTACACCTTTTGCTAGCCATTTCAAACTTAGCAAAGAAATGTGCCCAAAGACCCAAGAAGACATGGATTATATGTCTAAAGTTCCATATGCATCAGAAGTTGGAAGTTTAATGTATGCAATGGTCTGCACAAGGCCTGATATTGCACACGCAGTGGGAGTTGTAAGCAGGTACATGAACAATCCAGGAAAGGAACATTGGATGGCAGTGAAATGGATTCTCAGATATTTGAGAGGGACCACAAATCAGGCATTATGCTTTGATGGTTCAAACATATCCCTACAAGGATATGTTGATGCAGATATGGCAGGTGACAGAGATAATAGGAGGAGCACTACAGGATATGTATTTACTGTCGGAGGAACAGCTGTCAGTTGGGTTTCAAAAATCCAAAGTGTTGTTGCACTTTCAACAACAGATGCAGAGTATGTTGCTGCTACAAAGGCTAGTAAAGAAATGATTTGGTTACAAAGGTTTAAGGGTGAATTGGGTAAGGAGCATGATATGGGCACGTTATACAGTGATAGTCAAAGTTCCATTCATTTTGCAAAGAACTCAACATTTCATTCCAGGAAAAAACACATACAGCTCAAGTACCATTTCATACGATCAGTGTTGGAAGATGGAGAGTTGAAGCTAGAAAAGATACACACTAGCCAGAACCCTGCAGATATTCTAACAAAAGTTGTAACCAGGGAGAAACTGAGAATATGCTCAGCTTCAGTTGGTCTTCAAGGATGACGATGAAGATGAGAAACAGGCAGGTCCAAAGAGGAGTCATTGTCCAGCAAATGGAGCAGCGGTGGAGTTGCTACAATCAGTCTCCAAGTGGGAGATTGTTGGGTGTGGAGCCTGATTATCTTCTATAGTACCGGCATATTGGACCCCAGTTCAAAATGGGGCGGCAATGCCGCCCGTAAAATAATCGCTGCCGTGGGGGGTCCAGGGGGGGCGACAACGACTTTTGGGAGCCCCCCCTGGCGGGGGGTTTCGGAGGCAGCGCCCCCGAAGCTAAAAACAGCTGTAAAATTGCCTTGTAAAAGTATAGTACTTTCTAGTCAATCTGGGCCGTTCATTAGGCGGATGATCTGATGGTAGAACTTATGTTTAGTTTAGGGTTTTTTGCCCTAGAAGGCAACCCCTCTCTTTATATGAGGGCATTGTATTTGAGGCTGTGATATAGATGTGTATTCGGTGAGCGAGAAACATAGAGGCGAGACTGTGAGAGAAAACAGAGGATATTACAGCGGTTTTGCTGTAGGTTGTATCTCTTCATTTTGCTGGATAATAGAAAGGAAGGGCTGGCTGTTCGGGGTGGACGTAGCCCAAACTGGGTGAACCACGTATATCTGTGTCTCTCTTGTTTTGTGCAATATTTTATGTGTTCCATTGCTCCGTAATATATAATTTTCTAACAAAAAACTCGTGTAGGGATCAATGTAACAGGATATCCTTCAATCCAAACTTGCAAGTAAGTCTTAAACAAATAAAAACTCGTGTAGGGATCAATGTAACAGGAGATCATATATACAATGTTCACCACAATAATCTAATGACCAATTAGACATGCCTTTAATCATACCTTTAACATGCAAATTTCAATGACCTTTCTTTCTCATATGTGCTAGTGTTTGATGTTGTAGCATTGTCTTCTCACTAGCAATAATAAAGGTGTGGTCTTCTTCATTACTACCCTAAAAGACAATATCCCAAAAATTGTACAAAGTTCCATACTAAACTTTCCTCATTCATACCATTACTCCTTGTGCTATCTCATGGGTTTTCTTTTGGGTTTTCTTTTCATATACAATATGCATGCTTGCATCACTCATATTTGGATACTGAATTTATGGCTAGATTTGGTATCCTAAATATTATTTCTTTCACTTCATGTGGCGCTTCGTGACATGCTATACGTGACAACGGGTGTGGCGAAAGACACAGATGGACAGAGATGAGGGATCAAGAGGATGTGGGTTCAATGGCAGAGAAGAGGGCGTAAGAATTCCTTGGCAGCAACAGTAGGTTGTGGAATGTGAATGACGTATGAGGCAGGGACGATTATAGAAATGGTCAGGGGACGAGGTGGCAGGGAAAGCGGGAGCAGGGAAAGACTTGCGCAGCCGGTTAAAGGAGACAATGTTTTTTAACAGCGAGGCAGTGATCGTAAGAGGTAAATTCGAACGGTGGCAGGGTATGAAGCACACGGTATGATGGTGGCAATGGAGTTGTTGAGCGAGGACAATGGGGAAGAAAGCGGTTGCCTATGTTTCGGATGACTGCGTACGATGCTTTGGTTTTTATTTTATTTTATTTTTAATTTTTTTAATATAATGTATTTTATGTTTTTTTTGCTATATATAATATCTCTTTTTTTTGGTAATAACCTTTTTTATTTAAGTTCTTTTTTTCTTTCTTTCTTGATTTTTTTAATATTTCTTTCTTTATATATATATATATATATATATATATATATATATATATTTTTTTTTTTTTCTTCCTTTTTTTTAAGATGGCCAAGGGCCTTTGACGAAATCAACGGATGGAGAAACTCCAAAAATTTAATAGCGAAACGCTTTTAGTTCCACAATAACAAGGCTAACGCAAGGTTGATGAGCAATAGTCGGATCAGACGTGGCTCTGATACCAATGAAAGGACGAAAAGTTGTATCCGCAATGTAAATATTTAAAATATTTCGAAGACTACGTGGAGCAGAAAAACTTAAAATATGCAAAAATTTATATATAAATATTTTATTAATAAGATGAATTACAGATGATGATATTACAATTGCGGATGCCTGGCTTATATACCGCCATGGACACCCTTTGGGGAAAGGGCATGATCTTATGATCGTGCCCTTTCATCTAATTAAACTGAAAATTAAATAATAACCTAATCTAACTAATTTTTACATAACATTGCCATGATCGTGCCCTTTCATCTAATTAAACTGAAAATTAAATAATAACCTAATCTAACTAATTTTTACATAACATTGCCTTCCTCTCGAAAGAATGCTTTGTCCTCAAAGCATACGTAACGACGGATGTTGTTGACAAAATGCTTCATTCTCCCAAGAAGCTTCTTCTTCGGGCAAGTCCTTCCACTTGATCAGATATTCCTTGATAGTACGATAACGAAGCTTTCTTTCTCTAGTAGACAAAATACCTTCTGGTTCTAGAATGCCTCTTCCCTCATCATCTAGGGATGGAAGTGTTGTTTGCGCTGTTTGATTGTTACCTAGTGCCCTTTTAAGGCAAGATACGTGGAAGACGTTGTGAACACAACTTGTCTCTGGAAGGCTTAAACCATACGCAACTTGGCTAATCTTTTTGTTGATCTGATAAAGTACATAAAACTTTGGTGCCAATTTGTTTTTTCCCTTATGTTTTAAGGATAATTGTTTGTATGGTTGGAGCTTAACAAATACCCATTCTCCAACTTCAAACTCTCTTTCAGTTATGTTACGGTCTGCTTGTTGCTTCATACGATTCCTTGCATTATTCAAGTTTTCTTTTAATATTTGAACGATTTTTTGGGTTTCTTCTAGTTGATCTTTAACAACAGGTAGATTTGTTTGGACAATAGCTAGATCTTTCCATTTCGGGGGTTCATACCCATATAGGGATTGAAATGGCGTCATTTTTGCTGATGTATGATAGGTGGATTTATACCACGATTCAGCAAGGTGTAACCATTGAGCCCATTTATTTTGTTTCTCTGTTGTGTAGCAACGTAGGTAGGCCTCCAAACATTTATTGACAACTTCTGTTTGGCCATCTGTTTGCGGGTGATAAGCGGAACTCATATTTAGGTAAGTTCCTATATGGTTGAACAATTCCTTCCAGAAATTACCTTTGAACTTGGCATCTCTATCACTTACAATGACTTTTGGAAAACTGTGTAACTTATATATATTTTTGCAAAATATTTCAGCGATTTCTTTTGCTGAGTATGACTTCTTTATTGCCATAAAGTGAGCATATTTGGTGAGTCTGTCGACTACTACGAAAATCTTGTCCTTGCCTTCAAATACTGGTAATCCTTCGATAAAGTCCATTGAGATTTCTTCCCACTTCTGATTTGGAATGTTTAAGGGGTGAAGTAATCCTGGTGTCGTAATATTTTCGCTTTTATTCCTTTGACATGTGTCACACTCTGCTACATACTTCTGAATATCACGATTCATTCCCTTCCAAAAGAAGGATTGACGTGCATTGTAATAAGTCTTAAAAAATCCTCGTGTCGAGCTGATGGCGAGTCATGTAATTCCTTGAGTATCTTAAACTTAAACTTGGAATTTGTATTTAGATATATTCTTCCCTTATACCATAGGATATCATTCTTCCACTCAAATTTTGAGTTATTGGGAAGGTTATTGGTTATTGCTGTTACTTCTGGATCCTTGGCATACTCACTTCGAATTTCGTTAAGACACTCAGGAACAACAACCGACATTGCAAGTAGTGTTGGTTCTTCATCTTTCCTGGATAAGGCATCTGCTACTACATTGTCTTTACCTCTTTTATGTAGTATTTCCAAGTCAAAAGCGGCAATTTTTTCAATCCATTTTTATTGTTCTTCGGAAAGTGTTTTTTGTTGAAGGAGATGTTGAAGACTGTTATGGTCTGTTGGAATAGAAAACTTACTTCCCAAAAGATATTGCCTCCACTTAGCTAGTGCGTGCATGATAGCGAGCATTTCTTTGTTGTATGTGGATTTGAGGCGTTCTCTTTTATTGAGCTTCCTACTTTCAAAAGCTATTGGATGTCCTTGTTGCATTAGTACTGCACCTATACTGAATCCAGAAGCATCACACTCAATGATAAATGGTTTAGAAAATTTTGGTGTTGCTAATACGGGAGCATTAGACATAATTTCTTTTAATTTTTCAAAACACCTTCCTGCTTCCTCATCCCATAGAAACAAATTCTTCTTTAAAAGATTTGTTAGAGGTGCAGTTATATGTGCATAGTTTTTAATAAACCTTTGGTACTATCTCGTCAAACCTAAGAACCCTCTTAGCTTGTATATATTAACAAGTTTGGTCCATTCTTTTATAGCTTTGATTTTGTTAGGGTCCACCTTTACACATTCATGGGATATAATGTGTCCAAGGTATTCTACTTCTTCCTTTCCGAAGGTGCATTTGGATTTTTTTTGCGTAAAATTGGTGTTCTTTAAGTAGTGTAAGAACCTTATCCAAATGTTGCAAGTGCTCCTTCCAAGTTTTACTGTAAATTAGAATATCGTCAAAGAATACTAATACAAACTTTCTGAGATGTGAGCGAAATAATTCATTCATAGTTGCTTGAAACGTTGTTGGTGCATTGGTTAATCCAAATGGCATTACTTTAAATTCATAATGACCTTCGTGTGTTCGGAATGCGGTTTTTGGTATGTCTTCTAATCTTATTCTAATTTGATAGTAACCTGATCTTAGGTCCAATTTTGAGAAATACCTTGCGTCATGTAGCTCATCCAACATTTCGTCGATAAAGGGGATTGGAAACTTGTTTTTAATTGTTATTTTGTTTAATCCCCTATAGTCAATACATAGCCTAAATGACCCATCTTTCTTCCTTACCAACACCACTGGTAATAAACCTTTGGTACTATCTCGTCAAACCTAAGAACCCTCTTAGCTTGTATATATTAACAAGTTTGGTCCATTCTTTTATAGCTTTGATTTTGTTAGGGTCCACCTTTACACCTTCATGGGATATAATGTGTCCAAGGTATTCTACTTCTTCCTTTCCGAAGGTGCATTTGGATTTTTTTTTGCGTAAAGTTGGTGTTCTTTAAGTAGTGTAAGAACCTTATCCAAATGTTGCAAGTGCTCCTTCCAAGTTTTACTGTAAATTAGAATATCGTCAAAGAATACTAATACAAACTTTCTGAGATGTGAGCGAAATAATTCATTCATAGTTGCTTGAAACGTTGTTGGTGCATTGGTTAATACAAATGGAATTACTTTAAATTCATAATGACCTTCGTGTGTTCGGAATGCGGTTTTTGGTATGTCTTCTAATCTTATTCTAATTTGATAGTAACCCGATCTTAGGTCCAATTTTGAGAAATACCTTGCGCCATGTAGCTCATCCAACATTTCGTCGATAAAGGGGATTGGAAACTTGTTTTTAATTGTTATTTTGTTTAATCCCCTATAGTCAATACATACCCTGAATGACCCATCTTTCTTCTTTACCAACACCACTGGAGCAGCGTAAGGACTTTTACTTTTCGAGATGATTCCACACCTTAAGAGGTCTTGGATTAATCTCTCGATTTCTGTTTTTTGGTGATGTGGATATCGGTATGGATTGATGTTAACCGGGTCTGATCTTGCCTTGACTTCTATTGTATGCTCAATTTCCCTATTAGGCGGCATCTTTAGAGGTAGGCCTTGAAATACTTCTTCATGTTTCCTAATTAGATCTTGTATCTCTGATGACTCTTCACTGGTCATATTTGCAGATAACATTTCTAACTGATGACATTGTACTACATAAGCAGGTGCTCCCCTTCGAATCATCTTCATCATCTGAGATGATGATACAATTTGATTTTCTGGTGTTTGGAACCCATGTAATTTGTACTTTTGACCTCCCCATTTGAATTTTATAAATTTTACTTGGTGGTTAGCGGCATAAGTACCTAAGGTTCGTAACCACTGGACACCTAAGACTACGTCTACTCCTCCTAATGGTACTATGAAAAACGAAGATTCTAAACTAAAGTCTTGAATTTGCAATTTAACCTTATGACATTTCCCCACCTTTTCAATCCTCTTACCGTCTGCTACCATTACCTTCATGTTTGGCAAGGGAAATGAAAAAATATTGAGTCTCTTGGCCATGGTTGCATCCAAAAAATTGTGTGTGCTACCATAGTCAATGAGAACCACCACGTTGTTCTTCTTAATGTGTCCCTTTAACTTTAGAGTCTGAGGTTGTGATATACCTGTCATAGCTGATAACAACACTTGCGGAATACTTTCATCATCTAATTCTGGTGAGAATTCTGGGGCATCTCCTGTTTCTTCTATGTCAGAATCTTCACTGTTTGAATCATTGGTTGCTTCACAGTTATATAGGTTTTTTGGTTCTTTTCCTTTAGCACACCTATGTTTTGGGTCCCACTTTTCACCACAGCGCTTGCATTTACCCTCATTTATCCTTTGCGCTTCCACATTAGATTTTTCATCTTCACAACGATGTGGTGGAACATATCTTGTATTTTTTGCGTCCGCATACTGAGGTGTTCTTCGTCTTGAATATGTTTTTTCGGCTTTTGACCAAAATATTTGTTCGAATTTCTTTTCGGCTGTTTTTGCTTTTCGTCTTGCTACTTCTATTGATGAAATGTCATGCATCTCAAGTTCTACTTGTAAATGGGTTTTAAGTCCTGAGATGTATGACTGAATTAAACGAGATTCTGATAACCCAGGTACTCGAGTGACTAAGGTCTCCCATTCTTGAGTGTATTCGTCCACACTTCCTTTTTGTCGTAATTTGATGAGTTTTGAAAAGAACTCTTCTTCTTTTACACCTTGAAATCTTTTAAAAAAAGCATCTTTAAATTTTCTCCACCTAATGACGTGTGTTGTTTTTTTCCACCACATATACCAGTTATATGCTTCTCCTTCCATTTTCATGGATGCATGTCTGAGCTTTTCGTCATCGTCAGTGATGTCATATATCTCAAAGTATTCTTCTGCTTTATTTATCCATGCAACATTGTTTTTTTTCGTTTCCATCGAATTTATGCATCTCAACCTTTGCCCTCTTCTAGTATGTGGCTAATGGTTGAGCAAAAAGAGGGTGTTGATTAGTAAGGGTATCCCAAAGTTGCTTGTTTGTAAAGGTCGTGTTGCTTCTTGGTGGGGTGTCGTCGATTTTCTTGGGGATTCAACCTTTTCATGAGAATCCGTTGACTTTGTTGAATCTAATGAGAGGTGTTCTTGATTCTCTTCACTTTCTTTTAATAGCTCTTCGGGTGTACAATTCGACCTTTTACACAGAAGTCTCAGCATTGTTAAGGCATCTCTAATGTTTACTTCTGTTTGGACATGTTGACTTTCCATTTTTATCTCTATTCGATTTGTCGTATCTTGAAGATTTTTTATTTTGTCTGCTTGCTCCCCAAGCTTGCTCTCGAATTCATTTAATCTTTTATGGACCTCGTCGTGGTTGTTATTTATCTTATGCTCTGCGTCAACCAATTTTTTTTGGAAATCCGCCATTGTCATTGTCAACATTGAGCGGGTTTGCGGGGGCGTGTATTTATCTGCCAGCTTCAATTTTTTTTTTTTTAATTAAATTATTTAATTTAATTAATAATTTTTTTAATTATAAATTATAATAATTATAATTTATAATTAATAACCTTGTATATATATATATATATAAATTAAAGTTATAAATTATATAACTTATAATTAAATTATATATATATTATATATAAATTAAAATATGATATCATTTTTTACATATATCGTAACGTCTGGACAGTGAACAGCAAGTGGACGGTGCCGAGAATACGCACGGGGTTGCAGTGGACAGGTAGCGCAGAGGACAATAGATGGTGGGGAATGCGGGTGGCTTGGATGGGGGCCGTATGGGAGTATGGAGTGATAGAGATGGTCAGCGGATGGGGGTAGCAGAGGCCGCAATCTCTTGGGCAGACGGAGACAGCGAAGGGACGGGTAGAAAAACTATGGTGGACTGTGGGCAAAAGCGGCAGTGAATACGCAGCTCGAAGTTGGCTAGTAATGCTGGTCAACTGCGCTGGCAGTGAAAACAGAGGTGGCGGAGGTGGATTGGGAGGGGTGCTGATGGATGAGGCCACAGGATGGATGACGCCACAGAATGAAGATTGCTGATTGCCAGGCGAGAAGATCGTTTGCTCCGATACCAGATGGAGCAGAAAAACTTAAAATACGCAGAAATTTATATATAAATATTTTATTAATAAGATGAATTGCAGATGATGATATTACAATTGCGGATGCCTGGCTTATATACCACCATGGACACCCTTTGGGGAAAGGGCATGATCTTATGATCGTGCCCTTTCATCTAATTAAACTGAAAATTAAATAATAACCTAATCTAACTAATTTTACATAACACTACGACATCCATTGTAGGGTAGTAATAGTAAATTGTTTATTGTATAAAAGAATTGATGTAGGATGATTACAAATGAGAATTTGTTTATTGTATAAAAGAATTGATGTAGGATTATTACAAATGAGAATGAGGGACCTGTATATATAGCCAGGGAAGTTCACGAACAAGCATGTCTCTAAGACATACTTTTTCATTTTTAACTAACTGACCATTAGTTAATTTACTTATTATTTATTATTATATTTATATTATTATGATTATTATTTAATATCTATTTTTTATCTATTTTTACATAATTTATGTTCATAACAATTGATCTATTTGCAATGTTGCCGTGTTACAAAAGCCTTAAAAAGAGGGTGAGAAAGAAATGTCCCATTACATTGTAAGATCAGATTTTCTCCAGCAGAGTTAATTGGCTTCATAGATCTAAGGAAATAAACATATATGCCATGGACATCCACAGCAATGTTTGCAGAATAAAGGTTCTCTCTTCATTTTTCAATAGGGAAATCTGAAAGCACCCCTCCATGCAACAACCTCTCAATAGGGAAATCTGAAAGCAGCCCTCCATGCAACAGCCTTATATATTGTAACGAACAAGAGTACACATTGCGGAAGGTGATGCCACTTTAAAAAGAAAATTCCCCTCCATGTAACAACCTTATATATAGTAACCAACAAGAGTATAAATATTTGAAGCGCATTGAGGAAGGTGATACTTCTTTAAAAATAAAATTCAATAACAGCCTTTTTATAGCAAATCCCGCCAACATGAAAATTCATATCAAATTATTTGTGCATTTTTTACTATTTAGCCTGGAAAAGAGTACATTGTTCAGTGGTTAACAGCTGTCACATTGCCCATATAATTATCAATAAAAAAACCTAGCAAATATGTAATTTTAAGAAAGCTTCAGCAACCTAACTAGACTACAAAGGATTATAAACATACATAACGAGATTACAAATTCCCAAATATTTTAGATATAAATTAAATTCTAAATTCTTTTCTCCAAAATTTAGACGCAAATCAGGTGGTTAACTTCAGGTAAAATGCCCAATATGTCAGAGGCCATAACAATTTTCTTAAGAATATAATATGTTATCTGACAGAGATGCTAGGTATGCCCATCTTGGCTGACTTGCAAGTAGTTGTGTGTCACTGAACTTACCTTTTAACATCATCCTTCCCCACAAATTAAAACACCATCTGCGAACGTCAACATCTTTTATTTCTCTGCATATGGGGGTAAACCCCAATCACCTGGGTTAAAATCCACTAATGAGCTGAGAACCTGATCTGCTCCTTGACATAAACTGCTGTCCAAGTTGGGATCGGGAACCATAACTACCGACCTGCACAGTACATGCATCGAGAACTTTTTGTCATATGAGGGTAGTAAAATGATGAAACATGTGCTTATCAAGTGTGAGTTACAGTGAGCACCACATGATGAAACAATTCACATAGCACATTATTCCTACAGTGGCATGAACTAAAACCCAAAGTCATTACTCTAGTAGAATGATGAGACCAAAGTAATTAAATGTTAAGGTTTTGCATTTTCTCCTAAAAGTAGATAACTTAGCAAGTGTCTGGATGTTAATTTGCATTGCAAAAACTCAAAAAAATATATTTGGATCTCATAATAAAAGGTATCAATTATGCAATCAGAGTCTGCTGTATATGAAAAGTAAGAGTCTCAGTTCTCCTTGATGTGCCTGAAAAACTAGTCATTCCTCAAAGCAAACTAAGGACACTATTATTTAATAATGGAATCTGATCCATATACAAATAAGTTCTGAATTTAAAGACATACAGTATTTAACCAAAACAACAATTCACAAGCTCTTAGCATCCTTCAATTTTCCGTCGCAGCCATCCATCTCAAAGATTGTCCTCTACATACAGTATTTAACCAGAATAACAATTCACAAGCACTTAGCATCCTTCAATTTCTGTCGCAGCCATCCATCTCAAAGGTTGTCCTCAACAATGTATTAGGATATTGATTATTTCTTGTAAAACCTATTACACTGCAGCTATGACCAACCGTTGTGACAAACAGCAACTGTGAGAACAGGCAACCTCAATCCAACCAACGGAAAGTTACTACAGGTAATGCAGAAAACTGCTATCAGAAGTAACTGTTGAAGAATGTAACTAGGTTCGGTCTTCATAATTGTACTTGAAGTCAAAATATATTATATTTGTCAAAAGAAAGTGAAAAGAATTTTATTATTAAATTGAATTGACTTATTAAAACATCGGTTTCATGCTTGGGTCAATTATAAGTCAAGCCTCCATTGTAGGCTTTAGTTTGTTGTCAAGGTCATTTATTGTTTGGTCAAAGACTCCTCCATTAAGTTACCCTCTTCAGCAAAGTCATCAACTCGGCCTCTTCATCAAAGTCTTCAAGTCAGCCTCTTCAAGTCGGCCTCAAAGGAACAATTATCAAGTGAATATCATGTCGGCCTAAATACAGCAACACACCTCTTCATATACTCATGTCGGCTCATTTCAAGTGGCAAACCACTATATATACCAAGCTGAGTTCCTTGCTTTACATCAACTCAGAAAGTTCGGATTTCAGATAAGAAGTTTCAGTACTATAACAGAGCTCGAATTACAGAGGGGTTTTCAGTGATCACATTTCAGTTTTATTACAGACTTGTTGCTCTCTTAGTTCAGTGCTACTTCAGACTTGATGCTACCACAACGAGGAAGGATTGGAGGTCTCACAGTTTCGTTACTACAGTTTCATGTTACCACAGTGAGAAGGTCCCTATACCACCACAGAGAAAGGGTCACGGTACAACTACAGTAATGAGGTCTCAGTGATTAGATCTCAGTGTTATTACAATGATGAAATCTCAGTACTATTATGAGGTCTTGGTGCACCACAGTGACAATGATTCAATGCATCACAGTGACATGAATTTTGGAATGCAAACACAATAAAAGAAGGATGACTTGATGGAGGAGCTGATTTCTGGTAGCATCGGATGTACTCTAAGTCTCAAAATTTGCAGGAATGCTTGGACACATGTATTCCACAATACCAAGAAATCGTTCTGGGAAATTCCACCCAGAATCAATTTTATTAAAATAATTAATTATTTTTAATAGGTAACTAAGTCTAAACTTGGGAAATTAAAATAATTAAAGGGTATTAATCTAACTGTGGGTGAAACTTCTAGAAGAAGACAAAGATCAAGCCAAAATGATCTGAGCCATTGACTAGGATCTAATCTGGGTCTTTGGTTCTCAACAGAAGGATTATAAGAAGAGGCTTGATGGACATTTGGAAGACACATCGAGCAGAGATCAAACGATTGAATTTCTGAAGCATAGGAATTGCCGAGAAGAGAATTCGAAGTGATCTTTTGCAGTGAGGGGCAGGGATAGTTCTGGTTGGAGATTTCTCCTGATCCGAAAATATTCAGCAAGGGAGGCAGAGAGAGATCCGGGAGAGGCAGCGCAGAAGCTAAGCTGGCTAGCGTAGGCTAACGCAGAGGCAATGCAAAAGCTAAGCTGGCTAGCATAGGCTAACGCAGAGGCAATGCAAAGCCTTGAGGAGGTCCGTATTTTGCTGGAGGAATCGATTTCTTAAGTCGGAAGCCGGGGTGTGATACCGGGAGGTGGAAATCGAAGTTCTTGGGAGGCAAATCGATCAACAGAGGGAGTGACGCTGTGACGTTGCGCTGAGGCAGTGACTATGCAGAGGCAACAAGGGACAAGTTGTTCTGTGGCTGGATCAGTGGAGATTGCATGTGATAGTGTGAGGTACTTCTCATTATTATTCTATCAGTGATATTCTCTGCACTGGATAGCCAGCAAGGCATTCAGAGATTGTATTAAGAAAACTATTGCTTAATAATAAAACCCTCAGCTGCTGCACCGGTTTTCCCACATTGGGTTTTTCCAGGGACTTTTGTCCAAAAATCGCTGTGTAGATGTGTGTGATGTTTATTTCTCTCTTGCGTTGTATTTAGTTTCTGCAATTTTTATTTGTGTAGGATGCAGTGTATTTAATTCGATATTTGTTGTAGCACACAAGAAGTAAATTGGTTAATCAAATTAACAATTAGAAGAATTAACATCAATTACTGCAGTAGGAATCAGGTCACTGATTTTTCACAGCACAAATCGTGAGCAGAAGAGCTCAGAAGCAGAAAGGAAGAGGAGTTTGAAATTACTGCAGAAGCAACAATTCAAAACCCTAGAGGCAGCACAGTTTGTAGGCCAAGGAGGTCGAATTTTTGAGGAGAATTTGATTTCTCTAATTGAGTCGACGGAGAAATTTGATCTCCAGATCGAAGCTTTCCAGAGGCCGAAGTGAGCAGCGTACTTTTCCTTGCAAAGAAGATCTTCAGCTGGGATGTAGATATTTTGCAGCAGTTGCTGGCAGAATAGTGTTAGTGGGAGAGAAGGAGACACACTAGAGGGATCTCTTCCTTAGAGGACTTCCAACCAAGAAGTATGATTTCTCATTAGTTGAGCAGTAGCAGGTAGCAGCAGCTCTACTACTCCAGCAGGGAGTGTGTAGGCCATCCAGTGATATGCAGAGGAGAGAGGAGGCAATTCGACTTTTTCATTGGTAAAGATGGCAGCTAGTGGATTGCGAGATCAGGATCGGTTGGATGGTACATCCAACTATGTGATCTGGAAGGCGAGGATGCCATGCCTTCTGGATGAACATTTTCTCAAGATCTACGTCAATAGTGTGATAGTTGAACCTGTGGATCCAGATTCGCTCAAAAGGTACAAGGGATAGATGGAAAAGGCCAAGTGGATGACCCTCAACAGAGTGTAGGCTTTAGTTTGTTGTCAAGGTCATTTATTGTTTGGTCAAAGACTCCTCCATTAAGTTACCCTCTTCAGCAAAGTCATCAACTCGGCCTCTTCATCAAAGTCTTCAAGTCAGCCTCTTCAAGTCGGCCTCAAAGGAACAATTATCAAGTGAATATCATGTCGGCCTAAATACAACAACACACCTCTTCATATACTCATGTCGGCTCATTTCAAGTGGCAAACCACTATATATACCAAGCTGATTTCCTTGCTTTACATCAACTCAGAAAGTTCGGATTTCAGATAAGAAGTTTCAGTACTATAATAGAGCTCGAATTACAGAGGGGTTTTCGGTGATCACATTTCAGTTTTATTACAGACTTGTTGCTCTCTTAGTTCAATGCTACTTCAGACTTGATGCTACCACAACGAGGAAGGATTGGAGATCTCACAGTTTCGTTACTACAGTTTCATGTTACCACAGTGAGAAGGTCTCTATACCACCACAGAGAAAGGGTCACGGTACAACTACAGTAATGAGGTCTCAGTGATTAGATCTCAGTGTTATTACAATGATGAGATCTCAGTACTATTATGAGGTCTTGGTGCACCACAGTGACAAGGATTCAATGCATCACAGTGACATGAATTTTGGAATGCAAACACAATAAAAGAAGGATGACTTGATGGAGGAGCTGATTTCTGGTATCATCGGATGTACTCTAAGTCTCAAAATTTGCAGGAATGCTTGGACACATGTATTCCACAATACCAAGAAATCGTTCTGGGAAATTCCACCCAGAATCAATTTTATTAAAATAATTAATTATTTTTAATAGGTAACTAAGTCTAAACTTGGGAAATTAAAATAATTAAAGGGTATTAATCTAACTGTGGGTGAAACTTCTAGAAGAAGACAAAGATCAAGCCAAAATGATCTGAGCCATTGACTAGGATCTAATCTGGGTCTTTGGTTCTCAACAGAAGGATTATAAGAAGAGGCTTGATGGACATTTGGAAGACACATCGAGCAGAGATCAAAAGATTGAATTTCTGAAGCATAGGAATTGCCGAGAAGAGAATTCGAAGTGATCTTTTGCAGTGAGGGGCAGGGATAGTTCTGGTTGGAGATTTCTCCTGATTCGAAAATATTCAGCAAGGGAGGCAGAGAGAGATCCGGGAGAGGCAGCGCAGAAGCTAAGCTGGCTAGCGTAGGCTAACGCAGAGGCAATGCAAAAGCTAAGCTGGCTAGCGTAGGCTAACGCAGAGGCAATGCAAAGCCTTGAGGAGGTCCGTATTTTGCTGGAGGAATCGATTTCTTAAGTCGGAAGCCGGGGTGTGAGACCGGGAGGTGAGTTCTTTGGAGGAAAATCGATCAACAGAGGGAGTGACGCTGTGACGTTGCGCTGAGGCAGTGACTATGCAGAGGCAACAAGGGACAAGTTGTTCTATCGCTGGATCAGTGGAGATTGCATGTGATAGTGTGAGGTACTTCTCATTATTATTCTATCAGTGATATTCTCTGCACTGGATAGCCAGCAAGGCATTCAGAGATTGTATTAAGAAAACTATTGCTTAATAATAAAACCCTCAGCTGCTGCACCGGTTTTCCCACATTGGGCTTTTCCAGGGACTTTTGTCCAAAAATCACTGTGTAGATGTGTGTGATGTTTATTTCTCTCTTGTGTTGTATTTAGTTTCTGCAATTTTTATTTGTGTAGGATGCAGTGTATTTAATTCGATATTTGTTGTAGCACACAACAAGTAAATTGGTTAATCGAATTAACAATTAGAAGAATTAACATCAATTACTGCAGTAGGAATCGGGTCACTGATTTTTCACAGCACAAATCGTGAGCAAAAGAGCTCAGAAGCAGAAAGGAAGAGGAGTTTGAAATTACTGCAGAAGCAACAATTCGAAACCCTAGAGGCAGCACAGTTTGTAGGCCAAGGAGGTCGAATTTTTGAGGAGAATTTGATTTCTCTAATTGAGTCGACGGAGAAATTTGATCTCCAGATCGAAGCTTTCCAGAGGCCGAAGTGAGCAGCGTACTTTTCCTTGCAAAGAAGATCTTCAGCTGGGATGTAGATATTTTGCAGCAGTTGCTGGCAGAGTAGTGTTAGTGGGAGAGAAGGAGACACACTAGAGGGATCTCTTCCTTAGAGGACTTCCAACCAAGAAGTCTGATTTCTCATTAGTTGAGCAGTAGCAGCAGCTCTACTACTCCAGCAGGGAGTGTGTAGGCCATCCAGTGCTATGCAGAGGAGAGAGGAGGCAATTCGACTTTTTCATTGGCAAAGATGGCAGCTAGTGGATTGCGAGATCAGGATCGGTTAGACAGTACATCCAACTATGTGATCTGGAAGGCGAGGATGCCATGCCTTCTGGATGAACATTTTCTCAAGATCTACGTCAATAGTGTGATAGTTGAACCTGTGGATCCAGATTCGCTCAAAAGGTACAAGGGAGAGATGGCAAAGGCCAAGTGGATGACCCTCAACGGAGTGAAGGATCATGTAGTATGTCACATCTCACGCAAAGGAACTGCCAAGGAGATGTGGGATACCTTGTCCACGCTATATCAGGGATCTTCCGAGCAGCGGAAGATGTACTTGGAGTAGAAGATGAGATCCATGCAGATGCAAAAGGGGGAATGCATTCATCAGTTCCTTGCAAAGCTTCAGGAAACCCAAGACGAGTTGGCAATTGTGGGGTCAACACCTCAGCGTACCGAGATGGTGAGGTTGGCCCTGAATTCAGTTTCAGAAGAGTGGCAAGTATTTGTCCAGAGCACCCTGGGCAGGGAGAAATTGCTAGACTGGGAAGGAATGTGGGCTGCTCTTCAGCAAGAAGAGATGAGGAGAGACAAAGTCAAGTGAAAACTTGACAGTAGTAGTAGCAGAAGTGAGACGAAGTCGAAGGAGGAGGATGAAAATGTAGCCCTCGCATCTAAGGGGCAGTCACAGCAGTAAAAGGAGGAGGATATTTCGAAGATCAAGTGCTTCTGGTGTGGTGAACTTGGTCACTACGCTACGTTGTGTCCTCTCAAGAAGAAGGACAAGGACGAGAAACATGATCCGAAAGCCGCATCTGCACAGATCAAGGAGGAGTTTGCCATGATCGCCCAAAGGTGGGGTGATATAGAACTGTATTTCGAAAGAACTACAGATGGGCAAGATCCTTGAGGAGTCCACCTCTCGGATCAATACCTTGCTACAGGAGCCCAGATCATAAGTAGTAAGATGGACCAGACCAGTTGATGCAGAGGAGTGTCGAAGTGACAATTGCAGGGGCTAGGAGCGCCAGAGACTAAGCAGCGCAAAGCTAGAGTTGGCAGCAGTGCAGTTGGCACAGAGAAAAGCCAACAACAACGCAAAGGCTTCAAAGGGTCAGCGCAGAGGCTAGCAGCAGTCAAAACTCCAGCAATAGATGCATCATACTGAACACCAGATCAATAATTTTGGTGGATTTTCCATTGTTGATGCAGTAGCTGCAGCAATTGGAGAAGGTTGCAGTGCAGATGTAGTGTTAGCAGTGGCAGGGCCAGCAGCAACATGGATGAAAAATTTGAGAGGGAGTTGCAGTACGGATTAATTGAATAGAAGTGTGTTGAATGTAAATCGCATAATTGATCTAATTAATTGTATATTTTAAAATCGAGGTTATTACATATAGTATCAGAGCAATGTTTCAACTTTGTGTGACCTCTAAGTAAAATTTTTGAGAAAAATATTAAATTAATTTTTCCAATTATTTTGCTTATTTGAGAAAAATATTAAATTATTTTTTCCAATTATTTTGCTTATGATGATCAAGAAAAAATTTATTTATTTAAATTATTATAAACCTTATAAAATCTTTATTTGCAAACAATTGTATGCATGGATGCATAATCTTAATTTTTTATTATTAAATAAATAATTAAAATAATTCTATTAAAAATAAATCTTACACATGATTAAAAAAATTAAATATTCAAGCGGTTTTGCATTGTCCAAAGCTTAAGACTGGCTAGCCATAGTAAAGTTCAATAAACTTTTGTACATGACTTCTTGAACAAATTTCGATTGTACGAAAAAAGAACCTGTCTGGTATTCATGCATGCATACATAAAAATAATATAATACAATTCATTATACTAAAAAACGATATAGATTATGCGTGAGAGAGAAATTCGATAAAGAAAAATAAAAATAAAACAATCATGCAACCTCCCATTTACCCTCAGCAGTTGTCTATAACGCGACTTTTTGAAAGCCTTTCCGGCGGGTTTTTCCGGTCGAAATCCGGCAGGAATTTATTGGAATCTCAAGTTATACATAAAAATAATATAATACAGTTCATTATACTAAAAAACGATATAGATTATGCGTGAGAGAGAAATTCGATAAAGAAAAATAAAAATAAAACAATCATGCAACCTCCCATTTACCCTCAGCAGTTGTCTATAACCCGACTTTTTGAAAGCCTTTCCGGCGGGTTTTTCCGGTCGAAATCCGGCAGGAATTTATTGGAATCTCAAGTTTGATAGCTAGTTTCTGCACAATGAAAGCGTCTCAGGGGTTTTTCAGGGCGCTGAATCCAAATATGTAGTTAAAAAACCATTTCACTGCAACAAATCAAGATTTAACCTCAATTTCTTCCACCGGATTCCGTCACCGGAATCTCCAAAAAATCGCATTATAGACAACTCCTTTACACTCATACTTTACACAGTACCCAAAAATATCTTCCTATCCATCCCTCATCTTCACCTCGCGGCTACTCGAACTCGAGTTATGTTCATGAGTAATCACACGAGTTACTAGAACATTACCGGGTTAACTTTTTAAATTTTGCATTATTAATCATACTTTAGAAGTGGCTTGATTCCAAACTTCTAATACGTCATAATTTTTTCGATATATTCAACTGATAATTTTAATTATTGCCATTATCTTTTGCTGTCATTCTATATTTCGAAGCTGGTTTTTGAATGTGCTCGATACTTCTGGAATTCTTTCTCGCTTTTCTCACATAATTGATTCATGATCTGGGGTTTACAGGTTTAAAAATTTTGAATTCGTTTTTCACCTCCTTTCCCATTAAATTAAAGAGATGCCAGCATCATTTATTCTATTACTAGATTATACAGTTGTTAAAATCAACATAAATTCTCTCTCTTTGTTCTCTGATTTCTTAAAATTTTCTTGACCAGGCATTTTAATTTTTAAATAATCCATGCTAAGGGTCATGGTATTTTAAATTAAGAATTTCATATTTTACATTCCACTATTTAATTATTTAATTAAAATTATGATAATTTAAAGTATCAATGAAAATCTGGATTTTGTATTTCTTCACCTATGTGGTGATCATATTTTATGAATACAAAATAATATAAAATATTATTGGATATAAAATAGCCATATATAGGAGGAACATATTTCCTTCAACATATGATTGTAACCCATTTATATGAGAACTGGAATAACGCAAATAAGGTAGCAATATTTTCTTTGTGGGGAAGAGTGGTTAGAGTAAGAGGGTGTTTAGAGTAGAGGCTATACTCATTAGTTTAATTACTTTGGCACAATTTTAGTTATTAATGTAAGTAGGTTCTCTTTTCGCAAAGATAAATTACAGTTGTAAAATGTGGTGGTTGAAGTTAAATTATTAATATTTTTAAAATTTCTGTAAATTAACATTTTCTTTTATGTAATTGTTGAGATATTAATATTTTATTTATATTAATATTTATTGGGTATAAATCATTTTGTCAAATTTCTTTCCATATGAAATGGAAATTAATAGTTTTTAACTTTGCTTATTATAATACTTCATTTTTTAATATAATTAATAATTTGATTCATATGAAGCAATAAATATATATATTGTTTACATCAATTTTCCTTAAAATGAAAATTTATGAATTTATTTTCCATTCAAAAATATATGCATGCATGTTATAGAATAGCTAATGCAACCGTAAATTTACTCAAGCATGTCTTAATTTGAAGCTTACATTTAGTGATACATGAGGCATTTGGGTATGAAATTTTTCTTAGGGAGACTATTTGAACAAACCATGATATACCGTGATATACGTGACGAAGGGAGCTTTGAACAAACATGGAAGAATTTTGAAACTTGATAGTGGATATTATAAGTTGGAATATAATTTTGAGTAAATTATGGATAGAAAGGATATGATAGACTATGCCCCTCAGGTTGCTCATACCATGAAGGCAGGCATGGCTTTCATAGACCTAGAAAGAGGACATAAACTCGCAATCACAATATACATTGGAAGAAATTGAGAGGAAATAAGCAAGATCAACTTATGAAGGAACCCTTGATATTTTCCCTATAAAAACCCAATTTTCATAAATGAAGTAAGAAAATATTTGATTTAGCTTAGTAGACATGCGTTGATGAGTGCATGAGAAAACTAAGATGTATCTTAAGTTCATGATGGTATAGATGTAAAGGCCTGACTTGGACAAAGCTAAACTGAACACAACTCCATCAACTGCACCTCCAGTCCATTAAACTCAACTCACTTGAGTTCTAACTGAAGTCCTGCATGCAAATTTTAGTCATCCCATAGGAACCACTTATTTCCTTCTGGGATCTGCATGTACCACATCCGTAGCTCATCCTGAAGTGCTCCAAGAGAATAAGATCAAGTTTATAGTCCAAATATTATTATGAGACAATAATATTTGACTTTTCTATTTTTGACAGCCAGTCTAAAAATAGACTTTGATCACTCATACTGTGATCACCCATACTGTGGTCACCCATACTGTGGTCACCCATATTGGGATCACCCATACTGTGATCATCCCTGCTGGGATCAAAAATAGAACTTGCGCCATAATTTGCCTGCGGGCCCACTTAG
Source organism: Pinus tabuliformis (assembly GCA_031772625.1). Lineage (NCBI taxonomy): Eukaryota > Viridiplantae > Streptophyta > Pinopsida > Pinales > Pinaceae > Pinus > Pinus tabuliformis. Next base: position 683,805,305 of record CM062807.1, read on the forward strand.
TGAAGGCGACTCTTTTCACTAAGCTCCATCATCTTGTTGCAATCTCAACAAGAATTTCTTGTTGCACACTTTTCAACACTCCCTCTTAACAAGAAAGGCTTCCTCTCAAACCCGATCCTGAAACTCTGGAATGTTCTCCATGCAACACATCTGGCTGGTCCACTTGCTCTGTCATCAAAGTCTCTGACTGCTATTGCCTCTGTCGACTGAAAACTCTGCATCTCTGTGCTCTTCAGTATCTGACTGCTCTAGCCTTTGTCACTTTGATCTCTGACTGCATCCATGCTGCTGCTGGTTCTATCTCCCAGCATTGCATCCGCACTGCACCTCCCAACTGACCTCCCTGTTGGGCTAGAAACATCCTCTGATGCTGAAGCTCTACCTGTTGCTGACAAGTGCTCCCTCTCTGACATCTGTGCTACTGCAACATCTCCATGCATCTCGCACCATTGCACACCTCTCTATGCCACCTAGCACTGTGCAAAACACTTGTGCCTCTCGCATTGCTGCAGCCTGCTGTATGCGTTGTCCTGGGATTCCCTGCACTGTCGCTCTCTCTGCCGCTCCATCCGCATCTGTCTCTACCCAATCAATCAGTTCTTGCTACTACACATTTGGGGATCCCGTAGCAAGGTCTCATCCAAGAGGTTGGGTACCTCAAGGATCTTGCCCCTCCTCCTTGGGACGATCAATCCACATCACCCCACCTCCTACCTAGAGGTATGGCTGCATGCGATCCCTCAGCCCACCTGGCTCGAAGTTTCCCCCTACTGGAGATCTCTAGATGAGTAGATGTCTCTACTCGATCTCCTCTCAGCTTCCCCTGTTGTGGCTCCTCCATAACCTCCTGAAGCTGCTGCACCAATCGTGGCTCCTCCACAATCGTCTGAGACTTCTTCTGGCTCTGCATGTTGAGAGGTAATGTATGCTCCCTCTCAACCACCAAGTCTCCATCATGACAACGAAAGCATCGCACTTTCGATTTGTCAACCTTCTTCCCATCATTGGAAGAACAAGATTCGGAAAGAGAAACCTTCTCCTTCCCCTTCTTCACCGTACTCGCTAAGGCACAGTTCTCCTCATCCTGCATGGATGAAGAACTGTCTCTGGTGCTCCGTCTAATCTCCTCATGCATCAAATCCGACCATAGTCGTTCCCAATTTTTCAGTTTCTCCCTTCCATTCACCAAGTCCTGGTAGCTATGCCAACTCTTAGGAAGGTCAAGGAGTGCTAGACTCACCATCCTCATCCGACAGTCACCCCCACACTTCCCAGCTCATCCCGGCATTGGGTGAACTTCGTGAGATACTGGGGCATACTGTCTCCATTCTCACACTGAATGTTTATGAGTTTATCTCTTGCTTTGGAATTAAATCTGAATTCCACCAGCTCAAAACTCAACCGCTTCCGATCTAAAATTCGTGAGAACAAAGTATTTCTTGTACATAGATCCACTGTATGGGCATTCACCGGATATCTCACCTTCTAAAAGAAGGATGAATCCAGAGGCTACCTGGCCTAATCACAGACTCTGCCTGAAGAAATAAAATGTAAACACTTCCTGAATAATAGATCTGATGATCAATACTCGCTTGATATCCTGTAAAAATCTCTTCTACAAATCAAGCACCTTCGATACCATGTAGAAATTTTGAATAATATGACACATATTCACAAAGATTATCCTGATTATACACTTATCAGCAGAAAATGCATAATACATAACCTCCTCTATGTTGATCATCAATTTACAGAAGCAGAAACATTCACAGGCGTACATAGAAGCATCAATCACACATATCAACACAGTATTTTCCCGGGGAAAGCATCTCGCTAAAAACTCAAACTATCTGTATATTATATTGATTGAATCATGTAACAATACATAGTACAATACTCCTCACAAGTACTCAGTACTATCTCCACATGTTACACACAATACAGCTCAGATCTGATCTCCAAATCTCCCCCGCTGCTTGCCTGCCTCCACAGCTCAATACCTGCTCAATAATTGATGAGAATGGTTTACCAAACTCGTATTTGACCTGCAAATAATCACTCACACTGTGTTGGACGTGAGCACAGACTACAATTCTTGGTATTGGCCAATTCATTGGCATACTCCATCCCTCTGATTGTGCAAATCATCATGCACAGCTATAGTCACAACTGATAGCAATCTGATCCTCTAACACCTGTCCCTGCTGAACTGAACATGCACTGACATGCAACTGAGTTAAATGGTGTATTCTATAGTTGCATTATGAGTTAATAACTTGTGAATTAATTAATAACTAATTCACCCAACTCATCTCTAGTCTATTTTCCAGTTAGACTAAATACAACCAGTTTAACAAAGCTAAACTGAACACAACTCCATCAACTGCACCTCCAGTCCACTAAACTCAACTCACTTGAGTTCTAACTGAAGTCCTGCATGCAAATATTAGTCATCCCATAGGTAACCACGTATTTCCTTCTGGGATCTGCATGTACCACATCCATAGCTCATCCTGAAGTGCTCCAAGAGAATAAGGTCAAGTTTATAGTCCAAATATTATTATGAGACAATAATATTTGACTTTTCTATTTTTGACAGCCAGTCTAAAAATAGACTTTGATCACTCATACTGTGATCACCCATACTGTGGTCACCCATACTGTAATCACTCATACTGTGATCACCCATATTGTGATCATCCCTGCTGGGATCAAAAATAGAACTTGCGCCATAATTTGCCGGCGGGCCCACTTAGTGAAGGCGACTCTTTTCACTAAGCTCCATCATCTTGTTGCAATCTCAACAAGAATTTCTTGTTGCACACTTTTCAACATGTTAAATATTTGCATCATCTTTTCCACTACCTTCACTAGGTTATCAATTTTGTGATCAGAAGTAGAAGTGGAAGGCTCTTCTTTAATGGTAACCCTGCATTCAGATTTTAGTTTGGCCTTCTTGGCTAAGATGTTAGCTTCAACTTTTATAACATTGGCTTGCATTTCTTCCAAAGTTGTCGGGTCTCTCTCTCTAAGTTGATACTCCATGTCTACATCAAAACCATCAGGAAAATCAATTAAAGCTAGACCAGGGGAGGGTTTGATGTCTGTGGGAATTGCATTGTAAACAATGTTAAACCATTCACAATATTCCTCCATAGTTTCATTGGGTTTTCTTTTAAGTCTTTTGTATTCATTCAGGAGTTGAAGTGGATTTTTCTTGATTTCCCACCTAACTAAGAAAGTTTGATGGATGCCTCAAGGTTGGCTATAATTCTTGCAGGTAAACTCCTAAATCATTTTTTGACATCGCTTCCTAAACTTTGAGCAAACAATCTCATAATTACATCAACCTCATCTACTTCTTGAAGGTCAAAAACATCATTCATTCTGTCTACGTGTTGTTGAGTAGTATGAGAACCAGTGTTATCAAACATTAGAATTTTTTTATTAATAGTTTGCAGGCATAGCATTTAGTTGGCCTAGTAACACCAAAGGTGCATACCTAGCTGCCATAGCTGGTGTGAGAATTTGACTGGAAGATGGACCTGTGGAAGGTGTAGTTGTAGTAACTATAGGGATAGTGATGAGCCCCAAAAATGGATAATTATATGGGCTCATTCAACCTCCTAATTCGACTTAATCCACCATTCTCATTAGTTTATTGCATGTTTTTTATTATATTTATGCTAATAGAGTGAATTGGGTTAGTCATTATGCCAACAAGTCTAATGGGTGCTTTGTGCAAATTTTTGGTCAATTTTGAGACAAAATCAAAGGTTTTAATGAGCACTTGGCAACCAAATTCGTGGAAGAACAAGGGAGAGGATTTGTAGAAAGGTGTCCCCTTCATTTATGGGCCCTTACCTTGAATTCTCCACCATCAGCTCGGAGTTCAAGGGCCACCAAATCGATTATCACAAGGGCAGCCGAGCAAGTGCTAGTAAAAGTGCTGTTAACTACAAGTTTTGGCAGCCGAGTTCCTAAAGTTTAGGACGACTGTTGGGGTCCTCAATTTGTATAAATAAGAGGGATTAGGGCCTCATTTCAGTTAGTCACTTTGTAGGCAGAAGTTAGCTAGTTTGTAGTTCGATTTTAGTCATTTTTTAGGCAGTAAGTTAGCTCTGCATTTCAGCACATTTTCAAGTTTTCCTTGTGGACAGTTTTTGGAATGTAACTATTCTTTTGATCAATAAAGATGAATCCAGCTTTGCACCAGCTCTAAATCTCTCTTAGGAGGCTGTAGCTCTTGGGGTTGGGCCCATCTCAAGTGCCCAATACCTCCTTTGTTTATCTTTATGTGTTTTGCTGCATTCTTAGAATAAAATCTGCTATTTAGATTTAAATCTTGCTTTGTTATGCTTTTGATGATTAAAAATGATTTTTATGTTCAGATTGAGTTGATAGGTTAATAACAGGGAAGATCTTCAAAAAAAGGCCATCAAGCACCTCTGATTTCACCTCTCCCTCGGTGGGATCAGGAGTTGGGATCAAGGTGACCTTGCTGCCAACAAAAACATAGTCTTTGCTTCGCCATGCAAGTATTAGTGTTCAATTTTTATTTGCAGAAGTTGGTTACATGTTCAGAGTCTTGATTGCTTTGCTGCATAGTTGGTATACATGGTTTCAGTGCAAATAAACTTCTGTTCCATTTCTTTGCTGTTATCTAGGTCAGATTAGGTCAAAGTAATTAGCTTCTTGATTTTCCAAGTCTTCATTTGTCTAATTCGAAAGATAACGTGTAGAGCGCCGGTAATACCTCTCCATCCACCTGTACTCCATCAATCCCATCTGCTCCATCCCCTAACTTAGATTCTTGCCTCTCATTTGGTACATTTTCACACTCTGCCCTAGTTCCTATACTCTCACACAACATTGCTTCTCTTACCTTTGAACCAACCCAATCGCCTTAGCCACTCTTCAGCCTCATTCACCAAGTCCTGGACATCCTCACACCCCTATCTCACCTCCATACCCACTCCTTCATCTTTCTTCCTCCATCCATCCTCCAAAATCCCATTTCTGAACATCCTGTAGAAAAATTACAGACATCCTGTAGAAATTCCAGAACATCCTGTAAAACCCCTGCAGACTTCCTGTAGAAGCTCACGAATGAGGTTTCTTGATAGCAAAACTCTATGAAAATCCTTGGAAGGGTGTTAGGGACCCCTTAGGCCCTCTTTGAACCTGCCCGACCTCCTCCAAGCATTTCCTCTCGCCAATCCACCTCTGCACAGTCAAAAACCAGTTAAAAGCACATGCATGATAATTCTGACAACTTATTCAAAAGTACAAAATTAATATTTTTTTTATTTATTTATTTTTATTATTTTTATTTTTATTTATTTATTTATTTTTTTTAGATGTTACTATATAAGTAGCTTAGATACATGCATTTTACCTTCATAGAAGTCAATGGCATCTCCTTCAGTAGCTTGCATCCTCTTTCTTGCATCAGTAGGGCTAGCTGGTAAAATTAGGGTTTGCTAGGGTTTGCGTTTTCGTTCAGCTTTTCAGTTTCTTTCCGCAAGTAGATTAGCTTCCTTCGAGTTAGCTTCCCTCCATCAGTTAAAAAGCTTCTTCTCAGAGCTCATAGAAGTTGGCTTAAGCTCCTAGCGGACTTGTGCCAGCTGACCAAGTGACAACTGCGACAAGAGCTAGTACTTGTGCATACAGCACCGTCGATTCCAAGTTTGTTACAAACTACCGGGTTGATAAAATTAAATAAGGGAGTCCCGGAGTTGCAGCATTATTGCTGCAATACTAGGGCCCACCAGATAGTATGAACAACACTCTGAGTTGTTATAGGCGAATAAGTAGAGAGTATAGAATGAGTAGGACTAAGGGGTTGTAGATTGACAGACTGGGAAGACTAGGTGGACAAAGAAGCTGCTACAATTGTTAAAGCTGAAAATTCAACAAATTGTTGAATATAAGCTTCTTTAATGGCTTGGTCCAAAATCGAGACTAGATCCTGTAATTTATCAAATTGTTGTAGGTATTGTAGATTAGGATCTAATTCAAGAGGCTGAGTTTAGGGTATATATGGTTTGCAGTATAGCTTCATCAATGACAATCTGATCTACAAAGCTCTCAGATTTTTATCTAAACAAACTATGTTGGAAAGGCAAATCAAACTCTATGTCTTGAATAGTTTCAAACTTCTCAAGAAGAGAGTTAGACCTTGACAAAGGACTGCTTTTAGGAAGAGAGTTGAACCTAGACAAAGGACTATTATAACCTGGCTCTCTGTAAGACTTCTCTTTCTCACTAATTTCTCTAGATTATCTAAAAATTCAGCAGGGTTGGGGTCTAGGTGAGCTCTAGTGAAAATTCTTTTAGGAGCCAGATCTATTGAAAACTCATCACACAACTAATAAATTTAAAATTAATAACACACTCAAATATATACAAAGATTACAACCTCAGATCATGCATTTCATTGTGATATAAGAGCTTTAATTTATTGAAACACTGATTGAATACCATGGAATAATTATTTTCAATTTAAAAAGTATTTTTCCCCACTATGGTGACCACTATGTTGTCGTTCTGTATTTTTGAGGTCGAGGGAGTAAACACATAGGACAACATCAAAACAACTTTGGAAGTTGGGATCTAGCCTTGCCAGCTTTAGAGAGGGATCTCTTTGTAAAGTTTATCTATGTTTGGTGTAAATTTTAGGCTAGTTATTATTGTACTAATTGTTTTTTATTGGATTCTTTAGTTGATTAAATTGTTATAATTCCATTGGGCTATGGAGTCTAAAGATTAACTGGTTTTGCATCAAAATTTTGAAGGAGTTTCACAGGGCCAGCTAGGTTGCACTAATTAGATCTTTCAGAATTTTAAATGGATTATGAAACAGCAGAAAGGTGAGATTCAATAGAAAATAAGGAGCAATGAAGAATTCCTTAATTTGACCTCAGCAGAAAACATATAAATTACTAACAACCAGAATAGGTTGCTCTGAATAACATATCCTATTCATCACAGTTTCTATTATGTAATTAAGATTTCCATAAATAACTCAGAAAGGAAACAATGATTAAACACATAAACTAAAGAAAAACATCAACATTTTGTACATCACATGAATCCTGTGAAGAATGTCCTTGTATTATTGATGCTTCCAACAACTAGGAAATTACAATTCACAGAATAAATTATATTCAACAATCAACCCTTAATACTTCAAACTCTGAAGTATTTATAAAAATAATTACAAAATCGTTGTCTCAACCAACAGTGTATTATTAACATTATCCTAAACAATAAAATCGATATTTTGCAGAATGATAGGCAAGGTGGAAAATTAATTGAAGAGGTGGCTTTGTTTTGGTGGATTCGGTTGATGAACTAGCCTCAAACTGTGTTGTGTTGGATGTTGTGCTGGTTGATGTGTGGGATGTTGTTTTTACTGCATATAAATTACCTTTTAATCCAGTAAATCACATAGTTCCTCCAACCTTTTTTCATCTGGTGTAGTTAATTTAATTACCCTCCAGTAAATCTCATCAACCTCAGTATATTTTTCAAATGTTGGCTTTACTGTGAAGACATTTTTTACCTCATTCTGGATATAGAAGTCATTTTCCATAGTCTCTAAGAATGCTCTAGCTATCATGCTACCTATTTGATGTTGCTTCTAGCCACTTCCTTCATCTTCAGAACATAATCTTCTTTAGTAATCAACTTATCATTAATCACATATATGCTAGGCAATCCTTTCTGAATTAATGCTTCAATCCTATTGGAAAACCTGTTTAACTCTAGTGTTTCACATCTCTCTTCTAATTGATCAATGAGATTTCTTTTGGCCAAAAATTTCTTGACTTCTAAGATGGTTGCAGTCCTGTCACTAATTCCTCATTCTTCAATTTCATACTTGTTCTTTAAATTTAGGAATTTGATGATGTTGGAGGTTTCTGTAGGCATATCTCCTAGCTTTTCCCTTACCTGAACAATGGTTTCAATGGCCTTTCGTATCAATTCTTTCTATTCAAAAATGATTTGTATACATGGCCAAATCTCATTCATAGAGTCCAGAATACCCATCCAAATGGTTTCCTTGGCTTGGGCCAAGGTCTAACCAATTGATGTATCTTTCTCCACCTTCTGTAACCTCTCTAGCAGCCTTTGTGACTTATGCACTTTAACTAGACGAGAAGCCTAAATTCTAGTTTTTTGCTCTTGCAGAGCTCTTAATTTCTTCTGACTGGATTGACATATTCTCCAGTGTCGTTGTCACCTGTTCAGCGCTTGTAGTTTGAGTTGAATGGGTTGTTGTAGTTGTTGTTCCTATTGTTGGGAGCTGAGTGATGGGTATGGCATCTAGGGGGACTATGGCTACCTTTTGAATCTGTTCTTTCTCTTTGATCATTTTCTCCATTTCTGCCTCCATCTATCTGATCTGAATATTCTGCTTTATTATTAGCTTCATCATGTTAGCCTTTTGTGTCTCATTTTCTTCAATATCTTTAGCCAAGGGATCCTTTGTGGCTGGCAGTTTCATCTGCTTTCTTAATGCTGCAATGTCAAGATTTTTCTTCTTAATGATCTCCTTTGTAGCATTTATATCTTGAGGATCATATCCTATATTGACTACCAAATCTTGCAAATATTTGATCCTATTATCCTTTGCTAAGAAGGATACCTTTTCCATTTTCAATTGAGACTAAATGTTTGCATATGAAACCTGCAGTTTTGACAGTGACATGGCAGTATTAGTTACTGTAGAGGAAATCATCTCACCAGTTTGTCTATGCATATCCATTTGATCAATGGGATGGGTATCTTTGGTGCTAAATTCAAATGTTGTACTCTTGTAATCTGTTGATGTTTTAGGATGTGGAACTTGAGCCTCAAGGAAGGCCATCTAGATATTTCCCTGCTTTGTATCAAAAAATGATAATAACCTTCTTTGTGAGCTAGAAGTCTGCTTCTAAAACTAATTGTAGGTGTTGTTCTTAAGAATTTCATTCTTAAGTTTGATCTCTCAGTACCTGTCAAAAACACTCTTTTCCTTTTCTCCTTGGACATCTTGAGAAGATAGCTTTGTTTCCTTTTGACCATGTGAAATCGAAGGTCCAATAGGAGATGCAGCAAACTTGTTGTTTGTAGGTGGTGAGTCTCCAATTATGATGGAAGCTTGGTCTTCTACCTCCTTTTCTGCATCTATCCTAGGAGTGATCTTTGCTCTTTCCTGTAACTGATTCTGAAATCTTTGGCCTCACTACCTATTGTTGATGATGATCCCTCCTCTCTTTGTCGTTTACTTGTTTTCTCCTGAGGAGTGGGAGTCTGTAAATTTGCAGTAGAAAACAATTGTTCTTCAACTTCTTGCAATGTATTCTCTGTCCACTCCGACTAATTTGCATATTTTTCTATCTTAGGCCTTAAGGTATGGATATATGGGGTAGTTTTGCTTTCTACTCTCAACTTGGAGATGATACCCCAAGGGTCATAAGATCATGTGAAACCCATGCTTAATTTCATCTCTATAATAATTTTGTCTGCCTCTTCTCCTGCTGACCTGGTGTTGCATATGAATGGGCCCACCTGTGTCTTTATCCGAAACTGAGACTTCTTCTTTACAACCACAAAGTGAATATCATCTAAATTTAACATTTGTCTGATGTATTACGGGGAAAAAATCCTCATGGGGAGGTATTTTGGGAGCTTATATGGTGCTAATTCTTATCCATAAACTTTGATTTCTGTATAATTTTGGTATAAATACCAAGCTCTAGTCTTGTCCTAATCTGTCAAATGCAGAACCCTTTTGATGTCTTCATTGATTCTGGATTGTACTGAGTTGTATAAAACATATATAGCTCGGTGAACAAACTCTTAAATGAACTGTTTGTATGAGAATTATTGTTGCTCTTTCATTACTAAAGAAGTCCAAAATATCACAGGCTGTTGGTTTCCCTCTTCATCTAGCTTCTACATAGTAAAATTGAACCTGTCTTCTTGATAATATAAAAACATATATATTAAAATTGAAGTGTAATTAAACACTTTTTCTGTTGGAAATTTAATAAACTGCTCATGAATGTTATCAGCCAAGAATTGACTGAAATTGAACAAAATAGATGGTTTTCCATCTGTGGAAAAGATGGAAAGGAAGCCTAAAATGGGTTCATTTACCCACTGATCAGAATAATAACCCAAAATGTATGAAATTATGGTTATAATCTATTTAGCTTGATCAGGGAAGATTGAGGAAGGGTATGGAGGATTTTTCTTTGGTAATTGGCCATTTTCTGGTAAAAATATATCAAAAATCTTGGCCCTGGTAGAAAAATCGAGCTTCTGATAAAGTAGGGTGAGGGATTCTAAGGAAAATTAGGCATTGTTTTCCGCAGGGGGAGCTAGCATCATCTAGATTAAGGAGGAAGTCTATGTAGAACAACCTAAGGGGTTCGAAGTTCAATATCGTCAGACACATGCATGCAGTTTGAAGAAAGCCCTCTATGGGTTGAAGCAAGCACCCCAGGCTTGGTATGAGAGGATCGATAGCTATCTGATGAAGCTGGGATTTACAAGAAGTGTAGCTAATTCAAACCTTTACTTTAAGGTTGAGAATTATAGACCTCTCATCTTGGTACAATATGGGGACGATCTCTTTTTTACAAGTGCAGACCCTCTTATTCATCAATGTAAGAGAGATTTGGCTTCCGAATTTGATATGAAAGACCTAGGACTGATGCATTAATTCCTAGGGTTGGAGGTTTGGCAAAAGCCAAGGGAGAACTTCCTTTATCAAGGAAAATATGCTGTGAAGCTACTTGAAATATTTGGGATGGTGGAATGCAAGTTCGTGACTACTCCGATTGAACTTAACTTCACGAAGTTACGCGGAAGTGTTGCTGGGCCCGATTTGGGAAATCCTTCTGAGTATCGTTAACTCATAGGGGCCCTGATGTTCTTGGTGAACTCCCATCTGGACATATGTTTTGCAGTGAACACATTGAGTCGCTTTATGGTCGAGCCTCATCATGTACATTGGATTTCTGCCAAGAATCTCTTGAGATATCTCTGGGGCACAATCACTTATGGACTGAGATACATTGACAGGAATGTGAGGCTCCATGGTTACTCTGATGTAGACTGGGTTGGCAGTGTGGTGGATCGCAAAAGCACATCAGGATGTTGCCTCTCTCTAGGTTCTGCTTCAATATCATGGATGAACAGGAAACAGAAGTTGGTTTCTTTAAGCATCACTGAGGCTGAATACATTGCTACTAGTTTGGCCTCCAATGAAGTTGTCTGGTTGAGGAAGCTCTTTGGTGAGTTGTTTGGACATGTACTGCATGCCACTGTGATCTTCTGTGACAACTAGAGTGGGATTCGTCTTTTTAAGAATCCTGTGTTTCATGATCGCTCCAAGCATATTGATATCAGGTACCACTTTGTCTGGGGTATGGTACAACGAGGAGCAATAAGGCTCCATCATATTGGGACCATTGAGCAGGTCACCGATATTCTTACGAAGCCCCTTGGGAAGGTCAAATTCTTAACCTTCCATGAACGACTTGGATTCGTGGAGAGACCCTCTTATGAGGGTCCTGTATGAGATGGATAGTGAGCTCTAGGACCTTTGGGGGGCTTGGGGTACTTCTTGGAGCAATGAGCGACCATAAGGTGACTCACCCTCCCCTAGTGGTGTGTTGTGTACAAGGTGAATTGTTCACCTTCCCCTGTGATACCCCATGGTGGCATATGCATAGGTTGAGTGGTTCACCCTCCCTTATGGCATATTAGTAGGATGAATCGTTCATCTTCTCCTGTCGGCACATCCTACCCATGCAGTCCGGGACTCATGGGAAGTACCTCTCATCTAACCAATGAGTAGGGAAATGAGGATAGGGGCCATAATACTACCAATGGACGCATCGTGTATTACCATACTCCCTATGTTAGGATGTTGATATTGATCTAGGATCAATGGAAACTGACTACAAGTCAGGTAAGAGTGGTATGACACACTCTCAGTTATTGGAGACTGATTTCGGGTCAGTGGAGAATGGTATGATACATTCTCGATCGTTTCTTATTTCTTCATGGTTCAACAGAGCAGAGCAGTGTTGTGACAAGGATGGTACACATTGTCAGACAGTTTGGTAAGTGATGTTCTCCCTAGTTGAGAGGGAGTGTTAAATTTGGAAACTAGGGCCAAACATCACTTTGGACAACTCTTATGAGGCAGCTAATATTTTTCTTAGATTCCTCTTTTCGAGGGGTGTAGGATTAATCTAAAGATCATCCCACTCTGACATGTACAAATGAAGTTATGAATTTATTTTGATTATGGACAAATTGTCAAGGTCGATCAACCATCAAATTAGCCTCCTCCAGCCTTCAACGTTGCATATAAATACAAGGTGCCTCCTCCTCATTTTGGCATCTCGTCTCATTCATCTTTCTCTCTCTCATCTTGATTGGGTACGAATTTTTGGGCCTCTCTCTCTTTACATGTGCGAAAGGAAGACTGTCTTTTCTAGCTATTGCGTTGACCCAATTTGACTGAAAATTCAGGAGGCCGAAATCTCAGGAGACTGATATTTCATGAGGCTAACTTTGACTAGCGTTGACCCTGTTTGACTTTGGTTTTGAGTGGGAGACTTCTGTTTGGGCAGGCCATTGTTCTGGGCACAAAAACCGAGGCAATTTGACCCCTGTGTTGACCAACATTGATTTCCCTAATTCAGGTTTTTGCGTTGACTTTTGTTGACCAGATTTGACTGGTTATTTTTAGATTGTTTTGGGCTGCATTATCTTGTTGTTGGAGGCCGAGTTGACCAATGTTGACCAAGCTGTTTTGGAGGTGAATTTCAGCCCTGTGGACCAACATTGACTTTTTGGTTAGGGATTTGTGTTTCTGCTGTTTTGACTTATCAGTTTGGGCAAGTGAATATTGTAAACATAGTTAACATTTATCAAAACCACAACCATTGATTAACTATCTTATAGACTTATGTTCAAATGAAGGAGATTGGGTTCTGGATTTATTTTTTGGCTCATGTAATTTTTATTATATAGAATTGAATTTCAATATCTTCTTTCTTAATTTATATGTCACTATACTAATTTACTTCATTATGTCTTTTGTACTTGATAATTAGGTACAACACTAGCATGTTGCCTACAAAAATGAAGAAATTGCATTGCCATTGAAAAAGATCCAGTATAGTGCAAATTTATTCAACAAAGAATTAATGCTCTTCAATTTCTTCTAGATGCAATGCAAGAAATTGGGTTGAAGAAAGGGGATTTTAGTAAATTACGTGTGGCAAAAAAGGCAAAGGAACCTCAACCACCATTACATGGAATGATTGGAAAGACATACATTGGGAGATTCACAGACATCAAAGATCCATTAGAAGAGGAAAATAAGCAAAATGAAGCAGAAAATATTGTGGAATAAGACAATGATGAAACTCTAGAGGAAGAAGAGTTTGAATCACGTGATATTGTTGATTAAATTTAAGTTACGCTTGGAATTCAAGTTCATCTTTTGTAACTATTAATTAGTTATACTTGTAATGTTTTGACTTTGACTTTTTATGAGAAGAATAAACATTCAATTAATGTTGTTGTGTGTTCAATATTTATATTATGTGATTTTCCCTTTAATTTTTATGTGAATCATTATTTTTTGAAAAAAAGAGTGATTATTGTTATTTTTTGACATGAAATTCATAAAAAAAACTATTATTTAACCATTTTTTTGTTAACTTTTTCCTATAAAAATTCTAATTTCGACATGTCATTTCTAGCAATTTTTTTTAATCAAAATGTGTAATTTTTTAGTTATATTTATGTTCAGAATGGTTATTTTTATGTCAATGGTTAAAAATTATTGTTTTTTAGAGACACTTATTTGATGTGCATTGAAAAATTAATTAGCGATATATAAATATGTAGAATATCGAAACTTTAAAATATCGACCTTCTTCTTTAACTATGTAAAAAAATAAAAACCTCACTACAATTTTTTTTTAAAGAAAAACAAGAAAATATGAAGAAGAAGACCACTTCAAAAATTGTTAAATTTAGAAAACAGTTATTCACATTTTATACATTAGAAAATTTAAAGTAAAAAAATAGGTCTTTTAAAAAAAGGGTCTGATGCAGAATCAACACTTTTTAAAATCAATATGCAAATCACTAACATTTTAAAAACTAATGTACATGCAAAAATTTAAAGTGTAAAAAACTATGCTAAAAAAAATGTGTATTGTGCATCACCACTTTTCAAAATCGGTTGACTTTTTTGCTACCTCAACGAAATGGGTAATCGTATCAGTTCCCATTTCAAAGTTTATATTGTTTTATGTATATACATATAGTTTAGATCGGGGAGTGATCGAGAGGCTTGATAGAGGGCCACTTCCTATTATATAACAAGTGGGTTCTCATTCTCGCCCTAGAAAGAGTCGTGCCTTGATAACACATGTTTGAAAAAAGAAAAATAAAAAGGGGAGCATGGCTGGGCGAGAGACGACAACTTTCCCATCGTAAGACAATCAATTTCATTTCTCGATCTCACCCTTGAAGGGGGATTGTTCCATGGTATCATCACCAACGATTGGGCGAGGTGAGATGAGGTGGAGGCTAAAGGCCAAGCTCCACCAAATGGTATAAAATATTTATAACAGAAAATCCATGTTTGCATAAGGGCTAGGACCTTAGTGGGACCCAAGCTTTAGGATGAGGTGGCACAATGATATGGAGGTGGCAACGACGTGAAGCACTAGTGGTAAGGCACGTGACATAGTGATGGTGGATGAAGGTTGATGTGGTAGCCACAAACAACCATACCAGAGGACCAAATAGTCCAAAAATGAGTGACATATGGCAACCTTGGAGGACGCCATGTGGAGGGTGTGTCATCAACATGATGTCATATTGGGATGACATCAGCATGATGACATAGTGATGTCATTTTGACCCTTGGCCTTGGTGTATATTGTTGTGGTAACGACGAGGAGAGGACGAGGTATACAGAGGGCGAGACTAGAAGTGATTACAGACTCTTAACATATATATTTCATGTCTCGGGGCTTGGGCCTCAAGATGTTGTTGTAGCAATGCCCATGAAATAAACGAGGAGGTTGATGAGGGCCGAGGCAAGAAATCCTTCCGTCTTTTGACATTGAGGGTTTTTCTTCTCGCATTGAGCCATTTGTATTGAACTTTGTGTGATGAATGAGCGGGATTGATTGGGGTCCAAGATGGGAAGTCCTCCAGTGATTTGACGTGGAAGGACTCTGTCTTGCCTCGAGCCATTGTTAAAGTGCAATGTGTGCGTTGGGCCAAGGAAATATGCCAAGGGATGGGGGCTGAGACGAGGAATTCCTCCTGTCGATTGCCATGGAAGGAATTGTCGTCTTGCCTTGGGCCATCTGTGATCTGTACAACTGTGGACTAGGGGGAAAACACACCGAGACTGAGATTTGGTTTATAATAATAAAGGGGCACATAACAATAAAACAATCATCTAGTGGGCTAGGCGAAGTATAATGTGGCTTGTGCCACGGTGGAATATGAATGACAATGTGCACTGGTGTGGCAAGGCCTAAAAAGGGCCAAGTTCAAATGGCCATAACTTTTGATCCATAGCTCAAATCGTGACAAAAATTATACTGCGAGAAAGCTCTTGATGAGTCTATCATGATGGTGGTATTAGATTTTAGTTTCAAACAAGTTGAGACCAAGTTGTCTATGAAAAAAATATAGAGGTCGAGTTGAACGAAAGTAACACCTTATAGTACTCAAGAAAAAACCTAAAAAAGTGAACGAAAATGTTACATAACACATCCGCACCAATAAACTATCACAAAAAAAAACTTAACAACACTCTTATTCACTATTAATTTAAAATCCTATTGATATTAATTGGCTTCTATTTAATTCTTTTTTAAAAATTACTTTAATAAATAATTAATTCATTTTAAAAATAATTTTATTTATTATATTATTTTTTAAATAAAATATTTAATAATTTAAATTTTAGTTTTACTATTTTAAAATTTAATTTTCATACAAACTTTTCAAATCAATATTCTATAAATAACCTAAAATTTTATATCATTTGAAAAAATTCTAATTTAACAAAATATTTTGAATTTTTAAAAAAATTGAGTATTCAAAATGTTACATCAATTTGGAAACTATGTTCAACAAAATTCTTAACAAATTATATAAATAATTAATAAAATTAAGATGTTTATATAATTAGAAAAATTAAGTTGTTTTAAAAGATTCTCCATCATGCATTTTAGTTGGCAACCTTGGCCACACATTTTTAATTATGGAGAATATTCTTGACAAAGACGTTGATGAGCTTACATGTATATTGTTACCCATCCTTTCATTCAATTTAAAAATATTAATAACTTTTTAATAAATAAAGTTGTAATAATTTTCTTTTATATTTTGTGGAAAATGTAATTAATTATAAAATAGTAATAAAATTAAATTTTTAATAGATTCTCCATCATTTATTTTGTTTGGTCCTTCCCGAATCCCGACCACTTGCTTTCCCACACACGCTTTTAATAGTTGAAAAGGTGTGGAGAATATCTTTCTCACAAACTTAAACGTTGAGCACAAAATTTGATGCGCTGATGTGTCTGTTAGTTACCTGTCGTTTTTATACCTTTAAAAATATTAGTAACTTTTTAACAAAAGCACTTCTATTAACTTCGAAATCATTTCTATTAAGTATTAAAAACGTTTAACAAGAAAAACCATAACGACTGCTTCATAAAGTTGTAATCTTAAGTATACCATAATGTGGTCCAAGAGAGTAGATCGGGCGCGCGGGTGGGTGTCGTGGGTTTCAAAATAGAACCCGAGATGACATTTCTGGAGAGAGTTCAATTTATGAAGAGATGACATCTGTTTTCCGGGGTTTTCAACTAATGCATGCAGAGCTTGCTGTCGAAGGCTCGAAGCACGACTTTGTACAGGAGCTTGCTGTCCGAGTACGAGTTTGTACAGGATGCAGTCGCTGCCTTGGAGTTGGTTGGAAGGGTCGATTAAGCACTCAAAGCCACAAAACCGCCCAGTTTTTCCATGAAAATGGCTAAACCCCAAATCTTCGCTGTATGCTCTGCTTTCTTTTCTGCAACTGCATTTAGTACAAAGCGCAGTGCTCTGGTTTTGTTATTTTGTCCAGAGCAGTAATTCAGCTTATCAGTAAATGTAATGCTGATTTTCTCTTGTAATTTAATTTTGCACATAGCTTATCAGTAAATGTAATGCTGATTTTCTCCTGTAATTTTGCACATAGCAGTGGTGTAAATGTGATGTAGAATTTTTCCTGGTGTGTGTTTGTGTAACAGATTCCATGGAAAAGAAAGGAGCTCACGAATACAAACGACTTCGCCAAGATAATCATACTGCTAAGTAATTACTTTTCTTTTAAAGATCCATTAAAAGGAAGCCATTCTCTTGCAGCGCTCTTCACTAAATGATTGAAATAACGTCATACCAAATTAATACATATATAAAAGCGTCACCACCAGGCGAGGTCACCGAAGTTTTACAGCATGACTGGTGCGCTCAAATTTGTGGAACAAATAGAGGAACAAATTTTGCCAGTGTTGTGGTATTTAAATTTTCTTTTAGAGGTCTTGAATCCGATTTAGAATTTCATTTTTTCAGAAATATAACAGAAGATTAGATTTATGGGAGAGATTGCGATTTCTTGGAGATGACATTCGTTTTTTTGTGGCTGCCAACCCATGCATGTGCAGGAGCTTGCTGTCCGAGCACGAGTTCATGTAGAGTTTGTACATGATGCAAGCACTTTATTGGAGGTGGTTGGAAGAGCTGCTTAATTGCACTCAAAACCAGAAAACATCCAAGCTTTGCCCTGCAAATGGCCAAACCCAAAATGTATGCTCTGTTTTCCTTCCTCGAATGCGGTGCCATCGTTTTGTTATTTTGTACATAGTAGTGCTAGTGTTGTCGCCTTTAAAAGTTCTTTTAGAGTTCTGTACTTGAGTTCGATTTAGAATTTCAATTTTTCAGAAATAGAACCGAAGCTTACATTTCTGGGAGAGAGCACAAGTTGTTAGAGATGACATTTGTTTTTCTGTGACTTACAACTTATGCATGTGCAGGAGCTTGCTGTCTATACGAAGGACCTGAAGGTTTCGGGCTTCCCTCATCAGCGTTTGCATAGTAGGTGGTCTTTTTTCTCTTGAAACTGGAACTAGCTAAGGGGAGCTGGTCCGGCCTCTAATGCTATTGGGTATGGATTTGGATTTCTAACCGCTGGTTCTGGGTATGTCTCTCGACCTAGAAGAATTCTGTTTAGAATTTGTGGTTGATTTAGAATTTCTGTACTTGAGTTTTGTTTAGAATTTTCTTTTAGAGTTCTGTACTCGAGTCCGGTTTAGAGCTTCAAATTTGCAGTTGATTGGGTTAACAATTTTAGTTGGTTGGATTATGATTCATTTTTTTACACATTTTCAGGCTAGTTTGATAGGACATCCATCTCTTATGGCAACTGGCAACGAATTTCTATCTCGGTTCCAGGTATATTGCTGCGTTTTATTCCTCACTCGCATAGTCTCTGCGTCATTGCTTGGTTTTCCCTTTCAAGTGGCCTTTCCATCTTGATCTTTACAACACATAACCAGGCTAGTAGTGTTCCTGCTTGACATTATTTCGGACCTGCATATCATCATTATTGTCAATGCCCTGCCAGGCCACGAGGATTGTTTTTTTACTCCTTCTTCCTACTTTTCAAGGTGATAGGGAATCCTCTTCCTTAACCAGTCAACCAGTGCACCTCTGATTTTCCATCCTCCTACTTATAATGATGAGTACTTAGATCAAATTTCTCAATCTCTACTCTATGACTAATTATAAATTATAGATTTGTTTTCCAATAATCTTTTTATTTTTATGGATTTGTTTGGGGTGGAAAGAAAAGTTAAAAAAAGTTGAATGGCAAGATAGGCGAGTGTTGGGTGGTTTTTTTGTTTTTGTTTTTTAAATGATTTATTACATTTGCATGGTAAGTATCATTTTATAGGCGATGAAAAACAAGTGGTTTGTTTTTAATTATTGATTATCTATTGTATCTGCGCGTAACTATTATTTTGAATGCTTTTCAAATTCATGTACTATTAAGTGTAAATTATAGCTCCAATAATAAGATATTGATTTGTTTTATAATAATTATTTTTCAACCATTCGGTTCCAGGTATATTGCTGTGTTTTATTCCTCACTCGCATAGTCTCTGCATCATTGCTTGGTTTTCCCTTTCAAGTGGCCTTTCCATCTTGATCTTTACAACACATAGCCAGGCTAGTAGTGTTCCTGTTTGACATTATTTCGGACCTGCATATCATCATTATTGTCAATGCCCTGCCAGGCCACGAGGATTGTTTTTTTACTCCTTTTTCCTACTTTTCAAGGTGATAGGGAATCCTCTTCCTTAACCAGTCAACCAGTGAAGTTCACCTCTGCTTTTCCATCCTCCTACTTATAATGATGAGTACTTAGATCAAATTTCTCAATCTCTACTCTATGACTAATTATAAATTATAGATTTGTTTTCCAATAATCTTTTTATTTTTATGGATTTGTTTGGGGTGGAAAGAAAAGTTAAAAAAATTGTATGGCAAGATAGGCGAGTGTTGGGTGGTTTTTTTGTTTTTGCTTTTTAAATGATTTATTACATTTGCATGGTAAGTATCATTTTATAGGCGATGAAAAACAAGTGGTTTGTTTTTAATTATTGATTATCTATTGCATCTGCACGTAACTATTATTTTGAATGCTTTTCAAATTCATGTACTTGTACTATTAAGTGTAAATTATAGCTCCAATAATAAGATATTGATTTGTTTTATAATAATTATTTTTCAACCATTCGGTTCCAGGTATATTGCTGCGTTTTATTCCTCACTCGCATAGTCTCTGTGTCATTGCTTGGTTTTCCCTTTCAAGTGGCCTTTCCATCTTGATCTTTACAACACATAACCAGGCTAGTAGTGTTCCTGCTTGACATTATTTCGGACCTGCATATCATCATTATTGTCAATGCCCTGCCAGGCCACGAGGATTGTTTTTTAACTCCTTTTTCCTACTTTTCAAGGTGATAGGGAATCCTCTTCCTTAACCAGTCAACCAGTGAAGTTCACCTCTGCTTTTCCATCCTCCTACTTATAAAAATGAGTACTTAGATCAAATTTCTCAATCTCTAGTCTATGACTAATTATAAATTATAGATTTGTTTTCCAATAATCTTTTTATTTTTATGGATTTGTTTGGGGTGGAAAGAAAAGTTAAAAAAAGTTGTATGGCAAGATAGGCGAGTGTTGGGTGGTTTTTTTGTTTTTGTTTTTTAAATGATTTATTACATTTGCATGGTAAGTATCATTTTATAGGCGATGAAAAACAAGTGGTTTGTTTTTAATTATTGATTATCTATTGCATCTGCAAGTAACTATTATTTTGAATGCTTTTCAAATTCATGTACTTGTACTATTAAGTGTAAATTATAGCTCCAATAATAAGATATTGATTTGTTTTATAATAATTATTTTTCAACCATTTGATGTATAAACGAAGTCGTGTGACTTGACTCATTCTTTTATAGGCCAAGGCGGAATAACCTTTTTAATGCCTTTCTAATTAATGGTTTCTTTAGATATTGATTAAATTGTTATTGTGTAATGGGTTCCTTAATGAATTTCTTGGATGTTGATTGAATTGTTATTCTGAACATCATTTCAAAGTCTTGTATGGCGTTTTTCCCCCTAATTTAATTTGGTGTATTTCAAAGTCTTGTATGGTTTTTTTCCCCCAATTTTAGTTTGGTGTATTTCAAAGTCTTGTATGGCTTTTTTCCCCCAAATTTAGTTTGGTGTATTAAAAGTAGCCCATGCAAATGTCGACTCTGCTATTCTACAATAATTGAATTAAGTGTGACTTTAGCATTTTCTATTGCAAATTCAATATTTAGGATTAAATTAATATAATCTAATTTTATTTTATCACTGTGCGATTCAACCATCTTTGTGCATGGCAGTATGGCAGGTCATGCAATTAGGAAGGCAACCCCAAGTCTGGAACTCCTCTCATCGTGGTTTTTCTACCCCTTTGAGGCATCTCATGGTAGGTACACACATTACCCTAGCTCCACCCACATATAACCAGAGATTTTTATTTTTAGTTTTATTTTACGTAAGAGCAAATTTGATTGATCATTTTGTTATTATTATTTTATTTTTCTACTCTAATTATTTATTAGCATTAATGGTATGGGGTTAAATGATTAAGGTGGGATATTCCCATGTGCATACTTAATTAATAATGTAAATGAGCAATATTATCCTTTAGACCACTCACAAATTTAGATATAGTGTGAAACTTTTGTGTATACATAAGAAATTTACATATAGTATGAAATTTTAGTGTATATTTAAGAGATATGTTCAATTTAGTTATTTTGTTTGTTTGTTTGTTTAAGTTATATTTAATTAATAAAAAATAAACTTACTAAAAAAGTTTTTAAATAATTAATAATGAATAGAAAGTTACATTAAAAAGTTAAATTATTGATCGGTTTTTATGTAGAAAATTAATTTGAAAAAATAAATTAGTTACATATTTCTTTTGCATTCTTCATTCCCTATAGATTCTTGTAAAGATTTCATTATTGGATTCTGTTTTTATACTATGTGATGTCACTTACATTAATGTCCAATGCTTTTTTTCTTAATACTTTTGAAGATTTTAAAAGAGCATTTTGAAAGTGTAACTAGTTGCTATAGCAACATGTACTAATCAATTGGGTTTAGCCTCAGTGATTATGTGATAGAGTGTTGTTCTCTCCACTTAGGTTTTATTCCCATAAGTGACATGTCAAAACTTTGAGCTTGTATATAATCCAATTTAGTTTGAGTACCATCCTTGGAATAAGGGGAAGTGCCTTGTGGATTATCACATGCCAATAACCTTCACATATAACACTAATTAAATACACTATGATTATGCCCAACAATTATGATCAAAATTTGATTTCATCCATGGTTTAATCTATGCTACGAAGTCATTAAAATGTGATGCCTAAATGCCCATGCTATGAGAGGTCTCTTTTAGTGCCTAAAATAGAGGTTTGATTACAATAATAAGTCATTATAAAAGTTTAAAATGTGTTTCTTACATGTGTATCCTATGAAAGAGGTCTAACCTCTATATTAGTGCCTGAAACATAGTTGTGGATGCTATGTCACAACTATCCCAACTCGCAAACTAAATGAACCTAACTTGATAAGGGTATTCACTTTCTTTTTCAATCTATTAAATTGTATAGTTGTTGCCACTTCTTTTAGTTAAATTGTCCTGTTGCTCTCTTTGGTGTTTTGTTCCCCTATCTCTTGCTCAATTATCACATTAGGCAATTATGTGTGACCCCATGCCTTTGCATTCTCAAATTATGCTCTTGGCAGGAAATTAATATCAATATTTACTTTCCCCTAAGGGGCAACTTGTTTGGTGATGGGAATGAGATGAAGTCTTATGGAAAGTATGAGGTTTGAGGTTCAAATCCCCTTGATTTATTATGTTGCCTCAAAATCTAATAGGCCTTGTGAGATGCCTCACAAGGTGAGAACTAGACTAAGATGCAATAGTGAGGTGGTTGCCATTGTCACCTTAGCACTCCAACTTGCTCCTTAGTGGAATTTCACCACACGGGAGGCTTCCCAATATATATCACCTAAAGTTATTCTACGTCAATGGGATCAAGGTGATGTAAGATAGACTTGATCAAGGTATTTCTTACTTGGATTAGGGCACAATTCTTTATGTAAAGGAACAATCTACCAATGAAGAATCCTAGAGAAGAGCAGTTGAAGCCTAGGGTTTCAAAATAAGATTCAATAACAATGCATCTAGGCATACAAGCGCAAGGAAAAAGTTTGATTTAAGGGTATGATCAACAATATGGAATGGAAAACCTTCAACAAGCCCTAAGTTGAAGCCTTTTTGCTGAACTAGGGTTTTCAAGAGGCCCTAAATCGCTTAAGGTTGATGACATTAGCCCTAATAAGGCAATTTTCACCAAAGGAAAAAACTAGATTTTGAGGTGATGAGGTCAAACAAGGTGAAGTAATGCCAAATCGGCTCTAACAATGCCTTAGGATAAGGATAAGAGAGAGGAAAAGAGTAAAGTTTTTAAGATTTTGATTATCAAAAGGGATCTTAGTGCCTTTTCCCTACTTGGGTAATGGAGTCTTAGGAATTTTAAATATAGAGATATCAAATTTTTGCATGGAGTAAGGGGGAAAGGTTAATGAACACGCTACTTCAATCCAATTTTCTCAAGTAGTGCCCCCTCCTATTATTCTAAGGCCTTAGAGGAGGTCTCTTCGGACTAGGGCTAAAGATTAACCCCCTTGGTAAGGTGAGAGGACAAGTTTATAGTCAAGATTAGTCAATTATCCATATCATCCCTTTATTCGTGTAAAGATGCCCAAAACATTAAGTAAAAATGCTCAATTGAAAAATGGTCAAAGTATCTGTTGAGTGCTAGCCCACTTTCATTCAAGAGGAATGATGGATGACCAGTGCAAATGGTGGAGAAAACTGGCATATCATATCAATGAACAATGTGTAGGGCCGTTGGTTGGGTGAATGTCCAAAATAGGGGAAAATGTTTTCTCCTATGGGGTTTACCCATTTTGGTGGGTAATGTTGAATTTCCACGACCTTGGTGTCTGGGATAGAATCTTAAAATCTTTGACGCTACCAAACCAAGAATCTCAACAAAGGTACTTTGCACAACGGAATATAAGAAGTAGTAAATCACACATGCACAAGTATAGACAACTTTGTACAAAATATTGTACAACAACCCGATCTTCGTTATATTAAACCAACTGAATAATACAATAGTCTAGGGCTCCCGTACAAGTGATATGGCCCTCAATAATCCACAAGAACAAGAATACAAGAGACTGGCAATCTCACTTCAATCACAACATCTATGTCGTATCTCGTCTTGCCGGTCCTTTGCTTTCGATTTGCTCTCTAATTGCTCCTTAGTCCATCAAAGGGCAACACATAGAGACTCCAAGAGGGCTACCACCTATCGCTGCTGTAAGTCATTTCTGCTCCAATGAACACGGGCTCATCAATCTGCTCTTCTAGGCTGGTTTATACCTGAGCTCCAATATGCCAATCTTGCAGTCCACTAGTCCATCAATGTACTGCACATTAGGCTTCAATATTCACCCAACCTTCAACTATCAAACTCCCTTTATGATTGCTTGTGAACGACTATTTTGGGCTACCAATGTGCTGCCCTCCACCAGTCCAATGGCACCCAATCCCTCCACTGTAAGATTTGCTCCTAGTTAGGGTTTCTTAACACCCAAGACAACCCTAACACATGGTTCCCATAGGCTACAACAAATATGATCCAAAACTGGTCTAAACCTAGACCCAATACAAGTCCAAATCTAGTTGCAAACATAAACCAAGTCTGGTGTACGAACTGCTGTATGACTGTGACCTGGTTAGGGCATAATAGTGACCTACGTTAGTCCTACTACACACCCTCACAGTCCCTTCTTCAGTTGCGGCTTCTCTTTATGAGACTCTTTTTCCTATACGCTGCTGATTAGGGCACCTATTAACCCCCAAACAACCCTATGCAACCCTGTTCTTAGGTGTTAAGCCCTGCGACCTACCCACACCAACCTCCAAGGCTTACTGCCTACACAAATACAGAGAAACCCACACTTATTTGTCACCAATACAGACCTGCACTTACCTCCTTATCTTCGATCCTACTGTAGGATGAAACAACCCTTCAAACAGTCATGGAAAGACTGCCAAGCAACCCTTTCCTCCCTCGCTGAGATGCCTTCTATCCTGCAGCCAAACATAGGTGCCCTTATGCCCAAAAATTCATTGTCAAATTCAAAAATTCATATCTCATCAAGGACATCTCAGATTTCGATGATTCTCAAAGCGTTGGATTCTCCTCGCCATCCTCTATCATCTCCATCCATCACATGTACAAAATGCCTCACGGTTTTGGCCCAAACATCGATGGGTGCAAAACCCTAACCTTGGGTTCCAAGCCAATAAATGACTTTTGTGGCGATCCAACCTCCAAAACCTAAACCCTAGGGCTTGGAGTACCTCCCAAGCTATAAAAAATTAACAGGTAACACCTCTCGTACCTAATTAATCATGGAGTCAGGGCCCAGGGGCAATATATTTGTTAAGGAGGATCTCTCTCCACTAACTGGACTCAAAAATGAAATTCCAAAGAGATCAAGCTACAAATGACTATCCAAAAAAATGGGCATTCTTTAGGCCCCATCCACCCCATTCTTTTGGAAGGCCAATCCTTTTCCTGTTGGCCAAATGCCACCCTTTATACTCCCCACTACCTCTCTAAATATAATAATACATAATGTATCTTTTCTAAGATACCTTTTGGTATGTACACTAGGAGGTGCCAATAAATTGGTAGAGCTTCTAGAACTGATTTGACCAAATACCAACCTACCTACTTTGAACAACCACCTATTGCACCAAAAATGAATCCTTTTTCCAACTCAACCAACCAACCAATGTTATTTCGCTGTCTTATAGTTATTTGGCTGGATATTAAACCCAAGGTATCTTATCCCTTATTTTGGATTTCCTCGAGCATAGCGTAGTACAACCTCCAACTAAGCCAAAAGATTGTCATCCAGAGAAAAAACATAAGCGATTGACTTATGTCTGTTCACCTTCATCCCAATCCCAAACAACATAGGTTTAAAATATCCATCACTTTGCGAATTTCCCAAGGATTTCTAGAACAAAAATGTAGTATATCATTGATAAATAATATGTGTTATTAAAACATGTCTGCCAATCGGTACACCCCTCACCATCCTTATAGCCTTTACTGTTGAAATTTGGTACCGGAGGACAAGTGGTTCCCTTAGGCTTTGATCTTTGGCCTAGGGAAAAGTGTCCAAAAGAATTTAATTTTTCTCCTAAAGTGACTTTATAATTTTATAAAGTTAAATCTAATTTAAAAGTGACTTTAAGTGATAAAGTTACTAAGTCTAATTTTAAAGTGACTTTTATAAAGTCAATGAAAAATTAGAAAGGAAAAGTGACTTTGGAAATAAATGACTAAGTGGGTCTTTATTAAAGTGGGGTGAATTAAAAAATAGAAAGTGAGATTTAAATGAGCATTTAATCTCAACCATTGATCTAAATTTATTTCAGCCATTGGATTTAGAGATCACCCAAAAGTCACTTGGATCACCCAAAAGTCACTTGGAGTTATATTAAAGGAGGAAAAGGAGGAAAAGGTCATTCATTCTTTCATGAGCAGATTGGGAGAAGGAGAGCAAGAGAGCAAGAGAGATTTCTGAGCAGGAAGGAGAAGGAGACAACAGCTTGGCACACATTCCAAGGCAACAGTTGAGCAGATTTGTACAGCTGATTCAGCACATAGTGAAAGACAGATTTTTGCACAAAAATCGAGGAGCAGTTTGCTGATTTTTCTGCACACAAAACGGAGGTCGTACAGCATTTATTGCTGTCCTGTTTGCTGTAATTTCCAGATTGCTGTGAGGCACGGGAAAGGAGATAAGTTGTAAATTTGCTTGCTGATTTTTTGTTGAATAATTCTCACTGTAAAAAGACAATTTTCAGAAATAAAGAAGAGCTCTCAAACTGGTTTTCCCCAAGAGTTGTAGGGGGTTTTTCCAGGGTCAAGTTGACCAAAAATATCAGTGTTTTAATGGCTGTTTTTAATTGCTGATTTTTAATTCTGCAATTTCCAGCATTCTGAAAAATTTCCAGAATTTGTGTTTTCAGCAATATTTATTTTTTTTCAGTCTGTTAAATGTATGGTTATGGGAATGGGCATTTAACTACATGGGAGAAATAAGGAGAAACTGAAAACCGGGGTGGGAAAACAGAAATTTTTACATGGTATCAGAGCTTGAGTGCTGAAGGGCAGTTTGGGACAGCAAAAGGAAAAATTACAGTTGTTGATTTTTCACTCAGAAAATTCCAGCAAGCTGATTTTTTCATAAACAGCAGTTTTATCTTTACTACAGCAGTGCTATTTTTCAGTTTTAGGACAGCAGGATGTCATTGGGATTGAGGGTGGAGGATAGGCTAGATGGGCATATAAATTACAGCGTTTGGAAGGAGAGAATGCAGAGTATCTTTGAGGAGGCAGAAGTCTGGGATATCATGGTGCATATCGCACAGAACCCTGTTGTTGTGCCCACTGATGTTACTCAGTTGGCTGAGTATAAAAAGAAGAACAATAAGGGTAAGAGGCTGATTCTAGACGGAATCAAAGACCATTGCATTCCTCATGTGAGAGGAAAGAGCAATGCCCATGAGATGTGGGCAGCATTGTCCAATCTCTACCAGAGTACCAATGAGAACCGGAAGATGGTCCTGAAGGAGAAGCTGAAGAACATTAAGATGGGTAATGATAGTGCAGCTGGATATCTCACAAAGATTACCAATGTGAGAGATGAGTTGGCAGCGATTGGAGAGGCCATTCCATCCACTGAGTTGGTGCGTATTGCAGTGAATGGCCTCCCCCGTTCATGGTTGAACTTTGCTGATGGGGTTTGTGCACGTGAGACCCTTCCCACATGGGAGAGGTTTTGGGATGATTGCATTCAGACAGAGATCAGGAAAGGACAGCTTGGGGCAGCCAAGCCAGTTGAGCAGGATGAGGATGTAGCACTGGTGGCAGGAGGCAAGAAAGGCAAAGGGAAGAAGCAGGCTTCCACAAGCAGTGGTGGGGGCAAAGGCAAAGGTAAAGGTAAACCGGGGAACACACAGAAGGACTATTCCAAGGTGAAGTGTTGGAATTGTCAAAAGATGGGACACTATGCAGTTGTGTGTCCGGAGAAGAAGAAGAAGAAGGGAAAGAACCAGGACGTGGCAGCTTCAGCTGAGATTGAGGACTTTGCAGGTCGTTTTGACCGGGAGTTTGCGTTCACTACATGTGAGTCCTCTAGTACAGGATCACCTGCCACACAGGTTCAGAGGGAGCATGCTTTTCCCTCGATTAGCGGAGCATCTTCAGGTATCTGGTATGTGGACAGTGGGGCTTCACGTCACATGACAGGAGTCCGTGAGTACTTCTCAGAGCTTTCAGAGAGTGGCACTGATATTGAGGTAGTACTCGGTGATGACAGAGTTGATAGAGCAGTCGGGGTGGGGACAGTGACATTTCAGAGGGAGTCCAAACCTCCCTTGAAGGTGTCAGAGGTTCTTTATGTGCCAGGGATGAGGAAGAACCTGATATCCGTCTCAGCTTTGGAGGACAGAGGATATGAGGTACTGTTCAGGGGAGGACAGGTGTTGATGTATCCCAGGGACGCTCCAGCTGATTCAGCTAGAGTGATAGGTGTACGCCATGCAAAGGTGTACAAGTTTGCATTTCAGCCCCTTTTGGCATTGAGCAGTAGTACCGACAGCAGAGCTAGCAGTTCTGAGCTGTGTGAGATTTGGCACCGCAGGATGGGACATATGTATCATGGAGCCTTGAGGACATTGCGGGAGATCACTACAGGTGTGCCAGATTTCAGTACTGATCACTTTGATACTTGCAGAGGTTGTGCGATGGGCAAATTTGCCAAATCCCCTTTTCCCAGCAGTGACAGCAGAGCGACGGGGATACTTGATTTGATTCATTCCGATGTGAGCGGTCGGATGTCTCATGTTTCCTTGAGTGGGTATGAGTACTATGTTTTATTCATTGATGATCACTCCAGGAGGACCTGGATTTATTTCTTGAAGACCAAGAGTGAGGTCTTCAAACGGTTTCAGGAGTTCAAAGCTCTTGTGGAGACACAGACAGGCCGAAAGATCAAGTCCTTGAGGTCGGACAATGGAGGAGAGTACACCCTTGGAGAGTTTGTTGACTATTGTGCGGAGGCAGGCATTAGGAGGGAGTTCACTGTTCCTTACAACCCCCAGCAGAACGGGGTTGCGGAGAGGAAGAACAGATCCATCATAGAGGCTGCCAAAGCTATGTTACATGATCAGGGGTTGCCATTGTTCTTGTGGGCAGAGGCCTGCAACACAACTGTTTACTTGCAGAACAGGAGTCCGCATCGTGCCTTGGGGCACATGACTCCGGAGGAGGCTTTCTCTGGAAAGAAGCCTGATCTTGGTCATCTTCATATCTTTGGATGCATTACATACTCCTATATACCCAAGGAGAAGAGGACCAAACTAGAGCCCACCGCAGAGAAGGGTATCTTTGTGGGCTACAGTGAGACCTCAAAGGCCTTTCGGATTTACATTCCTGCACAGAGGAGAGTTGTTGTCAGACGGGATGTGAAGTTCGAGGAGGACAGGGCCTTTAGGAGGTCACGGGAGTTAGAGTATCTGGATCAGCCAGACCCTCAGCAGCAGTTGAGTCAGTCGCAGGGATCCAGTGGGCAGGGATCAGGAGGATCCGAAGGTACATCTATGAGGATGTCAGGTCCGTCAGTGAGCAGTGGCTCATCGAGCCAGAGGGGTGGTGCTCAGGGCAGCATGCAGAGCAGTTCACAGAGCAGTTCACTAGGGAGTCCACTGATGGACAGTTCACACGGTACCTCAGCTTCTACAGGTTCAGGTGCAGGCAGGAGGACAGCAGACAGACAGTCAGGAGTTCAGGCTACTGATGATGATGAGGAGGAGTTTCATTCTCCGGTGGGAGAAGTGCGCTCAGGGAAGAGGAAGCCCAAGTGGCTTCAGGACACCTTGAGAGATGCCACATCTGTTGCTGAGCCGAAGAGGCCGGTCAGAGAGAGTAGACCACCTGAGAGGTTTTGTAGTTATATGGCGATGGTTACCAGCATCCTTGACTCTGAGCCTTCTAGCTATGAGGAGGCAGCTAGCCAGCAGGTTTGGAGAGAGGCCATGCAGGAGGAGTATTCTTCTATCATGAAGAATGATGTTTGGGAGGTGGTGCCGAGGCCTGAGGGCAAATCCGTGGTTACTTCCAGATGGCTTTGCAAGGTAAAGCATGCTGCAGATGGCAGCATTGAGAAATTCAAAGCGAGGTTTGTGGCTAGAGGGTTCTCCCAGGTAGAGGGAGTTGATTATGAGGAGACCTTCGCTCCCGTGGCTCGATATACTTCGATCCGCTCCATTATATCGATAGCAGCAGAGATGGGTTGGAAGATCCACCAGATGGATGTGAAGACCGCATTTCTCAATGGCTTCATACAGGAGGAGGTGTACATTGAGCAGCCACAGGGCTTTGAGGTGCATGGGAAGGAGTCCCATGTGTGCAGATTGAAGAAGGCCCTTTATGGCCTGAAGCAAGCTCCCAGAGCTTGGTACTCCAGGATAGATACATACTTGCAGGGGATGGGTTTCACAAAGAGTGAGGCAGATCCGAACCTTTACTTTATTGTGATTGGTGAGGAGCCTCTCATTCTGGTGCTGTATGTGGATGACTTGATCATTACAGGTGCAGAGAGACTCATAGAGCACTGCAAGAGAGATCTTGCGGCGGAGTTTGAGATGAAGGACATCGGCTTGATGCATTACTTTTTGGGTTTGGAGGTGTGGCAGGAGGAGGGGCATTTCTTCTTGGGGCAGGGGAAGTATATTGTGGACATCCTTAGCAGATTCCACATGGAGGATTGTAGACCCATGTCGACACCGATGATCACCAACTGGAAGAAGCTTCATGCTTCGGATTCCGAGTTGGTGGATCCCACATTGTACAGGCAGCTGATTGGTTCCTTGATGTATTTGGTCAACACTAGACCAGATATCTGTTTTGCAGTCAACACGATGAGTCAGTTTATGTGTGAGCCTAGGAAGGTTCACTGGGTGGCTGCAAAACACATTTTGCGGTACTTGCAGGGGACAGTGGATTATGGTCTGGACTACAGGCAGGGAGATGGAGTGAGATTGGCAGGATACACTGATTCTGATTGGGCAGGTTGTGCTTCTGATAGGAAGAGCACTTCAAGGTGTTGTTTTGGGTTGGGTTCAGCAGTAGTGTCATGGTTCAGCCGGAAGCAGCAGTCAGTAGCACTGAGTTCAGCGGAAGCAGAGTATATGGCAGCCAGTCTAGCTAGTTGTGAGGCCATCTGGCTTCGCAAGATGTTGTTTGGCTTATTTGGTCAGTCGTTGAGACCTTCAGTGATTTACTGTGATAATCAGAGTTGCATTAAACTCACGGAGAATCCAGTATTTCATGACAGGTCAAAGCATATCGGGATCATATATCATTTCATTAGAGACTATGTTCAGAAGGGAGCTGTGAAGCTTGAGTATATTTCCACTGATGAGCAGGTTGCAGATATCCTTACCAAAGCCTTACCACGGGGCAAGCATGTCTACTTCAGAGACAAGATGGGTGTGGTGCGGAACACCTTCCTCGGTAAGAGGGAGTGTTGAAATTTGGTACCGGAGGACAGGTGGTTCCCTTAGGCTTTGATCTTTGGCCTAGGGAAAAGTGTCCAAAAGAATTTAATTTTTCTCCTAAAGTGACTTTATAATTTTATAAAGTAAAATCAAATTTAAAAGTGACTTTAAGTGATAAAGTTACTAAGTCTAATTTTAAAGTGACTTTTATAAAGTCAATGAAAAATTAGAAAGGAAAAGTGACTTTGGAAATAAATGACTAAGTGGGTCTTTATTAAAGTGGGGTGAATTAAAAAATAGAAAGTGAGATTTAAATGAGCATTTAATCTCAACCATTGATCTAAATCTATTTCAGCCATTGGATTTAGAGATCACCCAAAAGTCACTTGGATCACCCAAAAGTCACTTGGAGTTATATTAAAGGAGGAAAAGGAGGAAAAGGTCATTCATTCTTTCATGAGCAGATTGGGAGAAGGAGAGCAAGAGAGCAAGAGAGATTTCTGAGCAGGAAGGAGAAGGAGACAGCAGCTTGGCACACATTCCAAGGCAGCAGTTGAGCAGATTTGTACAGCTGATTCAGCACATAGTGAAAGACAGATTTTTGCACAAAAATCGAGGAGCAGTTTGCTGATTTTTCTGCACACAAAACGGAGGTCGTACAGCATTTATTGCTGTCCTGTTTGCTGTAATTTCCAGATTGCTGTGAGGCACGGGAAAGGAGATAAGTTGTAAATTTGCTTGCTGATTTTTTGTTGAATAATTCTCACTGTAAAAAGACAATTTTCAGAAATAAAGAAGAGCTCTCAAACTGGTTTTCCCCAAGAGTTGTAGGGGGTTTTTCCAGGGTCAAGTTGACCAAAAATATCAGTGTTTTAATGTGTTTTAATGGCTGTTTTTAATTGCTGATTTTTAATTCTGCAATTTCCAGCATTCTGAAAAATTTCCAGAATTTGTGTTTTCAGCAATATTTATTTTTTTCAGTCTGTTAAATGTATGGTTATGGGAATGGGCATTTAACTACATGGGAGAAATAAGGAGAAACTGAAAACCGGGGTGGGAAAACAGAAATTTTTACATTTACATTTACTAATCATCTGCTCAACCCCTCAGAGAATGGTAGAAATAAGTATGGGGATAAAGGATAAAAGAGGGCACATGTTAATGGCTCTTTTAATCCTATGGGGTGGTTATTGAAAATGTGAGTTGTTGCTTGATCTTTTCTCTTGGATATTTTGGGTTTCATGTTGAGTAGCCAGTGTTGTTATTGTTGTAAATGATCTCTTTGAAGACAAGTCTTTGCCAATGAAAATGGACTAAGTGTGATGATTTTGTCCCTTAGCCCTTGTTGTAATGTTGATATCAGGGAAGATTTATGTTTTAATAAAAAATGGCACATATTAATACTATGAGATGGTTATTGAAAATGTGACTTGTTGCTTGGGTTATCATTTGAAGGTTGCCTTTCTTTGTCCTTTCCTTTGTCATCTCATGGTTCTTCCTTTACTATTTGGGTTGCATGTTATTTTGACTTTAACATATTCATTGCAATGGTGCATCTGTTGCTAGCTAGGGCACTCATCACTCTCATCTAGCCTAAAATTCATTTGGACTAGTCATGGCACTTCAGTGTATGGCTTGAATACAACTTCTTCACATATC
The DNA here is from genome assembly GCA_031772625.1 of Pinus tabuliformis. Lineage (NCBI taxonomy): Eukaryota > Viridiplantae > Streptophyta > Pinopsida > Pinales > Pinaceae > Pinus > Pinus tabuliformis. Next base: position 683,838,369 of record CM062807.1, read on the forward strand.
TTCAAGCCCTATTTGTGTGAAAATTCTATTGCAGTTAATCAGGTTATTATTCTCCTATCTTTTATAGGTTATTTGTCTCAAAATATTATTCATTGCAAATACTGAATAAAACACAAATACAAATTTCACCAAACAATAAACCACATGAACTGAGAAAACATCACACACATAAAATCGACACCAATATTTTGGACAAATTGTCCATGGAAAAACCCCAAGATGGGGAAAAAGAGTTCTGCAGATGGGGGTTTATTTTGATAATTCTTCAACAAATTGAGAATGTACATAAACTACTTGCCTTCCACTAGCAAAGCTCTGACAATTTTTCTCTTCACTATAGTTGACTAAATTGAACCTCTGCAAATCAATTCAACTTCTCTTGAGCAATTCGCTTTGCCTTTGTGAACTTGCACTGGCCATTAGAAATGTGCATTGGCCTTTTTGGCAACACGCTCTTCCTCCGAAAATTGATCCTACAAGTTTATCTGCCTCCAACAATTCACTTAGCCTATTCGCATTGCCTCTAGTGAATTGCTCTGGCAATTGGCAACTCACATTGGTAAATTTGGCTGGCCTTTTGTAGAATAATTTGGCCTCCTTCGGTCTCTCAGAAAACTGGAATGATTATGAATAATTTCCTCTGACAAATCTATCTCCAATTTCTCCTGCTAAAACCTCGCTCTTGGTGTCTCCCACACTATCACTGTGCCTAAGAGCCCCATCGATTTATTCTTATAATATCTTGTTGACAAATCAATGGTCACAATCAATGTCTAAGATCATCTTGACCCCAACAAGTCACTTTTCTAGAAGTCACTAGAGAGAAATCAACTTGTCTCAATTAATATTGATTAATTAACCTATTTCCCTAAGTTAGGAAAATAATTGAAACTGGTTAATAAACCTAATTAAGACATTTTTAACTTTATAAAATAAATTGGGCTTGGAGATAATTGATCCAATTGTGTTCCTAGACTCATTGATACCACTTGAGACTAGAACCCTTGTTCGAGTTACATAAACTACCATTCCCTCTTAGTGAGGAAGGTGTTCTGCACAACACCAATCTTATCTTTGAAGAAGATGAATCTCGCCTTTCCCAAGGCCTTCGTCAGGATATTTGCTACCTACTGACCTATAGGTATATATTGTAGCTGAACTGTCTTATGCTGTACACAATCCTTGATGAAATGATATCTGATGTCTATATGCTTAGCCTATCATGAAACACCATATTCTCAGATAGCTTGGTGCAACTCCGATTGTTGCAGTGTATCATTGTTGTCTTCACCCTCTGACCAAACAAGGCTACTAATAGCTCTCGAAGAGAAATGGCCTGACATGTTGCCATGCTAGTTGCTATGTACTTTGCTTCTATAGAGCTCAATGCCATAGACTTCTGCTTCTTGCTGTACCAAGAGACAACTCCCAATCCCATGCTGAAGCAACACCCTAAGGTGCTTTTCCTGTCCATTGCACTGTTTGCCCAGTTTACGGCAATATAACCCATCAACTTGATACCATCACCTTGAGTATATTTGAACGCATACTCTATTGTAGCTCGCAAACAACGCAACACATGCTTCACTGCTGTCTAAAGCACCCTCTTCAGTTCAACCATGAATTGACTAAGAGAGTTTACCACAAAGGATATATTTGGCTTGGTGTTGACCAAATACATAAGAGAGTTGATCAACTGTCTGTAGAGCATGGGGTCCACATCCTTCTCCCTGGATATTGTTGGAATTTCTAAGTCTATCCGTTAGAAATTCTTCCTGTACTATCTGATTTATTTCTTCCTACTTGTTCAGTTACTTAACAAGTTATTTACCATGTAAATACTGAAAATAAATACAAGTACAGTATCAACACATACAGATCAACAATTGAAAGAAACAAGCACACAAGTGACACCGTTGTTTTTGGACTAATGTCCCCGGAAAAACCCAATGCGAGAAAATTGGTGCAGCTATTCAGATGGTTTTATTATTATGCAATTTTTAGAATACAACTTGGGTGCCAGAAATGGCTCACCCAACAGAGAATGCTCTTGACAGTAGTACCTCTTAGTCAGAGATAGATATTTCGGCTAAATCACTGGATGAACGATCCCACTGCAACAATGCAGCTTCTGCTGCTCTGCGTTACACTGATAGGGACTGCGTCACCCTATCTGACTCTCCAGCTCCAGTTTGTCCCACGAGAAATCTCCCAGCGCTGCCTCTAGGCCCTGCATTAGCCTCTCTGGCCCAGCGTCAGCCTCTCTAGGCTCTGCGTCAGCCTCTGAAGCCTTTGCGTCTCACACGCTGGCCCTCTCTGGCTTTGCGCAGCTCCTAGCTACCTCTGCGTGGCCTCTGGTTGCCTTTGCGTCAACCTCTCCCGGCTTATGTGCTGATCCTCCCGGTACTAACTCTGCCTCTCTACTATGTATTAACTGCCCATCAACTGCAACTCAGATCACTCACTCAATTTCCTCAGCAAATCCTGCCCCAGAAAATCGAGTTCTTGATCTCTCTCGGTGTGTTCTCCAACTGACCTTCAAGCCTCCTCTTATACTTTTCTTGTTGGTCCATCAACTACCGAGATTAAATCTCTAATCAACGGCTAAGATTAGATTTGGCTTGATTCATGACTTTTGGACCATTTTAACCAAGTTTTATATTAATTCAGATTAATATTTTATTTTTCCTAAGTTTAGACTTAGGAACTCCATTAAAATATTAATTATTTCAATATCTCCCAAACTGGTTAGATTCTGCCCAAACCATTTCTGGGTCTTGGAGATCTCATGTGCTTTAGCCTCTCCACCAATTTTCAAGGCTAGAGCACATTCAATGCTACTCCAAATCAACACTCCCTCTTAGTGAGGATTGTGCTCTAGTAATACTCCTCACTGAGTATCACCCTGATCATCCAGCATCGGTCCCTATGCTAATGCTAGGCCTCCCTGCCCAACATCCTTTGCACTGCTGCATCATGTACTGCTACCCATGGCTTTGCCACTTCCACTTCTGCAGCTGTACGACAACTCCTTCTGCATCCGTGCTGCTGCCCATGGCCCTGCCACTGCCACTGCTGCATCTACACTGCATCCCCTTCTCCTCACGCTGCATCGTGTTGCCCATAGCATTGCCACTGCTAACTGCTGCACTGCAACCCAGTCACTGAGAAGGAAGTAACTGATCCACCCACTCTGACATCTCTGTCGAGCTAGAAACACTCCCGATGCTGAAGCTCCCTTTGTCGCTGACAAGTGCTCCCTCTACAGACCTCTGCGATGCTGCAACAACTCCATGCATCTCGCACTGCTGCCTCATGCTGTCTTGGGACTCCTGCACTATAGCACTCTCTGTCGCTCCATCCGCATCCATCTCTACCAACATCCGCTAGTCCTGCTACTCCTCTTCGGGGCTCCCGTAGCAAGGTATAATCCAAAAGGTTGGGTATCTCAAGGATCCTGTACCTCCTCGCCAGTAGTCCGTTTGACTACAGCTTGATGTCACCCCACTTCCTCTCAAGTGGTGCATGAGCAGTCATGGCACAGTGGTCATCTGTCTCCACTTCTTTCTCCACCCTCGCTGGCGCTGCCTTGGTCTCAGAAGCCTCTCCCTTGCTCTTCTTCCTCGAACACTGGTTCGCATAGTGACCCAGTTCCCATAGTGGAAGCATTTGACCTTGGAGAGGTCCTTCTTTCGTTTCTCCTACTTTCTTGCAGATGTTAGAGCAGCATCCTCCTCTTCCTTCCTTCTTGATTCTCAACCCTTTACTGCTACTCCCTGCCTTGGTTAGCCATCTCATCTCTTCTTGTCGAAGAGCCACCCATAGTTCCTCCCAATCCGGAAGGATCGACCTGCCCAGTAAGCTCTGGATAAATACCTCCCAATTCTTTGAGACTGCGTTCAGTGCGGTCCTCACCAACATCTCCTCATCCGGTGTGGCCCGTATGGAAGTCAGCTGATCCTGGATCTCCGTCAATATCCCAAGGAAGATATCTATATGCTCACCCCTCTGCATCTGGTATGACCGCAACTGATTTTCTAGAAGCATCTTCCTCTGCACAGAAGTATGCTGATACAACTTCTTCAGGGCATCCCACATCTCATTTGCGTACCCTTCTCGGCAATATGTGGTACCATATGATCCTTGTCCTCGTCAAGAATGATGCACTTAGCCCTGGCCATTGCCTCCTCGTACTTCTCATTTTCAGCTGGGTCAACTGGGATCACTATCGTTTTCAAGGCAAAGTGTTTGATGCGCTACCTGTCTAGAATGGACAAGATCTTGGCCTTCCAGACTACGAAGTTCGAAGCACTGCGATTTCGCTGCTCCTCTTTTGACTCTTTCGAGTCTCTCTACTTCCCTCCTGGAAGTCCTCTGATCGACTCTTGTTGAGTCTCTCAACTTCCCGTCTGGAAGTTCTCGGTTTGACTCCCTCTGAGCCTCGATTTCCCTTCTGGAAATCCCTCTACCAATGTCGAGATGCCCCTCTTCGATCGTTTGTGCAGCTGCACAACTGATTCGGATTTCTTGGCTAGAAATCCTCGGCAACAACTCCCTCCTCCTTGGTCTTGCCCTGTTAGGTACTGTTCTGACCACAGTACCCCACCAACTTCACTCTGCAACTCATCCACAACGTCCTATGCCTTAGCAATCAGAAGGCCTGAGCCTCTAGGCTCTGTGCAATCTTGGCACCAGCAAAATCTGCACCTTCTGGCCACAGCGTCGATCCTTCCTGATGGAGAAATATGACCGGGCACTACATAGGTAAGGTCTGCTCCTCTCTGCCTCAGCGCTGATCCTCATCCTGGCTCGAACTGATGATGCAGGCTCTCTGTGTCACCCCTTCCTTGCTCCTTTTTGCTAGGAACAACTTCTATCACTCGGGACAGCGGTTTCTGCTGCTACTGCTCTACTCGGCTAATGCCTTAAGTTATTTTGTGATCTGCAACCACGCTCTGATACCATGTTGGAATTTCTAAGTCTATCTGTTAAAAATTCTTCCTGTATTATCTGATTTATTTCTTCCTACTTGTTCAATTACTTAACAAGTTATTTACCATGTAAATACTGAAAATAAATACAAGTACAGTATCAACACATACAGATCAACAACTGAAAGAAACAAGCACACAAGTGACACCGTTGTTTTTGGACTAATGTCCCTAGAAAAGCCCAATGCAAGAAAACCGATGCAGCTATTCAGAGGGTTTTATTATTATGCAGTTTTCAGAATACAACTTGGGTCCCAGAAATGACTCACCCAACAGAGAATGTCCTCGGCAGTAGTACCTCTCAGTCGGAGATAGATATTTCGTCTAAATCACCAGATGAACGATCCCACTGCAACAACGCAGCTTCTGCTGCTCTGTGTCACACTGATAGGGACTGTGTCACCCTATCTTGTTCTCCAGCTCTGGTCTGTCCCACGAGAAATCTCCCAGCGCTGCCTCTAGGCCCTGCGTTAGCCTCTCTGGCCCAACATCAGCCTCTTTAGGTTCTGCGTCAGCCTTTGGAGCCTCTGCATCTCACGCGCTGGCCCTCTCTGGCTCTGTGCAACTCCTGGCTGCCTTTTGCGTCAACCTCTCCCAGCTTCTGCGTTGATCCTCTCGGTACTAACTCTGCCTCTCTGCTATGTATTCTCTGCCCCTCAGCTACAACTCAGATCACTCACTCAATTTCCTCAGCAAACCCTGTCCCAAAAAATCGAGTTCTTGATCTCTCTCGGTGTATTCTCCAACTGACCCTCAAGCCTCCTCTTATACTTTTCTCGTTGGTCCATCAACGGCCGAGATTAAATCTCTAATCAACGGCTAAGATTAGATTTGGCTTGATCCATGACTTTTGGACCATTCTAACCCAATTTTATATTAATTCACATTAATATTTTATTTTTCCTAAGTTTAGACTTAGGAACTCCACTAAAGTATTAATTATTTTAATATCTCCCAAATTGGTTAGATTCTGCCCAAACCATTTCTGGGTCTTGGAGATCTCATGTGCTTTAGCCTCTCCACCAATTTTCAAGGCTAGAGCACATCCGATGCTACCCCAAATCAACAGATATATCTACCTTCCTCCAATTGGTTATCATGGGTGTAGACATGCATCTACAATATTCCATCCTGAATCTCCTCAAGATCTTGATGTAGTATTTCCCTTGCCCAGGGAAAATCTCCCCATTCGTTTGCCACAGCTCCATGCCTAGAAAGTAGTGCATAAGCCCCAAATATTTCACCTTGAACTCTGTTCGAAGGTCTCTCTTGCATTCCTCTATGAGTCCCAATGAACCCGTCAAGAACAAGTCATCCACATATAGGACAAGAATGAGTACCTCACCCCTAGCCATCAAGTAGTAGAGGTTTACATTCGCCTCACTCTTCACAAAGCCCATCCCCTGCAAGTAAATTTCTATGCACTCATACCACACCTTAGGAGCCTACTTGAGCCCGTATAAAGATCTCTTTAGTCTGCACATATGGGTCTCATTGCTGTATGCTACAAAGCCCTTCGATTTTTCAATGTACACTTCCTCCTCCAAATCGCCATTGAGGAATGTTGTCTTGACATCCATCTAATGGATCTGTTGTCCCATCTATGCTGTTAATGAGATCACTGCCCTAATAGAAGTATACTTGGCCACAAGAGCGAATGTCTACTCATAGTCTATTCCCTCCTTTTGAGAGAACCCTTGGCCATAAACGTTGCCTTGTATTTCTTGATGTTGCTATCTACATTGTGCTTGATCTTGTAGATCCAACGTGATCCAACAATCGCCTTGTCTGTTAGTCTAGGCATCACCTCCCGAACATGTTTTGCATGATCGAGGTGTGAAAATTCCTAGATCTAACAATCTCAGGAATCCTACTGCAACCAACTGAATCTACTTCTCCTAGATTGTAAATTATGTTACGAACTTATTTCAGATTTCTTCATGAAATATTGAAGCAAATTACTAAAGCAACCTACACCAAATTAAATATGATTCTGAAACATAGAAACTGAGCAAGGAAAATAGAAACACATAGAATAAAGTTATTTTTGTACAAAAGTCCTCGGAAAAACCCAATGCGGGAAAACTGGTGCAGTAGCTCTGAGGGTTTATTATTATTAAGTAGTAGCAAAATCTGAATGCATCACTGAATACCTCACAGGGTTATTCAATTACAGAGAAAAATACTCGCAGAAGCTTTGTGAGTTTACCTCACACAATCACTGAGAAATCCTGGTTGATCCAACCCCAAACTGACTGCCCCCCCGACTTTTCTGGCTGCCTCTACGTAGTGTCTACATCAACCTAGCACCAAGCTCTCTGGGTGTTGCATCACTTATCTGGCTGGTCGATCTGCTGCCCAGGAAATTTGATTTCTGCCTCCCGGTCTCACAGCCCGGCTCCTGGCTTCTGAAAATCGAATTCCTCTACATAATTCAAACTCCTCTCTCTCCATCTGCACTGGTTCTGTGTGGCCCTTTTGGCCTTGCGTCAAGGCTTCTGGATCACTCATTGCCTCTCTTTGCTGATGTATCTCCAGCTGAGAATCTCTCTTTCCGAAAGCTACTATCCCTACCCCTCAACTGCAAGAGATCTCCTCAATTGATTTTTCCTCTTGAGAACTTCTCACTTCAGAAAATTGATTTTCGCTATCTCTCTGTGTGTTTTCCAAATGACCCTCAAGACCCTTCTTATATCTTTCTGTTGGACAACCAACGGCCTAGATTAAAACATAATTTAAGGCTCAGATCATTTTGGCTTGATCCGTGGTTTTTTCTAGAAGTTTCACTCCTAATTAGATTAATACCCATTAATATTTTAATTTTCCTAAGTTTAGACTTGGGAACCCCATTAAAAATATCAATTATTTTAATAAAATCACTTTTGGGTGGAATTTCTCAAAACGCTTTCTAGGTTCTTAGGAATACCTGCGCCCAAGCCTCTCTGCAAAATTTGAGGCTAGAGTACATCTGATGCTACCCCAAATCAACATTCCCTCTTAGCGAGGAATGTGCTCTAACAATACACTGTTACTGCATATTGCTCTGACTTTGAAGCATCGTCCTCTGCGTTGCTAATGTCCACATGCTATCCACCAACCACTGCGCTGCTGCTGCTACTGTACTGCTGCCTTTGACACTGCCACTGCCAATGCTACATCTGTACTGCAACTCCCTCTCAAATGTTGCATCTGCTATGTTGCTAGCATTGCCACTGCTAACACTGCATCCGTATTGCAACTCAGTTGCTGAGAGAAGCAACTGAAAACACCCAAAACTGGACAAGTATCCAGTGGATACACCTCGGTGCTGAAATCTTGACTGCTGCTAGTCCCATGCTCTCTTCTGAAGCCATTGCGCTGCTGAAGCTCTGCACTGTGCCTCCTCGCATTATTGCTTCTCTGCTCTGCGTTGCTCACATTCTGGCGCTACTAACCACTGCATCTGTCGAATCAACACTCCATGGCACCAACTGAAACTCCACCATCCCGCTACTACTGATCATGGGCTCCCGTAGCAAGGTGATGATCCAAGAGGTGGGCTCCTCAAGGATCCTGCCCATCTATAGCTTTGTCAAACTATAGTTCTATATCAGCCCACCTCTCTCTTGGCGGTATCTTGGCTGTCATGGCGAACTCCTCCTCCTGTTCGATCTTTTTGCGGTTGCAACCTTAGGATCATGCTTCTTATCCATATCCTTTTTCTTCAAAGGACATTGGGATGCATAGTGGCCCATATTGCCACATCTGAAACATTTCACGTTGGAGACGTCCTTCTTTCGTCTTTGTTGCCCCTACTATCCCTTCGATGCAAGGGCTGTGTTATCCTCCTCCTCTACTTTGGGCTTTGATCCACTGTTGCTGTTGCTCCCGTCAAGTTTGACCTTGAGAAGGTCTCTCCTCAACTCTTCTTGTTTCAGAGCTGCCCACATCTCGTCTTAATTTGGCAATGCTGCTCTGCCCAGGATACTCTGGACAAAGATTTATCACTCATCTGAGATGAAATTTAGAGCTAGTCTCACTAACTCTGATCCTCTTGAGGTGTATGTCCCGCAGTCGACAACTCATCACGGGTCTCCTTCAGTTTCCTGAGGTACGAATCCACATGTTCTCCCTTTTGCATCTGAGTAGATCTCAACTAATGCTCTAAGTGCATCTTCCACTGCTCGGAAAATCCCTGATACAATGTGGCCAAGGCATCCCACATCTCCTTAGTGGTTCCTTTGCTAGCAACGTGGCACACCACGTGATCCTTGACTCCATCCAGGATCATCCTCTTTGCCTTAGCCATCTCAACCCTGTACTTCTTCAATGGATTTGCATCCACCGGGACAACTACCACATTATCAACATACGTCTTGATGGCATGCTCATCTAGAAGGAAAGTCATTCTAGCCTTCCAGATGGCATAGTTGGAAGCCTCGTCCAACCTATCCTAATCCTTCAATCCACTGGTTGCCATATCCTCTGAAAAATGTCGAATAGCTCCCTCTTTCTTCCTATTGCGTAGCTCCTAGACTGACTTACGCACTCCCTGATGGAGCTGGTAAGTTGCTGCTCCTCTGCTGCTTAGCAAATGAGAAATACTAATTTCCTCGACAAGAAATCACTGTGGAAGTATTCCCTCACTATGCGATCAGCTTCTTCCTTCTAACGACTTTTCTTCCCAGCACTCAGCGTGCAAAAATTGCGTCCCTCTAGCTCTGCGTGGCTCTGCGTAGCTCCCTCTGCCGTGGCAAGTTTTCAATCTGGCAGTCTTACCTCTATGTCGGCTCACTCAGAGAGAGACACCCTCGAAAATATAACCCTCCTGGCTAGAATTGCACTATCCCTTAGGGGATTCGAACTGCTGCCTGTTGCAGCAAGCTGGCCCTTGCTTCAGTGCTAGATCTTCTCTTCCTGTTTCACATCAACAACTCTCATACCATGTAAAAATTCCTAGATCTAACAATATCAGGAATCCTATTGCAACCAACTGAATCTACTTCTCCTAGATTGTAAATTATGTTACAAACTTATTTCAGATTTCTTCATGAAGTATCAAAGCAAATTACTGAAGTAGCCTACACCAAATTAAATATGATTCTGAAACATAGAAACTAAGCAAGGAAAATAGAAACACATAGGACAGAGTTATTTTTGTACAAAAGTCCCTGAAAAAACCCAATGTGGGAAAACCAGTGCAGCAACTTTGAGGGTGTATTATTATTAAGCAATAGCAAAATCTGAATACATCATTGAATACCTCATATGGTTATTTCAATTACAAAGAGAAATAGTGGTAGAGGCTTTGTGAGTTTACCTCACACAATCACTAAGAAATCCTGGCTGATCCAACCCCAAACTAACTGCCCCCCAACTTTTTTGGCTGCCTCTGCGCTATGTCTGCATTAGCCCAACATCAAGCTCTCTGGGTGCTGCGTCACTTCTTTGGCTGGTCGATATGCTGCCCAAGAAATTTGATTTCTGCATCTCGGTCTAACAACTCGACTCCTGGCTTCTGAAAATCGCATTTCTGTGTAGAATTCAGACTCCTCTCTCTCCCTTTGTGCTAGTTCTGCGTGGCCCTTCTGGCCCTGTGTGAGCCTCTACTTCAAGGCTTTTGGATCACTCATTGCCTCTCTCTGGTGATGTATCTCCGGCTGAGAATCTCTCTCTAGAAATTGCTATCCCTACCCCTCAATTGCAAGAGATCTCCTTAATCGATTTTTCCTCTTGAGAACTTCTCACTTCAGAAGATCGATTTCCTCTATCTCTTTGTATGTTTTGCAAATGACCCTCAAGCCCATTCTTATATCTTCGTGTTGGACAACCAACGACCTAGATTAAAACATAATCAAAAGTTCAGATCGTTTTGGCTTGATTCGTGGCTTTTTCTAGAAGTTTGACCCCTGATTAGATTAATACCCATTAATATTTTAATTTTCCTAAGTTTAGAATTAGGAACCCCATTAAAAATATTGATTAAATTAATAAAATCACTTCTGGGTGGAATTTCCCAAACCACTTTCTGGGTTCTTTGGAATACCTATGCCCAAGCCTCCGATGCTACCCCAAATCAACACGAGGTATACTTCTCAACCATTGCATAATGCCACACTTGCTGTTGTGTAGCCTCCTGATAGTTAGTAGGCCCGCTATCCACGAACTGACCCACTAATGCTATGTAGCTAATGTACCTGTCTGGTTGTCTTTGCTCTCTCCTGCTTGTCTTAGGAGTCCCCACAAACTCTTGAGCATCCTTGAGTGTCTACTGAACCTCTCGGTTGCTCCTGCCAATTGTGGAATGTGGAATTTGGACTTCCACATCCTCCTAATGCATCTTTAGAATCTGCTGCTCCATGATTTGCAAACTCTCAGGAACACCTGTACCTGAGCCTGTGCTTGTATTGGTCACTGTACTCATACTTTCATACTGTCATGTCCCTGAGCCTGCTACTCTGTCCTTGGAGATTTTGTTGGCTTCTCACTCTGATCAACTGCTACTGACAAATCTCTGGACCTCCTATATGCCTTTTCCTCCATAAATTTGACATCTATCCTGACAATAATCCTCCTGGCCCTTGGTATGAATACCTGATATGCCTTAGAAGTCTCGTTGTACCTAACAAAGTACCCCTTCTTTGTAGTCTAATATAACTTCGAACGTGTTTCTCTTGGAACGTGAAAATATGCTAAGCTGCTAAATATTCCGAAGTGGTTGACATTTGGCTTATTCCCAATGAATCCTTCCTCTGTTGTCATCTTTCTCAATGCTAAGCCTTGTGTGGGACCCTGTTTGAATATATACACCTGTACTGCATACCTCTACCCATAAGTATTGTAGCATATCCCGGTCATACATCACGGCCCTTGTTACCTTTGATATTGAATGATTCTCTCTCAACAACCCAATTCTATTGCGGGTTGTAAGGAACTGTCCACTCCCGCTTGATGCCCTCCCTGGTACAAAACTCCTAGAATGCCCTCCCTGTGTACTCGCCTCCATTATCTGATCGAAGAATCTTCACCTTCCTGCTTGTCAAATTCTCCAAAAGAGCTTTGAACGCTTGGAAGCGATTGAAGGCCTCATCCTTGGTCTTCAAGAAGTATATCTAGGTCTTTTTGGAGAAATCATCAATAAAGGTAACAAAGTATTCGTACCCTCTGAGATAATGCGTAGACATTGAACCACATATATTAGAATGAACTTAGTTAAGAACACCTTTGGATCTGGTGTCATCCCTTGGAAAAAATGCCTTAGCAAATTTCCCCAACACACATCCCCTGCACACATAATTGTGCTCTATGCTCACCTCTGGAACACCTGTCATTATCTCCCAAAGCAACTTAAGTGCCCCATGATGGATATGGCCCATTCGCCTATGCCATAGCTCCCCTTGATCTCTCGGATCATTGTTTCTCATGAGTGCCTTTGGATTATCTAACTGCAACTTGTAAAGTCTGCCACTCCTGACTCTAATAACTATCGGTGACTTCCACTCCTAACGCTTTATCAACACTTGCACATCTCTAAAGAGTACATTATACCCCTTATCCTGAAGAATAGAAACGAAAATCAAATTCATCCCCATTCCTGACACATGCAACACATTGTGGATTGAAATTGACTTGCCCGACTCCCTTTGATATAGAACAAGCCCCCTCCCAACTGGGTTGCACTTGGACTTGTTACCCATCTCAATCTAGAATCTGATGTCCTCCTCCTTATAGTTGGAGAAGTACTCCCTAACTCCTGTCACATGAAATGATGCCCCAATGTCTATGTACCATACACCTTGTGAGGTTGAGCTAGTCAGGCAAGATATGAGTGCGAACTCATGTTCCATCCTGTTAGAAAGCTCATCTGCACTCGCTTAAGCTGTCATCTGCTTCTTGCCCTTCTTATCGCCTTTCTTCCTCTGTAGGCAATTGCTAACATAATGGCCAAACTCAAGACAACCATAGCATTTAACCTTTGAAAGGTCCTTTTTCTTTTCTGCTTTGGGGTTAGGTCCTTTGCTAGATTCCTTCTTTGCCTGACCCTTTTCCGCTAGAGCCATGCTTTCTTGTTATCCTTCACCTTTGTGGGTCTTATTGCTAGTGTCACTGACAAGACTAAGCCTAAGCTCCTCTTGAGTGAAATCACTCCACAAATGATCCCAACTCAATAGAGTATCTTGTCCATTAATCACTTTAATGAATGCATCCCACTGTTTTGAGAACCCATTCAAGGTTGTTCTCATGAGATTGTCATCTTCTAGTTTCTCTCTGATAGTTGCTAACTCGTCCTTGACAAGTCCGAGCTTGGTGAGGTAGCTAACAACATTTTCTCCTTTGCCCATCCGGGTATTTCTCAGCTTATTTATGAGAATCAATTTCCAGCTCATGGTAGCATTCTGGAACAAATTTAGGATGGCATCCCACATCTTCTTGGCTATATCCAACTCTGTGATATGTGGAAAAATATGATCCTTAATCCCATCTAGGATTATCCGCCTCGCCTTGGGATCTTCCTTCTTGTATGTAAGAAGCTATGCTTCATCTACCGACACAACAAGAACACTGGTCGCATATTCCTTGAGACCATTCTTTTCCATCAACAATAAATCTTGGCTTTTTAGACACCAAAGTTAGATGCACCATCGAATCTATCTCGATCTCTCAATCTAGCTGAAGCCATTTTTTATAACCCTTGGAAAATAAACAAACCCCAAATAAATCTGAAGAAATTAAACTGGGTTTAATAAACCCTTGGTCTTATCTTCCTGTACTCTGCGCTGAGCTTCTTCTGCCCTCATATCTTCTTTGATACCATGTGAAATTTCTATTGTAGTTAAGCGGGTTATTATTCTCCTATATTTTACAGATTATTTGTCCAAGTAATTTAGCTACTGCAAATACTGAATAAAACACAATTGCAAATTTCACCAAATAATAAATCACAGGAACTGAGAAAACGTAACACACATAAAATGGACACCAATATTTTGGACAAATTGTCCCTGGAAAAAAACCCAAGATGGGGAAAATCGGTTTTTTAGATGAGAGTTTATTTTATTAATTCTTCAACAAATTGAGAATGTACATAAATTGCTTGCCTTCCACTAGGAAAGCTCTAGCATTTTTTCTCTTCACTATAGCTGATCAAATTGAACCTTTGCAAATCAATTTGATCTCTCCTGAGCAATTCGCTCTGCCTCTGTGAACTCTCATTGCTCATTGAAAATGCGCACTGGCCTTTCTGGCAAATCACTCTGCCTCTGAAAATCGATTCTGCAAGTTTATCTGCGTCCAACAATTCACTCATCCTATTCGCATTGCCTCTAGTAAATCGCTTTGGTAATTGGCAACACAAATTGATGCTTTGACAAATTGTACTAGTAAAATGGTAACTTGCACTGGTAAATTTGCCCTTCCTTTGCAAAATAATTCGGCCTCCTTCTGTATCTCAAAAAACTGGAATCACTGTGAAGAATTTTCTTCTCAAAATCCCTCAATTTATCCTGCTAAAACCCTGTTGTTGGTGCCTCCCATGCTATTATTGTGCCTTCCTTGATCACTCAAATTGTGTCTCCAACAGCCCCATCGATTTCTTCTTATAATCTCTCGTTGACGAATCAACGGCCATGATCTAATCACAATCGATGGGTTACTTTTCTAGAAGTCACTAGAGAAAAATCGACTTGTCTCAATTAATACTGATTAATTAACCCATTTCCTAAGTTAGGAAAATAATTAAAACTGGTTAATAAATATAATTAAGACATTTTCCTTTTATAAAATAACCCGGTCTTGGAGATAATTAATCCAATTGTGTTCCTAGCCTCATTGATATAGCTTGAGACTAGAACACCTATCCAAGGTACATAAACTAACACTTCGTTTGTATTTTTTGACTCCATAACTCTTGGATTGGCACTGTTCTTAGCAACCCACCATCCACTTAAAATCTGAAGTTTATCATTTCTATTCTAGCATTATCCGCGTTGTGTTGGAGGAGAGTTGGCCTAATGAGAGAGAGAAAGCTAATGTGGTGAAGTTGGCAGCCCTTCTAAGTTCCCTCGGGGTTGCACTTGTAATGTACAATATTATCATTCAAAGTATAGATTCGAGAGGTAATAGAAAACGGAAAAAAATATGAGGAAGAGCCACAAGACAAGGAGAGGGGTGATGGTGGCATGGTCACGCAAGCCATCCATACAACCATGATTCTGTAGGCTGTAATGATCAAGACCTTTATTTGGGAAGGCAATGTAAGAGAGTTGGTGATGATTGAACACCTCAGAACCATAACACCTCAAGTTGGGCCCTCAGTTGAAGAATAAGCTAATAACAATTACTCATTATGACGAAAAAAATTGGTGCGCTAGATGGAGATTAGAAAGATACCACAAATATGTTATGGGGATTTTTGGGATAAAAGAGAAAGAACTTACTAAAAGGTTCATGAAATAAATTTGATTATTATCAAGTCCTTGATTTACAGATAGAAACTAAGACGATATAGCATTAAGCTTCAAAGAGATATCAAAAGTTAACATGTTGATCAAGTTCCCTTCTTATTCATTAAAACTTTAACAAGTAATTTCAATAGAATAGACATTAGTCATGCCCATTTCAACCAAACTCAAATAAGCATAATGTTAAGGGTAGATAATTGCTTAATTACCCATTTAAGCTTAACATTGCCACACAACCTATATATTGAAGGAGTGATTACCACCTTGCAAAGCAAGGCTAGGAAGATCATATGGGTACAATAAAGGATAGGTCTCTAAAGGAGGAGTATAGGACATCTAAAACGATTACTCCATGATATGTCACTTAATTAGAGCCATATATTTTTTTCAAATCTGCTCGCTCTTAATTCAAAATAACAACTTTGATACATTGCTGAAAGGCATACTATCCATATAATAATGCAAAAGAAACTGCAAACCACATTTACATTGTGTTTGGCAGGGAGCAGGGGGTGGGGGTTGGAGTGGGGGGTGGAATGTGTTTAAAATCCAAACCTTGCAACCTTTAGAATACAAACTTAAAATCCCTTGATTGATTAAGGAAGGGAAAACATAAGTGGCCTAACTACCAAAATAGAGGAGGAATGTAGTAAACTTTCGTTTGGTTATTCAAGCAAGCAAGAGCCAAGTGAACGAAAGGAAGGAAGACATTGGTGCTTGTCAAAATATTTAGTATTATCTAGGAAAGATATTTAAGCCTAATACATTTAGGTAAATGATATAATAATTAGATAATTCAAATTTTTTTCCATCCAATTATACTATATGATGTAGATAAAAACTCAGCAAATCAAAACAAAAGGAAGGAAAGGGCATGGTCGAGAAGCTACTTGAGAAAGGTAGGACTGGTAACACCTATTGAAGACTCACAATCATTGAGCCTCCCACCATGCTCCAAAGCAATGTTGTTTTGGTAGATTACTTGCAAAGTGATTCCAATTCAATTCCAATTTGAACAATAGCAAATAAAATCTATTAAACAATTAACAGAACAACATTACCAAGAGATATCTAAAAGTTGGCCCTCAACTATGAGATGACCACTAGACATCAATGATAAATATAACTAGCCTATGAAAGCAAAAAACAAATCTAACTACTAAATATCATTGGTAGAGAAACTAACAAAGTTAGTGTTTAACCGCAAAAACAAAGTGACAAAACTATGAACTAGTACCAAGAAGTGAAGGGTGTGATACCTACATTAAATTATAAATATCGGAGTGAAAAATATGCCGCCTTCACATTGGCCATGTGCTGGCCACATCAAGGTAAACTTGCAACTAATCATTCCAATGATTATGCATAGAAAATGTGCAAATCCCTCAAGCATAAAATATAGGAGGCTTTGATACCCACTTCTTAAGTAGGAGAGGGTAGATAAGGTGAAAGGGAGAAAAGACAAAAATATGAGAAAGAGCCACGAGACGAGGAGAGGGTTGATGGTGGCATAGTCACACGAGGTATCCATAGAGCCATAGTTCTGCAAGATGTTTTAACCAAGGCCATTATTTGGGAAAGTGATAAAGGAGAGCTGATGATGAGTGATCACTCTTAGAACTATTGCCCCTCATTTTAGCAGGGGTACATATGCACAATTTTTTGCTTTTTTGGCAGCAACATTTTAAGCCCAAGGAATATAAGTCTAAAACCATGTAATGTCATACGAGATGATGACTATGTGAGAGTGTGTTTGATATCCTCGATGCTGGATGGCCATGGCCGATCCTCTTAGCCTCATCTTCACGATACTTGGTTTTATGGCATTCCTGACATCCCCTTGGTGGGTGGTAACTCCCTGCCTTGATGGCCATTCTTATGTTTAGTAGTGCCATGCCATCATTATAGAGGTGGACCCATTAGGACTCATGATTTATGGGAACACTCAATGTATGGCTGTAAACATTACACTTTTCCCCTCATTTCCCCATAATCTCGTTGAACCTATTTGTTCCCCACATGGTTGTCTCATGGAGTCTATATGCATTTTTTTTGGCCATGGTGTATTCATCATGTCATAGTTCTTCAGCATGGCAGTCTCACATTTTCTAATAGCTTGTGCTTCCCAAGGTAGTTTGCGGCTCCCAATGCATAGGTTCTCGAGGGTCAAAATTCAACAAAGGCTCAAATGAGGATATGAGGGTACCAATCCCAATGAACGAATGATAACAAACTTGAAGGATGGATGTGAATTCAGGGGAATGGTGAAGAGTGGTAAGTATGTAGTGGTTATGGACATGCTACTTCAATCCAAATTTCCAAGTAGTGCCCCTCCTACAAACTTAAGGCCTTAGAGGAGGTCCTACTAGACTAGGGTAAAAAAAATTAAAATAGTCCCCATAGTAAGGTGAGAGAACACGTTTGTTGTCCAGATCGGTCCATTATCCAGATCACCCCTTTATCCATGTTAGAATGCCCAAAACATTAAGTAAAAGCACATGATTGCAAAATGGTTAAAGAACCCACCAAGTTCTGATCCACTCTCCTTGAAGACGAATGTCGGATAGTGAAAGGTGTCTAACCGGTGCAAATGCTGGAGGAATGTGGCATATCACCAGGCTAGATCCATCTTAAATTTGGATATATTAAGCACACCCAGAGGGATCAAATCTCTC
This sequence comes from Pinus tabuliformis, assembly GCA_031772625.1. Classification (NCBI taxonomy): domain Eukaryota; kingdom Viridiplantae; phylum Streptophyta; class Pinopsida; order Pinales; family Pinaceae; genus Pinus; species Pinus tabuliformis. Next base: position 683,856,474 of record CM062807.1, read on the forward strand.
GAGGTGCAAACCTTTCCTCAAGTTTTGCACTCAAAAAAGAAAGTTTGCACCTTGAGAGATTTGATCCCTCTTAGCGCTTGATAGAGCCAAAGTTAAGATGGATTTAGGTTGGTTTAATTATTCTCTATTATTAATTCCTATCCCATGGAGATTATAATTTTGTTTTTGAACAAAAGTCAATAAGTTTTGACTTCAATTTTTTTTTGTTTTCCTTTCAAAACATAGTCAAAGTTTGGTCAAATATATGGCTTATTCTCAATTTTTTACATACTTGCATACACAATTTTCTACATATTTGCAGAATTGTTACTCGCACACTCAAATCAACTTGATTGGCAATTTGGTAGCATGTGTACGAGGTGCTGATCATTACCCTTGCTTTATATGATATATAAAATTATACTGAAAAGAAAAGGTTAGCTAAATGAAATCTAATCTATGAGAATGAATAATGAATAATTAGGATGCAACACATTTTTCCATGAAACCTTTGTGTGAATTCTTTAACAATCTCATTCTCAATTCTCATGGCCTCCTAGAACTTATCTAAGAGTTGTATGCCCTCTTTGACCATGGTCCATCTCTTGTTGAATGCTTGATGGAAAAGGCCCATCTATTTTCACATAGCAATTATTTCATACCTAGAATTATTTCACTAGTAAATTAATTTTCTGAACTCTTGAAAATAAACACTCTAGTATTTTCAACTTTCAACAATATATTTTCAGCAAAAAATACTCAGAAAAATCAATCACAAACAACACATAAATCTGCCTCAATCAAATCTGCCTTCACATTAATTTTTTTGGAAAATTTAGAGTCTTGACCCATAGATAAATACACAGAAATTACAACAATAATTAAACTTGGAAATGGCCCTCTATATTTTCGGTTAAAGGAAAATTTAATCTCAGGAAATCAACTGCTTTGGAGAATATCTCAGCCTTGGTAAAGTCTCGGCCTCCCCTTGCAAATTTAGGCCCTCCTAGCCTTATGGATGCGCCTTGGAAGTCTTGGCTCACTAGCTGAACTACAGTCTCGGCCTGCACAAGAATCTTGGACTCTCTCCAAATCTTCGCCTCTCTTTCCTCAATCTCGACTTCTACAAATGTTCCTTCCAGAAAACCCTTGTTGTGCACTTTCTTCTCTTTAGTCAATCAAGCCTCTTAGTCCTTGGGAAAATCGCCGCCTCAATTACAATCTGTGTTTTCATCCTCTCCCTTAGGTTCCCTTTATAATTTCTTATTGAGCCAAATCCCTAAACTCCAAAGTGATAAAGGCTAGCATAAAATCCTAATCCACTTAGATCAACGACGAATATTAGATCTAATCTAAGTGACTTAAATAATTAAAGTATTTATCCTTAGAAACTTTAACCCAATAGCCAACATTAATCAATAAATTAATTAATGTGCTTTCCCTAAGGTAAAACCTTAGGAAAGAAATCATAATACTTGCTTCTCTTGAACAAACACCTAAATAGGACTCTCTCTTGCATGTTAAACACTTATATTATGAAGAAGACATTCTAATGCTACAAACATCAACACTCCCTCATAGCAAGGAAGGGATTCTCCATCACCCTCACCTTATCCTTGTAGAACACAAACTTCCCCTTCACTAGGGGCTTGGTGAGAATTTCTGCCACTTGCTCGTTTGTGGATATGTACTGCAACCTCATATCACCCCTCTGGTCCCTGTCCATGATGAAGTTGTACTTGATTCTATGTGTTTAGACTTGTTGTGAAACATTGGATTCTTCGAGAGTTTAATGCAACTTTGATTATGATAGTGAATGATGGTGGGCCCCATCTCAAGACCAAATAAACCTGTGAGCATTTTGCGAAGCCATATGGCTTGACAACTCGCTAGACTTACAACCATGTACTTGTACTTTGCTGAGCTAAGTGCTCCAAAATTTTGCTTCCTACTAAACCATGAGATCATAGCTGACCACAAACTGAAACAACCAAAAGTACTCTTCCTTCTGTTGTACTACCAACCTAGTATGAATTTATGTAGCCCACTAAGTACACTCCATCACTCATGATATACTTGAGTCCATACTCCATTGTACCTCTCAGGTGCTGGAGCACATGTTTCATTGCAACCCAGTGTATCCTCTTAAGCCCCAACATAAATTGGCAGGGTGTTAATATCAAAACAAATATCCATCTTGGTTTTAACTAGATGCATCAAGATCCCTATCAGCTACCTATACAATGTGGGATCTATTGCCACACAATCTAACAGGGGTCCTAGGAGGGGTACCTAAGGCACAACTACTAGATCAAATGACAATGATGGGACAAAGGCCCACTGTCACCTCAGTCAGTGTCCCTTGTTCTTTACAGACTTTCATCGATGGGAGGAGTCCCGGTATGAAGGAGATCACTTGTAAAGATAGGATCAATGATACGATAGAAAGTGATTCCCAAGGCCCATTCAAAGCAGAGGCTCAATTATGGCTTGACAAAGGTAAAAGCTCTCCAAGAAAGATGTTGGAAATACAGAGAGGGGGGGTGAATCAATATTTCTTAAGATTAACACTTTTTAATCTTTTTTCAGAACGTTAGTTAATCTTCAGTTATTATTATTGTTCTTCTTCAATTAATCATAAACAATAATCAACAGTAGACAACACCATACAGCAACGCAGAAAAATAAAACAGTGGACACAAAGATTTTAGGCGGAAAACCCCCGCCAGGTCAAAACCACCAAACGCTTCTTAGTAATTGTCTTCTCCTCCTCTTTAAAATAAAAGTAATCACATCAAGTTTTCAACCACAACTAAAGGAGGCTCCAACCCCTTAATTCACAAGCAACAACCTGTAGGACGCTACTGAACCCTAATAAGCTGTTGCAATCGGAAGAATGCCCCAATGCCTTGTAAGTTAGGCCACAACATGACGAGTGCCCCAACACTCTATTTACCAGCTATGGTTGGAAAGGATACTTCGTCACCCTATAGTTTATTAGCCCCAAATGAAAGGATGCCCCAACGCCTTGTGCATGCTACGACCTGCCGTAGCACCACCTTGCCGCCCTGAAGTGTCCTCAGGCCACAACCTGAAGGTGACTCCAATTACCTACCTTGCACCACCCTGCCATCATGAATAGCCGACATACCACGTTTCACAATTTTCAGAGTGGATCCCCCTGTGCTCTGGATCAATATAGTAAAGCTATAAAGAAGATGTTGTATATCTGTCAAATCCTGGTAGCCACTGATCATTGCACAATCAAACTGATCATTGCTCAATGCTGCACATCAAATTCACTGATCAACTGCACATCACTGTCACTGCACATCTGTTGGCTGCCACTGCATGTCACTGTACTGAGCTGCTCATGAATGAATAAGTATCAAGGCTCAAATTTCAATATATCATGCTGTTGTACTATACCAAACTGCCACAATCTTGCAACCATCGGGCACTGTTGTCAAATGATGACACAAATCAAGGTGCCTTAGGTCATCCCTATGACTTGCAACCAATGCTCTCAAGCTCTGCCCTAGGAGAGCTACCAGCATGCATGTAAACACTGCTGCTCAGCTGATCAAGCCCTGATATCCATTCTTACTTCAATATGTTGTACAACTGGATGATAATGTCTTCAATACTTGCTACCCTGCAAGATTACAATTTCGTTACTGTACACAAACCCTAGATCATACTACAAGACAAACCCTAGGTCAATATTGTCATATATCTATGTGCTTCGACCTATAGGTCAAGTCAATCAGTCATGTCAATGTCTTCAACGGCACTGCAACATTGTCATATAGCATCATGGTTAAGCAGACTTGTGAACTTGATGTAAGTTCACTGTTCCAATCGATGTATCATAGTTAAGTTTCATTCAACAGGTTACATCAAGGTTTAAGCATCTTATCATAGAAAGGTCACTATATCAATTAGTGTTTTGCTTCATTATCAAGGCACTGTCATTAAAAGGTCACCTATCTCATAGTTAGGTTAACGTCAAAGTGTCATGTAATATCACAGATGTGTCATCATCTATGCTTGTCATGAGATTCAAAGCATGTTACTATCATATAGAAATTGTCTTGTCAATGTCCTTATCTAGCTGCTCCAATCTGAAGATAAGACAATGAACACTTTGTACACATATGCTATTATCATAAGATCACTGTCAATATATCAATGAAGGCAACAAGTCACTGTATCATAACATTATCCCACTGCCTATTTGTTAGTATTAGATTCACAACCTCTGTTGTAAAGAAGTTTGTCTCAAACTAAAACACATTCACTGTTGCACTTGTCTTACAAGGTCACTATATAACTTTCTATATATCAGGTGACTGTGTATAGGTCAAGGAGCTCGTACTTCCACTGTCAAGGTCATGTTAAGGTATCAAGCGATAGTCAAGATCATGTAAGTCAAAATCATCCACTTTCATTCATTTAATAAGTAAAAAAAAAGAGTGTCAATATACTTGTTATGCCTAGGTCTAAGTATCTTAAGGTGAATGTCAAGTCAAAGTCAAATTCAAATGAGGTCACTGTCAACATCACTTGCTGTCCATTGTAGGTTTAAGTCACAGTCAAAGCAAGCAACTGTTGTCAAGGTCTTGCTGTAGCTTATCTTCTCACTGTATAAGAAATCACAGTCTCATCAAAAGAATAAAGAGTACAACTTGTTCACTACTACCTTGTTCAAGGTCAAGATATTTATTTTCTAAGTGTAAAGTCAAGGTTCCAATATAAGAATCAATAGATTGTCACACTAAGTCATGATTGTTAAAATAACTTGCAGGTCACCAACCATTAGAAGAGAGACTGAATACTTTTTCTGGAATAGTTTCCTAAACAGACTAAAAGTGGCAGTACATACAATAAGAAATTATTACCGATTTGAGGGCCTGAAATAATGAAGGAAGGAGGCCGGAAACATAGATGCCCTAGCCAACATTTCGCTGTCTTAGAAGCCTAAAAAAAGGATTCAAACAGACAAATATCAAGCAAAAATTTCGCTGTCTTGGGGGAGGAATTATGCCATAAAAGCAATGAGAAAAATGCCAAACAAATAGAGATCTCACCTCTGAGTTTCTCTAAGAGAGATCCCTAAATATTTGCTGGGCTGTGCCTCAGGCAGGCCGAAATATCTTGCCTCTGGACTAATGCACAAGTGAATGTGTTGAGTTATGATTTGTGAGCTTATCTTGAAGTTCTTTTTATAGTGTATTGTAGGGGTAGGGGCTTCTTATGATGTACGTTGGAGAGGATTTTAGGAGCCTAATTATTTTAATAATGTTAATTAATTTAATAATCATAGTTGTTATGGGGGTGCTTCTTAAGAGAGTTGTTGGAGGAAACTTAGGAAGGGTAGGCATCTTTGACACTCTGACTTTTCTTAATAAGCATAATTGCTTGGTTACCTTAAGCCCTAAGATAGGTGTTACTTGGATTTTATAATGATGACTTAGACGTAGATTATGTCCTATGGGTGTGATGGGTGTGAAACACATGCGATGGTTAGTGCATTTGGTCCTACCAAGGTTGTGAAGTTAGTGATTGGTTTATTGTCTTTAGTACTTGAAATTATTCAACTTATACACAATGAAGTTAGTGATTGGCTTATTGCCTTTGGTTCTTGAAATTATTCAACTTATACACAATGAGATTGCGACAAGAATCACTGTCATATATTGACAAGCGTAGGTGAATAAAATGTCATGTCACTACCCTTGGGGTTTTAGCCCAGACACTGGGGTCACCAACATGTCCTATGGGTGTGATGGGTGTGAAACACATGCGATGGCTTAGTGCATTTGGTCCTACCAAGGTTGTGCAGTTAGTGATTGGTTTATTGTCTTTGGTTCTTGAAATTATTCAACTTATACACAATGAGATTGCGACAAGAATCACTGTCATATATTGACAATCGTAGGTGAATAAAATGCGATGTCACTTCCCTTGGGGTTTTAGCCCAGAAACTAGGGTCACCAACTTCAAACTCAATTTTTTCTCAAACCAAGAGGACTTATGTGGTGTTCCACTTACCACTCGAAAGATCTTGACGAGGAGAATCCAATGATTTGGATCTTCAAGTGAAACTCAATATTTTGACACTTCAAAAACCCTCGACAAGGTCAGGGTACATCCTTAGTCCAGGGAACCCAAACTCTAGGACTTGGGTTTTTAACCATCCAACAGTGGAGCTACCAACTTGATGTAATCCGACAATTATTAAGAAGTGTTCATCAACCTTTTGACATCAATGGCTGGTGTTTTTAGTCAAAGTCAAACCTAGTCAACTCCATGGGTTGACATCAATGACAACATCATCCAACACCATCCAACAATATCCCCCTTTGTCATTGATGACAACACACGTACTCCTTCTGCGAGTACAACTCCCTTTGACTTCATGCTTCATCCCCTTCTTAGGTTTTTCTCTCCCCTTTTGACATCAATGACAAAGGTTGATTGCCCTTGACAATTTGCCTACTTTATGTGGACTTGTCATCTATCTATGTTCCTCCTGACGAGAAACCTTCTTGTAATAATATGTCAATGAGGATCCTTGTGGACCTGTAATCCTTTAACTGTTCTGCTCCCCTTGAACTTGTTATGAATTTGACATATTTGTCCCGAAGTTACCATTCTGTGCATGCTGTTTGTTTGTCTATGGTAGACTTGTGCCACATACTGTTGTATAGACTCCCCTCTTCAAATTTCAAGGAGTCGATGAGCCTAATTGTTCAAAATAGTGTATCATCTGACAAACCATCTTGACTCGAGTCATTAATCGAAGCAACTATTGATTCCTTAGGACCTTTTACAAACCCTCAAAGCATAACTGCTGAGACCTTCTTGCCTCCCAAATAGTGTATCATCTGACAAACCATCTTGACTCGAGTCATTAACCGAAGCAACTATTGATTCCTTAGGACCTGTTAGAAACCCTGAAAGCATAATTGTTGAGACCTTCTTGCCTCCGACTCTTCTTGCTTATCCTGTACCTGTTTTATTTTCCAAACCTTCTTATTCTCGTCGTCAAGCTTTTCATTCATGGTTGATTCCATCTTGTACCTACAGTGACGAGCTGTGTCCATAGTTATGACATTTTTAACATTCCTTATCAGGATTGTACCTACATTCTCGATCTATGTGCCCATAATTATGACATTTGTAGCATTCAATATCATCCATAGAAAATTCCATCTGGTATCTATGTCGTGATCTTACAAACTTGCTTCTAGGGTTTTGCAGATAATAATTGTATTTGTCAAAAACTTCACAATCCTTGGCCATATGTCCATAGTTAGCACATAAAAAGCAATATCCATTAAATAAACGTGCGTACCTGGGTGGTTCATTCAGAGGCAGTGGTATGTGATATTCCCACTTAGCAATATTGCTAAGTAGGAAATATCAATTTTGCCAATTTTGTCATATTTTGCATTTTCACTTAGGAAAAGTGGGTTGTGGGACCCCACTTGAGTTTTGGAGCTAAGGCAAGGGCCCAACTTAGGAGAAAAGGGAAAAATCAAATGGTTCGTGGATGGTGGGGACCACTCCAAGGAGGAAATATGTTCCCTCTTGGAAATGCACAATTCTTGGAGGGAAATGATGAAGGGTTCGATGGTTGGGCTCCACATGGGCAAATTGGAGGCACAACAACAAAAGAGGAGGCACTCATTTTGGTCATCTTTGATCATTTGAGCATTCAGCTTGACTAGCACGCTTGAGTTGGAAACCAAGTCTGCATGTGCTGTTGAGCATGAGAGATTTTCAGGCGAGAATCTCACCCTTGCTTTGGTGGACCTTGAGTGCCAACCCTAGGAGGGAGTTTCCATCACTTTCAAATCGATCCGGGAGCATTGCAGCATAGTTGTGGAGTGGTTTTAGCCGAGACTGTGTAGGGCTTGCACAACTCTATTTCGTGCCACACGTGGGACACGAGGAAGAAGAGGAAGGTTGGGGCCGAGATTGGAGGAGTTTTGGGAGGAGAATGGTTGAATATCTCAACCATTTTGGGGGCATTTAGCAACATCATTTACAGGTGGGTCAAAATACCTAGTAGTTGGAGGAGCCAGGGGAAATTGGGCCAAAATTCCGAGGTCAACATTTGGCCAATTCCTTCGTGGGTTTTTGTGGGTTATTGGAGGAGAGACTGGAGTTAATTTCCCGGAATTTTATGAGCACCGGAGGAGGTCCTAGCAACCCTTGTTTGCATGCAACAACACAGATTTCCAAGGGGTTAGCGCAAAGCTTTGTTTGGGGACAACTACACTTGTGTCCGAGCAACTTATTTCATCACTTGGGCATTGTTAGCTTGCCTTGGGTAAGCCCAGGTGCATGCATTCCGATCTTATCTTGTACCCAACATTTATATTAATAAAATGACTTAGCTCAGTGCAGTTTATGGCATTTTCTAGGTGTTTAATGTGGTGTAAATTTGTGTGTGTGTTTTTGATATGTTTGCTTTGTTTATCATTGTAAATTTCCTTTAAGAATATTACATGGTCCTTGATAATTGTACCTGTCAACAACTTTACAATCCCTAGCCATATGTCCAAAGTCAACACATGGAAAACAATAACCATTAAATGGACGAACGTACCTAGATGATTTTCCATACTCATTTCTTTTTGGAGGCAGTGCTATAGTCTTTTGTCCTTGATTGCTTTGGCATCATTCTTCGGAGTTGCAACATTCTTCTTTGGTTCATTACTTTGATTAGTCTTCTTCTCAATCTTACTACGCGGAGATGTGGAACTTGTACCTTCATCAATTGGAGCCTTACCTTCTTTTTCTGCCTTCATCTTCAACTTAGCCAATTCTTGCTCTTTCTTGTTAATAATCTGCAAGTGTTCTTTTTGCCATTCCTTGAACTTGATGATTTCTGTGAGAGTTGCATCAAGTTCTTCTTGCTTTTGAGCAAGGTCTTCTTGAAACCATCTTTTCAAGATCTCCTTTCTCTTTTCTGCCTCTTCAACTTGTAACTTTAGAAGAGTGGTCTTTTCTACTTCTCTGTTGAGTACCTTTATTTGTGCTTTCTGCTTTTCATTTTCTTCCCTGAGCCTGCTTATTTTCGCTGAAGATGTATCTAATTCCTTTTGCTTTTGGTCAACTGCAGATATGTACCTTTGATCAGATTCCTTTAATTGATTTGCCAGGTCTTTCTTTTCAATTTTTGCTTCTTGCACTTGTTTCTTAAGCTTGCTAATCTTTGCAATGGCTACGTCAAGTAACTGTTGCTTTTGATCTACTTCTTTCTTGAGTGTGTGATTTTTTGTCTCCATATTTTTCTAGTTTGACTTTTCGACCTTTCTGGCTTCTTCCAACTGTACTTTAAGACTTCTAATGATTTGCTCGGACTCGTCATTCTTCTTATTGTGTCTTTCGGCACATCCTTTTGCTATTTCCAATTCTGCTTCTAGAAATTTTGCCCTTTCTTTTTCACTCTTGAGTTCCTTTATAACTCTAACCACTTCATTTTGAAATTCGATCTTGCTCATTTCCTCTTCTCCTTCTTCAAGAGCTTCCTTCCTGTTATCATCAATAATAGAGTCTGAAACAACCTCCATACTTGGAATTTCCTTTGAATCCTTTGAATGCTTGGTGGCTTTCATTTTTGATTTTCCCATCTCTATACTCTGAGATCTACCTTCCAGCTGCTGCTAGCCTACTACTGAAGGAACCTGCTCTAATACCAATTGTTGGAAACACTGGGGGGGTGAATCAATATTTCTTACAATTAGCACTTTTTAATCCTTTTTTTTATATCAGAGTGTTAGTTAATCTTCAATTATTATTATTGTTCTTCTTCAAATAATCATAAACAATAATCACTAGTAGACAACACCATACAACAATGAAGAAAGATAAAACAATGGACACAAATATTTTAGGTGGAAAACCCCCTCCGGGTCAAAAACCACTGAACGCTTCTTAGTAATTGTCTTCTCCTCCTCTTTAAAAGAAAAGTAATTACATCAAGTTTCCAGCCACAACTGAAGGAGGCTCCAACCCCCTAATTCACAAGCAACAACCTGTAGGATGCTACTAAACCATAATAACCTACTGCAACCAGAAGGATGCCCCAATGCCTTGTAAGTTAGGCCACAACCTGACGAGTGCCCCAACACTATTTACCAACTACGGTGGGAAAGGATACTTCGTCACCCTGTACTTTATCATGTTAGTTTTTGTAGCATCAGAGGTGTTCTAGTCTCGAAACTTTGTGGAGAGGCTAAAAAACGTGATCTCCAAAACCCATAAATCATTTATGGAAATTCCACCTAGAGATGGCTCAATTAGATTATTAACCATTTTTTAAATATTTCCTAAGTCTAAACTTAGGGAATATTGTTAATTAATCAGTGTTAATTGAGATAATGTGAGAATCATCTAGAAACTCGCATGGATCGACAAGGAATTAATCTAGGCCCTTGATTAAGTTCTAATCTTGGTTGTTGGTGTTCTAACAAAAGCTTATAAGAAGAAGTCGATGGGTAGATGGAGAATACACCAGTGCAAATACTCAATTGCCCAGGCAGTTTGATTTTCTTAGTAGCAGAGATTCAACATAAAATATTGACTCAGAGGGTGAGTATCAGGTGGCAGAGAGGGTCAGCGACATTTTCAGAGGAAGTCTTCTAGTTCCGGAAGAGGCAGTGAGAGGGAGTGCGAAATTCCCAGAGAATCTGCGGAAGGATCATGTAGTCACGACAACAAATAGTTCGATCTAGTTGGAGGAGCTAGTGATTCAACAACGGGAGGTCGGGATTTTGGTTAGACGAGGTAGTGAGTCAGTTCCAGAGCCAGATAGAGATAGAGCTAAAGGTTTCAGAGGTTTTTGGAGGCATCTGCAGTAGGATCTGTGCAAAAGTTGACGCAGAAGGGATTGCGTGTGGGTTGGGAAGTAGTTCTGGGGACAAAAATCAATTATAGGGTGAGGAAAAATCCTCACAATAGTTTTGCTAGTATTTCTCTCAGATTGGATTGTCATACAGTTGCATTGGTTTTCCCGCATTGGGTTTTTTTAGGGATATTTGTCCAAAAATAACCGTGTTAATTTTTTATGTGTGCTAGAATTTCTTAGCGTCCAACATTTTATTTTCCGCATAATTTTTATGGTGAAAATTGCAACTGTGATTTTATTCATTGTTTGCCGTAGCAAATAAACCGTGTAATTAAAATTACAGTTAGGAGAATAATTTCTAGTTATTGCAATAGATGAAATTTTCACATATCAGTCCCAACTTAAAGGATGCCCCAACGCCTTGTGCAGGCTATGACCTGCCCTAGCACCACCTTGTCGTCCTGAAGTGTTCTCAGGCGACAACCTGAAGGTGGCTCCAATCCCCTGCCTTGCACCACCCTGCCACCTTGAAGAGCCGACATACCACGTTTCATAATTTTTAGACTGGATCCCCTTGTGCTCTGAATCAATATAGTAAAGCTGTAAAGAAGATGTTGTATATTTGTCAAATCTTGGTAGCCACTAATAACTGCACAATCAAACTGATCACTGCTCAATGCTGCACATCAAATTCACTGATCAACTGCACATCACTGTCACTACAAACATACATCACTACACATCTGTTGGCTGCCATTGCATGTCACTGTTTTGAGCTACTCATGAATGAATAAGCATCAAGGCTCAAATTTCAATATATCATGCTGTTGTGCTATACCAAACTGCCCACAATCTTGCAACCATCTGGCACTACTGTCAAATGACGACACAAATCAAGGTGCCTCAGGTCATCCCTATGACCTGCAACCAATGCTCTCAAGCTCTGCCCTTGGAGAGCTACCGGCATGCGTGTAAACACTGCTGCTCAGCTGATCAAGCCCTGCTATCCATTCTTACTTCAATATGTTGTACAACTGGATGATAATGTCTTCAACACTTGCTACTTTGCAAGATTACAATTTCGTTATTGTAAACAAACCCTAGGTCATACTACAAGACAAACCCTAGGTCAACATTGTCATATATTTATGTGCTTCAACCTATAGGTCAAATCAATCAGTCATGTCAATGTCTTCAACGACACTGCAACATTGTCATATAGCGTCTTGGTTAAGCATACTTGTCAACTAGATGTAAGTTCACTGTTCCAATCGATGTATCATAGTTAAGTTTCATTCAACAGGTTAAATCAAGGTTAAGCATCTCATCATAGAAAGGTCACTATATCAATTAGTGTTTTACTTCATTATCAAGGTACTGTCATTAAAAGGTCACCTATCTCATAGTTAGGTTAATGTCAAGGTGTCATGTAATATCACAAACGTGTCATCATCTACAGTTGTCATGAGATTCAAAGCATGTCACTATCATATAGAAATTGTCTTGTCAATGAACTTATTTGGCTGCTCCAATCTAAAGATAAGACAATGAATTGTCTATACACATAATGTTATTATCATAAGATCACTGTCAATATATCAATGAAGGCAACAAGTCAAGTCACTGTATCATAACATTATCACGTTGCCTATTTGTTAGTATTAGATTCACAACCTTTGTTGTAAAGAAGTTTGTATCAAATTAAAACACATTCACTGTTGCACTTGTCTCACAAGGTCACTATACAACTTTCTATATATCAGGTGACTGTGTATAGGTCAAGGAGCTCGTACTTCCACTATCAAAATCATGTTAGGGTATCAAGCGATAGTCAAGATCATGTAAGTCAAAATCATAAACTTTCATTCATTTAATAAGTAAAAAAAAGAGTGTCAATATACTTGTTATGCCTAGGTCTAAGTATCTTAAGGTGAATGTCAAGTCAAAGTCAAATTCAAATGAGGTCACAGTCAACATCATTTGTTGTCCATTATAGGTTAAAGTCACAGTCAAAGCAAGCAACTGTTGTCAAGGTCTTGCTGTAGCTTATCTTCTCACTGTATAAGAAATCAAATGTCTCATCAAAATATTAGAGTACAACTTGTTCACTACTACCTCGCTGTCCATGCCTTATTGCTTAGTTATAGCAAGTCAGGGCAAGGTCAATAATCATATCAATGTAATACTCCTAATGGAAGATTTCAATGATAACAAAGACAAACCATAACATTCACAATGGAATTTTATTCAGTAAGGAACATGTAAACATAAATTCCTCATAAACACCCAAATGGCCAAATTTTATTAATCAAATATGTCGTAGTACAAAAGGTTGGATGAGGTGCACCTGGGCTTGCACTAGGCAAGCTACAAGCCTCAAGTGGATGATACAAAAGTGCGCAGCTGCTGTAATTTTTGCTGCGCCCAGGATGCAACGCTGTCCCCTCAAAACTGCACTGCTGGCTTACTTTGGCCCCTGATTTACCCCATCAAAACAACCCAGAAATTTGTGCAACTTTGGGGATGTACTCCTCTCCAAAAACCCAAAAAAACCCAGAAAGGGTTTTGCCTGGTTTTGACTTGCCAATTTCGACCCCTTGGGCATTGGCCCTCCAACACTGGAACTCGCTGCTTGTAACTGAAAACTACTATTACTTGCTGCCACAAAGCTGGAAGCGTCCCGAAATCAGTCTCCCAACAATCTCTCAACAACCCAACTTCCCAATCCTTCGGTTAATCCTCCAACCAATTGATCCCCCTCTAATGAATGCGCTGTATTGAGTGAGGATGACACAGGTTCTTCAACCAACAACTTGAAGTGGGTGTTTGACTGGCTTTCCTGCTGCAAATTCTCCTCTACAAAGTGGCAACTCGATATGGATCAAGGAAGTCCTCCTAGGGTGGCACTCGAAGTCCACTGAAGAGTGGGATGAGCTTCACTCCTTGCGAAGCTCTTGTGATGAACAACACTTGTAGCTTAGCTAAACAACCAAAGAAACAATGAAATTCTCAAATGATCAAAAGGCCCCAAATGCTGCTCACTTCCTCTTGTTTATGCTTGCTTCCTTGGGCCCCACGTGGGTTCCATCAAATATTTCGATCCCCACTTAGGAAAATTGAATTTGCCTTCATGGGGTGCGTATTTTTGGGTGGGTGAGTGGCCCCCACATTCCACTAAAAGCACATTGACCCCCTTTCTCCTAAGTTTTCCCATCAAATTTGCTTATAGCCAAAAATAACAAAATTGTCAAAAATTCATTTTCTCCTCACCTTGGGGAAATTATTAGTAAGGGACATTACAGTCCTCCTCTTCCAGATGTTGCTTGTCCCCAAGCAACTGCAAAAATGGATGCTGCAAGATTTGTTCACTTTCCCACGTGGCATCCTCTCTTGGCAAATCCTTCCATTTGACCAGGTACTCCCTGATCACCCTGTTCCTCAACTTCTTCTCTCGGGCCTCCAATATGATCTCAAGTGTCAAGACCAAGTGCCCCTCATCATCCAAGGGAGGCAACTCAACTGTTGCTGTAATATGTTGCCCCAATGCCTTTTTTAGGCATGAAATGTGGAACACATTGTGCATCTGGCCCTCCTTAGGTAGCTCTAATTCGTAGGCCACCTCTTCCACCTTCCGGATCACCTTATACGACCCATAAAACCGTGGGCGAAGCTTCTCTGTTCCTTTCTGCTTGAGCGAAGATTGCCTGTATGCCTATAGGCGTAAGTAGACCATGTCCCCTACCTCAAAGTGCCTCTCCACCCTGTGTTTATCAGCATATATACCTTTTGCTAATTCTGGGCCACCTGTAAGTTGTTCTTGAGAGCTCGGAGAATCTCCTGGCTCTTTTGAACACAATCCTTTGCCCCTGGGGCCTGTTGTCTACAAACACCATGTCAGAAAATGAAAGTGCATCATACCCATAAAGTGCTCAGAAAGGGGTCATATTGATGGACATATGTGATAAGTTGTGTTGTAGTAGAACTCCCCGAGGTGTAGTCACTTGACCGATGCTCTCTGTTGTCCAGTGATGTAGTTGCGCAGGTACCCTTCCAACCACTTGTTCAACATCTCTGTCTTCCCGTCGGTTTGGAGATGATAGCTAGTGCTGGGTGTAAGTTCCATACCCACTAACCAAAACAACTCCTGCCAAAAAGCCCCCATAAATCTGTTGTCCCTGTCATTCCCGATGGTCTTGGGGAGACCATGCAACTGGAAAACCTTAGGAAAGAACAACTCGGCCACTTGGGAAGTTGAAGATCTCCATGAAATAACAAAGAAGTGGGCGAACTTGGTCAGTCTGTCGACCACCACATAGATACAGTCCAGGTCCTGTGCTGTCGGAAGTCTGTGATAAAATCCATGGATATGCTCTCCCACTTCCTCTCTGGAATGGGGAGTGGCTGTAGCAAATTGGCCGCTTGACTAAAATCCACCTTGTTCCTTTGGCAATCCACGCACTCCCTCACATGTTTCCTGCCTATCCCTGGAGTACTCAACCAATAGTTGAGCCTTCCAATCCTGTGTGACATCCATCAAGGATAGATTTGCGGATCTCCTAGAGAGGGCATCAGCTACCACGTTGTGTTTTCCCTTCACATACTCTATCTCAAAGTCATAAACTTGGAGCTTACTCACCCATTTCTCTTGCCTCTCCTCTAAGGACTGCTCCTCAAGGAGGAAGCGAAGACTGTTGTGATTCGTCTTCACTTTGAATCGGTTTCCCACTAAATACTATCTGAATTTGGCCATTGCATGCATCACTGCTAACATCTCTTTGTTGTACACAGAGTACAACCGCTCGTGAGGATGCAATATCTTGCTTTCAAATGCAATAGGATGGCCCCCCTGTGTCAAAACGACCCCAATCCCTTCACCGAATGCATCACACTCCAACACAAATGGTCGCGTGAAATTCGGCAAGGCTAAGACCAGACAATTGCTCATGACCCCCTTGAGGCGCGTGAAGGCCTCCTTTGCCACCTGCGTCCACACAAAAGCTCCCTCTTCGTCAAATCTGTGAGAGGTGTTGCAAGCTGTGAGAACCCTCTCACAAATCTTCGGTAGTACGTACAAATGCCCAGGAAACCCCTAACTCTGTCACATTCCTGGGTGTGGGCCAATCTAGAATTGCCCGAATCTTCTCGTGATGCACGTTCACTTCGTCCTCCCTAATCGCATGCCCTAAGTACAACAAATCTGTTAGCCCAAACTCACATTTGAACAACTTCGCATACAACTGTTGGTCCTCAAGTTTGAGGAGCACCTCCTCCAAACGTTGAAGATGCTCCTCCCATGTTTTGCTGTAAATGAGTATGTTGTCGAAAAAGACTAGAACAAAATGTCTCAGCTGTCTACAAAACACGTGATTCATACAGGACTGGAATGTGGCTAGAGAATTGGTTAGCCCAAAGGGCATCACCAGGAACTCAAAGTGTCCGTAATGGCAATGAAAAGCAATCTTCGGGATATCTTGCTCCCTCATCCGAATCTGGTGGTACCCTGAGCGCAGATCTATCTAGAGAAGTATTTAGCTCCCCTAAGTTTGCCCATCAACTCATCTATGCGCGGAATCGGGTACCTGTTCTTCAAGGTCTTTTTATTGAGAGCCCGGTAGTCTATGCACATGCAACGTTCCATATTTCTTCTTCACCAGCAGCACGGAAGAAGCAAATGGACTCGATCTAGGCCTGATGTGCCCCAACCTCAACAACTCCTGAATGGCCAGCTCTTTCTCATCCTTATAGGCCTTCGGGTGCCTATAAGGGGTGGTGATGACTGCGTTCACCCCCTCCTCTAGCTCAATGGTGTGCTCAAATCCACGGTCTGGTGGTCTACTTGGTGGGACATCCCCAAAAACCCCTTGGTGCTTCTCCAACAGGGCTAGTATATCTGGATATATGACTTGCGTCTTTGTCCCCAACTCTGAAATCCGTAGCTCAACTGCCCACTCAACATCTCCATGGCACAGATCTGCGTCCATTCGGTGGGCTGAACTGTCTGAGGGGGATAAGAGTGCATTCCCCTCAGTATTACTGGCTTCCCATCCAAACCATGGAACTCCATCTCGAGCTTCTACCAATCAGTCGTGACCTTCCCCAATGCATATAACCACTGGACACCCAACACCACATTGGTGTCTGGGACATCAACCACGAAGAAATGGTCAGTGAGTGAGTAGTTCCCCATCTTCAAGGTCAACCCAGGCACGTACTTGGTACACTGCATGGTCCGGTCTCCAGGTACCAAAACTGAGAACCCCTCAAATGTGGCTGTCTGGATGCCCCTACGCTCCACCATCTGGGCATCAATGAAATTGTGGGTGGCCCCACTGTCAACTAGGATTGACACACATTGTCCCTGTACAGTCCCCCTGATCCTGAGTGTCAAATACTTCGGCACACCCCGAAGTGAAGCGAGGACTCCCTCGGTTGGGGCAAACGACCCTCCTCTAGGTGGTGGTGGTGGTGGCCCTCCTGATGATGGTCCCCCCTCATCTCCCGACTCCTCTCCTACCTTGGCCTCCTCGTCCTCAGGTTCACTATTTGTGAACACATCAATGAAATGGGCTTTGCCCTTGGTGCATTTGTGCCTGGTGCCCAAGGCTCCTGGCACGTGAAGCACAACCTCCTCCTCCTGAGGTCCCTTCGGGTGTCATCATCCAACTAGCCACATCCTCCATCTCTCTATGGTGGCCTCACATCTTTGTTCCCCAATGGGGCTGTGGGTCTTGCGGGAACAAAAGCCTAGTTCTTGGGCACCGCATCAATCATGTCCTGGGTCCTAGAAATGGCATCATGTAGTGATGTGGGCTTGTAAGCCCTCACCCAGCCATGCAGAGGGTTAGCAAGCCCCTCCACAAACAACATGATCAGCTGTGCCTCCAAAATATCTATCACCATCACTGCAAGTCTCTAGAACTCTGTAATGTAGACCTCTGCGCTCCGAGTCTGTCTCAAGTGGGCCAACTCTTGGAAGTGTAGCTTTGGGTCCTTCCTCTCAAACCTCTCCAACAATCTCTTGGTGAACTCCGTATAAGTGGTGATGTGAAGGTGCCCCAACGTGATTAGCCCATGATACCACCACTCCTGGGCATCACCCTCCAAGTGGAGGGTGGCAAAGCGTATGGCATCTACTTCCCTCATGGGATTCAAGTGAAAGTATGTATCAAGTTTTTGGATCCAGTCCCTAGCTGAGCTCTTTGTTGACCCATCGAAATTTGGGAGTGTAATCTTCCCTGATAGCTTATGCACATCTTTGTTGGATGCTCCTCCCCTATAGTGGCCTCTCGCCCTGTTAGCGTGCCTCTCCTTGAGGTGAATGTACTCTCCAAAAGAAATCACCCTCTTGATCTGGCGATTCAACCCCTCATACTCATCAATGCCTGATGCAACAGAATGTACCAAATCTGCAACTGGGTCCGGCTCTCTCTGGCTCAGCCTCCTCCATGAAATGAGGCATTGTGGGGCGGTCAGCTTGCCCACGTTGTGGGGTGTATGGAAGCTGATAGGTACGACGACCTCTCGCTTTGGAACCCCCTTCACCTTGAGGTTCTCTCTCTGGCCTTCCACCCATTTGCAGGCCCATCACCTGTTGCATCATGTCCATCATCAACTGCCCTTGCCTCATCATCTGTTGGTTGGTCCTCAACAACTCCTCTAAGACCTGGTCCCTATTCCTCTGTCTGGGTTGCTCATTCTCTTCCTGGCTCTCCATTCGGCCTCTGATGTTATCCACTACAGCGTCTGAAAATGGGTCTGGCCCCTCTTCTCTACCTCGACCCCTGCCTCTGCCTCTACCACGAACTCTCTAGAAAACCAGTCCTTGGTATCTCGGTGGCA
Organism: Pinus tabuliformis; assembly: GCA_031772625.1. Lineage (NCBI taxonomy): Eukaryota > Viridiplantae > Streptophyta > Pinopsida > Pinales > Pinaceae > Pinus > Pinus tabuliformis. The sequence continues at coordinate 683,875,156 of CM062807.1, forward strand.
TCACCCTCTCTTGTTCCCCACTCTGGCCAAGAACATGTTCCGATACCACTGTAATATTCCTAATGGAAGATTTCAGTGATAACAAAGGTGAACCATAACATTCACAATGAAATTTTATTCAGTAAGGAACATGTAAACATAAATTCCACATAAACACCCAAATGGCAAAATTTTATTAATCAAATATGCCGGAGTACAAGAAGTTGGATGGGGTGCACCTGGGCTTGCACAAGGCAAGCTACAAGCCTCAGGTGGATGATACAAAAGTGCCCAGTCGCTGTGATTCTTGCTGCTCCCAGAATGCTGCACTGTCCCCTCAAAACTGCATTGCTGGTTGACTTCGGTCCCTGATTTACCCCCCTCAAAACAACCCAGAAATTTTTGCAACTTTGGGGATGTACTCTCTCCAAAAACCCAGAAAGGGTTTTGCCTAGTTTTGACCTGCCAATTTCGACTCCTTGGGGATTGGCCCTCCTCCAACACTAGAACTCACTGCCTATAACTGAAAACTGCTGTAACTTTCTGCCACAAAGCTGTAAACCTCCGCAAATCAGTCTCTCAACAACCTGTCCACAACCCAACTCCCCAATCTTTCGGTTAATCCTCCAACCAAGTGATCCCCCTCTAGTGACTGCGCAATCCTGAGTGAGGATGACATGGGCTCTTCGACCAGCAACTCGAAGTGGGTGTTTGACTGACTCCTGCGGCAAATTATCCTCTACAAAGTGGCAACTCGATATGGATAAAGGAAGCCCTCCTAGGGTGGCACTCGAAGTCCACCGAAGAGAGGGATGAGCTTCACTCCTTGAGAGGCTCTTGTGCTGAACAACACTTGTAGCTTAGCTAAACAGCCAAAGCAACAATGAGATTCTCAAATGATCAAAAGGCCCCAAATGCTGCGCACTTCCTCCTATTTATACTTGCTCCCTTGGGTCCCATCAAATATTTCGATCCCCGCTTAGGAAAATCGAATTGCCTTCATGGGGTGCGTATTTTTGGGTGGATGAGTGGACCCCACAATCCACTAAAAGCACATCGACCCCCTTTCTCCTAAGTTCTCCCATCAAATTTGCTTATAGCCAAAAATAACAAAATTGTTAAAAATTGATTTTCTCCTCACCTTGGGAAAATTATTAGGAAGGGACATTGCAATCAATGTCTTTGTCTAGCTGCTGCAATGTCATAGTCAAAGTTATATAAGGTCAAGGTCAAGATACTTATTTTCTAAGTGTAAAGTCATCGTTCCAATATAAGAATCAATAGATTGTCACACTAAGTCATGATTGTTAAAATAACTTGCAGGTCACCAACCATTAAAAGAGAGACCGAATACTTTTTCTGGAATAGTTTCCTAAACAGACTAAAGGAGGCATTACTTACAATAAGAAATTATTACTGATTTGAGGGCCTGAAATAATGAAGGAAGGAGGCCGTAAACATAGATACCCTAGCCAACATTTCCCTGTCTCAGAAGCCTAAAAAAATGATTCAACAGACATATATCAAGAAAAAATTTCGCTGTCTTGGAGGAGGAATTATGCCATAAAAGCAATGAGAAAAATACCAAATAAATAGAGACCTTACCTTTGAGTCTCTCTAAGAGAGATCCCTAAATATTTGCTGGACTGTTGCTCAGGCAGGCCAAAATATCTTGCCTCAGGAATCTGTTATCTAAGCCAAAAATCACAGAGCTAATGCACAAGAAAATGTGTTGAGTTATGATTTGTGAGGTTATCTTAAAGTTCTTTTCATGGTGTATGGTAGGGGCTTCTTATGATGTACGTTGGAGAGGATTTTAGGAGCCTAATTATTTTATTAATGTTTATTAATTTAATAACCATAGTTGTTATGGGGGGGCTTCTTAAGAGAGTCATTGGAGGAAACTTAGGAAGGTCAGGCACCTTTGACACTTTGACCTTTTTTAATAGACATAATTGCTTGGTTACCTTAACCCCTAAGATAGGTGTTACTTGGATTTTCAGATGAGGACTTAGACCTAGATTATGTCTTATGGGTGTGAAACACATGGGAAGGCTCAGTGCACATGGTCCTACCAAGGTTGTGAAGTCAGGGATTGGTTTATTGCCTTTTGTTCTTGAAATTATTCAACTTATACACAATGAAATTGCGACAAGAATCATTGTCATATATTGATAACCGTAGGTGAATAAGGTGTCATGTCTCACTACCCTTGGGGTTTTAGCCCGGACATTAGGGTCACCATCTTCAAACTCAATTTTCTCTCAAACCAAGAGGACTTATGTGGCGTTCCACATACCACCAGAAAGATCTCAACGAGGAGAATCCAATGACATGGATCTCCAAGTCAAACTCAATATTTTGAAACCTCAAAAACCCTTGACAAAGTCAGGGTACATCCTTAGTTCATGGAACCCAAACCCTAGGACTTAGGTTTTAATCCATTCAACAATTGAGCTGCCAACTTGATGTAATCCGACAATTATTAAGAAGCGTTCATTAACCATTTGACATCAATGGCTGGTGTTTTTAGGCAAAGTCAAAGCCAATCAACTCCATGGGTTGACATCAATGACAACACCATCCAACCCTATGAGGAAGCCCTAGACCGAGGGTTAGGTATATTCAATAATAAAGAGTATGCTTAGGGTCAAGGCTTCTAGGGTGAGGGAGAACCTCTCTAGGGGCTTTGCAAGATGACTCATTTTCAAAATAGGGTTTTCGCTCCATTAGAGAGACCTAAAAAGAAATCCAAGCGAGACCTAGGGCTTTTGAGTAATCATGGGAGGAAGTCACCCAATGTGATCACTAGGTCAAACTTAGGATAGGAAAGGGTCAAGAATGATTGATTTCTCAAAGTTCTAAGTACAAGTGATCCTTTAAAAGACCTCCAACCAAGACGTTCAAGATGGCTTCTAAAGATGTAGCTCGGGCTTGAGTTTTCTTGCAAACCGACTGTGGGAATTGCTCCAAACTTGGAGGATCACTAGAGGAGACACCAATGCAGAACCACCAATTTGCAAAATCACCCCTTTAATGCAATTTGCAGGCAACCCTAGCTAGCTGTCTAGGGTAGGGTCCGAAATTTTGAAAAAGGAGAAAAAAGGAGGGTGATCACAAAATTTTCTTGGACTAGTGCCTTACCCTTGGGCTATGGAGTCTATGTGATTCGAAATTCGGCTAAATCGTCTCTCAAGGAGGTTAAAAGGTGATGCCCTAGCACCTACCTTTCAACAATTACCCACCCAAGATCTATGGACTTTTATGGAAGAAAAACAAATTTCAATCCACTAGGAATATTCATCTACTTGTTATCAATGAGTAATATGTGCAATTAAACAATTGTAGAAATCTTTGCAATGATTTTCAATAAATTAGGGCACACAAAAACTAGCTAGATGTAATAATTCCACACATTACACATTATTCATATTTACTTACAAGATAATAAGAGGCATATCCAATCCAAGATTAAGAAAGTAGCTCCTAGAGAAAACGAGTTTACCTCCCAAAAATATCGAAATGCATCAAAAGAGCTCCAATCAACATCCAAAGAAAAAATGTGAAATTCTCAAGAGAGAGATAGATCCAAGTGTGATGATGATGTTTGATACAAATGAGACGCATCTTTATTTATATGAGCCTCTTCTAATTCGAATTAGCCTAAGATGTGCCTATAATTATTTTAATGTGCAAAATAACATAACTTTGGTGACAATCCCACCAAATAGCTCAAAGTGTAAAATAAGTCATCCAAAATGAAGTTGGAATGATGAAACAATGGTGTAAGAGGGCCGTTGGAAGGGCTAATCGAGTCCTCAAGGTGCTAAGATGAAGAAGAGGGTGCATGAATGATGGTCAAGGGGGTGGCCCCTTGATCTCCAAGTAAAACATCACGTGGTGCTCCAAAGTGGCTCTGGGACACAAGTAGTGGTCTCATGGGTCTCCTGGTGTAAAATAAGCCTGTAGATTGTTGTTCCAAATAAGGGCACGGAATATGGTGGTTGCCCTCCCATGTGTCAAGTATAAGACAAACCTCATTTGGGCCTCAGATTAGCTGCCAAACCCTGTATACAATGCTAAGACGACTAGGGCATACCGGTCCAAGTGCATCATCTCACACATAATGTGGGGCAATGAACAATCTATTGAAGGTGCTGAGGCTGCCCATAGCATGAGATAATGCTCTTTCACATGGTGGAAACCCATGGATCTCAATACTTCCCCTATAAGTGTCAATATGATCCTTTGGTGGGCTTGGACCCCAGTTAAGTTGCCCAATCCATGATGAAACCACCTGCCAATCCTGTATAATATCCAATGCGTCTCGTCACCTTTAGACATGATACTTCATTAGTGCATTTGAGTGAATAAGCTTGTTAATCAAGGGCAGAAATGGGATTTCATATGTTGAAAATATTAGTGAGAAAAGGGTTCCTTGATTTGTGCCTTAATCATAGGAGCCAGAATGAGTTTCTTCTTTGGCATGCTCGAGCTCCTAAAAAATAGGAGTCTAGGATGAGTTATGTAGTTAACCAATGTGTTAAAATAAAAGGCCCATTTATTTGTCTTCTAGAGTGAGTTGTATTGGGAACAAGACGACGAGTTTGAGTTAGCCTCAAAATTTTTAGGAACGACGAGTTAACACTAGCAATGAACCTTTGTTAAATTGTGAACCACTAGTTCAACTTACCTAATATATAACTCACTAATTTTAACCATTCAAATTGCCTTTAAAAGGAGGAATGAAGGCACAAGTTTAATCATTGTTTTGGTGAGCATGAGTTGGTGAGACCAAGCAATAGGAAGCACGAGTTTGTGCCTAGAGCCTATGAGAGAAAGAGAACGAGCCTAGGTGAGGCTCGTGACTGTTTGAAGAAGGACGAGTTCCTTGGGTTAGGAAGCAGCGATCAAGGTGCAAGCAAGTCCATCAAGTCCAACACGGACGGCTAGAACTAAAATATCCTAACCTACACTGGCAAACGTCATCACACACATTATGATTTACTACAGCTTGTTATATACGCTGATTCACCTTCGTGTTCATTGATCAGTTTAGAACTGAAAACATAGCGTTGCTAGACCCACTCAATTCTCCCTCCTCGACCCACTAATTGAAGCAATTAAGTGGCTTCACGCTGATATCCACAAGAGCAACAATTTCTTGATTTATTATCAAACGAATAATATCAGATATAATACAAGTTACCTTATACCTTAAGGGGCCTTATTCGAGTGGATCCATGGCTACCAGCTTAAGCACCACCATTGGGAAAAGGCACAATATCGACTTGGAGCAAGCAGGTGAAACCTTCGCATTTTATGTTTTCATTTACAGAAACCTTTCGTTAGGGGGGAACGAGCTTTCACCCCATACTCAAATAGATATGTTTATTACTTCAAATAGGCATTTCAGGAGCGAAGCTGCTCGACTGTTGAAAGAAGAGGAGCCGTAAGGCTGCTCGACCATAAGAGAGAGGAGGTTGACCCGCTTGACCGCATCGGGCAAGGAGCCGTAAGGCCATTCGACCATAAGAGAGAGGAGGTTGACTTGCTTGTCCGCATCGGGCTAAGAGAGAGGAGGTTGACCCGCTTGTCTGCATCGGGCAAGGAGTCGTAAGGCCGCTCGACAAAGAGAACTTGGTTGTTCTCTAATGAAACTTATTGTATTGAAAAAGATCCATTGTTCAACCTTCTTCATTAGAATTCTCGATAATAAGTAGAGGGTTTTCCCAATTGGGTTCCCTAGATAATTCTGTGTTGTTGATATTTTTTACATCATAGTGGGTTTCCCTTCCAAATGTGGTGTTTTGAGCATGTAATGGTGTTACCTCCCTAGGTAGGAGTGGTTAATAAACAACCCTATTAGGTGTTCCCAACCCCTAAAGGGAAGGACATGTCCAAATTACATCCTTCAAGTGGTAGGTGTCATGTGGATAATGATGAAGGGTAGGACATGTCCAAATTACATCCTTCAAGTGGTAGGTGTCATGTGGATAATGATGAGGTAGATGGGGACACAAGGGTCTCAATGCCAAATGTCATGGGCTCAAGGGTTGTAATGGTGAGGGATGTCCACATATTTGGGTATATGAATGAAGGAGGGAGTAATCGTGGTACACGAGTTACCGTAGCCTTTGTTTTTCCACCCTTCATTTTCCTTTTGCCTTTTATTGATTTTTCTTTAATTTATTGCTCGGGGATCCAAGGTATGAGAGCATGTTGTGTATGATATAACAGTGATTACCACCTTAAAGCGGGATAGTTCATCGCCCACTAGGGGTTGGGACATGCATGGGTTCCGTAATGATGTAAGGGGCACTCATAGGGGCCCTAAGAACTAGTGCGATGACCATAATGATAAGGGGTAGAACTCATGCTTGGCTTTTGCCTAAGTGCTAAATTTTATTGTCCTCCATCTTTTGCATTTTGTGGTATATTTCCTTTTGTTTGTGGCCATGATATGCTTTTATCTTTTTTTTAGCTGTATCATCCTCTGCGGCAATGTTCCAGGCCTGACCTAGATTATGAGGACAAGGGGAGGGGGTGTGAAAATTCGGAAACCCAAATCCTATTGCAGCAACTAGAAATTATTTTGCTAATTGTTAATTTAATTTAACAATTTATTTATTGTTTGCTACAACAAATACTAAAGAAATCACACTGCAACCTAACACAAATAAAATTGCAGACGAATAAACATTGGAAGAAATGCTAGCACTCACACATAAAATAACATAGTTATTTTTGGACCAATGTCTCCGAAAAACCCCAACATGGGAAAACCGGTGTAGTAGTGAGGGTTTTATATATTATGCAGTAGTGAAATCTGAGTACATCTATGGATGCGCAACTGGAAATCTAAACAACAAGAAAATATGAGTAAAATACTGAAGGGAATTACCCTTCTCCCACAAGCAATCTCTGGCTCGACTTTCCCTATCAAAACTAGCTTCCTGGAGCACTGCATTAGCCTCTGCGCTGCTCTGCGTAGCTAGCTGGACGACTTGCTTCGGGCTGGGCTCAGATGAAGTCTTTCTACCTCTGGAAGCTGAGAAAATCGTCTCTCTGGTTCGTTGGGACTCCTTCCCGACCTTTGGGACTGAGAACGATTTTTCTTCTCTCCAAATCGATCTACCTGACTAAAGCACTGCGCAGTCCCTCAGCGGTGCCTCTCAAGGATAATTCGACTCGCTTCTGCCTCCTCGGATTTGGAAAATATTTCCTCCGATCACTGTCTCTACCCCTCACTGCTTCGATCTCACTGGCTCTCTCTCCGACAACTGACTGCTGCTACTCTGGAAATCGATCTGCTCATGAAATCGAACTGCTCAAAGATCTTCTCCAAGTACCCATCGACTTCTTCTTATAATCCTCTGTTGAGACTTCAACAACCAAGATTAGATCTTAATCAATGGCTAGGATTAACTTGAAGTCGATTCGTGTGAGTTTCTAGAACATTCACACATTGAATTAATTAATTTTGATTTATTAACCATATTCCCTAAGTTTAGACTTAGGAAATATTTAAAAACTGGCAAATAATCTAATTAAGTCATTTCTAGGCGGAATTTCCAGAAACCATTTATGGGTTTTGGAGATCTCCTCTATTATAATCTCTCCACAAAATTTGGTGGCTAAAACAAATCCAATGCTACAAAAACTAACACTCCCTCTTAGCGAGGAATGTGTTCTAATGCTCTACTGTACACCCTGTAGCAACACCTTGTCTCTATCATCTTCTGTCATGTTGTTGATGTCTAGCCATATTGTCCACCAACCACTGCGCAACTCTAATATACGTTGTCTAGCCGTATTGCCCACCAACCATTACGCAACTCTGATATACGTTGCATCTGTGTTGCTGTTGACTCTGTTGAACTGTTGCCAACACTGCATCTGCACTGCAACTCCCTCTCATCTGTTGCTGCTGCAACTGAGAATCATCCTAAATACTGAATCAACTATGATCAATATGATGCATCTGTCTCTCGAGTCTTGACTGCTAGTAGTTACTGCTTTGTCTACTGAAGACAACTCTGCACTATGCCAACTACATTATTGCCAACTCTGTATTGCGCTTCCCAACATCTGACTACTACTAGTCTGCAACTATCACTCGGCCTTTGACTGCATCTATTACCACTGATCCATCCTAACATTGAATACTGTGGGCCCCCATAGCAAGGCACTGATCCAAGAGGTGGACCTCCTCAAGGATCTTGCCCATTTGTAGCACTCTGGGGCTACAACACCAAGTCACCTCACTTCACTCCTGGAGGTATGTCAGCAAACATGGCGAAGTCTTCCTCCATCATGGAGGACAACCTATCGATTTCTGCTGATTCTACCTGCTGATCCTGCTTCTCCTCCTTGTCCTTCTTCCTGAGAGGACATTGGGTAATGTAGTGATCAAGCTCACCACATCTGAAGCACTTGACCTTTGACAGGTCCTTCTTTCTCTGCTCCCCTTGTCCCTAACTGGGACCCTTTGATGCGAGGTCCACATTCTCCTCCTCCTTCACCTGTTTTGTTGATTTAAGGTATGTTCTATGCTAGAGAAATTTATTTAAATTTTCACAGTTAGCAATCACATCAGCATTAAGATAAACTGCAGATAGAACATAAATATAAATCGCAGAAGACAAGCCAAGACAAGAGGACACAAGATGTGGTGCTAGCCATGGACAAACCCCACAATGTGGGGAAACCTTTGATCAATTCTTCTTTTATGTTCTTCAAAGTTCAGCAGAGAAAGTGAGAGAGATAGTACATTTACAACAGAGGTCAACACTTTGACTTATCTAGATCTGAGCATAGATCATTTCCTATAACGATGAGATTAATTGAAGACATTCTGCTTCAACTGATTCTCCAAGGTGACGGCTTCACCTATCGTAGTGCTGCCTCTCGTTCATCATCTTCATGCTGCTCATCATGCTGCATCTTCCATGGTCTTATTCATCATCAAGCTGCCCATGCTCATGATCTCATTCATCATCATGCTGCTCCTTATTGAGATTGCTTACAGAGATGGTTTCTACATATGCTTGCAACTGCACCTACTGTAGATTGTGTAACCTCATGATATTAGACTGTTCATTCTAGCCATCCTTTATTATGATTGAGATCACTATGCCGTGCATTTCTGTGGGATCACTGGAATCCTTCTCATCATGATTATGACAGGACTATGACTATAGGCCGAGACAAAGAGTGTCACAGACTCTTGTCTTCACAAGTATGCCTGAGACTGTTATGTCTCCATGATAGCGTATGGATATTTCCATGACTGTGCATATCCATGACAGTGCATTGATGTCTCCATGATCTGCATCGTATAGCGTCTCCATAGACTGCTAACTGTCTCCATGAATAAGTCTTCATGAAACTGTGTGACTGGAGTTTCTATGCCCAGATCTAGTGCTGCCTGATCCACTCTACACCAACAGTGTCAACGATTGTGCCATGACTGCACCATACGCTACTGCGGATTCCTTCATATGATCTACGCTGCCAGATCTGCATACATCGAGAGTGTCAACCATACCCTACTGCGGATTCCTTCATGTGATCTACGCTGCTAGATCCGCATACATCGAGAGTGTCAACCATACCCTACTGCAGATTCCTTCATGTGATCTACGCTGCCAGATTCGCATACATCGAGAGTCTCAACAATACCCTACTGCGGATTCCTTCATGTGATCTATGCTGCCAGATCCGCATACATCAATTGCTGCATGCCATGCTGCGTGCCATGACTGCACCATACCCTATTGTGGATTCATTCATGCATACATCGATTGCTGCGTGCCATGACTGTGTAGTTACCAAGAACTGCATAGTTACCATATATGTGACTGCGTTCCAATTTCATATATGACTGCGTTCCAAACTGCAGGTTCTATATATGACTGCATTCCATATATAACTGCGGGTTATATATGACTGCGGCTGTTCCTTTTATGACAATAGATTAATGTAGTAGATAGGGCATCACGTTGACTAATTCATCACAGCGTTTAGGGCTTCACGTGCCTGGGATTTTCTCCCCTCATCTACATCTAGACTTCTTCATGACCGTTGCTCCTGTGTTTTAGATCTAGGGCATCATTTGTACATAGGTCAACATATCCTCTATGTGTTTTTCCTTCTCCAAAAACCAAGACGTGGAGAGGAGAGCACACATGAAGGGGATGTGTCTTCAAATGACTTCAAATCCTCTTCTATTTATACTAAATCGTGGATGATGAATAGACACGTCTATTGGGCTTCTGAGCCTACTCAAGTTGCTGGTCGGCTTGATAATAATTCCATAATCAAAATAAATTCATATCTCCATAAATACTCATCGGAATCGGATGATCTTTAGATCAATCCTACACTTCTCGACAAGAAGGATCCAATAAAAATATCAGCTGCCATAAATAAGCTGACCCACATGGAGTTTGGCCCTAGTTGCCAATTTAACACTCCCTCTCAACTAGGGAGAACTCCATCTGCTGATCCATATATCTGACTGTACTATCTCTGTCATCAGTGCCCTGCACTTCTCTGCCCAGCTCCGCTCAGCTCTGCTGGCTCTGCTCAACTCATCTCTGCTGGCTCTGCTCTACTCTGCTCAACTTTGCTGGCTCTGCTCTGCTCAACTTAGCTCTGTTGAACTATGAAGAAGAAGAATTGATCGAGAATGTCTCATACCATTCTGCACTGACCCGAAGTCAGTCTCAGAGTGCATACCACTGGTCCAAGACCAGTCTCAACTGACCCAAAGTCAGTTTCATAGTGGGTACCACTCCTACCACTGGTCCCAGACCAGTGTCATCAGTCTCAGAGTGCATACCACTGGTCCCAGACCAGTCTCAATCGACTCGAAGTTAGCGTCATAGTAGGTAGTAGGTACAACTCCTAGAACTGGTCCCAGACTAGTATCATTGATCCCAGATCAATGAAGGTCATCCTAGCATAGGGAGTACGGTAGATACAACAATGTGTCCGTCGGTACTACTATGGTCCCTATCCTCGTTTCCCTGCTCATTGATCAGATGAGAGGTACTTCTCATGAGTCCCAGACTGTATGGGTAGGATGCCTCAACAGGAGAACTTAATCAATCCTGTCCTCACAGGAGAACTAATCATCTTGCTACACAGTCGCCATGGAGAACACATCATCCAGGCCTCACAGGAGAGCTAATCATCTTGCTACATAATCGTTATGGAGAACACATCATCTAGACCTCACAGGAGAACTAATCATCCTGCTACACAATCGTCATGGAGAACACATCATCCAGACCTCACAGGAGAACTAATCATCCTCCTACACAGGAGAGCGAATCATCTTGTCCCACAAGAGAGCGAATCATCCTGTCCCACAAGAGAGCGAATCATCTTGTCCCATAAGAGAGCGAATCATCTTGTTTCATAGGAGAGCGAATCATCCTGTCCACAGGAGAGCGAATCATCCTCTCTCACAAGAGAGCGAATCATCTTGTCCCAGTGCGCACCACCAGGGGAGGATGAGTCACCTTGTGGTCGTATGTTGCTCCAGTAAGAACCGCAAGCCCCCAAAGCTCCCAGAGCTCAATGTATGCAACATGCAGGACCCTTGTACAAGGGTCTCTCGACGACTCCAAGTCGTTCGCGAAAATCACAAATTTGATCTTTTCCCGGGGCTCTGACAAAGTGTATCGACCTGTACATCATCTTAATGCGATGGAGCCTCCTTGCTCATCGACTTACCATATCCGAGATAAGGCAGTGTTTGATGTCTATCTGCTGGAGCAAACGTCGAATATGGGATTCCTTAATGATCGAATCCCACCTCTGGTTGTCACAGAGAATCACAGTGGTATTCATCATGTGTACTCACTAAAGAGTTTCCACAACCAGGCAACTTCATACGAGGTCATACTCGTAGTTATGTATCCGGTCTCAGCGGTACTTATAACAACCAACTTCTACTTCCTGCTCATCCATGATATCCAAGTAGAATCCAAAGAGAACCAACACTGAAAAGTGCTTTAATGATCCTCCACACTGCCTGCCTAGTCAGCATTCGAATAATCACGAAGTTTTCATATTTCCGGCAGTGCATCTCAATTCATGAGAGATTGTGCCCCGAAGATATCTCAGCAGATTCTTGGCACCAATCCAGTGAGGCTCAACCAAATATGAGCACACCATGCTAACTGCAAAACATATGTCTGGAATCCAACTCCCTCTTACTTCTGCAAATGAGAGGGTCTGCACCTGTCAGACATAGGTGCTGGTATGAGAGGTCTATCATTCACAACCTTCGGATGGTTTGGATCGATTTCACTCCTAGTGAATCTCAGCTTCATCAGGCAGCTGTTGATCCTCTCATACTATGCCCGGGGTGTTTTGCTTCAAGCCATAAAGGGCTTTCTACCACTTGCATACATGAGATTCCCGATCATGAATCTCAAACTCCTCGGGTTGTTCCAAACCTGTGGACCTGTGGCATGAGGGGAATGGTCCCCTTATAAGATTTTCCTTCGGTATGTCTCAGACATGTACCTTCATGCTCTTTTGAATTCAGGCATCCCTGTCACCATCTGACTCACAGACCTCCGGTGCTGTGTCAGTGGACATGGTCCCCTAGTGGACTTCCTGCAACTTGATACAACCCTGAACTCAAAAACATCTTTGAAAAATCTATTTTCAAACACGTACCTTTCCATCGATGAGTGCCATCCTGAAACCTTTGACTTCCATTTCCGAGATGGACACCAGGTTCTTCTTGTGATCAGGTACATAAAAGAGATTCTGGGGTTCCTTGCTTTCTTTGAAGAGTCGGCCGTGTCCTTGATGACCTGCATCTCTACCATTCGGACACTCCTTCGCATAAGGGCCGAACTTATAACCAAGATATCTGCCTTTCCTTCCACCCTTAGATCCCCTCTTCCTAATGAATTGATCTTTAGGTAGGCCATTAGAAATTCGCTGCGCCATTCTGATAATATTCTCTGCTTCCACTTCACCCTTAGTGAATGAGAAGAGGGATAATGATCCCATTGATCCTTTTGTCCTGTCCCAACTGTCTTTGGTGATTGCTCTTTCACTCTTGCTTGGGCATTGTCTTCACCTCAGCTCTGATACCATGTTAATTTTAGGTATGTTCTATGCTAGAGCAATTTATTTAATTTTTCACAGTTAGCAATCACATCAGCATTAAGATAAACTGCAGATAGAACATAAATATAAATCGCAAAAGACAAGCCAAGACAAGAGGACACAAGATGTGGCGCTAGCCAGGGACAAACCCCACAATGTGGGGAAACCCTTGATCAATTCTTCTTTTATGTTCTTCAAAGTTCAGCAGAGAAAGTGAGAGAGATAGTACATTTACAACAGAAGTCAACACTTTGACTTATCTAGATCTGAGCATATATCATTTCCTATAATGATGAGATCAATTGAAGACATTCTGCTTAAACTGATTCTCCAAGGTGACGGCTTCACCTATCGTAGTGCTGCCTCTCGTTCATCATCTTCATGCTGCTCATCATGCTGCATCTTCCATGGTCTTATTCATTATCAAGCTGCCCATGCTCATGATCTCATTCATCATCATGCTGCTCCTTATCGAGATTTCTTACAGAGATGGTTTCTACATATCCTTGCAACTGCACCTGCTGTAGATTGTGTAACCTCATGATATTAGGCCGTTCATTCTAGCCATCCTTTATTATGACTGAGATCACTATGTTGTGCATTTCTGTGGGATCACTGGAATCCTTCTTATCATGATTATGACGGGACTATGACTATAGGCCGAGACAAAGAGGGTCACAGAGTCTTGTCTTCACAAGTATGCCTGAGATTGTTATGTCTCCATGACAGCGTATGGATATTTCCATGACTGTGTATATCCATGACAGTGCATTGATGTCTCCATGATCTGCATCGTATAGAGTCTCCATAGACTGCTAACTGTCTCCATGAATAAGTCTTCATGAAACTGCGTGACTGGAGTCTCTATGCCCAGATCTATGCTGCCAGATCCACTCTACACCGAGAGTGTCAACGATTGTGCCATGACTACACCATACCCTACTGCAGATTCCTTCATATGATCTACGCTGCCAGATCTGCATACATCGAGAGTGTCAATCATACCCTACCGCTAATTCCTTCATGTGATCTACGCTGCCAGATCCGCATACATCGAGAGTGTCAACCATACCCTACTGCGGATTCCTTCATGTGATCTACGCTTCCAGATCCGTATACATCGAGTGTCAACCATACCGTACTACGGATTCCTTCATGTGATCTATGCTGCCAGATCCGCATACATCGATTGATGCGTGCCATGGCTGCACCATACCCTACTGCGGATTCCTTCATGCATACATCAATTGCTGCGTGCCATGACTGTGTAGTTACCATGACTGTGTAGTTACCATATGTGACTGCGTTCCAATTTCATATATGACTGTGTTCCATATAGCTGCGGGTTCCATATATGATTGCGTTCCAAATTGCAGGTTTTATATATGACTGCGTTCCATATATAATTTCGGGTTATATATGACTGCGACTGTTCCTTTTATGACAATGGATTAGTGTAGTAGATAGGGCATCACGTTGACTAATTCATCGCAGTGTTTAGGGTTTCACGTGCCTGGGATCTTCTCCCCTCATCTACGTCTAGACTTCTTCATGACCATTGCTCCTGCATTTTAGATCTAGGGCATAATTTGTACATAGGCCAGCATATCCTCTATGTGTTTTTCCTTCAAAAACCCAAGACGTGGAGAGGAGATCACACATGAAGAGGATATGTCTTCAAATGACTTCAAATCCTCTTCTATTTATACTAAAACGTGGATGATGAATAGACACGTCTATTGGGCTTCTGAGCCTACTCAAGTTGCTGGTCGGCTTGATAATAATTCCATAATCAAAATAAATTCATATCTCCATAAATGCTTATCGGAATCGGATGATCTTTAGATCAATCCTACACCTCTCGACGAGAAGGATCCAATAAAAATATCAGCTGCCATAAATAAGCTAACCCACATGAAGTTTGGTCCTAGTTGCCAATTTAACATGCTTCGATCTGCTGCAGCTGCCACTAATGGAGCTCTTTAGAAGAGTTCGCCTCAATTCCTCTTGCTGCAAATTAGACCATATCTTGTCCCAACTTGGCAAGGTATATCTACCCAAAATACTTTGGACAAACACCTGCTACTCCTCGGAGACAATATTTAGTGCCAATCGCACTAGCTTTGTGGGTTGAAGCACTGCCACTCCTAAATCCTGGTGAGGAAGGGGTCTATGCTTTCCCCCTTTTGCATCTTGATGCATCTCAGCTTCTCCTCTAAGTACATCTTCTGTTGCTCTGAAGTGCCTTGGTATAGCGTGGAGAGAGTCTCCCACATCTCTCTTGCAATCCCTTTGCTAGCTATGTGTGAAACAATGTGATCCCTATCCCCGTCTAGAATCAACCTCTTCGCCCGCGCCATCTCCTTTTGTAATCCTTCAGCTGATTTGCATCCTGGGGCACTGCTACCACTGCATCAATATAAGTCTTTAGGCCAAACGCATCTAGAAGGAAGGACATCCTTGCCTTCTAGATGACATAGTTGGAAGCTCCATCCAACTTGTCATGATCTCGAAGCCCAACATTGGCCATCTCAAACAAATTTCGAAAATCTCCTCTTCCCTTCTGCTCAGCTGCTACTCAGCTCTTCGGACTCCCTTCTGGAGTGAGAAAATCTGCTCACAACAACTGTTGAGCTGTAAGGGAAAACTAACTTCTTGAGACTAGAATTCCCTAAGGAAAAATTTCGCTCAGTGTGTGCTCTTCTTCCACCCGACGCTAGCTTTGAGGGAAAACCAACTTCTTGAGACTAGAAGTTCCCTGAGGAAAATTTTTCCTCAGTGTGTGCTCTTCTTCCACCCGACGCTAGCTCTGATTTAGCAAACTACTACAAAAATTCTGCGTCCAGCTAGAGATCTGCTCTACAAAAACACTGGGTTGCTCCCTCTGCCTCTAGAATTCCTCGATCTGGAGAGATCAAATTTTTCTGCCCCTCTCAAGAAAAATCGAATCTCCTCAAGAAATTCAAGAAATTCGGCCTCTTGGCAAAGTGATTGCGCTGCCCTATGGGGTTTCGATTTGCTGCCTACACTGAACATTGAAACTCATCATTCCTTCGCTACTGATCCCTCCGACTGATTATCTGCGTTTTGATACCATGTGAAAATTCGGAAACCTGAATCCTATTGCAGCAAGCAACTAGAAATTATTCTCCTAATTGTTAATTTAGTTTAACAATTTATTTACTGTTTGCTACAACAAATATTGAATAAATCTCACTGCAACCTACACAAATAAAACTACAGAAGAATAAACACTGGAAGAAATGCTAGCACACACACACACAAAATAACACAGTTATTTTTGCACCAATGTCCCTAGAAAAACCCAACTTGGGAAAAATGGTGTTGCTGTGAGGGTTTTATTTATTATGCAGCAGTGAAATCTGAGTACATATATGGATGCCCAACTGGCAATCCAAACAATAAGAAAATCAGAGTAAAATATTGAAGGGAATTACCCTTCACTCACAAGCAATCTCTAGCTTGACTTTCCCTATCAAAACTAGGCCTTCTAGAGCACTGCGTCAGCCTTTGCGCTACTCTGCATAGCCAGTTGGATGACTTGCTTCGGATTGGGCTCAGATGAAGTTGTTCTGCCTTGGAGGTTGATAAAATCGTCTCTCCGACTCTCTGGGACTCCTCCTCAGCCTCTGGAACTGAGAACGATTTTTCTTCTCCCCAAATCGATCTGCTTGATTAAAGCACTGCGCAGTCCCTTAGCGCCTTTCTTGGATAATTTGACTCACTTGCTGTTGCCTCCACGGTTCTGGGAAATCTTTCCTCTAGATCACTGTCTCTGTGCCTCACTCAATGCTTCGATCTCACAAGCTCTCTCTGTGGCAACTAATTGCTGCTACTCTGGAAATCGATCTGCTCATGAAATCAAACTGCTCAAGTATCTTCTCCAAGTGCCCATCGACTTCTTTTTATAATCCTCTGTTGAGAATTCAACGACCAAGATTAGATCTTAATCGATGGCTAGGATTAACTTGAAGTCGATCCGTGTGAGTTTCTAGAACATTAACACCTGACTTAACTAATTCTGATTAATTAACCATATTCCCTAAATTTAGAATTAGGAAATATTTAAATACGGGCTAATAATCTAATTAAGTCATTTCTAGGCGGAATTTCTAGAAACAATTTATGGGTTTTGGAGATCTCCTGTATTCTAGCCTCTCCACAAAATTTCGTGGCTAGAACACATCCGATGCTACAAAAACTAATAGGGGGAGTACTAGAGCATCTTAGACCCAACAATCATGTGACCTAGAGAGGGAAGATGATGAAGATCATGTAATGTGCGGAGGGGAGTGAAGAATGTTGAATGGGAAAACTGGACCACACTACCAAAATCGGGGTTTCTCAAGTAGTGCCCATCCTAAAGCTATGAGCCAGTAGGGGAGATCCTGCAGGACTGAGGTTGAGGATTAATGCCCCCATTTAAAGTAAGGGAACAAGACTATAGTCGAAACCATTCCTTCTTCCAAGTTACCCAATAATCCACACTGAAGTGTGCTCAAGAAAAACAAACATAAACTCCCGATTGTACAATGAAAGGCATACCTTTAGAATTGGATGGCCCACCTTCAAACATACGATCTCGACAGATAGGTGAGGGGGGACATATGACTGACTTATGGAGCAGAGACATCTGGTACAATATCGACTACACTAGTGGTTGTCAGGGGCTACTGGCTATCAGTTGAAGACAAATCGAGGAGAAAATTTTTGTTATGGGGTCACCCATTGGTGGTGGGTAACAGGGTCCACCAACTCATGCTCAGAAGCATTAGGCTTTCTCAAGTTGGTAACCATGGGCATCGACATGGGCTCGTAATCCTCCATCTTGTATATCTTTAAGATATCTGCGTACTTTCCATGCTTAAAGAATATCTCTCTTGGCTACTGCCACACATCTAATCCCAAAAAGTAGTGCATCATCTCAATGTCCTTCATCTCGAATTTCGAAGCAAGGTCCTCCTTCCACATCTCTATGAGGCTCTTAGATCCTGTCAGAAGGAGATCATCCACATAAAACACCAAGATAAGTGGATCATCGTCAACAAATACATAATACAAGTTGGAATCCTAACTCTTGGTGAATCCCAAGCCTAACAAATACTTGTCACTCCTCGAGTGCCATGCTCCAGGTGCTTGCTTAAGTTTGTACAATGCCTTCAACTTGCATACGTGAAACTCCCTCCCATGCACCTCAAATCCCTTAGGTAGGCTCAATATATGCCTCCACCTCAGTGACCCCATTGAGAAAGGCTGCTTTCACATCAATCTAATGTATCCTCCACTCCATCATTGAAGTAATGGAAATAAAAGCCCTGATAGATGCATATCTGGCAACAAGAACAAAATGTCTCCTCATAGTCTACTACCTCCTTCTAGGAGAACCCTCTCACCACAATCCTTGCCTTATACTTCTCGACATTGCCATCAACAACATGTTTGATCTTATGTATCCATTGAGAAGTGACCATTGATTTCCCCTCAGGCCTTCGCACAATCTTCCAGACATCATTTTAAATGATGGAGTTATATTCCTTCACCATGGCATTCCTCCATATTTGTTGGTCTATTGCCTTCTAAAAAATGGAAGGCTCTGATTCATCGATGTTGCTCATCAAGGCCATGTAGCTAGAAAATCTCCTCGGTGGTCTACTCTCCTTGAAGGTGCTGCTATTGATCCTCTTATACCAAGCCAGGGGTGCTTGTTTCAACCCATAAAGGGCTTTCTTCAACCTGCGTACATGTGTCTGACGATATTGAACTTCGAACCCCTTAGGTTGTTCTACATAGACTTCCTCCTTAAGTGAACCATGCAAGAAGGCAGTCTTGACATCCATTTGGTGTAGACTCCATCCTTGTGAGGCAATAAGGGCTATAATCGAATGGATGGTGGTGTAGCGGGCAACCGGTGCAGATATCTCATCATAATCTACACCTTCCTTTTGAGAGAAGCCTCGGGAAACAAGTCCGGCCTTGAACTTTTCAGCACTTCCATCAGCTCCATGCTTGATCTTGTAGAGCCATTTCGAGGTGACAATGGATTTGTCCTTGGGTCTAGGAACCACATCCCAGACATCATTCTTCATAATCGGCTCACACTCTTCGTTCATTGCATCTTTCCAAAGTTGACGTTTTGCAGCTTCTTCGAATGTGCAAGGCTCAGATTGAACAATAGTGCTCATTGCAGTTAAGTACCCTTGGTACCTATTCATCTTCTTGCTTTCACGAAATGCCCCCCCTAGGTGCAACATGTCTCTCGGTGTCTTCGAGAGTCTCCCTAAGCCATGAGGGTCTCTTTTCTAAGGAGGAGGGCTCATGAGGGGGTGGATCAATGGAATCCATTGGTCCTTTAGCATCAGGCATCAACTCATCTTGCGGTTCTCCCTGCTTTCCTGTATCTGCTTCTGTCCTTCCTTGAAAGAGGAAGGTTACTAATCTTCCCAAGGGCATCATCCTCATCGAAGATGACATCATGACTTATCTTCACTTCTCTTTGACCAGGCACATAGATTCTATACGCCTTAGAAGTTTCATTATAGCCCACAAATGTTCCTTTCTTCCCATAAGCATCCAATTTGCTTCTCTTTTCTTTCGGCACATGAAAATATACTGGACTACCGAAAATTCTAAAGTGAGAAACATCAGGTTTCTTACCAGTGAAAACTTCTTCGAGAGTCTTGATGAGGGCATCTATTTTGAACATACACGACGATGTTTACAGCTTCGGCCCATAAGAACTTCGGAAGGCTTTGATCATGAAGCATGGCACGAGTGGCTTCTACGATAGAACGGTTCTTCCTTTCAGCAACACCATTTTGCTCAGGAGTATATGTGGTAGTAGTCTCCCTCTTAATGCTAGCTTCTCTACAATAATTATTGAACTCATTTGATTCATATTCGGTTCCATTATCAGTCCTCAATATTTTGATCTTCTTCCGGTTTGATTTTCAACTAAATCTTTGATAGAACGGAACCATGAGAATACTTCGTCCTTCTTCTTTAAGAAATATATCCAAGTCTTGCGAGAGAAATCATCCATAAAGATAGCATAATATAAATATCCTCTCAATGAGTTCACGGGCATCGCACCAGATAGATCAGAATGAACCAATTGCAATATGCCAGTAGTCTTGCTATCACTTGAGGGTAATGGTCTGCTTGTATGCTTTCCTTCGGTACACCCTTGACAAACACCTTCATGTTCTACTTTAAATTCGGGCATACCTATCACCATCTTTCTCACATTGGGTAGAGCCTTATAATGTAGATGAAAAAACCTCCGGTGCCATAATTCGGATTGAAGTGATGTGTCGCAAGGCATAGCTCCCAACGGGCTTCCTCCCACTTGATATAGGCTATCAACCCTGAAGCCAAGTGTAAATGCATCTTTGAAATTTTATTCCACACACATACCTTTCCATCAATGAATGCCACCTTGAATCCTTTGTCCTCCATTGCCAAGATAGATACCAGGTTCTTCTTTAGATCGGGTACATATAGTACTTCTTGTAGATGAATGGTGTTACCTTGATTCAATTGAAGAGTAACATTCCCAACTCCCTTCACGGGATAGGTGGCATTGTCTCCAAGGATAATTTCCAAATTTGTATCCTTTTCAATCAGATTTGAAAGAGCTTCCTTATACCCAGTGAAGTGCCTTGAGGCACCACTATCAATCAACCAATTTCCCAAAGTGTCCGGAGGAGATGCAGTAGAGAGGGCAGATATAAGATAAAATTCTTTTTGCTTGTTATCAACAACATTAGATTCATCATACCTGGTGTTTCTTGATCTCTTGGGAGGGCGACCATTTCCTTGATGAGGAGTGGGAGCATTCCTTTTGCCTCGGTTGTTGAATCTGCCATTCCTTTGATTGTTGTTGCCTCTGAAATTGTTGTTGTTGTAGTTGTCATCATCATCAGGTGTATCCCTTCTATTAGGACAATCCCAAGCTTAGTAACCAAACTTGTTGCAAATGAAGCATCTTCCCTTCCTTCCATTTTTGAAACCCAGCCTTCCTTGACATTGCTTCTTTGAACCTGCATTGTTCTTCTTTTTAGCATAAGCGGAGAATGCAGTAGGATCATTCCTATTTGAAGGCATATCTAGTTCCATCATCCTTGTTTCTTCTTGAGAACATCTAGTCAGCAATTCTTCAAAACCTGGAATCCTGTCGTTGTTAAGAATAGTAGTGTTGAACACGTGTCATTCACGAGAGAGTCCTCCAAGGGCAATGAGAGTAAGCTCCCTATCAGCAATAGCTTCTCTAATTGAAAGAAGATCATTTTTGATCTCAGTAATCCTCATGAAGTAGGACTGAATATCTTCATTTCTTCCCTTCTTTATATCCTTCAACTTGTTCTGGAGGAAAAGAATTTGGTTTCCATTGCGATTTGAACATGCCAACCAACCTGTCATATATCTCTTTTGATGCGTTCAAATCGGAGATGTAAGAAACTAAATGCTTATGAATAGAGTCCCTGATGATTTTATTGGCTTTGACTTCACCCTTCTTGTACTGTCTTAGCAGCAACCGATGCATCGAAAGGAGGTTTTGAAATCTTTCCCTCCACGTAATCCATAACATCTTGCTCTTCTAAAGTCAAATCAAGAGACATCTTCCATGCATGATAATCAGACTTATCATGAAGCTTGTCATCAGACTTGAAGTAAGATGTGGAGGCCATTGAATCTTGTCCTTGGTCAATGATTGCTACTCTTAGTCATTGCTCTTCTCACTCTTGCTTGGGCTTTGTCTTCACCTCAGCTCTGATACCATGTTAATTTTTGGATAACAATGGTATGTTCTTCAATTTCTTTATTAGCCCAATATCAATATCCAGTTTAGTAATCACATCATCATGATAGTAAAATGGAAATAGAACATAAACAATAACAGTAGAAGACAATCGAAGACAAGAGGACACAAGATATGGCACCAGCCAGGGACAAACCCCAATGTGGGGAAACCTTGATCAATTCTTCTTATAATTCTTCAAAAGTTCAGCAGAGAGGGAGAGTACAATATACAATATTCACTTGCCCAATCACAGTGAAATCTGATTAGTCAAACAACAGAAACAAAATGCCCTAACTAGAAAGTCAACATTGGTCAACAGGGTAGATTTTGACCTCCAAAACAGCGTGGTCAAACTCGGCCTCCAACAGTAAGTCAAATCAGCCCAAAAACAATGTGAAAAGTCCAATCAAATTTGATCAACAAAAGTCGACGCTGGTCAAATAGAGGTCAAATAGCCTCGAATTTCATGCCCATAATTGTGGCCTGCCCAAAAAGAAATACCCCACACAAAACCACAGTCAAAGATGGTCAACGCTAGTCAAAACAACCTTTTGCAATTTTTGGTCAACTTTGGTCAACGTAGGCACAACAAAATAACAATCCCTTCTTCGCACGTGTGGAGAGAGAGAAGCCTCAGAAATCCACATCCAATCAAGAAGAGAGAGATGTGTGAGTGAATGAAGTATCCAAATGAGGAGGCACCTTGTATTTATATGCAAACGTTGAGGATGAATAGACGTGACTATTGGGCTTCTGACCCTACATGAGATCGCTGGCCGACCTTGACAATTTGTCCATAATCAAAATAAATTCATAATTCCATTTGTACATGTCAGAGTGGGATGATCTTTAGATCAATCCTACAGCTCTCGGAGAGAGGAATCCAATAAAAATATCAGTTTCCTCATATGAGATGTCCAAGGTGAATTTTGGCCCTTGTTGCCAAAATTAACAATATCTTTATCATGGATCAATAACCCTTGATGCCTTGACGATGACGTTGTTTTTCCTCTTTGCCACTCCATTTTGCTATGGATTATACGACACCATCAGCTCCTTCTCAATCCTTATCTACTTGCAGAAATTCTTGAATGGTCCCATTATTTGACCTCAAGATCTTGATCTTCCTCCTCGTCTAGTTTTCCACAAGGGCCTTAAATTTCTGAAATCGATCGAAGACCTCATCCTTGGTCATCAAAAAGTATACCCAAGTCCTCTTGGAGAAATTGTCCATGAATATCACCTAATAGTAATACTCGGTCACAAAATCCACTGGCATAGGACCACTCACATCTGAAAGTATCATATCTAACACACCCTTGGGCCTTATTTTGCTACTTGGAAAAGTAGCCTTGGCATACTTGCTAAGTGCACATCCCTTGCACACTCCATCCTACTCTACACTAAACTCTGAAAGGTTAGTGACCATCTCCCGTAACAATGGTAAAGCTC
The DNA here is from genome assembly GCA_031772625.1 of Pinus tabuliformis. Lineage (NCBI taxonomy): Eukaryota > Viridiplantae > Streptophyta > Pinopsida > Pinales > Pinaceae > Pinus > Pinus tabuliformis. Next base: position 683,898,548 of record CM062807.1, read on the forward strand.
TAGTGCAAGTGATCCATCCTCCTCTACCACAACTCGCACATGTTTCCATTGTCATGCACTAGCTTGTATTGGTTGTCCTCTAAATAAGCGCAAGTTACCCTCTTTGCCTCCAATCACTCTCTTCTACCTAAGGGGATATATCACTCTCTTCTACCTAAGGTCATATCCCCTCGGCTTGACAAGTACCTTTCCACCTGTAAAGTTAATCTCAAAACCCCTATGCTCCATAGCTGATACTGAGAGTAAATTCTTCTCAAGCCCTACTGCATACATCACCTCATTCACCTCCATTAGACTACCAAAATCTAACCGAAACTATATAGTCCCTACTCCCTCTACTGCATACTTCTTGTTGTCACTAAGCTCCATGTGTAGGTCTCTGTGCTACTTTGCGAGATTGGTGAAGAGATATCGAGATCTTCTCATGTGACGAGATGCTCCACTGTCCACGAACAAGACCCCCTGTGTAATGGTGCCAGAAAAGCAAGACACCAATAAGAAATCTTTCTCAAACTTGGTGGCCAACTCATCCATCTGTGCAATGTGCGGCCATGGGTTCCTTTCCCTTGTCCTTCTTTCTTGTTAAACATTGATTTGCAAAGTGGCCAAACTTGTTACATGCAAAGCATTTCACTTTGCACATGTGCTTCTTATCATCTTGTGAAGTAGCTCCTCCGCTTGGGTTTTTTTTGCCATTTGCCTTGCACTTCCTTGCTGGCAAGTGCAAGGTTCTCCTCATCCCCACTCTTATGCTGTCCTCTAGACAATGACTCCACCCAGATTTCCTTCAGTGTGAAGTAATTCCATAGTCCTCCAATCAGGAAGTTTTTCTCATGCTAGAACACTTGTTACAAAGGTAGTCCACTATTTTGTGAACTTGCTCAAGGCTATCCTTACAAGTTCCTCATCTGCCAGGACTTCCCCAATAGATGCAGGCTCATCTTAAACTTTCTGAATCCTAGTCAGATTTGATGCCACTATGTCTGATCTAGTCATCTTGGTGTTTCTTGACTTTTCCCTTAACACCATTTTTCAATTTTGGTTATCACTTTGATAATATAAATTGATTAGATTTGTCCACATCTCATTGGCACTTTTCTTTTTTAATATGTGAGGGATAATATGTATGTCTTTCACATCCTTTAAATTATGGGCAACCAATGCAATAGCATTTGTAGAAGGTGTAACTTGAGTTTCTGCAAACTCCCATAGACTATTCTCCATGGGAACAAGTGCTATTCTCTCCTTCCATGTAGTAAAATTGGATGCCCCTTCCAGCCAGTTTTCATACCTCAACTCGCTAGAAGTCATTCTTCTATATCAAACCCTCAACCAAAAAACCCCTCAGCTGAAAAATAAAAAATTGTTGTTGTAAACCCGTTGCTACTGATTCCCCTCTTCATAGAGCTTAAGGTAGCTTCGATACCATCTCAACTTTTAAATACCAGATGTGATCTATTTCACACAACAATTCTTTTATACCCATAATTTTTTAACCAAGATCTTTTTTTTTGAACCATTCAAAATAAATAAACTGGTATCTTTAACTTTTCACATTAAATTTGTAGGGGAAAATACTTAGAAAAATCAAACACAAACAACACATAAATCTGCCCCAATCAAATCTTCCTTCACATTATTTTTTTGGAAAATTTAGGGCCTTGACCCACAAGGAAATACATAGAAATTACATCAATAATTAAACCTGGAAATGGCTCTTTGGATTTTTAGTCTAAGGGAAATCTAGTCTTAGGAAATCAGTTTCTCTGGAGAATATCTTACCCTTGGCAAAGTCTTGGTTTGCCCTTGCAAATTTCAACCCTCCTAGCCTTATGGTTGCACCTTGGAAGTCTTGGCCCACTAGCTAAAACTTAGCGTCCAAGTCTTGACCCTCTAGCAAATTTGGGCTCCACATGAACCATCTAGCAAATTTGGCCTCCACATGAACCAACTGGAAAAACCTTGGCCTCTACCTACAATCTTGTCCTGAATAGGAATCTCAGACTCTCTCATCCAAATCTTGGCCTTTCTCTTTCTTCAATCTTGACCTCTACAAATTTTCCTTTAGGAAAACCCTTGTTGCACACTTTCTTCTTCTCACTCCTTGAGAAAATTTGCTTTTGCAACGTGTGTCTTCAGCCTCTCTCTTAGGTTTGTTTTAGGTTTCTTATTGATCCAAATCCCTAGTCTCCAAAGTAATAGAGGGCTAGGATTAAATCCTAATCCACTTAGATCAACGGTGGAGTCTAGATCTAATTCACTTAAGTAATTAAATTATTTATGCTTGGAAACTTTAGCCCTATAGTCAACATTGATCATTAAATTAATTAATGTGCTTTTCCTAAGGTAAAACTTAGGAAAAAAATCATAATACTTGATCCTCTCAAAACGTAAAGAGGACTCTCTCTTGCTTGCTAGACACAACTTATGTAGAAGACCTTCTGACACTACAAATATCAACACCATTCCCTTTATGACTCATTTAAGGCAAACACCAAGGGATTCCTTCTTGGTTAATCGTGCCAGAAGGGGTAAAGGGATTAGGCACTCTTACTTAGGAGGAGGTGTATTTCTTTTCTATCCTTTATTTCCACTACATTGATGATCCTCAATGTGTTGAGGTCTAGTAGGCAAATTTTGTTGTTGACCCCTTTCCCTTTCCAAGATAATTACCTTATTTTGCAGGTTTGAGGTCAAACTCGCACATGCAGACTGTGGTCAATTTTGTTGTCAAAACTCAATCAAACCCTGTGGTCAAGCTTGGTCAAGCGAAAGCAAGCAATAGGCCAAGCAAGATATGATAAGAGTGGTGAAACAAAATCTAAGTTGATTGACATGCATAAATAAAGCTAAAATGCACAACAATGACAAGGCATAAAGAAGGGACTGGCTTAAGTTTACATAATATTGGTTGTCACTTGGTCAAACATTTGAGCTAGAGTGAATCTAGGATCTTGGGTTGGATCAACATTGTTCATAGCTCTAGGCTCAGTCTTAGCCTTCACAATGAGGCACATTAAGAGGGTCTACTTTGGAGGCTAACATGTTCTCTTCGGTTTTACTAGCCTTCTCTTGAGCTTTCTCCAATGTACCTAGAAACTTATCTCTCAGCGTGAAAATAAATTTCCCATCAAAAGTCTTGATATATTGCTTCTTCATCAAAGTTCTCTTCAAGTGCTTGTTCCTCCAAGGAATCTTAAGGTGGTTCTTGCTCTAGCATGGGAACATGGGAGAACTATTCATCAAGAAGCTCATGATCTCAATGTCATCTTGATCAATGTGAGGAGGATAGAGAAGGGCTTCTTGTCATAAAGTTGTCAAGTCCTGATAGGTATCTTCATACCTTTGAAATCTAGGGCACCAACGCTTAGAAATTCTTCGATGAAAACTGTAATAGAAGGTGTACTTTTTGGTTTGCAAGAATATATAAGCCAATTCCTTTATGCCTTTAGAGGGTAAACAAAAAGCCTTATCATCACATCTCCATGTACCACAAAGTTCTAAAACATACTTCAAAATGTTTAGCACGTGAGAGATGGGCAATGATTGGTTGCCATCAAATTTCACACAATCTTCCCTTCTATTCACTCTAGTGGACACTGATTAGGGTAATTTTAATAGGGCCATCCTTTATCACATCCAATTCCCCAAAATGAAACTTCAAATTTGATGATAAATGCAATTTTTTGCCTTATTACAATGGAGTTGTTAAGGTGAGCCATCAATGCCTTCACAATGATGCTTGTCTCACTTCAAAAGCACAAAGTCTTCAAAATTTGTAAAGAACAAGGGCACTGTTCTTTTAATGGAGTGACCAATATGAGCAAAGATATTCAAGAGTGAACCTTCATCCAATGTTATAGCTGCTTCTACAAATGTCTTCTAGGAAATGGATTTATCCCCATCAATAATGCTAAAATGTTATCACATGAATTCACACTTCTTGAGATAAAGTCCAAAATCTCAAGTGTGTGTTTAGTGAAAATGAGAGGGGAGGCCACTGTGACCTCACCAACCCTCTTCTTCATTTTTGGCCTTCTCTCCTCTAGGTTAAGGGGGGCTTACCTAGGTTAATATTGATGGGATTTAAGGCAATAAGTTTCAAGGAGAGATGAAGAGTAAATCTAGCAAATGGTTTTGGAAAAACTTTAGGGTATGAAAGTTGATGGGACGATCAGAGACTAGTGTCTTTTAATTGGACATATGGAGTCAACTAGGTCTCCCTTGAGAATGTGTAAAATGGATCCAAGGTGATGACTAGGGTTGTCCACTACTAATCCTAGTAGAGTTTACAGGCTTCAGGATAAAATCAAGTGAATATTTCTCGACTAGAATTCTACCAGGGGGCTTAAAAGAGAGGATCTATCAAAGAACAAGAATTAGAGAATGTGCCCTCTCTTCTACACAACCACATTTCCATCGATACTCATTTAAGGAACAAATCCAACAAATATTGAAGAATTCTTGTAGCATCCATAAGCCCTAGCCATGAACATCAAGAAGGTGCAAAATTCATCCACAAATTATCCCCTCAATGAGATGTATTGGTCTTCCATCAATTTCCATTGATGGTGCCAAATTCCAAACAAAAAACCTTCAATAAAATTTCGGAAATTTGAACTTGCTAAGGAATTTCGCCCCAATCCAACCATGATTTGCAAATGAGGAAGTGTCTTTATTTATAATGATATGCTTAACTTCCTTTATATTAAAATATTAATTTCTTAAGTGAAAGCCATTAATCTAGATTCTAGCCTAAACACCCTCTTTTCTAATGAATTAAATATAAAATACACACAAAAATGTGATGTCCATGTCACATGTATAATGAAATCAACCCAAAGAAGGGTGTCTCCACCATCTTACTTGGTGAACTCTCTAGCCCTCCAAAGCAAGTTGTCCCCACAAAGATGAGTAGAAAACTTCCAAACGGGGGCACAACCCCTCAAATCCACATCAGTATTTTAGCCTATGGGGGTTGCGCATAAGCCTCTTTTAGCGTTTCAAGTTGCTTAGATTTAAATCCATAGGTCGTCCCATCAAGTATCTAAAAGGAGTATTAGCCACACACACACACATATATTATATATATTCAAATAGTCTTTATGTCAACAATTTGCTTTGCTATCAAGATAAGAATGTGTCCTCAAAGAAACAAAAAAGAAAGTGCTACTCCTATTTTGACCATAGCTCCTCCTCCAGATTCTATATATATATATACATATATATCAAAGAAAGGTCATCACACGACTTGGACAACCACTAATACACACCCAACACTTAAGATATGTTAATTTGGTAGCTCAAGGACAAATTCTCTCCATTGGACAATCTTCCTCATCTAGAGAAGCCTCAAATTGCCCTTGGAAGAATTTAATTTGGTTAAAGAAAAAATAATTTTTAAAGAGAAAACCCACAATGGCGTAAAAGTCAAGGTCAACCTAAGAGGCTAATTAGCCCTCCTCCTTGCCTATAAATACAAGGCACCTTATTTGGTGACATCACATCAAGCATCTTTGGTTCGTACATATGAAATTGCAAGGCAAATATCTCACATGTGTGAAGGAGGTCTTATATTTTGCATTGACTTTTTTCTAGTCAATCTTACTTTGACCAATGTTGACTTGCGTTGACCAACTTGGAAAGGATACATTTGACTTGTTTTTGACCTGTTTTGGAAGGCTACATTTATTAGCAAAAGATCAAGGAATTTTGAGTAGTTTGACCTATGTTGACCACAAGATTGTTGTAGTTTGACCAAAGTTTCTCTCTCCTTTGACTGAGCATATTTTGGGACTGTTTTTGGTTGAATTTGATGAGCATTGAATGTCAAGTTCATTGACTATTGACTAAGCTCTTGGAGGACAGTTTTGACCATTTACTTGTGATTGGTTAGGGCACATTTGACTGCTGTTTACTTGGATGTAATTGTAGACTTTGACTTTGACCATATTTGACTTGGGATGGATTTGACTATTGGCTCATCATTTGATATTGGTGGTTGACTTTATTGGATAGTCAAAGGATTGACTTTGACTCATTGATGAATTGGATCATTGTACTCCCTTGTTGAACATTTTATGACAATCTAATAATAAAAATAATTTGAAAGGGGTTTCCGCCTTCTGTGGTTTTTCCCTAATCTTTGACCAATTCTTGTGTCTCTTTTCATTGCTTTTGATTGGCTCTTATTGTACATTGCATTTACTATTTTATCTACAATTTCTATTGATTACTGGAAGATTGAATTGATTGCTAATTGAAGTTAAGAATTGGGCTAAAGTAATTGTAACAACATAGAATAGTGGAAAATTAACATGGTATCAGAGCTAAGGTGAAGAACAAGCCCAAGGAGACAAGAGACAAGAGCAATCATATTTGAAAGAAATTGAAGGAGGCTATTTGATTTGGACAAGACGACTACCTCTTTTTTCAAGGACAATGAGACATTGGGTGATTCATCAAACTTTGCTGCATGGAAAATTAGGTTGGAATATGTGCAAGGAAGGGTTTGTGAGCCTCTGGATAATGCTCCTGCTACCACCAAGTCCAAGTACAAGAAAGGTGACCTCAAGGCTAAGAAAATTCTCATTGATGCTTTACAAGATCATTTACTTGTTTATTTTGGTAGCTTGAAGAAGTCTAAGGACATGTATGACATACTGGTTGGGATGCATCACGTCAACAACTTGAACCATATCCTCTCTTTGAAGAACAAACTCAAGGAATTGAAGATGAAAAGGGGTGCAATCCCATATCATGAGAGTATCCCAACTAAGCGATCAATTGCAGATTGCTGGTTGTAAAAATCCCTCAACCGGAATCCCTACTGCAACAACTGCTAATATTACTCCTATTTGTTAAATTCCTATGAAACAAATTACTTGCTGTTTCCTACAACAAATATTGTAATACATACACTGCAACCTTCACTTAATTAAATATTATGCGGAAACAAAAGACTAAGCAAGAAATAAAATACAATACAATTAACATTGTTATTTTTGGAAAAATGTCCCTGGAAAAACCCAATGTGGGAAAACGTTGCAGTAGATCTGAGGGTTTTATTATTATGCAGGAGAAAATTTGAGTACAATTCTTGGATGCTCAGCGAGCAATCCGATACAGAGAGGAACTGGACAAAATGAATGGTGAAATGATCTCACCCTGTCACTGGGAGAATCTGAGTCTCATCACGCTGAACTGGAGCCTCTCCGTACCGTCTGCGCAGAACTGCGCCACTCCTGTGTAGTTCTTGTGTCACCCCTGCTGGGTATCACGCTGCTCCTTCTCTAGACCGTTTGCTGAAAATCTGAATCTCTTCCTCCCGGTTTCATAGCCCGGCTCCCGGTTACTGAAACTCGATTTCCTCAGCTGGAATTCGATCTCCCTCTAAGGCCTGTGCTGCCAATGCATTAGCTCTGCATGGGCCAACGTCTACCTCTCTCTGGATGTCATTTTGCGCTCTCTCTGCCTCGTACTTTGCGGCCTAGGAAAGCTTCCTTCTTCCGGATACTCACTACCCCTCACTGCAAGAAATCTCCTCGATCAGAATTTCCTCTTGAGAACTTTTTCACTTCAAAAATTCGATCTCTTGATCTCTCGGTGTGTTTTCTAAATGACCCTCAAGCTTCCTTAAATAATCTTCTCATTGACATTCAATGACCTAGATTAGAAGATAATCAATGGCTAATATCATTTATGCTTGATCCTCGTTTTCTTCTAGAAGTTACATCCATAATTAAATTAATACCCATTAATATTTTTAATTTCCTAAGTTTAGACTTAGGGTCCTATTAAAAAATATTAATTATTTTAATAAAATTATCTCTGTGTGGAATTTCCCAATATGCTTTCTAGGTTCTTTGGAATACATGTGCTCAAGCCTCCTTCTAGAAGTTACACCCACAATTAAATTAATACCCATTAATATTTTTAATTTCTTAAGTTTAGACTTAGGGTCCTATTAAAAAATTAATTATTTTAATAAAATTGTCTCTGTGTGGAATTTCCCAAAACGCTTTCTAGGTTCTTTGGAATACATGTGCCCAAGCCTCCCTGCAAAATTTGAGGCCTAGAGCACACTGATGCTACCCCAAATCAACACCAACACTCCTTCTTAGCAAGGAATGTGCTCTAGCAATATATGCTGCTGCAACCTGCTTTGACTCTGAAGCATCGTCCTCTATGCTGCTGATGTTTGACATGCTGTCCACCAACTACTCTGGTGTTGCTACAACTGTACCGTTGTTGACATTGCCATTGTCAACACTTTCGTACTACAACTCCCTCTCAAGCGTTGCATCTGTGCTGCTGCTAGCACTGCCACTGCCAACTACTATTGCATTGCAACCTGTTGCTGCTACTCCATCAACAACAGAAAAACATCCAAAATTACTGAACTAACTGCGTTCAATATGATACCACGTGAATGTTGAAGCCTGACTGTTGCTAGTCTCTGCACTGACCCTCTGAATATACTGCGCTGTTGCTGACCTCTGCTTTGTGCCATCTGCATTGCTTCCAACTCTGCTCTGCGCTTTTCAGTCTTTGGTGCTCCTAGCCACTGCAACTGTCTCCTTGACACTCCTTGGCACCATCTACACTAGTCCATTTTGCTACTGCAAAACTGGGCTCCCGTAGCAAGGTATTGATCCAAGAAGTGGACTCCTCAAGGATCCTGCCCATTTGTAGCTCTTTTGAACCACAACTCCAAATCAGCCCACCTCCCTCTTGGAGGTATCTCGGCTGTCATGGCGAACTCCTCTTCGATCTTCGTGGGCGCAACCTTCGAATCGTGTTTCTCATCCTTGTCCTTCTTCTTGAGAGGACATTGAGTAGCGTAGTGACCCATCTCACCACACCTAAAACACTTGATCTTCGAGATGTCTTTCTTATGTCTCCCCTGCTCCTGCAGTCCCTATGATGTAAGGGCTGCATTATCCTCCTCTTCCTTGGGCTTCGACTCACTGCTGTTGTTGCTGCTTCCGTCAAGTTTGACCTTGACTAAGTCTCTCCTCAGCTCCTCTTGTTTTAGAGTTGCCCGCATCTCATCCCAATTTGGCAATGTTGCTTTGCCCAGGATACTTTGGACAAAGACTTGCCACTCATCTGAGACAAAATTGAGGGCTAGTCTAACCAACTTTGAATCCTGAGGTGCATGCCCCACAGCAAACAACGCAACAAACAACTCCTCACGGGTTTCCTTAAGCTTTGTGAGGAATGGATCCACACGCTCCCCCTTTTGCATCTGAGCAGATCTTAGCTTCTGCTCCAAGTACATCTTCTGTTGCTTGGAAGATCCCTGATATAACGTAGCCAAGGCATCCCACATCTCCTTATTAGTGCCTCTGCTAGCGACATGATACACCACGTGATCCTTTACTCCATTAAGGATCATCCTCCTGGCCTTCGCCATTTCTAATCTGTACTTCTTCAATGGATTTGCATCTGCAGGCACAACCACCACGCCGTCGATGTATGTTTTGAGGGCATGCTCATCTAGAAGGAATGACATTCTAGCCTTCCAGATGACATAGTTGGATGCTCCGTCCAACTGTCCTGATCTCTCAAGCCATTGGTTGCCATTTCTGCAAAAAATAGAAAGTCGAATGATCTCCTCTCTCCTCTGTGTTGCTGTTGGGCTAGCCTACGCATTCCCTGCTGGAGCTAGTAAAACTGTTTCCCCTTGCTGCTGCTCACCTCTAGAGAATTCGAATTCCTTGGCTAGGAATTCTTTGAGGAAGAAATTCCCTCAACCGTGCTTCTCCTCTTTCTTCTGACGATTTTTGGCCCAACAAAACTGTGTGCAGAAAAATCTGCATCCCACCAGCTCTCCTTACGTTGAGGCTTCAATGTTGCTCCTTCTGCCTCGACAAAAATTCGAACTGGGAGTCCTCCTCTCCGTCGACTCACTCGGAGAGAGACTGCCTCGAAATTTCAGCCTTTTGGCTAGGAACTACGCAAACCCTCTGGTGTTTCGAACTGCTGCCTCCTGCAACTTTTCGATCTCCCTATTCTGCCCAGTGCTGGATCTACCGACACTGCTCTTCTTGCTTCACCTGTAGCTCTGATACCATGTGAAAATTCCTCAACCGGAATCCGTACTGCAACAATTGATGATATTACTCCTATTTGTTAAATTCCTTTGAACAAATTACTTCTTGTTTCCTACGACAAATATCATAATACATACACTGCAGCCTTCACTTAATTAAATATTATGCGGAAACAAGATACTGAGCAAGAAAGAAAATGAAACACAATTGACACTATTATTTTTGGACAATTGTCCTTGGAAAAACCCAATGCAGGAAAACCGATGTAGCAGATTTGAGGGTTTTATTATTATGTAGGAGAAAATCTGAGTACAATTCTCGGATGCTCATCTAGCAATCCGATACAGAGAGAAACTAGACAAAATGAATGGTGAAATGATCTCGCCCTGTCACTGGGAGAATCTGAGTTTGACCATGTTGAATTGGAGCCTCTGCGTACCCTCTGCACTGAATTGCGTCACTCCTATGCAGTTCCTGCGTCACCCCTGCTGGGTATTGCGTTGCTCCTTCTCTGGACCCTCTGCTCGCTGGAAAATCTGAATCTCTGCCTCCCAGTCTCACACCCTGACTCCCAGCTACTGAAACTCGATTTCCTCAGCAGGAATTCGATCTCCCTCTAAGGTTTGCGCTGGGACTGCGTCAGCTCTGTGTGGGTTAGCGTCTACCTCTCTCTGGACGTCGTTCTGCCCTCTATTTGCCTCGTACTCTCCGGCCCAGGAAAACTTCTTTCTTTCGGATACTCAGTATGAATTCGATCTCCCTCTAAGGCCTGCGCTGCCACTGCGTTAACTCTGCGTGGGCCAGCATCTGCCTCTCTCTGGACGTCTATCTGCCCTCTATTTGCCTCGTACTCTCTGGCCCAGGAAAACTTCCTTCTTTCGGATACTCACTACAAGAAATCTCCTCGATCAGAATTTTCTCCTGAGAACTTCTCACTTCAGAAATTTGATCTCTTGATCTCTCGGCGTGTTTTCCAAATGACCCTCAAGCTTCCTTAAATAATCTTCTCGTTGACATTCAATGACCCAGATTAGAAGCTAATCAATGGTTAAGATCATTTCTGCTTGATCCTCGTCTTCTTCTAGAAGTTACACCCACAATTAGATTAATACCCATTAATATTTTTAATTTCTTAAGTTTAGACTTAGGGTCCTATTAAAAAATATTAATTATTTTAATAAAATTGTCTCTGGGTGGAATTTCCCAAAACGCTTTCTAGGTTATTTGGAATACATGTGCCCAAGCCTCCCTGCAAATCTGAGGCCTAGAGCACATCCGATGCTACCCCAAATCAACACTGGTGAGCTTGTATCTGATAGAGAGTTGGTGATGATCACTCTTACAAGTCTCCTTGCTATTTGGGAAACCTTCATTACTACTATAAGCAACAACAATAGACTCCCGACATTTGATGAGCTCGTTGGACAATGCACTCAACAGGAAACCGAGATGATTGCTCGAGGAAGGATTCGACAACATGAAAATGGAGAGCCATTTGCTTTTCTTGCTTGTGACAAGAAGAGGAAAGGTAGAGGAGGTCCATCTAATTCAAGAAATCCTGCCCCAACATCTAGGGATTCTAATAGAAGATCAAGAAGAGATAAAGACATGTCAAAGATTGAATGTTAAAGTTTTGGGTTTGGTCACTATGCTCAAGATTTTCGAGAAAAGAGGAATGCTCCTAGGTCAAGGTACAACAACAATCGTGGCTTCAACAATAGTAGGTTCAATAATAGAAGAAGAGACAATTGAAGAGGAGAAGATGATAGAAGAAGAAGAGATGCTCTAGATGATCGTGAAGAAGGCCATCGACCTCAAAAGAAGTCAAAGAACTCTAGGTATGAAAATAATGCAATTGCTAGTGAATCTGAATATATTCTTATTTCTGCCCTTTCTAGTTCTTCCCCTCCAGATTCATATGATAGTTGGTTGGTAGATAGTGGGGCTTCTAGACACTTCTCTAGGTATAAGGAAGTCCTCTCAAATCTGGTTGAGAGGGAGACAAGTTTGAAGATCATTCTTGGGGACAACTCTACATATCCAGTGAAGGGCTTTGGTTCTGTCAAATTTAATTTTGACTCTAGGGAATTCGTTCTTCTTCATGAAGTAATGTATGTTCCGGGATTAAAGAAGAACTTGGTATCTATTTCTGCCTTGGAAGACAAAGGAATGAGAGTAGCTTTCATAAGAGGGAAGGTTCTTACCTAGCCGATGGAATCTTGAGTGAAGGATGCTTTTACCTTGGGAGCTAGAGTTGAAGGACTCTATAGAGTCAATGGTAGACCTGGCAATGGTCCACGACACTAATCATCAAAGTGAGTTATGGCACTGTTGACGGTGCTAGAAACCGCCAACATATAGGGGTCTCCCCAATATGAGATATGAAGTCTCAATTAGACCTCACACCGTTTGGTGTAGGAGCTCTATCCGGAATATTGTCTGGCTTCCATTACCTTAAATAATTGCCTTGGCTGCAATATTTAGCATAAGAGAGCAACATGCATGTACTTTCGAATGAGCAAGTAAGCAAGCCTTGTGAAATGTTCAATTGCAATATATATCAAGGTTCTCTCATCACAAGGGAAGAAAAGTGAGTCTTCAAAAGAAAAGTGAGTCTTCAAAAGAAAAGTAATAGTACTATTCTAATAAAGATACACACACATACATATGAAAGAATCATTAACCATCTAGCAAATTAGTTCACATAAACATAACGATCGTTAAAGCAAATACAACACACATTCAACAAGATGAACACCAAAGGCAATGAAGTAGTTCAATTTCTTTAGTACATAAGAAACATAAACACATACCGCAAACATCTAAAGAATAGTTTTACAACATTCACGAGATATGCATGAAAGTGTGTTGGCTCAATGAGCTTCTGTTATTAAGCAAAAGTTCCAAGATACATTAGTTACAATAGGACACCACTAGCTCCAAAAGTGCTATACATCTTTGAGTAAGGTCAGCCCCCTTTCTGTTACCTTTGTACATTTTTGGCTTTTAGGTCAGCCCCCCTGAATATATCGTATCTAAACAGAATCGAATATGATATGTGAATTGATTGTGTATAAGTTATAACAAACCTTGCTACGGTGCTAGCCTATTGATTGTTGAGAAGCACTCTTAAATCCCTTAAATAAAGGGCATATTAATAACATTAGTTATAAAATGTGGCTTTCTAAAGCACTTTAGATCTGTTCTTTCTGGTGGCTCAAAGACTGAGAATAATACCTCTGAAATACTTGATAAGTCAGTTGAAAATCGAGCTATCTTACCCCCAATCCAGCTTGAATTTGAAGGAAGCATGCTCTTGTTCTTTCTACCTGCGGAGCTAGATCCTGCATAAATGGAATGCCCTCCATCTTTATAATATCCTACTGTGGCACACGTTCCAGGTGTGCCAAAATGATGGGTGCATTGCATGTCTTGAAGACTTTTGCTGTAAGGCTAGGCGTAATTTCCCAACGTCCTTGTTTGCACATTAATAATCAGCGATCTCCTCTAAAGAAGTGCTACCAGCTGTGTCGTGAAGAACTCTATTTACCCTATTTGAAGTCACCAATGGCTGTGAGGATTTGTTTGTCTACCTCAACTGTGTTGAAGTAGCTAATGGAATCCTTACTTAGGAAATCAAATTGCAGAGGCTTTGGAGGAAGCAATGTCACATTTTCCACTTTCAATATGTAACAATTCACTGTATCAGCCTTCTCATTGCCAACTCTTAGAGCAAGCCTATCAGTAAGGTACATTCCACCTGCAATTTTTTCTGTCTGTTGGTCCCATCTTGTCCCAAGTATATCATAGGTGTATGCAGGATATCTGCAACCCAAGTATGTTTCAAAAGGTCTCCTTCTCAACATAGCATTTTCCACTTTTTTCTCTCCTTCAACATGTTTCAAGTTTCAAAGTTTGAAATGCATTAGTAACCTTCAATCCTTCAGCATCAAAGACAATAGTATTTTGCCCCACTAGTTTCTTTCCTTTTAGTTTTTCCCTTGAAAGTTGTAGTCTCTTATTTTTCTTGTCATAGCTCGTCTGATTCTAATTTAGATTTTTGAACTTATGTTTGCTAGTTATTCTCAAGGTAAGCAATAACCCATTCCAAGAATTCTATCACATCAATGATCAATGAGTCTCTAGTATGCTCTGACTCTAATTCATTATACACCTTAGAGAATAATTCCTTATTTTCATTGCCATGTGTTTTCCTTTTTGGTGCAATTGGAATTGTATGTTCTATTGCTTTTCTATCACCATTTGTTTCATTAGAATTCTTTTTGTTGTCACCACCAAAAACACCAAAACACAAGTACAACCCGAGGGGAACTCATAGGGGCTGTCCACTTTCACCACAGTAGTTGCCTCTCTCATCTCTCTCACTTTAGGATGGCTCTCCTTCGACAGAAGGGGGCTTCCCTAAGACAGGACCACTAAGTCTATGCAATGAAGGTTCAAATGTAGATGAAGAATTAGACTTAATAAAACAAATATGTAAGATATACTTTAAAATTTTAAATTTAAGTGGATAGTGCTTTGCTAAGGTTGGTGCCAATCCAAGGGTTATGGAGTCAAAAAATACAAACAAAGAGGGCTTGAAAGAGTGGGGGAGAGCCCTAGCAAAAGTTTTTCCATCACATATATAATAACATGCACAACCCAAATAGTAAAGGAAGAACCATAACATGACATGACAAGGAAAAAGACCAAGAAGGAATACCTTCAAATGAATTGACAACCCAAGGAACAAGTCACATATTCAATAAGGGAGCCATTAATATGTGCAACATCTAACCTTATATCGCAGCAGAAATCTTCCAGAATATTAAGACTACATCAAGGGATAATGCAGGATAAAAATCCTCACACTTAGCCCCTTTTCATGTGCAAATCAAGGGCTAAGAGTGATAAAATTCTCACACTTAGTCCCTTTAGAAGGACTTGCCTTCAAATAGATCATTTTTACAAATAACAACTTTAGCCACTCAAGATAAAACCCAAAATATCCAAGAGAAAAGAGATTGATGAAATAGAGGCTCACCTTTACTTGGTTTTGCCTTCTACATGATTGTCAACTAATCCTAGAAGGGTTTACCTTATCAATCCAACCATGACTACAAATGGAAATGGGCTATTCTTTATATAGAGTCTGGCTCAGCTTCCTTTAAAATAGTAGTTGTTCTCAAAAAATAACAATGAAATAGCAATATCTCATAACTGACTCAAATGTCAAGTTAACCAATGCATAAAGTAATGGGCAAGTTATGCCATTTGTCTTATCCTCAAGGTGGATGTCTCCATCATCTAGGGTTAAACCATGTAACAACCTCTCTAAGTGCATTGATTAGCTGATTAGTTCATAATAATGTGAAGGGCATTGTTTCCATTGATTGTGTCAATGCTCCATATGCCAACCATTCAAGTCATATTTCAATCATGTGTAAAGGGGTTGATTTAATATGTTGTTATGTTTCTCTAATGAGGTCTGTAATAAGTTGGCGATGTATCATATTAAAAGTGCACACGTTGCAGGCTTTGATGTTGTTACGAGAATTCACAAATCAATCCCTTTATCATATTAAAAGCGCACACGTTGCAGGCTTTGATGTTGTTACGAGAATTCACAAATCAATCCCTTTGCTGCAAATGGAGGCTGAGAATAACACCTAGGAAATGACCTACAAATCTCTTCTACAGTATCACTGGAAATATTGACTAAAGGGCCAAGGCTCAAGGGGTGCCATTAGGCTACTGAAACAGGTCCTTTTCCATGCTGGAAATGGTGATGAACAGAACATATGCCTTGCTGACTGCTATATGGGAAAATCTTATGGAGAACTGATGTATCTGTTATATTCCCTTATCTATGTCTAGGAGGTAAGGTGATTGTCGTTGATAAGATAAAATGACAATAAATGTCAAACTCTTGGCCCTGTAGCTACAAATTGGAGGAAAATTCTTGGACTGAGAAATATACTTGCAGCCTTTGAACAACCCTAGTTCTCCATTCTTTCTTAGATTTCTCTATGCTTGTAGGACTGCCATATTGTTTTCTAAATTTTTTGAGCATGCTTATGTCAATAAAGAGCCATCACAATTTCTTTTATGAAGCATTCTTCTCTGTAGATCAGACCTATGAATCAAGACCATAGCCAATACTGGATTGTCTGCATCATCAGTACTGGACATAAGCAGATTTGTTGTTTCAAGTGTAGTTGTAATGCCCTCATCCTACTAATAATATCCTCTTGAAGGCTCTAAATTTCTCCAAGAAAGAGGTTGTTTAGTTATGCACTCAAATGTAAACTCAACAAACCATACATCTCTAAGCATTCTACCAAGCAAGTGATCTTCATAAGGCTGTCCTTGGGTGACATTTCAATAATTATCCTCTTGAAGGCTCTAAATTTTTCCAATAAAGAGGTTGTTCTGTTATGCACTCAAATGTAAACTCAACAAACCATACATCTCTAAGCATTCTTCCAACCAAGTGATCTTCGTAAGGGTGTCTTTGGGTGACATTTAAAGAATGGCTAGGCTCCAAACGCATATCCTCAAGCTACAAGTTGCAATCTGCTGAAGATCATTATGACAATGTTTTAAAACTTGGTCTGAGTTGACTTAGACTTGGTCAACTATACCGAGTGTTGTCGCGCAGATTGACACGACAACGCTCAGACCGGGGGCTGTCACTCTGATCCCCGATCCCTCCGTTTAAGCCTGTCTCCCGCGGCTAAGGGGGGTAGTCCCTGAGAGATGACGAGACCAACTGTCGACCAGTTGGTTGGGAGACACGAGACACGATCAAGATAAGCACTAAAATGATTTGATTAATTGAGCAGACCAGTGCCTTATAAGATTGTTATTAAAATGATTACTTGTTAAATGATATAGAAATATAAGCCGTGAACAGCAATCATTTGTCATCAAAGGTATCAGCTAAATCACGATGACCAAAACGATATCCAGCAACTGAAAATTTAGAAAAGATGAATGCTTTAAAACCACCACAAGAGTCATGAATCATTAACCAGATATCATATTCGTATCTCGACTTAGATCTCAGCATAAAAGATGATAATATGATAAACAACTGAAACTGGATCCGAAAAAGAAAATTTCCAAAATTTTTTTTTTTTGTTAAAAATCTAAAAAGGAAAAAAATCTAAAGAAAAGACAAAATCTAACAATTATAAAAATTTAAAATGAAAATTAAACCAAAGCCTAAAAAACTAAATAATTTTTTTTTTATTTTAAAACCAAATCAAAAAAATCTAATTTAAATTTAAAAGAGTAAATTAAAATATAAAAACTAAAGCACACACATTTTTTTTTTTTTTGATTTTTTGAATCTATAATTAACTAAAACAAAAAATAACTAAAAAGAGCCTACGTCTAAATGCAAACGCATCGGATCAAAACGCATCAACAAAAAATCGTAAATGGAAACCCTAAATCGAAAAAGACTGCAAAGCAAAATAACATGATACATTAAGGCGTAAACCAAAGACACTCTGTGCGATGACGGGTTCGGCGTAAAATGGATCAGCCAGACAGACATACGGTTTCTAAAGAAATTACGCAGATGTATAAATTGAATGGCATACGCTGAATATCAAAATTACACTACATTAAAATTAACGCTAGAGATAACCACGCAAATGCCCTTCAGGAAATCACGCAGACGGGTTCATCGAAAAATTTCAGACGCAAGTTCGAATGCCAAAAAGGAAAACCTGAGACACGTTTGCACCAGGAGAACTGACCTCAAAACTCTGCGCTGAAGAATGAGACGTCTTCAGGTGAATCGCCGTCACATTTAGAGGGAGAAGCGGAAGCGAAACTGTTCATTCACTGTGTTTCTTCCTTGGCTAGACGAGGGTATTGACCACCTACGCATAAACTCTGGCTCGAGGTTGCAGTCATTACCTGAGGCTTCTACGCAAATACTAACTGATGCTTTATCTGAAATCTTTCACGCTGGAGTTTGCAGATTATCCAAACTGATTTCGCTTAGTGACTGGCCTGCGTGGCGGCAAATGCTTTGCTGCTTGACCCTCAGATTGATATGCGTTTGCAGTTTAAGGAGACGGCAGAGGCTCATACGTTCAAAATGCTTCTGACGGTGGTCCTGCAATTGGCAAAACCCTATACCTGCAAAAAGAAAACAAAAGCCCAAATAAAAAATCTGTATAAAACAAAAATTTGAAACCCTAGATCAGCTAATTTAATGTACAGATTTGGCCCCTTAACAGCCAGATTTCAGTAATAGGCACAGAAATATTTTAAAGAAATAAAGATTCTTAGATTTTCACTGTGAAGAACTTCAGAAAATCTCTCATGCAAATTAAAATAAATAAACCGAATGATAGACCTAGGATCAAATCCAACTGGGCTCAACAAAAAAATGCTTGCGGGAGTTGGCTGGTTCAGCCGAGAACTTCCCCGAACGCCCACAAAATTCCTTCAGAAAATGTTTTCTGCACAGCTCAAAACAACCGTCAATAAAGAGGGCAAAAATGCTGCTAGATCTCAGGAAGTAATGGAGATACCTGCCATTACTTCAGAAACCCTAACGGCACTCAAACCCCAGCAAGTGAACAAGATACCTGTGCTCACAATACTCTACAAAAAGCTATTATTAATGGCTGAAAATAACATATGCAGAAAATGAAATGATCTCACAGCATTTCAAGAGAGTAACACCAGCAAGATATGGACCCCAAAGTCTTCTTTTATTAACCAGAAACAGATTTACAAGAGAGCTTCTTCAGTATCAGACTCACAGATCCTCTTATCTGAAAATGACCCCTAGCACCCTATTTAAAGGAAATGATCCCAACGGCTAGTTCGAGTGATCCATGTAGAAATTATCTCGACCGTTGATGAGGATCAAGACATCTCTTGATCTCATCCGTCGATTTATTCACTTAAAATATTATTATTTTATTAGTTAGGGTTTTATTATTTTTTTTAATTTTTTATTTATTTCATTTTTTTAATTTTTATTTATTTTATTATTTTTATTCATTTTTTAATTTCTTAATTCATTTTAAAATGGATCATCGAACTAAGCCTTCGGAAACATCACCTAGGACCTAGGACTTAAGACTCATGAGGGGATTTAAAACATTTTTTCGACCCGCAAGATACATTTCATGATGAATTTTTTACAATTTAAATCTCAAGGGGACAAACCCACATAATACAGACCCTCACAAATTACCCAGTTCTGCGACACAACCAGAAGCTAGCAGATCAACACACTAGGATTCTCCTAAAGTTCTAATGACAAAATCCATCCCGGCTTTGGGGTCAGGTTTGAAGGAAAACTCTGCCGATCCATGGATCGGTGAGACGAAAAACCTTCCGGGACGTAGATTATCATTCGAAAGTTAGGTCCACCTAGGCAATTTTACATACATGACTCTGATCTGCTAAGATTATTTACAATTAATATATGCAGACTGGGTTTACAATTAGATTGATCAAGCTGCTGATGACTGCTGGATGGCACGGACACGCTGACCAGGTGCTGCCCCTTTCTTGCAAAGAAAAAAGGGGGGGGGGTACTGCATGGGTAGTTGACCAGCAGAGGTCAACACCGAGTTGATAGGTGACTGGGTTGACTAATCTAAAGACTTGGCTCTATGGGCTGGTTTGGTACCAAACATGACTCTGTCGGTTCTATATCAAATCGACCCTACTTGGCCTTGGCCGAGTAGATGCTGGACTCCATTGTGGTTGATTGAGCAAGCAAAATTCAATTTTTGTAATTACCAATGCTCACAGTTAATGGTAATGTTAAATTCTTAAAGTAAAGGGACACCTTTTACTTGAATTTTAACACTAACATTAATTGTTTTAGGATGTTTGAGAGTGGTTTCAACCTTGTTGGACTTCATATGAAGAAAGTAGAATTTCATGTCCCATTCAAAATTCAACAAACATTCAACAAGATTAACAGTTGTCAGGATTTCAAGATTGGTAGGGTTGCAACATCTTCAGTGGAATCTATCATGTATTAGGGTATGAAATTGGCATTTAATAAAGAGTACCAAGCCCTTTATGTACCTTGATGTTCGTGGTATTGATGGTTGAACTTCTTTACCATGGCTTTAGCAAAAATGTACCCTTCACTCAAACCAAAATCATTGGTTAGGCATGTTAAGCTTTTTCTACCATATTATAATGCTTGGATTAGGCAGTTTCATCAGAATAGGATGGTGTTGATTGATGTCACTAAAACCTACAAGAGGCAAATTGTGATACTATTGGTGAGGATCCTAGTATAAGGGATGGTGGAACATTCTCTGTGATTTAAATGTTCTTTGCTCATTTATTCATAATGCTTTTTTCCAAAATTTCAATAACTTTTTGAAATCATGATTTGGAATCTTTAAAATATAATTTTTTATTAAATTTTAAATTATTTTGTGTATTTACTATTTTTTAGTAAATCGATTCATTGAAATCATATCAGTTAGAGTCTATCCTAGCGTGAGCTCAAGTCTAAGTTGACCCTCGATTGATTTTGAATCTGAGTTTAAAGTCTATGTCAATATGCAATGCAGTTTTAGGTGTAATAAGTACCAACCTTCTTTCAATTCATAGAAGATGTGCCTTTAAAGTTGTTTGCAATAGCCCTTTTTTCAAGCTATTACTTGTCTTTTCACATTATACTCCCTTAGGGTGATGCTTATTGGTATGATGTATCCTTTGTTTCTTAGGGTAGTGCAAAAGTTTTCTTTTCTTCCCCTTTTGTCTTAGTTTAAAATTTGAGGTTATTAGAGTATTAGTGTCTTAAATATTTCGTTGTGTCACCCTAAGAGAACTAGAACTACATGCACGAGCCTGATTAGCAAGTTTTTCTATAATGTGGGCCTCTTGATTGTCACCAACTCCTTCATTATGTGTGTTATATTCAAGAGAGTTGCTAGTATATTGGGTAGAAAATATGTTTTTAAACACATCATCATGGTTATACCTAGGAACCTAGGAAAAACCTTAGCTTCCTTTAAATCGAAGGAGTTTAAAACCTTAGCCGATTCTTCTAAGTGTACAATGTTTCTTACAGTGGTTTATGTTGCGGCTCTGCAAAAGCTAGTGTAGACTCGATGCAACACCTCATCGGGGTATGGGCCAAAGGTTACATAGGCAACAATGGATTGGTTGTTGCCAATATCACCTCAACAACCAATCCCCTGCTCTTTAGTGGAATTTTACCCTAAGGGAGGCTTCCCCTTATTCACCTATAAGGGTATTCTAATTAGAAATCTCAAGGTGATATAAATGGCCTATTGAAAGATACCTTAAGTCTAAAAGACTCAAGTTATGAAATATGCTTACCATTACTAACTCTGTGTGTTTAACTTTATTCAGTGCACTTCTTTTCCTTCTAGCGGAGGAGGGCACATTACAGGAGAGGTGATGTGCAAAGGGGATGTTTGCATTTTTTTTTGTTCTTATTTGCATGTTTTGTTTTGTTGAGTTTGAGCATGGCCATGCTTTGTGTTGTAATTGTTTTTCTTTGTTTCATATTTTTTTCTCGTTTTTTGTACTTATATCTTGGTTTCGTTTATTGGGTTTGTTGTACTCGTTTTTTTTTGGTCATGTTCTTTGTAATTTGGTCTCGGTTTTCATTTGTTGGGTGTGGAAAAGGAAACGAAGGAAGCAAACAAGAAAAGTTGGGGTTATTGTTCGTAAATGAGGGTGAGTCAACATACCTATATGCAATGCGCTTCAATTAAAGGTATATTTTGCTAATTTATGGCTCCATTCGTTTGCTATTTTATTTATTATATGCTTTATCTATGCTCCAATAATCAACTATATTGATATTCTTTATGTAGTGAAGAGCTACAATTGTACAATCTACAAAGGTGAAGTGGTGAAGATGCCTTAGACATTCTATAAATGTGGTAGAGGATGGGTGAGACATTCTACAAATTGTAAGTGATTTATTCTATTCGCTTCTATAATATAACCCAAGGGAGGGCAGGTATATGTATGTTTAATACATAGCTTTGTATAATTTGTTATTAAATCTCGTGGTTTATTCATGATCTCATCTACAATATTACTTTGTGTAGCGAGTGACTACAATTGTAGTGTCTGGGAGGTTTGAAGGGAGAAGATAGGCAATGTAGATGCAGCGCAAAGGATGCATGATCCATGTTGTTTTCCAACAAAATAGTGTTATTGTTTGTTTACTTGAAGTTTTCTACTTCTAGCATGGTTCTCAGGTAGTACCACTTAGTTAGTGGTTTGACATATACATCAAATGGTATGTTTAAATTTATGTGATTTGTTTCTCCACATCACACGCACACGTCCACACAATGTCCCTAGAGATGAGGATGTTGATTTTCCATGGCACTAGAGTATCTAGGTTAGGGTCTTTGAATCTATGACATGGACAACTCAAATGCCACAACAAACTACACTGCACAGTGGAATAAATACAACAATAAATCAACATGTACATAAATAGGAAACTTTTTACCATTTTTCAACAACCCAACTTCGTTATATTAACAAATTGTAGTACAACTGTTGAGGGCTCCTGTACCATGGATCATGGCCCTCATGCAATCACTGATACAGGAAATACAAACTAGGGTTTGATGTCAGTGCTTCATTAACCAATCTACGCGAACAAGACAACACTTCACCTACTCGCTGATGTAGTGTTCAACAACTTCATCTGCCTCTATCAATGAATCTTGCTCCTTTAAGACATTGAACATGTCTCACCAACTACCCTCTAGCTGATCATTAGTCCATCAACACATAGGGTTTTCTTGTGAGTTGTTTACAACTCTGTTTGTAAACAACTCGTAGACTTTCCACTACTTCTCTTCAGTTGTTTGGTACCTCCTCCCATTATTGCCTTCTTGTATTGCTCCAATGAAGACAATCTTAGGGCATGGAGGGTTGCTCATTATGATTGTCAAAAATCTTTCTCCAACAATCAACTTAGTGTTGATTCATAAGCCTACTTGGTTGGTCTTATTTATCTAAGAACAAAACCCTTATGGTTCTTAAAGTTGTCTGCCTGTCTTACAATTGTCAAGGTTGTTCTTGTCAGACAGATCTAGGGTTGTAAGGACACCTTCTGCTCCCCTCCAAACAATCCTTTAGGTTCCCTTCAAACTCTATCCAAACTAGGACAACCATCTACTAGCAAACAACATCAATAAGAGAGGACATACATACCTTGTTCTACAACCTCCTCCTGCTCGCCTTGACGTCGACTATTTTGCAATTTCTGAGCTTTGTTTAGGGCACATGTTAGCCCTAAATTCTGATCCAAAACTTGTGCTTTCCCTCACTTCAGACGTCTTTTAACTGTGTTGTCCCTTGTTGTGATTTTGACCTAGGTTAGGCATCCTACAAGGCCTCTCTGCCCTCCCCAAAAGATATGTTCTCGACCTTCAATCAACCCAAAGAACCAGCGGCCTGAAACATAGAGAAAACCCTCAAATGTGAAGGAAATCTGCCGAAAATTCACCTATTAGCCCTCGATTTGTTGCCTATCAATCTTGGCCCTCAAAACAGTTTCAAGAAGACACAAAAGTTCTCCTTATCCACTTCGTTTGGGCTCCTTCTAATCTGCGGTTAGTTCAGAGGTATATTCTTTGATATGTTGCTCTCTGGATGTGTGAAATGAGGTCTCTCCTCTCACATTCTTATATTTTCTCTTAGAGTGACTTCTAGCCCTTAAAGAAGGGTCTCTTTAGATAAGGCCGACTTGATCTTTAAGACAATTCACTCACTCAAAACATATAAAAATTCATTTCTCTACAATGACAAGGGCTCTCTTGGTGGTTGAAGCAACCCCTTGCTCCTCTGAGTGTGCTCTATCATGTCCAAGTGCAAAGTCATTAAATCTCCTCATGGATTCACACCCACAACTTTGGGTGCAAAGCCCACTTCTTGGGTACTCTTGCCCACAAAGCCCATGTGGGTCCAAATCCTCAACAACCCTATACCCTAGAGTCTAGAGTACCCCCCAAGCTTCAAATCTCAATGCTCCTTCCTAGAGAGGGAGGTACTTCCAACACTAGGAAGTTACTTGTCACCATCTACAGAACCTGAAGATTTGAAACTTCCATAGGGTTTCTCCCTCTTAAGCTAGACTCCTTCTGAGTCTACATGGTCTCCACTGGCTCATCTCGTGTCCTACAAGGTCAGTCTGAGCTACGGTCAAACACGGGCCACCATCATCACAACTCAGTCCTGCAAGCACTCATACTCTTGGGTCAAACACAACACATGCACATCCCTCCAATATCGGATATGCAACATCACGATCCAATGAAGAAACTAGCCTGCTACCATCTTGTCCATCACATGAAGCAATCTTGTCCATTCCAATCTCATATATGCTAAAGAAATCCTCGAGTTGTCCCAACAATCCATGGCAAGTCAAAGGAAGTCCATGATCAACAACTTGCCATACAACAAACTGTTGTTCACCAGGTTCACTACCAATCCACGAGAACTCCCATCCAATCCCATTGCCAAGCTAGTCAAGACCACACCTCCATGTCTTCAGCTGAATCCTCTGCTCCATGATCTAGACAATCTCAACTCCCTGTAAGTTGTTTTGTTGTGCACACTCTAATTCACTGAATCCTGCTCCTTTAGGGAAGTAAACACGACTCACCAAGCACCCTTTAGTTGATCATTAGTCCATCATTGAATCAACACATAGTGTCTTATTGTGAGTTGTTCACAACTCCGTTTGTGGACAACTTCTAAACTGCCCACTGCTACTCCTCATCATCTCTTTGTGACTTCTTTCCACTATTGCCTTCCTGTGCTGCTCCAACGAAGACAATCTTAGGGCATGGAGTGTTGCCCACTTTGACTGTTAAAATTCCTTCTCCAACAATCAACTTAGGGATGATTCATAAGCCTACTGGTTTGCCCTTATTTCTTCAAGAACCAACCCCCTAGGCTTCTCAAAGTCTTCCCTTCTTATCGCGGTCAAATACCTTGTGAAAATGATCTAGGGTTGCAAGGACACCGTATGCTACCCTCCAAACAATCCTTCATATACCCTTCAAACTATGTCCAAACAAGGACAACCATCCACTAGCAAAAACATCAGTACAAGAGGACAAACATACATTGTTGTGCAACCTCCTGCTGCTTCCCTTGACCTCGGCTTTCGTGCATTTTCTGAGTTGTGGGTAGGGCCAACGTCAGCCCTAAATTCTTCTCGAAACCTTGTGTTTTCTCTCACTTCAGGCCTCTTCTAACTATGTTATCTCCTGTTGCGATTTCTGCCTATGTTAGGCCTCTTACTAGGCCTCTCAGCCTTCCCTAATATATATATCATTCACCTGCAATCAACGCAGAGAACTTGTGGCCTGAAATACATAGAAAAACCTCCTTAAATGTCCACAAAATCTGCCCATAATTCCCCTCTTAGCCCTTGGTTTGTTGCCTATCAATATCGGCCCCAAAACAGTCTCAAGAAGATACAAAAATGCTCCTTCTCTACTTCGCTTGAGCTCCTTCTGATCTACAACTAGTTCAAAGGTATATTCTTTGATGTGTTGCTCCTCGGATGGGTGGAATGATGTCTCTCCTCTCACATATTTATATCTTTCTCTTAGGCTGACATCTAACCCTTCATGAAGGGTCTCCTTAACAAAGTCGGACTTGATCTTTAAGACATTTCACCCACTCAAAACATATAAAAATTCATTTCTCCACTCTCTTGGTGGTTGAAGCAACCCCTTTCTCCTTTAAGGGTGCTCTATCATGTCCAAGTGCCAAGTCACCAAATCTCTTCATGGATTCACAACCACAATTTTGGGTGCAAAACACATAACCTTGGTACTCTTGCCCACAAAGTCCATGTGTGTCCAAATCCTCCACAACCTTGTAACTTAGGGTTTGGAGTACCTCCCAATCTACAAATATCAACAAAGGATGGTAAGGTTGAGCAAGCAAGCATACATATCCTTCAACCGGTCAACCATTGTGCTAATAGACAACACTATTGCCCTGTGGACCCTAGGATTTTAGGTGTTCAATATGTTTAAATATGCTTAAATCCCTCTACAAAAGAATAATTTCTCTTATGACAACATTAATTGCATTATTCCTAGTATAA
Source organism: Pinus tabuliformis (assembly GCA_031772625.1). Lineage (NCBI taxonomy): Eukaryota > Viridiplantae > Streptophyta > Pinopsida > Pinales > Pinaceae > Pinus > Pinus tabuliformis. The sequence goes on from CM062807.1 coordinate 683,924,741, forward strand.
TTACTTCTAGTTTAGAAAATTTATATATTTTGCGATATAGCATGGAATATAAATGGACTGTAATTAAGTTGGATGACAAATTCCTGCCTTCAACTCTCTAGTTTAACTTTTATTAGAATCCTAATAGTTCATTGTGTATCTATTTCAGATGGTTGATTCCAGTGAGCACGGATATGTGAAATACAATATGGATTATCCCCCTTCATATAACAAAACTCAAAGAAATGTATGTTTCATATTATGATTGATTATTACATTCAACACTCTAATATAATTTTTATAATGATTCTAATATTTTATTATATATTTTTTGTAGATGGCTTGTTTTGGTGAGCACAAGTAAATGGAATTCAAAATAGAGTGTCTATTGTTATATAACAAGTTGTTCTTTAGGAGGTATGTTTCCTATAATAAATAATTATCGGTTTTGAAATATGCTTATCATTACTATCTCTTGTGGTTTATTCATGATTTCATATACAAAATTACTTTGTGCAGTAAGTGATTACAGTCGTAGTTTCTGGGATGGACGAGTGGAGAAGATACTTTAAGCAATGCTAATGCAGCATAGAGGATGGGTGAGTCGCAGTTTTCCAATAAAATAGTATTTTTATTATTTGTTTGCACTACTATTTGTCCTTCGAGCATGGTTCTTGGGTTGTATTACTCAATTAGCTGATTGACATATACATCACATGGTATCTTTAAATTTGCATTTTATTTGCTCCACATGACACAGACACCCCCACAGTGCAGGCCCAGTAGTAGAGGTGGGTAATGTTGAGCGAGCAAGCATACCGACCCTTCAACCAATCAACCATCGCGCTAACATACAACACTATAGCCTTGTGGACCCTATGATATGAAAGCATTGTTTGTATTATTCCAAGTAGAAGTACATCTACTTTAGAAAATTTATATTTTTTGTGATAATTTATATATTTTTGTGATATAGCATGGAATATAACTGGACTCAAAGTTGCAAGACAAGTTCATGCCTCCAAGCTCTCTAGTTTAACTTTTATTAGAAAGTTAATATTTTATTGTGTATTTATTGCAGAATATACATGTCTAGTGAGCATGAACACACGAAATACAAAATGGCCTCTCTTTTTATATAACAAACTCAAAGAGGTGTGTTTCTTATTATGATTAATAATTACATTCAAATCTCTAGCTTAATTTATATAACAATTCTAAGATCTTACTTTGTATCTTCTGTAGATGGCTTGATCTGATCAACGCAAGCAGGTGGAATGCAAAAGAGAGTTTTCATTGTTATAAAACAAACTCTATGGAAGGTTTGTTTCCTATTATGAATAATTATTGGTTTTGAAATATGCTTACCATTACTAACTGTGTGTGTTTTAACTTTATTCAGTGCACTTGTTTTCCTTCTAGCGGAGGAGGGCACATTACAGGAGAGGTGAAGTGCAGAGGGGATGTTTGCATTTTTTCTTTGTTCTTATTTGCATGTTTTGTTTTGTTGAGTTTGAGCATGGCCATGCTTTGTGTTGTAATTGTTTTTCTTTGTTACAACTTTTTTTTCCTCGTTTTTTGTACTTCTATCTTGGTTTCGTTTATTGGGTTTGTTGTACTCGTTTTCCTTTTTCTTTGTTTCATGTTCTTTGTAATTTGGTCTCAGTTCCATTTGTTGGGTGTGGAAAAGGAAACGAAGGAAACGAAGGAAGCAAACAAGAAAAGTCGTGGTTATTGTTCATAAATGAGGGTGAGTCAACATACCTATATGTAATGCGCTTCAATTAAAAGTATATTATGCTAATTTTTGGCTCCATTTGTTTGCTATTTAATTTATTATATTCTTTATCTATGCTCTAATAATCAACTATATTGATCTTCCTTATGGAGTGAAGAGCTACAATTGTACAATCTAAAAAGGTGAAGTAGTGAAGATGACTTAGACATTCTACAAATGTGGTAGATGATGGTTGAGGCATTCTACAAATTTTAAGTGATTTATTTTATTCGGTCCTATAATATTACCCAAGGGAGGGCAAAGTGGTGATGATGCGTCAGACATTCTAAAAATGTGGTAGAGGATGGGTGAGACATTCTACAAATTGTAAGTGATTTTTTATATTCGCCTCTATAATATTACCCAAGGGAGGGTAGGTATGTGTATGTTTAATACATCGCTTTGTATATTTGTTATTAAATCTCCTGGTTTATTCATGATCTCATATATAATTTTACTTTGTGTAGTGAGTGACTAGAATTGTAGTGTCTCGGAGGTTCGAGGGGGGAAGATAGTCAATGTAGATGCAGTGCAAAGGATGGGTGAGTCATGTTATTTTCCAACAAAATAGTGTTATAATTGTTTGTTTACTTGAAGCTTTCTCCTTTTAGCATGGTGCTCGGGTAGTACCACTTAGTTAGTGGTTTGATATATACATCAGATTGTATGTTTAAATTTATGTGATTTGTTTCTCCACATCACACACACACCTCCACACAATGTGCCGTAGACATGAGGATGTCGATTTTCCATGGCACTAGAGTATCTAGTTTAGGGTCTTTGAATCTATGACACGACCAACTCAAATGCCACAACAAACTACTTTGCACAGTGGAATAAATACAACAATAAATCAACATGTACATAAATAGGCAACTTTTTACCATTTTTCAATAACCCAACTTCGTTATATTAACAAATTGTAGTACAATTGTCTAGGGCTCTTGTACAAAGGATCATGGCCCTCATGCAATCACTGATACAGGAAATACAAACTAGGGTTTGATGGCAGTCCGTCATTAACTAATCTACCGTGAACAAGAAAACATTTCACACACTCACTGATGTAGTGTTCCACAACTTCATTTGCCTCTATCAATGAATCTTGCTCCTTTAAGTCATTGAACATTGCTCACCAACTGCCCTCTAGTTGATCATTAGTCCATCAACGAATCAACAGATAGGGTCTTCTTGTGAGTTGTTTGCAACTCTGTTTGTAAACAACGGGTATTCTACCCACTACTTCTCTTCAGTTGTTTTGGACCTCTTCCCATTATTGCCTTCTTGTGTTGCTCCAATGAAGACAATCTTAGGGCATGGAGGGCTACCCATTATGACTGTCAAAAATCTTTCTCCAACAATCAACTTAGTGTTGATTCATAAACCTACTTGGTTGGTCTTATTTATCTAAGAACAAAACCCTTAGGCTTCTCAAAGTCTGCCTGTCTTACAACTGTCAAAGTTGTTCTTGTCAGACAGATCTAGGGTTGTAAGGACACCTTCTGCTCCCCTCCAAACAATCCTTTAGATGCCATTTGAACTTTGTCCAAACTAGGACAACCATCTACTAGCAAACAACATCAATAAGAGAGGACATACATAACTTGTTCTACAACCTCCTCCTGCTTGCCTTGACCTGAACTTTTTTGCAATTTCTAAGCTTTGTTTAGGGCACATGTCAGCCCTAAATTCTGATCCAAAACATGTGCTTTCCCTCACTTCAGACGTCTTCTAACTGTGTTCTCCCTTGGTGTGATTTCGGCCTAGGTTAGGCGTCCTACTAGGCCACTTTGCGCTCCCCAAAATATATGTTCTCGACCTTCAATCAACCCAGAGAACTAGCGGCCTAAAGCACAGAGAAAACCCTCAAATGTGAACAAAATTTGCCCAAAAGTCACCTCTTAGCCCTCGGTTTGTTGCCTATCAATCTTGGCCCTCAAAACAGTTTTAAGGAGACACAAAGATGCTCCTTATCCACTTCTTTTGAGCTCCTTCTAATTTGCAGCTACTTCAGAGGTATATTCTTTGATATATCGCTCATTGGATGTGTGAAATGAGTCTCCCCTCTCACATACTTATATTTTTCTGTTAGGGTGACTTCTAGCCCTTAAAGAAGGGTCTTTTTAACTAAGGCCGACTTGATCTTTAAGACAATTCACCCACTCAAAACATATAAAAATTCATTTCTCTACAATGACAAGGGATCTCTTGGTGGTTGAAGCAACCCCTTACTCCTCTAAGTGTGCTCTACCGTGTCCAAGTGCCAAGTCATTAAATCTCGTCATGCATTCACGCCCACAACTTTGGGTGCAAAGCCCACCGCTTGGGTACTCTTGCCCACAAAGCCCATGTGTGTCCAAATCCTCAATAACCTTGTACCCTAGAGTCTGGAGTAGCCCCCAAGCTACAAATGTCAACCCTCCTTCTTAGCGAGGGAGGTACTTCCAACACTAGGAAGTTACTCGTCACCATCTACAGAACCTGAAGATCTGAAACTTTCATAGGGTCGCTCCCTCTTAAGCTAGACTCCTTCTAAGTCTACATGGTCTCCCCTGGCTCATCTCGTGTCCTACAAGGTTAGTTTGAGCTACGGTCAAATGCGGGCCACCATCATCACAACTCAGTCCTACAAGCACTCATACTCCTGGCTCAAACACAACACGTGCACATCCCTCCAATATTGTATATGCAACATCACGATCCAATGAAGAAACTAGCCTGCCACCATCCTGTCCATCACATGAAGCAATCTTGTCCATGCCAATCTCATATATGCTAAAGCAATCCTTGAGTTGTCCCAACGATCCATGGCAAGTCGAAGGAAGTTCATGATCAACAACTTGCCGTACAACAAACTGTTGTTGACCAGGTTCACTACCAATCCAGGAGAACTCCCAACCAATCCCATTGCCAAGCTAGTCAAGACTGCACCTCCATGTCTTCAGCTGAATCCTCTGCCCCATGATCTAGACAATCTAACCTCCCTCTAAGTTGTTTCGTTGTGCACTCTGATTCACTTAATCCAGCTCCTTTAGGGCAGTAAAAACGACTCACCAAGCACCCTTTAGCTAATCATTAGGCCATCATTGAATCAACACATAGTGTCTTATTGTGAGTTCTACACAACTTCGTTTATGGACAACTCCTAAACTGCCCACTGCTGCTCGTCGTCTCTTTCAGACTTCTTTTCACTATTGCCTTCCCGTGCTGCTCCAACGAAGACAATCTCAGGGCATGGAGGGTTGCCCACTTTGACTGTTAAAAGTCCTTCTCCAACAATTAACTCAGGGATGATTCATAAGCCTACTTGGTTGCCCTTATTTCTTCGAGAACCAAACCCCTGGGCTTTTCAAAGTCTGCCCTTCTTATCGCGGTCAAATTCCTTGTCAAAATGATCTAGGGTTGCAAGTACACCTTATGCTACCCTCCAAACAATCCTTTAGATGCCCTTCAAACTCTGTCCAAACAAGGACAACCATCCACTAGCAACAACGTCAATACAAGAGGACAAACATACATTGTTCTACAACCTCCTGCAGCTCCCCTTGACCTCTACTTTTTTGCATTTTCTGAGTTGTGCTTAGGGCACACATCAGCCCTAAATTCTTCTTGAAACCTTGTGTTTTCTCTCACTTCAACCTCTTCTAACTATGTTATCCCCTGTTGTGATTGCCGCCTACGTTCGGCCTCTTACTAGGTGTCTCGACCTTCCCTAATATATATGTCATTCACCTGCAATCAATCCAGAGAACCTGTGGCCTAAAATACAAACAAAAACCTCCTCAAATGTCCACAAAATCTGCTCATAATTCACCTCTTAGCCCTCGACTTGTTGCCTATCAATATAGGCCCAAAAACAGTCTCAAGAAGACACAAAAATACTCCTTCTCTACTTCGCTTGAGCTCCTTCTCATCTGCAACTAGTTCAAAGGTATATTCTTTTATGTGTTGCTCCTTGGATGGGTGCAATGATGTGTCTCCTCTCACATATTTATATTTTTCTCTTAGGCTGACATCTAGCCCTTCATGAAGGGTCTCCTTAACAAAGTCAGACTTGATCTTTAAGACATTTCACCCACTCAAAACATATAAAAATTCATTTCTCCACAATGATAAGGACTCTCTTGGTGGTTGAAGCAACCCCTTTCTCTTTTAAGGGTGCTCTATCATGTCTAAGTGCCAAGTCATCAAATCTCTTCATGGACTGACAACCACAATATTGGGTGCAAAGCCCATAGCTTGGTTACTCTTGCCCACAAAGTGCAGGTGTGTCCAAATCCTCCACAACCTTGTACCTTAGGGTTTGGAGTACCTCCCAAGCTACCCTTCAAGCAATCAACCATTGTGCTAATAGACAACACTATTGCCTTGTGGCCCCTAGGATTTTAGGTGTTCAATATGTTTAAATATACTTAAATCCCTCTACAAAAAGAATTATTTCTCTAATGACAACATTAATTACATTATTCCTAGTAGAATTACTTCTAGTTTAGAAAATTTATATATTTTGCGATATAGCATGGAATTCTCTTATGACAACATTAATTGCATTATTCCTAGTAGAATTACTTCTAGTTTAGAAAATTTATGTATTTTGCGATATAGTATGGAATATAAATGGACTGTAATTAAGTTGGATGACAAATTCCTGCGTTCAACTCTCTAGTTTAACTTTTATTAGAATCCTAATAGTTTATTGTGTATCTATTTCGATTGATTGATTCCAGTGAGCACGGATATGTGAAAAACAATATGGATTATCCCCCTTTATATAACAAAACTCAAAGATATGTATGTTTCATATTATGATTGATTATTACACTCAAGTCTCTAATATAATTTTTATAATGATTCTAATATTTTATTATATTTTTTTTTGTAGATGGCTTGTTTTGGTGAGCAAAAGTAAATGGAATACAAAATAGAGTGTCTTTCGTTATATAACAAGTTCTTCAGGAGGTATGTTTCCTATTATAAATAATTATTGGTTTTGAAATATGCTTATCATTATATCTATGTTTGTATTTTAACCTTATTCACCCCACTTTTTTTATTTTCAGTAGAGGGGAGGATACTGCAATAGATATTATGTGCAAGGGGAGAGTTTCCAAGTTTTTGTTTGTTGTTGTCTCTATGTTTTGTTTTTGTCGAGTTTGAGAGTGACCATGCCTTGCGTTGTACTCATTTTCCCATTTCTTGTAGTTTGGTCCTGGTTTTGTTTGTAGGTAGAGAAAATGAAAGAAATGAGATGAAGGTTATCATTCATAAATGAAGGTGAATCACCTTAACTATACGCAATGCACTTCACTCAATTATTGTTCAATTATCGTTTCCTCATTTGTGACTCTATTTGCTTGCTTTCAATTTATTATGTGTTACATGTGGTCTCAAATCAATTTATATTGATTTTCTTTTTGTAGTGAACAACTACAGTTCTGTAGTCTATGAAGTTCAAGTGGCGAAAAGACCTTAGAGATTCTACAAACGCATCACAAACGACTGGTGAGCCATATCTTTTCCAACATAATAATATTGTGCTTTAATCCACTATAATATATGTTGTTTGCACGATGATATATCCTTTTATCATGGCTTCAAGGTAGTATGATCTTGTTAATGGGTGTGAGGTTTGAGATTTTTTGAAAACTTTGATATGAAATAAAGAGAAAGGTTATAATGGGGTTCACATTTTCAGGGCTTATTGTTCATGGTTGTTGTTGCATAACATTAGTGAAGAGCGAGTAGGTACGTGTATGATTAATTTATCTCTGTGTATATTTTTTTGTTTAATTTCTCTTGTGGTTTATTCATGATTTCATATACAAAATTACTTTGTGCCGTAAGTGACTACAGTCGTAGTGTCTGGGATGGTCGAGTGGAGAAGATACTTTAAGCAATGCTAATGCAGCATAGAGGATGGGTGAGTCACAATTTTCCAATAAAATAGTATTTTTATTATTTGTTTGCACTACTATTTGTCCTTTGATCATGGTTCTTGGGTTGTATTACTCAATTATTTGATTGACATATACATCGCATGGTATCTTTAAATTTGCATTTTATTTGCTCCACATGACACAGACACCCCCACAGTGCAGTCCCTATAGTAGAGGTGGGTAATGTTGAGCGAGCAAGCATACTGACCCTTCAACCAATCAACCATCGCACTAACATCCAGCACTATAGCCTTGTTGACCCTATGGTATGAATGCATTGTTTGTATTATTCCTACTAGAAGTACATCTACTTTAGAAAATTTATATTTTTTGTGATAATATATATTTTCTTGTGATATAGCATGGAATATAAGTGGACTCGAAGTTGCAAGACAAGTTTATGCCTCCAAACTCTCTAGTTTAACTTTTATTAGAAATTTAATATTTCATTGTGTATTCATGGCAGAATACTTGTCCAGTGAGCATGAACACACGAAATACAAAATGGCCTCTTGTTTTATATAACAAACTCAAAGAGAGGTGTGTTTCTTATTATGATTAATAATTGCATTCAAATCTCTAGCTTAATTTATATAACAATTCTAAGATATTATTTTGTATCTTCTGTAGATGGCTTGTTCTAATCAGCGCGAGCAGGTGGAATACAAAAGAGAGTGTTCATTGTTATAAAACAAACTCTATGGAAGGTTTGTTTCCTATTATGAATAATTATTGGTTTTGAAATATGCTTACCATTACTAACTGTGTGTGTTTTAACTTTATTCAGTGCACTTCTTTTCCATCTAGCGGAGGAGGGCACATTACAGGAGAGGTGATGTGCAGAGGGGATGTTTGCATTTTTTTTTTGTTCTTATTTGCATGTTTTGTTTTGTTGAGTTTGAGCATGGCCATGCTTTGTGTTGTAATTGTTTTTCTTTGTTTCATCTTTTTTTTTTTTCTCGTTTATTGTACTTCTATTTTGTTTTCGTTTATTGGGTTTGTTGTACTCCTTTTCCTTTTTTCTTTGGTTCATGTTCTTTGTAATTTGGTCTCGGTTTGATTTGTTGGGCGTGGAAAAGGAAACGAAGGAAGCAAACAAGAAAAGTCGGGGTTATTGTTCGTAAATGAGGGTGAGTCAACATACCTATATGCAATACGCTTCAATTAAAATTTGTGAATCCATTTGTTTGCTATTTAATTTATTATATACTTTATTTATACTCTAATAATCAACTATATTGATCTTCTTTATGTAGTGAAGAGCTACAATTGTACAATCTACAAAGGTGAAGTGGTGAAGATGCCTTAGACATTCTACAAATGTGGTAGAGGATGGGTGAGACATTCTACAAATTGTAAGTGATTTATTCCATTCGCTTGTATAATATTACCCAAGGGAGGGCAGGTATGTGTATGTTTAATACATCGCTTTGTATATTTGTTATTAAATCTTGTGGTTTATTCATGATCTCATATATAATATTACTTTGTGTAGTGAGTGACTACAATTGTAGTGTCTCGGAGGTTCGAGCGGAGAAGATATGCAATGTAGATGCATCGCAAAGGATGGGTGTGTCATGTTGTTTTCCAACAAAATAGTGTTATTATTGTTTGTTTACTTGAAGTTTTCTCCTTCTAGCATGTTTCTCGGTTAGTACCACTTAGTTAGTGGTTTGACATATACATCAAATGGTATGTTTAAATTTATGTGATCTGTTTTCTGACATCACACGCACACCCCCACACAATGTGCCCTAGAGATGAGGATGTTGATTTTCCATGGCACTAGAGTATCTAGGTTAGGGTCCTTGAATCTATGACACGAACAACTCAAATCCCACAACAAACTACACTGCATAGTGGAATAAATACAACAATAAATAAACATGTACATAAATAAGCAACTTTTTACCATTTTTCAACAACCCAACTTCGTTATATTAACAAATTGTAGTACAACTGTCGAGGGTTCCTAGACCAAGGATCATGGCCCTCATGTAATCACTGATACATGAAATACAAACTAGGGTTTGATGTCAGTGCTTCATTAACCAATCTACCGTGAACAAGACAATACTTCACCTACACGCTGATGTAGTGTTCAACAACCTCATCTGCCTCTATCAATGAATCTTGATCCTTTATGTCATTGAACATGGCTCACCAACTGCCCTCTAGCTGATCATTAGTCCATCAACAAATCAACACATAGGGTCTTCTTGTGAGTTGTTTAAACCTCCGTTTGTAAACAACTCGTAGACTTTCCACTACTTCTCTTCAGTTGTTTGGCACCTCTTCCCATTATTGCCTTGTATTGCTCCAATGAAGACAATCTTAGGGCATGGAGGGCTTCTCATTATGATTGTCAAAAATCTTTCTCCAACAATCAAATTAGTGTTGATTCATAAGCCTACTTGGTTGGTCTTATTTACCTAAGAACAAAACCCTTAGACTTCTTAAAGTCTTCCTGTCTTACAACTGTCAAGGTTGTTCTTGTCAAACAAATCTAGGGATGTAAGGACACCTTCTGCTCCCCTCCAAACAATCCTTTAGGTTCCCTTCAAACTCTGTCCAAACTAGGACAACCATCTACTAGCAAACAACATCAATAAGAGAGGACATACATACTTTGTTCTACAACCTCCTCCTGCTCGCGTTGACCTTGACTATTTTGCAATTTCTGAGCTTTGTTTAGGACACATGTCAGCCCTAATTTTTGATCCAAAACTTGTGCTTTCCCTCACTTCAGACGTCTTCTAACTGTGTTGTCCCTTGTTGTGATTTCGGCCTAGGTTAGGCGTCCTACAAGGCCTCTCTGCCCTCCCCAAAAGATATGTTCTTGACCTTCAATCAACCCAGAGAACCAGCGGCCTAAAACATAGAGAAAACCCTCAAATGTGAAGGAAATCTGCCCAAAATTCACCTCTTAGCCCTCGGTTTGTTGCCTATCAATCTTGGCCCTCAAAACAGTTTCAAGAAGACACAAAAATGCTCCTTTTCCACTTTGTTTGAGCTCCTTATGATCTGCGGCTAGTTCAGAGGTATATTCTTTGATATGTCGCTAATTGGATGTGTGAAATGAGGTCTCTCCACTCACATACTTATATTTTTCTCTTAGGGTGACTTCTAGCCCTTAAAGAAGGGTCTCTTTAACTAAGGCCGACTTGATCTTTAAGACAATTCACGCACTCAAAACATATAAAAATCCATTTCTTTACAATGACAAGGGCTCTCTTGGTTGTTGAAGCAACCCCTTGCTCCTCTAAGTGTGCTCTATCATGTCCAAGTGCCAAGCCATTAAATCTCCTCATGTATTCACACCCACAACTTTGGTTGCAAAGCCCACCGCTTGGGTACTCTTGCCCACAAAGCCCACGTGGGTCCAAATCCTCAATAACCCTCTACCCTAGAGTCTGGAGTACCCCCCAAGCTACAAATGTCAACGCTCCTTCTTAGCAAGGGAGGTACTTCCAACACTAGGAAGTTACTTGTCATCATCTATAGAACCTGAAGATCTAAAACTTCAATAGGGTTGCTCCCTCTTAAGCTAGACTCCTTCTGAGTCTACATGGTCTCCACTGGCTCATCTCGTGTCCTCCAAGGTCAGTCTGAGCTACAGTCAAACACGGGCCACCATCATCACAAATTAGACCTGCAAGCACTCATACTCCTGAGTCAAACACAACACGTGCACATCCCTCCAATATCGGATATGCAAAATCACGATCCAATGAATAAACTAGCCTGCCACCATCTTGTCCATCACATGAAGCAATCTTGTCCGTGCCAATCTCATATATGCTAAAGCAATCCTCGAGTTGTCCCAACAATCCATGGCAAGTCAAAGGAAGTCCATGATCAACAACTTGCCGTACAACAAACTGTTGTTCACCAGGTTCACTACCAATCCACGAGAACTCCCAACCAATCCCATTGCCAAGATAGTCAAGACCACACCTCCATGTCTTCAGCTGAATCCTCTGCCCCATGGTCTAGACAATCTCAACTCCCTCTATGTTGTTTCGTTGTGCACACTCTGATTCACTGAATCCTGCTCCTTTAGTGCAGTAAACATGACTCACCAACCGCCCTTAAGCTGACCATTAGTCCATCATTGAATGAACACATAGTGTCTTATTGTGAGTTGTTCACAACTTCTTTTGTGGACAACTCCTAAACTGCTCACTACTGTTCCTCGTCTCTTCGGGACTTCTTTTCACTATTGCCTTCTCGTGTTAATCCAACGAAGACAATCTTAGGGCATGGAGGGTTGCCCACTCTGACTGTTAAAAGTCCTTCTCCAACAATCAACTTAGGGATGATTCATAAGCCTACTTGGTTGCCCTTATTTCTCCGAGAACCAAACCCCTAAGCTTCTCAAAGTCTGCCCTTCTTATCGCGGTCAAATTCCTTGTCAAAATGATTTAGGGTTGCAAGGACACCTTATGCTACCCTCCAAACAATCCTTCAGATGCCCTTCAAACTCTGTCCAAACAAGGGCAACCATCCACTAGCAACAACATCAATACAAGAGCACGAACATACATTGTTGTGCAACCTCTTGCTGCTCCCCTTGACGTCGGCTTTTCTGCATTTTCTGGGTTGTGGTTAGGGCACACATCAGCCCTAAATTCTTCTCGAAACCTTGTGTTTTCTCTCACTTTAGGCCTCTTCTAACTATGTTACCCCCTGTTGTGATTGTCGCCTACGTTAGGCCTCTTACTAGGCCTCTCGACCTTCCCAAATATATATGCCATTCACCTGCAATCAACCTAGAGAACCTGTGGCCTGAAATAAAGACAAAACCTCCTCAAATGTCCACAAAATATGCCCATAATTCACCTCTTAGCCCTCGGCCTATTGCCTATCAATATCGGCCCAAAAACAGTCTCAAGAAGACACAAAAATGCTCCTTCTCTACTTCGCTTGAGCTCCTTCTGATCTGCAACTAGTTCAAATGTATATTCTTTGATGTGTTGCTCCTTGGATGGGTGGAATGATGTCTCTCCTCTCACATATTTATATCTTTCTCTTAGGCTGATTCTAGCCCTTCATGGAGGGTCTCTTTAACAAAGTCAAGGTTGATCTTTATGACATTTCACCCACTCAAAACATATAAAAATTCATTTCTCGACAATGATAAGGACTCTCTTGGTGGTTGAAGCAACCCCTTTCTCCTTTAAGGGTGCTCTATCATGTCCAAGTGAAGTCATCAAATCTCTTCATCGACTCACAACCACAATTTTGGGTGCAAAACCCATAGCTTGGGTACTCTTGCCCACAAAGTCCATGTGTGTCCAAATCCTCCACAACCTTGTACCTTAGGGTTTGGAGTACTTTCAAGCTACAAATCTCAACAAAGGATGGTAAGGTTGAGCAAGCAAGCATACATACCCTTCAACCAATCAACCATTGTGCTAATAGACAACACTATTGCCCTGTGGCCCCTAGGATTTTGGGTGCTCAATATGTTTAAATATTTTTAAATTCCCCTACAAAAAGAATTATTTCTCTTATGACAACATTAATTGCATTATTCCTAGTAGAATTACTTCTAGTTTAGAAAATTTATATATTTTGCGATATTGCATGGAATATAAATGGACTGTAATTAAGTTCAACTCTCTAGTTTAACTTTTATTAGAATCCTAGTAGTTTGTTTTGTATCTATTTCAGATGGTATATAGCATGGAATATAAATGGACTGTAATTAAGTTCAACTCTCTAGTTTAACTTTTATTAGAATCCTAATAGTTTGTTGTGTATCTATTTCAGATGGTTGATTCCAGTGAGCACGGATATGTGAAATACAATATAGATTATCCCCCTTTATATAACAAAACTCAAAGACATGTATGTTTCATATTATGATTGATTATTACACTCAACTCTCTAATATCATTTTTATAATGATTCCAATAGTTTATTATATTTTTTTTTGTAGATGGTTGTTTTGGTGAGCACAAGTAAATGGAATACAAAATAGGGTGTCTTTTGTTATATAACAAGTTCTTCAGAAGGTATGTTTCCTATTATAAATAATTATCGATTTTGAAATATGTTATCATTACTATCTATGTTTTGTATTTTAACCTTATTCACCCCACTTTTTTTCTTTTTAGTAGAGAGGAGGATACTGCAATAGAAATATTGTGCAAGGGGGAAGTTTCCAAGTTTTTGTTTGTTGTTGTCTACATGTTTTGTTTTTGTCGAGTTTGAGAGTGACAATGCCTTGTGTTGTATTCGTTTTCTCATTTCTTGTAGTTTGGTCTTGGTTTTGTTTGTAGGGAGAGAAAATAAATGAAATGAGATGGAGGTTATCATTCATAAATGAAGGTGAATCACCTTAACTATACGCAATGCACTTCACTCAATTATCTTTTCCTCATTCATGACTCTATTTGCTTGCTTTCAATTTATTATATGTGTTATATGTGGTCTCAAATCAATTTATATTGATTTTCTTCTTGACTGAACGACTACAGTTCTCTAGTCTATGCAGGTCAAGTGGCGAAAAGACCTTAGAGATTCTACAAATGATCGCAAACGATTGGTGAGCCATATTTTTTTCCAACATAATAATATTGTGCTTTAATCCACCGTAATATATGTCGTTTGCACGATGATTTATCCTTTTGTCATGGCTTCAAGGTAGTATGATCTTGTTAATCGGTGTGAGGTTTGAGATTTTTTGAAAACTTTGATACGAAATAAAGAGAAAAGTTATACTGGGGTTCACATTTCCAGGGCTTATTGTTCATGGTTGTTGTTGCTATAACATTAGTGCAGTAAGTGACTACAGTCGTAGTGTCTGGGATGGTCGAGTGGAGAAGATACTTTAACCAATGCTAATGCAACATACAGGATGGGTGAGTGGTAGTTTTCCAATAAAATAGTATTTTTATTATTTGTTTGCACTACTGTTTCTCCTTCGAGCATGTTCTTGGGTTGTATTACTCAATTAGTTGATTGACATATACATCACATGGTATCTTTAAATTTGCCTTTTATTTGCTCTACATGAAACAGACACGCCCATAGTGCAGGCCGTATAGTAGAGGTGGGCAATGTTGAGTGAGCAAGCATACCGACCTTTCAACCAATCAACCATTGCGCTAACATACAACACTATAGCCTTGTGGACCCTATGGTATGAAAGCATTGTTTGTATTATTCCTAGTAGAAGTACATCTACTTTAGGAAATTTATATTTTTTTCTGATATAGCATGGAATATAACTGGACACGACGCTGCAAGACAAGTTCATGCCTCCAAACTCTCTAGTTTAACAGTTATTAGAAATTTAATATTTTATTGCAAAATACTTGTCCAGTGAGCATGAACACACGAAATACAAAATGGTCTCTCTTTTTATATAACAAACTCAAAGAGATGTGTGTTTCTTATTATGATTAATAATTGCATTCAAATCTCTAGCTTAATTTATATAACAATTCCAATATCTTATTTTGTATCTTCTGTAGATGGCTTGTTTTGTTCGGAGCGGGCAGGTGGAATGCAAAAAAAAGTGTTCATTGTTATAAAACAAACTCTATGGAAGGTTTGTTTCCTATTATGAATAATTATTGGTTTTGAAATATGCTTACCATTACTAATTGTGTGTGTTTTAACTTTATTTAGTGACTTCTTTTCCTCCTAGTGGAGGAGGGCACATTACAGGAGAGGTGATGTGCAGAGTGGATGTTTGCATTTTTTTTTTGTTCTTATTTGCATGTTTTGTTTTGTTGACATGGCCATGCTTTGTGTTGTAATTGTTTTTATTTGTTTCATGTTTTTTTTCTCGTTTTTTGTACTTCTATCTTGGTTTCGTTTATTAGGTTTGTTGTACTCGTTTTCCTTTTTTTTTCCATGTTCTTTGTAATTTGGTCTCGGTTTCATTTGTTGGGTGTGGAAAAGGAAACGAAGGGAGCAAACAAGAAAAGACGAGGTTATTGTTCGTAAATGAGGCTGAGTCAACATACCTATATGCAATGCACTTCAATTAAAAGTATATTTTGCTAATTTGTAGTTCCATTTGTTTGCTATTTAATTTATTATATGCTTTATCTATGCTCTAAAAATTAACTATATTGATCTTCTTTATGTAGTGAAGAGCTACAATTGTACAATCTACAAACGTGAAGTGGTGAAGATGCCTTAGACATTCTACAAATGTGGTAGAGGATGGGTGAGACAGTCTACAAATTGTAAGTGATTTATTCTATTCGCTTCTATAATATTACCCAAGGGAGGGCAAGTATGTGTATGTTTAATACATCGTTTTGTATATTTGTTATTAAATCTCGTGGTTTATTTATGATCTCATATATAATATTACTTTGTGTAGTGAGTGACTACAATTGTAGTGTCTCGGAGGTTCGAGGGGAGAAGATAGACAATGTAGATGCAGTGCAAAGGATGGGTGAGTCATGTTGTTTTCCAACAAAATAGTGTTATTATTGTTTGTTTACTTGAAGTTTTCTCCTTCTAGCATGGTTCTCGGGTAGTACCACTTAGTTAGTGGTTTGACATATACATCAAATGGTAGGTTTAAATTTATGTGATTTGTTTCTCCACATCACATGCACACCCCCACACAATGTTCCCTAGAGACGAGGATTTTGATTTTCCATGGCACTAGAGTATCTAGGTTAGGGTCTTTGAATCTATGACACGACCAACTCAAATGCCACAACAAACTACTTTGCACTGTGGAATAAATACAACAATAAATCAACATGTACATAAACAGGAAACTTTTTACCATTTTTCAACAATCCAACTTCGTTATATTAACAAATTGTAGTACAACTGTCTAGGGCTCCTATACCAAGGATCATGGCCCTCATGCAATCACTGATACAGGAAATACAAACTAGAGTTTGATGTCAGTGCTTCATTAATCGATCTACCATGAACAAGACAACACTTCACCTACACGCTGATGTAGCGTTCCACAACTTCATCTGCCTCTATCAATGAATCTTGCTCCTTTTAGTCATTGAACATGGCTCACAAACTACCATCTAGTTGATCATTAGTCAATCATTGAATCAACACATAGGGTCTTCTTGTGAGTTTTTTACAACTCCATTTGTAAACAACTCGTAGACTGCCCACTACTTCTCTTCAATTGTTTGGGACCTCTTCCCATTATTGCCTTCTTGTATTGCTCCAATGAAGACAATCTTAGGGCATGGAGGGCTGCCCATTATGACTGTCAAAAATCTTTCTCCAACAATCAACTTAGTGTTGATTCATAAGCCTACTTGGTTGGTCTTATTTATCTAAGAACAAAACCCTTAGGCTTCTTAAAGTCTATCTGTCTTACAACTGTCAAGGTTGTTCTTGTCAAATAGATCTAGGGTTGTAAGGACACCTTTTGCTCCCCTCCAAACAATCCTTTAGGTTCCCTTCAAACTCTGTCCAAACTAGGACAACCATCTACTAGCAAACAACATCAATAAGAGAGGACATACATACCTTGTTCTACAACCTCCTCCTGCTCGCGTTGACCTCGACTATTTTGCAATTTCTGAGCTTTGTTTAGGGCACATGTCAGCCCTAAATTCTGATCCAAAACTTGTGCTTTCCCTCACGTCAGACATCTTCTAACTTTGTTGTCCCTTGCTGTGATTTCGGCCTCGGTTAGGCATCCTACAAGGCCTATCTGCCCTCCCCAAAAGATATGTTCTCGACCTTCAATAAACCCAGAGAACCAGCGGCCTGAGACACAGAGAAAACCCTCAAACGTGAACGAAATCTCCCCAAAATTCACCTCTTAGCCCTTGGTTTGTTGACTATCAATCTTGGCCCTCAAAACAGTTTCAAGAAGACACAAAAATGCTCCTTATCCACTTCATTTGAGCTCCTTTTGATCTGCGGCTAGTTCAGAGGTATATTATTTGATATGTCACTAATTGGATGTGTGAAATGAGGTCTCTCTCCTCACATACTTATATTTTTCTCTTAGGGTGACTTCTAGCCCTTAAAGAAGGGTCTCTTTAACTAAGGCCGACTTGATCCTTAAGACAATTCACCCACTCGAAACATATAAAAATCCATTTCTCTACAATGACACGGGCTCTCTTGGTTGTTGAAGCAACCCCTTGCTCCTTTAAGTGTGCTTTATCATTTCCAAGTGCCAAGTCATTAAATCTCCTCATGCATTCACACCCACAACATTGGTTGCAAAGCCCACCGCTTGGGTACTCTTGCCCACAAAGCCCATGTGGGTCCAAATCCTCAACAACCCTGTACCCTAAAGTCTGGAGTACCCCCCATGCTACAAATGTCAACGCTCCTCCTTAGCGAGGGAGGTACTTCCAACACTAAGAAGCTACAAGTCACCATCTACAGAACCTGAAGATCTAAAACTTCAATAGGGTTGCTTCCTGTTAAGCTAGACTCCTTCTGAGTCTACATGGTCTCCACTGGCTCATCTCGTGTCCTACAAGGTCAGTCTGAGCTACAGTCAAACACGGGCCACCATCATCACAAATTAGTCCTGCAAGCACTCATACTCCTGGGTCAAACACAACACATGCACATCCCTCTAATATCGGATATGCAACATCACGATCCAATGAAAAAACTAGCCTGCCACCATCTTATCCATCACATGAAGCAATCTTTTCCATGCCAATCTCATATATGCTAAAACAATCCTCGAGTTGTCCCAACGATCCATGGCAGGTCAAAGGAAGTCCATGATCAACAACATGCCATACAACAAACTGTTGTTCACCAGGTTCACTACCAATCCACGAGAATTCCCATTCAATCCCATTGCTCACCAACTGCCCTTTAGCTGACCATTACTCAATCATTGAATCAAAACATAGTTTCTTATTGTGAGTGTTCACAACTTCGTTTGTGGACAACTCCTAAACTGCCCACTGTTGCTCCTTGTCTCTTTGGGACTTCTTTTCACTATTGCCTTCTCGTGTTGCTCCAACGAAGACAATCTTAGGGCATGGAGGGTTGCCCACTCTGACTGTTAAAAGTCCTTCTCCAACAATGAACTTAGGGATGATTCATAAGCCTACTTGGTTGCCCTTATTTCTCCGAGAACCAAACCCCTAGGCTTCTCAAAGTCTGCCCTCTTTATCGTGGTCAAATTCCTTGTCAAAATGATCTAGGGTTGCAAGGACACCTTATGCTACCCTCCAAAGAGATGCCCTTAAAACTCTGTCCAAAGAAGGACAACCATCCACTAGCAACAACATCAATACAAGAGAACAAACATACATTGTTCTGCAACCTCCTATTGCTCCCCTTAACCTCTTTTTTCTGCATTTTCTGAGTTGTGGTTAGGGCACACGTTAGCCCTAAACCTTGTGTTTTCTCTCACTTCAGGCCTCTTCTAACTTTGTTATCCCCTGTTGTGATTGCCGCCTACGTTAGGCCTCTTACTAGGCCTCTCGACCTTCCCTAATATATATGCCATTCACCTACAATCAACCCAGAGAACCTGTGGCCTGAAATAAAGACAAAAGCCTCCTCAAATGTCCACAAAATATGCCCATAATTCACCTCTTAGCCCTCGGACTATTGCCTATCAATATCGACCCAAAAACAGTCTCAAGAAGACACAAAAATTCTCCTTCTCTACTTCGCTTGAGCTCCTTCTGATCTGCAACTAGTTCAAAGGTATATTCTTTGATGTGTTGCTCCTTGGATGGGTGGAATGATGTCTCTCCTCTCACATATTTATATCTTTTTCTTAGGCTAACATCTAGCCCTTCATGAAGGGTCTCCTTAACAAAGTCAAGGTTGATCTTTATGACATTTCACCCACTCAAAGCATATAAAAATTCATTTCTTGACAATGACAAGGACTCTCTTGGTGGTTGAAGCAACCCCTTTCTCCTTTAAGGGTGCTTTATCATGTCCAAGTGCCAAGTCATCAAATCTCTTCATGGATTCACAACCACAATTTTGGGTGCAAAACCCATAGCTTGGGTACTCTTGCCCACAAAGTCCATGTGTGTCCAAATCCTCCACAACCTTGTACCTTAGGGTTTGGAGTACCTCCCAAGCTACAAATCTCAACAAAGGATGGTAAGGTTGACCAAGCAAGCATACATACCCTTCAACCAATCAACCACTGTGCTAATAGACAACATTATTGCTCTGTCGCCTCTAGGATTTTAGGTGTTCAATATGTTTAAATATGCTTAAATCCCTCTACAAAAAGAATTATTTCTCTTATGACAACATTAATTGCATTATTCCTTGTAGAATTACTTCTAGTTTAGAAAATTTGTATATTTTGCGATATAGCATGGAATATAAATGGACTGTAATTAAGTTCAACTCTCTAGTTTAACTTTTATTAGAATCCTAAAATTTGTTGTGTATCTATTTCAGATGGTATATAGCATGGAATATAAATGGACTGTAATTAAGTTCAACTCTCTAGTTTAACTTTTATTAGAATCCTAATAGTTTGTTGTGTATCTATTTTAGATGGTTGATTCCAGTGAGCATGGATATGTGAAATACAATATAGATTATCCCCCTTTATATAACAAAACTCAAAGACATGTATGTTTCGTATTATGATTGATTATTACGCTCAACTCTCTAATATAATTTTTATAATGATTCTAATATTTTATTATATTTTTTTTGTAGATGGCTTGTTTTGGTGAGCACGAGTAAATGGAATACAAAATAGGGTGTCTTTCGTTATATAACATGTTCTTTAGGAGGTATGTTTCCTATTATAAATAATTATCGGTTTTGAAATATGTTATCATTACTATCTATGTTCGTATTTTAACCTTATTCACCCCACTTTTTTTCTTTTCAGTAGAGGGGAGGATACTACAATAGAAATAATGTGCAAGGGGGGTGTTTCCAAGTTTTTGTTTGTTGTTGTCTACATGTTTTGTTTTTGTCGAGTTTGAGGGTGACAATGCCTTGTGTTGTACTCATTTTCTCATTTCTTGTAGTTTGTTCTTGGTTTTGTTTGTAGGGAGAGAAAATGAATGAAATGAGATGGAGGTTATCATTGATAAATGAAGGTGAATCACCTTAACTATACGCAATGCACTTCAATCAATTGTCTTTTCCTCATTTGTGACTGTATTTGCTTGCTTTCAATTTATTATATGTGTTATATGTGGTGTCAAATTAATTTATATTGATTTTCTTTTTGTAGTGAATGACTACAGTTCTGTAGTCTATGAAGGTCAAGTGGCGAAAAGACCTTAGAGATTCTACAAACGCATCGCAAACAATTGGTGAGACATATTTTGTTCCAACATAATAATATTGTGTTTTAATCCACCGTAGTATATATGTCGTTTGCACGATGATTTATCCTTTTGTCATGGCTTCAAGGTAGTATGATCTTGTTAATGGGTGTGAGGTTTGAGATTTTTTGAAAACTTTGATACGAAATAAAGAGAAAAGTTATACTGGGGTTCACATTTTTAGGGCTTATTGTTCATGGTTGTTGTTGTTATAACATTAGTGAAGAACGAGTAGGTACGTGTATGATTAATTTATCTCTCTGTATATATTTTTTTAAATTTCTCGTGTTTTATTCATGATTTCATATACAAAATTACTTTGTGCAGTAAGTGACTACAGTCGTAGTTTCTGGGATGGTCGAGTGGAGAAGATACTTTAAGCAATGCTAATGCAGCATAGAGGATGGGTGAGTGGTAGTTTTCCAATAAAATAGTATTTTTATTATTTGTTTGCACTACTGTTTCTCCTTCGAGCATGTTCTTGGGTTGTATTACTGAATTAGTTGATTGACATATACATCACATGACATGGTATCTTTAAATTTGCCTTTTATTTGCTCCACATGAAACAGACACCTCCACAGTGTAGGGCCTATAGTAGAGGTGGGCAATGTTGAGCGAGCAAGCATACCGACCTTTCAACCAATCAACCATTGCGCTAACATACAACACTATAGCCTTGTGGACCCTATGGTATGAAAGCATTGTTTGTATTATTCCTAGTAGAAGTACATCTACTTCAGAAAATTTATATTTTTTGTGATATACCATGGATTATAACTGGACTCGAAGTTGCAAGACAAGTTCATGCCTCCAAACTCTCTAGTTTAACAGTTATTAGAAATTTAATATTTTAATGTGTATTTATTCCAGAATACTTGTCCAGTGAGCATGAACACACGAGATACAAAATGGCCTCTCTTTTTATATAACAAACTCAAAGAGAGGTGTGTTTCTTATTATGATTAATAATTGCATTCAAATCTCTAGCTTAATTTATATAACAATTCTAAGATCTTATTTTGTATCTTCTGTAAATGGCTTGTTCTGATCAGCGCGGACAGGTGGAATGCAAAAGAGAGTGTTCATTGTTATAAAACAAATTCTATGGAAGGTTTGTTTGCTATTATGAATAATTATTGGTTTTGAAATATGCTTACCATTACTAACTGTTTGTGTTTTAACTTTATTCAGTGCACTTCTTTTCCTTATAGCGGAGGAGGGCACATTAAAGGAGAGGTGATGTGCAGAGGGGATGTTTGCATTTTTTTTTGTTCTTATTTGCATGTTTTGTTTTGTTGAGTTTGAGCATGGCCATGCTTTGTGTTGTAATTGTTTTTCTTTGTTTCATCTTTTTTTTCTTGTTTTTTGTACTTCTATCTTGGTTTCGTTTATTGGGTTTGTTGTACTCGTTTTCCTTTCTTTTTTTTTCTTTTTCTGTTCATGTTCTTTGTAATTTGGTCTCGGTTTCATTTTTTGGGTGTGGAAAAGGAAACGAAGGAAGCAAACAAGAAAAGTCGAGGTTATTGTTCGTAAATGAGGGTGAGTCAAGATACCTATATGCAATGCACTTCAATTAAAAGTATATTTTGCTAATTTGTGGCTCCATTTGTTTGCTATTTAATTTATTATATGCTTTATCTATGATCTAATAATCAACTATATTGATCTTCTTTATGTAGTGAAGAGCTACAATTGTACAATCTACAAAGGTGAAGTGGTGAAGATGCCTTAGACATTCCACAAATGTGGTAGAGGATGGGTGAGACAGTCTACAAATTGTAAGTGATTTTTTCTATTCGCTTCTATAATATTACCCAAGGGAGCGCAGGTATGTGTATGTTTAATACATCGCTTTGTATATCTGTTATTAAATCTCGTGGTTTATTCATGATCTCATATATAATATTACTTTGTGTAGTGAGTGACTACAATTGTAGTGTCTCGGAGGTTCGAGGGTAGAAGATAGGCAATGTAGATGCAGTGCAAAGGATGGGTGAGTCATGTTGTTTTCCAACAAAATAGTGTTATTATTGTTTGTTTACTTGAATTTTTCTCCTTCTAGCATGGTTCTCGGGTAGTACCACTTAGTTAGTGGTTTGACATATACATCAAATTGTAGGATTAAATTTATGTGATCTGTTTCTCCACATCACATGCACACCCCCACACAATGTGCCCTAGAGACGAGGATTTTGATTTTCCATGGCACTAGAGTATCTAGGTTAGGGTCTTTGAATCTATGACACGACCAACTCAAATGCCACAACAAACTACTTTGCACTGTGGAATAAATACAACAATAAATCAACATGTACATAAATAGGAAACTTTTTACCATTTTTCAACAACCGAACTTCGTTATATTAACAAATTGTCGTACAACTGTCTAGGGCTCCTATACCAAGGATCATGGCCCTCATGCAATCGATGATACAGGAAATACAAACTAGGGTTTGATGTCAGTGCTTAATTAATCAATCTACTGTGAACAAGACAACACTTCACCTACTCGCTGATGTAGCATTCCACAACTTCATCTGCCTCTATCAATGAATCTTGCTCCTTTTAGTCATTGAACATGGCTCACAAACTGCCATCTAGCTGATCATTAGTCAATCATTGAATCAACACAGAGGGTCTTCTTGTGAGTTTTTTACAACTCCATTTGTAAACAACTCGTAGACTGCCCACTACTTCTCTTCAATTGTTTGGGACATCTTCCCATTGTTGCCTTCTTGTATTGCTCCAATGAAGACAATCTTAGGGCATGGAGGGTTGCCCATTATGACTGTCAAAAATCTTTCTCCAACAATCAACTTAGTGTTGATTCATAAGCCTACTTGGTTGGTCTTATTTATCTAAGAACAAAACCCTTAGGCTTCTTAAAGTATGTCTGTCTTACAACTGTCAAGGTTGTTCTTGTCAAACAGATCTAGGGTTGTAAGGACACCTTTTGCTCCCCTCCAAACAATCCTTTAGGTTCCCTTCAAACTCTGTCCAAACTAGGACAACCATCTACTAGCAAACAACATCAATAAGAGAGGACATACATACCTTGTTCTACGACCTCCTCCTGCTCGCGTTGGCCTCGACTATTTTGCAATTTCTGAGCTTTGTTTAGGGCACATGTTAGCCCTAAATTCTGATCCAAAACTTGTGCTTTCCCTCACATCAGACATCTTTTAACTTTGTTGTCCCTTGCTGTGATTTCTGCCTCGGTTAGGCATCCTACAAGGCCTATCTGCCCTCCCCAAAAGATAAGTTCTCGACCTTCAATCAACCCAGAGAACCAGCGGCATGAGACACAAAGAAAACCCACAAACATGAACGAAATCTCCCCAAAATTCACCTCTTAGCCCTTGGTTTGTTGCCTATCAATATTGGCCCTCAAAACAGTTTCAAGAAGACAGAAAAATGCTCCTTATCCACTTCATTTGAGCTCCTTTTGATCTGCGGCTAGTTCAGAGGTATATTCTTTGATATGTCACTAATTGGATGTGTGAAATGAGGTCTCTCTCCTCACATACTTATATTTTTCTCTTAGGGTGACTTCTAGCCCTTAAGAAAGGGTCTCTTTAACTAAGGCCGACTTGATCTTTAAGACAATTCACCCACTCGAAACATATAAAAATCCATTTCTCTACAATGACAAGGGCTCTCTTGGTTGTTGAAGCAACCCCTTGCTCCTTTAAGTGTGCTTTATCATTTCCAAGTGCCAAGTCATTAAATCTCCTCATGCATTCACACCCACAACATTGGTTGCAAAGCCCACCGCTTGGGTACTCTTGCGCACAAAGCCCATGTGGGTCCAAATCCTTAACAACCCTGTACCCTAAAGTCTAGAGTACCCCCCATGCTACAAATGTCAACGCTCCTCCTTAGCGAGGAAGGTATTTCCAACACTAAGAAGCTACACGTCACCATCTACAGAACCTGAAGATCTAAAACTTCAATAGGGTTGCTTCCTGTTAAGCTAGACTCCTTCTGAGTCTACATGGTCTCCACTGGCTCATCTCGTGTCCTACAAGGTCAGTCTGAGCTACAGTCAAACACGGGCCACCATCATCACAAATTAGTCCTGCAAGCACTCATACTCCTGGGTCAAACACAACACATGCACATCCCTCTAATATCGGATATGCAACATCACGATCCAATGAAAAAACTAGCCTGCCACCATCTTATCCATCACATGAAGCAATCTTTTCCATGCCAATCTCATATATGCTAAAACAATCCTCGAGTTGTCCCAACGATCCATGGCAGGTCAAAGGAAGTCCATGATCAACAACATGCCATACAACAAACTGTTGTTCACCAGGTTCACTACCAATCCACGAGAATTCCCATTCAATCCCATTGCCAAGATAGTAAAGACCACACCTCCATGTCTTCAGCTGAATCCTCTGCCCCATGGTCTAGACAATCTCAACTCCCTCTAAGTTGTTTCGTTGTGCACACTCTGATTCACTGAATCCTGCTCCTTTAGGGCAGTAAACACGACTCACCAACCGCCCTTTAGCTGACCATTACTCCATCATTGAATCAACACATAGTTTCTTATTGTGAGTGTTCACAACTTCGTTTGTGGACAACTCCTAAACTGCCCACTGTTGCTCCTTGTCTCTTTGGGACTTCTTTTCACTATTGCCTTCTCATGTTGCTCCAACGAAGACAATCTTAGGGCATGGAGGGTTGCCCACTCTGACTGTTAAAAGTCCTTCTCCAACAATCAACTTAGGGATGATTCATAAGCCTACTTGGTTGCCCTTATTTCTCCGAGAACCAAACCCCTAGGCTTCTCAAAGTCTGCCCTTCTTATCGCGGTCAAATTCCTTGTCAAAATGATCTAGGGTTGCAAGGACACCTTATGCTACCCTCCAAAGAGATGCCCTTAAAACTCTGTCCAAACAAGGACAACCATCCACTAGCAACAACATCAATACAAGAGAACAAACATACATTGTTCTGCAACCTCCTGTTGCTCCCCTTAACCTCTTTTTTCTGCATTTTCTGAGTTGTGGGTAGTGCACACGTTAGCCCTAAACCTTGTGTTTTCTCTCACTTCAGGCCTCTTCTAACTTTGTTATCCCCTGTTGTGATTGTCGCCTACGTTAGGCCTCTTACTAGGCCTCTCGACCTTCCCTAATATATATGCCATTCACCTACAATCAACCCAGAGAACCTGTGGCCTAAAATAAAGACAAAAGCCTCCTCAAATGTCCACAAAATATGCCCATAATTCACCTCTTAGCCCTCGGCCTATTGCCTATCAATATCGACCCAAAAACAGTCTCAAGAAGACACAAAAATGCTCCTTCTCTACTTCGCTTGAGCTCCTTCTGATCTGCAACTAGTTCAAAGGTATATTCTTTGATGTGTTGCTCCTTGGATGGGTGGAATGATGTCTCTCCTCTCACATATTTATATCTTTTTCTTAGGCTAACATCTAGCCCTTCATGAAGGGTCTCCTTAACAAAGTCAAGGTTGATCTTTATGACATTTCACCCACTCAAAGCATATAAAAATTCATTTCTCGACAATGACAAGGACTCTCTTGGTGGTTGAAGCAACCCCTTTCTCCTTTAAGGGTGCTTTATCATGTCCAAGTGCCAAGTCATCAAATCTCTTCATGGATTCACAACCACAATTTTGGGTGCAAAACCCATAGCTTGGGTACTCTTGCCCACAAAGTCCATGTGTGTCCAAATCCTCCACAACCTTGTACCTTAGGGTTTTGAGTACCTCCCAAGCTACAAATCTCAACAAAGGATGGTAAGGTTGACCAAGCAAGCATACATACCCTTCAACCAATCAACCACTGTGCTAATGGACAACACTATTGCTCTGTGACCTGTCGCCTCTAGGATTTTAGGTGTTCAATATGTTTAAATATGCTTAAATCCCTCTACAAGAAGAATTATTTCTCTTATGACAACATTAATTGCATTATTCCTTGTAGAATTGCTTCTAGTTTAGAAAATTTATATATTTTGCGATATAGCATGGAATATAAATGGACTGTAATTAAGTTCAACTCTCTAGTTTAACTTTTATTAGAATCCTAAAATTTGTTGTGTATCTATTTCAGATGGTATATAGCATGGAATATAAATGGACTGTAATTAAGTTCAACTCTCTAGTTTAACTTTTATTAGAATCCTAATAGTTTGTTGTGTATCTATTTTAGATGGTTGATTCCAGTGAGCATGGATATGTGAAATACAATATAGATTATCCCCCTTTATATAACAAAACTCAAAGACATGTATGTTTCATATTATGATTGATTATTACACTCAACTCCCTAATCTAATTTTTATAATGATTCTAATATTTTATTATATTTTTTTTTGTAGATGGCTTGTTTTGGTGAGCACAAGTAAATGGAATACAAAATAGGGTGTCTTTCGTTTTATAACAAGTTCTTTAGGAGGTATGTTTCCTATTATAAATAATTATCGGTTTTGAAATATGTTATCATTACTATCTATGTTTGTATTTTAACCTTATTCACCCCACATTTTTTCTTTTCAGTAGAGGGTAGGATACTACAATAGAAATAATGTGCAAGGGGGTGTTTCCAAGTTTTTGTTTGTTGTTGTCTACATGTTTTGTTTTTGTTGAGTTTGAGGGTGACAATGCCTTGTGTTGTACTCATTTTCTCATTTCTTGTAGTTTGTTCTTGGTTTTGTTTGTAGGGAGAGAAAATGAATGAAATGAGATGGAGGTTATCATTGATAAATGAAGGTGAATCACCTTAACTATACGCAATGCACTTCAATCAATTGTCTTTTCCTCATTTGTGACTGTATTTGCTTGCTTTCAATTTATTATATGTGTTATATGTGGTGTCAAATCAATTTATATTGATTTTCTTTTTGTAGTGAATGACTACAGTTCTGTAGTCTATGAAGGTCAAGTGGCGAAAAGACCTTAGAGATTCTACAAACGCATCGCAAACAATTGGTGAGACATATTTTGTTCCAACATAATAATATTGTGTTTTAATCCACCGTAGTATATGTCGTTTGCACGATGATTTATCCTTTTGTCATGGCTTCAAGGTAGTATGATCTTGTTAATGGGTGTGAGGTTTGAGATTTTTTGAAAACTTTGATACGAAATAAAGAGAAAAGTTATACTGGGGTTCACATTTTTAGGGCTTATTGTTCATGGTTGTTGTTGTTATAACATTAGTGAAGAACGAGTAGGTACGTGTATGATTAATTTATCTCTCTGTATATATATTTTTTAATTTCTCTTGTGTTTTATTCATGATTTCATATACAAAATTACTTTGTGCAGTAAGTGACTACAGTCGTAGTTTCTGGGATGGTCGAGTGGAGAAGGTACTTTAAGCAATGCTAATGCAGCATAGAGGATGGGTGAGTGGTAGTTTTCCAATAAAATAGTATTTTTATTATTTGTTTGCACTACTGTTTCTCCTTCGAGCATGTTCTTGGGTTGTATTACTAAATTAGTTGATTGACATATACATCACATGGTATCTTTAAATTTGCCTTTTATTTGCTCCACATGAAACAGACACCTCCACAGTGTAGGCCCTATAGTAGAGGTGGGCAATGTTGAGTGAGCAAGCATACCGACCTTTCAACCAATCAACCATTGCACTAACATACAACACTATAGCCTTGTGGACGCTATGGTATGAAAGCATTGTTTGTATTATTCCTAGTAGAAGTACATCTACTTCAGAAAATTTATATTTTTTGTGATATACCATGGATTATAACTGGACTCGAAGTTGCAAGAGAAGTTCATGCCTCCAAACTCTCTAGTTTAACAGTTATTAGAAATTTAATATTTTAATGTGTATTTATTCCAGAATACTTGTCCAGTGAGCATGAACACACGAAATACAAAATGGCTCTCTTTTTATATAACAAACTCAAAGAGAGGTGTGTTTCTTATTATGATTAATAATTGCATTCAAATCTCTAGCTTAATTTATATAACAATTCTAAGATCTTATTTTGTATCTTCTGTAAATGGCTTGTTCTGATCAGTGCGGACAGATGGAATGCAAAAGAGAGTGTTCATTGTTATAAAACAAATTCTATGGAAGGTTTGTTTCCTATTATGAATAATTATTGGTTTTGAAATATGCTTATCATTACTAACTGTTTGTGTTTTAACTTTATTCAGTGCACTTCTTTTCCTTATAGCGGAGGAGGGCACATTACAGGAGAGGTGATGTGCAGAGGGGATGTTTGCATTTTTTTTTGTTCTTATTTGCATGTTTTGTTTTGTTGAGTTTGAGCATGGCCATGCTTTGTGTTGTAATTGTTTTTCTTTGTTTCATCTTTTTTTTTCTTGTTTTTTGTACTTCTACCTTGGTTTCGTTTATTGGGTTTGTTGTACTCGTTTTTTTTTCTTTTTTTTTCTTTTGTTCATATTCTTTGTAATTTGGTCTCGGTTTCATTTTTTGGGTGTGGAAAAGGAAACGAAGGAAGCAAACAAGAAAAGTCGAGGTTATTGTTCATAAATGAGGGTGAGTCAAGATACCTATATGCAATGCACTTCAATTAAAAGTATATTTTGCTAATTTGTGGCTCCATTTGTTTGCTATTTAATTTATTATATGCTTTATCTATGATCTAATAATCAACTATATTGATCTTCTTTATGTAGTGAAGAGCTACAATTGTACAATCTACAAAGGTGAAGTGGTGAAGATGCCTTAGACATTCTACAAATGTTGTAGAGGATGGGTGAGACAGTCTACAAATTGTAAGTGATTTATTCTATTCGCTTCTATAATATTACCCAAGGGAGCGCAGGTATGTGTATGTTTAATACATCGCTTTGTATATTTGTTATTAAATCTCGTGGTTTATTCATGATCTCATATATAATATTACTTTGTGTAGTGAGTGACTACAATTGTAGTGTCTCGGAGGTTCGAGGGGAGAAGATAGGCAATGTAGATGCAGTGCAAAGGATGGGTGAGTCATGTTGTTTTCCAACAAAATAGTGTTATTATTGTTTGTTTACTTGAAGTTTTCTCCTTCTAGCATGGTTCTCGGGTAGTACCACTTAGTTAGTGGTTTGACATATACATCAAATGGTAGGTTTAAATTTATGTGATCTGTTTCTCCACATCACATGCACACCCCACACAATGTGCCCTAGAGACGAGGATTTTGATTTTCCATGGCACTAGAGTATCTAGGTTAGGGTCTTTGAATCTATGACACGACCAACTCAAATGCCACAACAAACTACTTTGCACTGTGGAATAAATACAACAATAAATCAACATGTACATAAATAGGAAACTTTTTACCATTTTTCAACAACCCAACTTCGTTATATTAACAAATTGTAGTACAATTGTCTAGGGCTCCTATACCAAGGATCATGGCCCTCATGCAATCACTGATACAGGAAATACAAACTAGGGTTTGATGTCAGTGCTTCATTAATCGATCTACCGTGAACAAGACAACACTTCACCTACTCGCTGATGTAGCGTTCCACAACTTCATCTGCCTCTATCAATGAATCTTGCTCCTTTTAGTCATTGAACATGGCTCACAAACTGCCATCTAGCTGATCATTAGTCAATCATTGAATCAACACATAGGGTCTTCTTGTGAGTTTTTTACAACTCCATTTGTAAACAACTCGTAGACTGCCCACTACTTCTCTTCAATTGTTTGGGACCTCTTCCCATTATTGCCTTCTTGTATTGCTCCAATGAAGACAATCTTAGGGCATGGAGGGCTGCCCATTATGACTGTCAAAAATCTTTCTCCAACAATCAACTTAGTGTTGATTCATAAGCCTACTTGGTTGGTCTTATTTATCTAAGAACAAAACCCTTAGGCTTCTTAAAGTCTGTCTGTCTCACAACTGTCAAGGTTGTTCTTGTCAAACAGATCTAGGGTTGTAAGGACACCTTTTGCTCCCCTCCAAACAATCCTTTAGGTTCCCTTCAAACTCTGTCCAAACTAGGACAACCATCTACTAGCAAACAACATCAATAAGAGAGGACATACATACCTTGTTCTACAACCTCCTCCTGCTCGCGTTGACCTCGACTATTTTGCAATTTCTGAGCTTTGTTTAGGGCACATGTCAGCCCTAAATTCTGATCCAAAACTTGTGCTTTCCCTCACGTCAGACATCTTCTAACTTTGTTGTCCCTTGCTGTGATTTCGGCCTCGGTTAGGCATCATACAAGGCCTATCTGCCCTCCCCAAAAGATATGTTCTCGACCTTCAATCAACCCAGAGAACCAGCGGCCTGAGACACAGAGAAAACCCTCAAACGTGAATGAAATCTCCCCAAAATTCACCTCTTAGCCCTTGGTTTGTTGCCTATCAATCTTGGCCCTCAAAACAGTTTCAAGAAGACACAGAAATGCTCCTTATCCACTTCATTTGAGCTCCTTTTGATCTGCGGCTAGTTCAGAGGTATATTCTTTGATATGTCACTAATTGGATGTGTGAAATGAGGTCTCTCTCCTCACATACTTATATTTTTCTCTTAGGGTGACTTCTAGCCCTTAAGGAAGGGTCTCTTTAACTAAGGCCGACTTGATCTTTAAGACAATATCACTACTCGAAACATACTAATTGATGTGTCAAATGAGGTCTCTCTCCTCACATACTTATATTTTTCTCTTAGGGTGACTTCTAGCCCTTAAGGAAGGGTCTCTTTAACTAAGGCGACTTGATCTTTAAGACAATTCACCCACTCGAAACATATAAAAATCCATTTCTCTACAATGACAGGGCTCTCTTGGTTGTTGAAGCAACCCCTTGCTCCTTTAAGTGTGCTTTATCATTTCCAAGTGCCAAGTCATTAAATCTCCTCATGCATTCACACCCACAACTTTGGTTGCAAAGCCCACCGCTTGGGTTCTTGCCCACAAAGCCCATGTGGGTCCAAATCCTCAACAACCCTGTACCGTAAAGTCTGGAGTACCCCCCTTGCTACAAATGTCAACGCTTCTCCTTAGCGAGGGAGGTACTTCCAACACTAAGAAGCTACACGTCACCATCTACAGAACCTGAAGATCTAAAACATCAATAGGGTTGCTTCCTGTTAAGCTAGACTCCTTCTGAGTCTACGTGGTCTCCACTGGCTCATCTCGTGTCCTACAAGGTCAGTCTGAGCTACAGTCAAACACGGGCCACCATCATCACAAAATAGTCCTGCAAGCACTCATACTCCTGGGTCAAACACAACACATGCACATCCCTCTAATATCAGATATGCAACATCACGATCCAATGAAAAAACTAGCTTGCCACCATCTTATCCATCACATGAAGAAATCTTTTCCATGCCAATCTCATATATGCTAAAACAATCCTTGAGTTGTCCCAACGATCCATGGCAGGTCAAAGGAAGTCCATGATCAACAACATTCCATACAACAAACTGTTGTTCACCAGGTTCACTACCAATCCACGAGAATTCCCATTCAATCCCTTTGCCAAGATAGTAAAGACCACACCTCCTTGTCTTCAGCTAAACCGTCTGCCCCATGGTCTATTCAATCTCAACTCCCTCTAAGTTGTTTCGTTGTGCACACTCTGATTCACTGAATCTTGCTCCTTTAGGGCAGTAAACACGACTCACCAACTGCCCTTTAGCTGACCATTACTCCATCATTGAATCAACACATAGTTTCTTATTGTGAGTGTTCACAACTTCGTTTGTGGACAACTCCTAAACTGCCCACTGTTGCTCCTTGTCTCTTTGGGACTTCTTTTCACTATTGCCCTCTCATGTTGCTCCAACGAAGACAATCTTAGGGCATGGAGGGTTGCCCACTCTGACTGTTAAAAGTCCTTCTCCAACAATCAACTTAGGGATGATTCATAAGCCTACTTGGTTGCCCTTATTTCTCCGAGAACCAAACCCCTAGGCTTCTCAAAGTCTTCCCTTCTTATCGCGGTCAAATTCCTTGTCAAAATGATGTAGGGTTGCAAGGACACCTTATGCTACCCTCCAAAGAGATGCCCTTAAAACTCTGTCCAAACAAGGACAACCATCCACTAGCAACAACATCAATACAAGAGAACAAACATACATTGTTCTGCAACCTCCTGTTGCTCCCCTTAACCTCTTTTTTTTGCATTTTCTGAGTTGTGGTTAGGGCACACGTTAGCCCTAAACCTTGTTTTTTCTCTCACTTCAGGCCTCTTCTAACTTTGTTATCCCCTGTTGTGATTGTCGCCTACATTAGGCCTCTTACTAGGCCTCTCGACCTTCCCTAATATATATGCCATTCACCTACAATCAACCCAGAGAACCTGTGGCCTGAAATAAATACAAAAGCCTCCTCAAATGTCCACAAAATATGCCCATAATTCACCACTTAGCCCTCGGCCTATTGCCTATCAATATCGACCCAAAAACAGTCTCAAGAAGACACAAAAATTCTGCTTCTCTACTTCGCTTGAGCTCCTTCTGATCTGCAACTAGTTCAAAGGTATATTCTTTGATGTGTTGCTCCTTGGATGGGTGGAATGATGTCTCTCCTCTCACATATTTATATCTATTTCT
The DNA here is from genome assembly GCA_031772625.1 of Pinus tabuliformis. Classification (NCBI taxonomy): domain Eukaryota; kingdom Viridiplantae; phylum Streptophyta; class Pinopsida; order Pinales; family Pinaceae; genus Pinus; species Pinus tabuliformis. The sequence continues at coordinate 683,958,244 of CM062807.1, forward strand.
TACGCTAACATCTAGCCCTTCATGAAGGGTCTCCTTAACAAAGTCAAGGTTGATCTTTATGACATTTCACCCACTCAAAGCATATAAAAATTCATTTCTCGACAATGACAAGGACTCTCTTGGTGGTTGAAGCAACCCCTTTCTCCTTTAAGGGTGCTTTATCATGTCCAAGTGCCAAGTCATCAAATCTCTTCATGGATTCACAACCACAATTTTGGGTGCAAAACCCATAGCTTGGGTACTCTTGCCCACAAAGTCCATGTGTGTCCAAATCCTCCACAACCTTGTACCTTAGGGTTTTGAGTACCTCCCAAGCTACAAATCTCAACAAAGGATGGTAAGGTTGACCAAGCAAGCATACATACCCTTCAACCAATCAACCACTGTGCTAATAGACAACACTATTGTGCTAATAGACAACACTATTGCTCTGTCGCCTCTAGGATTTTAGGTGTTCAATATGTTTAAATATGCTTAAATCCCTCTACAAAAAGAATTATTTCTCTCATGACAACATTAATTGCATTATTCCTTGTAGAATTACTTCTAGTTTAGAAAATTTATATATTTTGCGATATAGCATGGAATATAAATGGACTGTAATTAAGTTCAACTCTCTAGTTTAACTTTTATTAGAATCCTAAAATTTGTTGTGTATCTATTTCAGATGGTATATAGCATGGAATATAAATGGACTGTAATTAAGTTCAACTCCCTAGTTTAACTTTTATTAGAATCCTAATAGCTTGTTGTGTATCTATTTTAGATGGTTGATTCCAGTGAGCATGGATATGTGAAATACAATATAGATTATCCCCCTTTATATAACAAAACTCAAAGACATGTATGTTTCATATTATGATTGATTATTACACTCAACTCTCTAATATAATTTTTATAATGATTCTAATATTTTATTATATTTTTTTTTGTAGATGGCTTGTTTTTGTGAGCACAAGTAAATGGAATACAAAATAGGGTGTCTTTCGTTATATAACAAGTTCTTTAGGAGGTATGTTTCCTATTATAAATAATTATCGGTTTTGAAATATGTTATCATTACTATCTATGTTTGTATTTTAACCTTATTCACCCCACTTTTTTTCTTTTCAGTAGAGGGGAGGATACTACAATAGAAATAATGTGCAAGGGGGGTGTTTCCAAGTTTTTGTTTGTTGTTGTCTACATGTTTTGTTTTTGTCTAGTTTGAGGGTGACAATGCCTTGTGTTGTACTCATTTTCTCATTTCTTGTAGTTTGTTCTTGGTTTTGTTTGTAGGGAGAGAAAATGAATGAAATGAGATGGAGGTTATCATTGATAAATGAAGGTGAATCACCTTAACTATACGCAATGCACTTCAATCAATTGTCTTTTCCTCATTTGTGACTGTATTTGCTTGCTTTCAATTTATTATATGTGTTATATGTGGTGTCAAATCAATTTATATTGATTTTCTTTTTGTAGTGAATGACTACAGTTCTGTAGTCTATGAAGGTCAAGTGGCGAAAAGACCTTAGAGATTCTACAAACGCATCGCAAACAATTGGTGAGACATATTTTGTTCCAACATAATAATATTGTGTTTTAATCCACCGTAGTATATGTCTATATGTCGTTTGCACGATGATTTATCCTTTTGTCATGGCTTCAAGGTAGTATGATCTTGTTAATGGGTGTGAGGTTTGAGATTTTTTTGAAAACTTTGATACGAAATAAAGAGAAAAGTTATACTGGGGTTCAAATTTTTAGGGCTTATTGTTCATGGCTGTTGATGTTATAACATTAGTGAAGAACGAGTAGGTACGTGTATGATTAATTTATCTCTCTGTATATATTTTTTTTTGATTTCTCGTGTTTTATTAATGATTTCATATACAAAAATACTTTGTGCAGTAAGTGACTACAGTTGTAGTTTCTGGGATGGTCGAGTGGAGAAGATACTTTAAGCAATGCTAATGCAGCATAGAGGATGGGTGAGTGGTAGTTTTCCAATAAAATAGTATTTTTATTATTTGTTTGCACTACTGTTTCTCCTTCGAGCATGTTCTTGGGTTGTATTACTGAATTAGTTGATTGACATATACATCACAAGGTATCTTTAAATTTGCATTTTATTTGCTCCAGATGAAACAGACACCTCCACAGTGTAGGCCCTATAGTAGAGGTGGGCAATGTTGAGCGAGCAAGCATACCGACCTTTCAACCAATCAACCATTGCGCTAACATACAACACTATAGCCTTGTGGACCCTATGGTATGAAAGCATTGTTTGTATTATTCCTAGTAGAAGTACATCTACTTCAGAAAATTTATATTTTTTGTGATATACCATGGATTATAACTGGACTCAAAGTTGCAAGACAAGTTCATGCCTCCAAACTCTCTAGTTTAATAGTTATTAGAAATTTAATATTTTAATGTGTATTTATTCCAGAATACTTGTCCAGTGAGCATGAACACACGAAATACAAAATGGCCTCTCTTTTTATATAACAAACTCAAAGAGAGGTGTGTTTCTTATTATGATTAATAATTGCATTCAAATCTCTAGCTTAATTTATATAACAATTCTAAGATCTTATTTTGTATCTTCTGTAAATGGCTTGTTCTGATCAGCGCGGACAGGTGGAATGCAAAAGAGAGTGTTCATTGTTATAAAACAAATTCTATGGAAGGTTTGTTTGCTATTATGAATAATTATTGGTTTTGAAATATGCTTACCATTACTAACTGTTTGTGTTTTAACTTTATTCAGTGCACTTCTTTTCCTTATAGCGGAGGAGGGCACATTACAGGAGAGGTGATGTGCAGAGGGGATGTTTGCATTTTTTTTTTGTTCTTATTTGCATGTTTTGTTTTGTTGAGTTTGAGCATGGCCATGCTTTGTGTTGTAATTGTTTTTCTTTGTTTCATCTTTTTTTTTTCTTGTTTTTTGTACTTCTATCTTGGTTTCGTTTATTGGGTTTGTTGTACTCGTTTTCCTTTCTTTTTTTTCTTTTTCTGTTCATGTTCTTTGTAATTTGGTCTCGGTTTCATTTTTTGGGTGTGGAAAAGGAAACGAAGGAAGCAAACAAGAAAAGTTGAGGTTATTGTTCGTAAATGAGGGTGAGTCAAGATACCTATATGCAATGCACTTCAATTAAAAGTATATTTTGCTAATTTGTGGCTCCATTTGTTTGCTATTTAATTTATTATATGCTTTATCTATGATCTAATAATCAACTATATTGATCTTCTTTATGTAGTGAAGAGCTACAATTGTACAATCTACAAAGGTGAAGTGGTGAAGATGCCTTAGACATTCCACAAATGTGGTAGAGGATGGGTGAGACAGTCTACAAATTGTAAGTGATTTATTCTATTCGCTTCTATAATATTACCCAAGGGAGCGCAGGTATGTGTATGTTTAATACATCGCTTTGTATATTTGTTATTAAATCTCGTGGTTTATTCATGATCTCATATATAATATTACTTTGTGTAGTGAGTGACTACAATTGTAGTGTCTCGGAGGTTCGAGGGGAGAAGATAGGCAATGTAGATGCAGTGCAAAGGATGGGTGAGTCATGTTGTTTTCCAACAAAATAGTGTTATTATTGTTTGTTTACTTGAAGTTTTCTCCTTCTAGCATGGTTCTCGGGTAGTACCACTTAGTTAGTGGTTTGACATATACATCAAATGGTAGGTTTAAATTTATGTGATCTGTTTCTCCACATCACATGCACACCCCCACACAATGTGCCCTAGAGACGAGGATTTTGATTTTCCATGGCACTAGAGTATCTAGGTTAGGGTCTTTGAATCTATGACACGACCAACTCAAATGCCACAACAAACTACTTTGCACTGTGGAATAAATACAACAATAAATCAACATGTACATAAATAGGAAACTTTTTACCATTTTTCAACAACCCAACTTCGTTATATTAACAAATTGTAGTACAATTGTCTAGGGCTCCTATACCAAGGATCATGGCCCTCATGCAATGACTGATACAGGAAATACAAACTAGGGTTTGATGTCAGTGCTTCATTAATCGATCTACCGTGAACAAGACAACACTTCACCTACTCGCTGATGTAGCGTTCCACAACTTCATCTGCCTCTATCAATGAATCTTGCTCCTTTTAGTCATTGAACATGGCTCACAAACTGCCATCTAGCTGATCATTAGTCAATCATTGAATCAACACATAGGGTCTTCTTGTGAGTTTTTTACAACTCCATTTGTAAACAACTCGTAGACTGCCCACTACTTCTCTTCAATTGTTTAGGACCTCTTCCCATTATTGCCTTCTTGTATTGCTCCAATGAAGACAATCTTAGGGCATGGAGGGCTGCCCATTATGACTGTCAAAAATCTTTCTCCAACAATCAACTTAGTGTTGATTCATAAGCCTACTTGGTTGGTCTTATTTATCTAAGAGCAAAACCCTTAGGCTTCTTAAAGTCTGTCTGTCTTACAACTGTCAAGGTTGTTCTTGTCAAACAGATCTAGGGTTGTAAGGACACCTTTTGCTCCCCTCCAAACAATCCTTTAGGTTCCCTTCAAACTCTGTCCAAACTAGGACAACCATCTTCTAGCAAACAACATCAATAAGAGAGGATATACATACCTTGTTCTATGGCCTCCTCCTGCTCGCGTTGACCTCGACTATTTTGCAATTTCTGAGCTTTGTTTAGGGCACATGTCAGCCCTAAATTCTGATCCAAAACTTGTGCTTTCCCTCACGTCAGACATCTTCTAACTTTGTTGTCCCTTGCTGTGATTTCGGCCTCGGTTAGGCATCCTACAAGGCCTATCTGCCCTCCCCAAAAGATATGTTCTCGACCTTCAATCAACCCAGAGAACCAGCAGCCTGAGACACAGAGAAAACCCTCAAACGTGAACGAAATCTCCCCAAAATTCACCTCTTAGCCCTCTGTTTGTGCCTATCAATCTTGGCCCTCAAAACAGTTTCAAGAAGACACAAAAATGCTCCTTATCCACTTCATTTGAGCTCCTTTTGATCTGCGGCTAGTTCAGAGGTATATTCTTTGATATGTCACTAATTGGATGTGTGAAATGAGGTCTCTCTCCTCACATACTTATATTTTTCTCTTAGGGTGACTTCTAGCCCTTAAGGAAGGGTCTCTTTAACTAAGGCCGACTTGATCTTTAAGACAATTCACCCACTCGAAACATATAAAAATCCATTTCTCTACAATGACAGGGGCTCTCTTGGTTGTTGAAGCAACCCCTTGCTCCTTTAAGTGTGCTTTATCATTTCCAAGTGCCAAGTCATTAAATCTCCTCATGCATTCACACCCACAACATTGGTTGCAAAGCCCACCGCTTGGGTACTCTTGCCCACAAAGCCCATGTGGGTCCAAATCCTCAACAACCCTGTACCCTAAAGTTTGGAGTACCCCCCATGCTACAAATGTCAACGCTCCTCCTTAGCGAGGGAGGTACTTCCAACACTAAGAAGCTACACGTCACCATCTACAGAACCTGAAGATCTAAAACTTCAATAGGGTTGCTTCCTGTTAAGCTAGACTCCTTCTGAGTCTACATGGTCTCCACTGGCTCATCTCGTGTCCTACAAGGTCAGTCTGAGCTACAGTCAAACACGGGCCACCATCATCACAAATTAGTCCTGCAAGCACTCATACTCCTGGGTCAAACACAACACATGCACATCCCTCTAATATCGGATATGCAACATCACGATCCAATGAAAAAACTAGCCTGCCACCATCTTATCGATCACATGAAGCAATCTTTTCCATGCCAATCTCATATATGCTAAAACAATCCTCGAGTTGTCCCAACGATCCATGGCAGGTCAAAGGAAGTCCATGATCAACAACATGCCATACAACAAACTGTTGTTCACCAGGTTCACTACCAATCCACGAGAATTCCCATTCAATCCCATTGCCAAGATAGTAAAGACCACACCTCCATGTCTTCAGCTGAATCCTCTGCCCCATGGTCTAGACAATCTCAACTCCCTCTAAGTTGTTTCATTGTGCACACTCTCATTCACTGAATCCTGCTCCTTTAGGGCAGTAAACACGACTCACCAACCGCCCTTTAGCTGACCATTACTCCATCATTGAATCAACACATAGTTTCTTATTGTGAGTGTTCACAACTTCGTTTGTGGACAACTCCTAAACTGCCCACTGTTGCTCCTTGTCTCTTTGGGACTTCTTTTCACTATTGCCTTCTCGTGTTGCTCCAACGAAGACAATCTTAGGGCATGGAGGGTTGCCCACTCTGACTGTTAAAAGTCCTTCTCCAACAATCAACTTAGGGATGATTCATAAGCCTACTTGGTTGCCCTTATTTCTCCGAGAACCAAACCCCTAGGCTTCTCAAAGTCTGCCCTTCTTATCGCGGTCAAATTCCTTGTCAAAATGATCTAGGGTTGCAAGGACACCTTATGCTACCCTCCAAAGAGATGCCCTTAAAACTCTGTCCAAACAAGGACAACCATCCACTAGCAACAACATCAATACAAGAGAACAAACATACATTGTTCTGCAACCTCCTGTTGCTCCCCTTAACCTCTTTTTTCTGCATTTTCTGAGTTGTGGTTAGGGCACACGTTAGCCCTAAACCTTGTGTTTTCTCTCACTTCAGGCCTCTTCTAACTATGTTATCCCCTGTTGTGATTGCCGCCTACGTTAGGCCTCTTACTAGGCCTCTCGACCTTCCCTAATATATATGCCATTCACCTACAATCAACCCAGAGAACTTGTGGCCTGAAATAAAGACAAAAGCCTCCTCAAATGTCCACAAAATATGCCCATAATTCACCTCTTATCCCTCGGCCTATTGCCTATCAATATCGACCCAAAAACAGTCTCAAGAAGACACAAAAATTCTCCTTCTCTACTTCGCTTGAGCTCCTTCTGATCTGCAACTAGTTCAAAGGTATATTCTTTGATGTGTTGCTCCTTGGATGGGTGGAATGATGTCTCTCCTCTCACATATTTATATCTTTTTCTTAGGCTAACATCTAGCCCTTCATGAAGGGTCTCCTTAACAAAGTCAGGGTTGATCTTTATGACATTTCACCCATTCAATGCATATAAAAATTCATTTCTCGACAATGACAAGGACTATCTTGGTGGTTGAAGCAACCCCTTTTTCCTTTAAGGGTGCTTTATCATGTCCAAGTGCCAAGTCATCAAATCTCTTCATGGATTCACAACCACAATTTTGGGTGCAAAACCCATAGCTTGGGTACTCTTGCCCACAAAGTCCATGTGTGTCCAAATCCTCCACAACCTTGTACCTTAGGGTTTTGAGTACCTCCCAAGCTACAAATCTCAACAAAGGATGGTAAGGTTGACCAAGCAAGCATACATACCCTTCAACCAATCAACCACTGTGCTAATAGACAACACTATTGCTCTGTCGCCTCTAGGATTTTAGGTGGTCAATATGTTTAAATATGCTTAAATCCCTCTACAAAAAGAATTATTTCTCTTATGACAACATTAATTGCATTATTCCTTGTAGAATTACTTCTAGTTTAGAAAATTTATATATTTTGCGATATAGCATGGAATATAAATGGACTGTAATTAAGTTCAACTCTCTAGTTTAACTTTTATTAGAGTCCTAAAATTTGTTGTGTATCTATTTCAGATGGTATATAGCATGAAATATAAATGGACTGTAATTAAGTTCAACTCTCTAGTTTAACTTTTATTAGAATCCTAATAGTTTGTTGTGTATCTATTTTAGATGGTTGATTCCAGTGAGCATGGATATGTGAAATACAATATAGATTATCCCCCTTTATATAACAAAACTCAAAGACATGTATGTTTCATATTATGATTGATTATTACACTCAACTCTCTAATATAATTTTTATAATGATTCTAATATTTTATTATATTTTATTTTATTATTTTATATATTTTTTTTGTAGATGGCTTGTTTTGGTGAGCACAAGTAAATGGAATACAAAATAGGGTGTCTTTCGTTATATAACAAGTTCTTTAGGAGGTATGTTTCCTATTATAAATAATTATCGGTTTTGAAATATGTTATCATTACTATCTATGTTTGTATTTTAACCTTATTCACCCCACTTTTTTTCTTTTCAGTAGAGGGGAGGATAGTACAATAGAAATAATGTGCAAGGGGGGTGTTTCCAAGTTTTTGTTTGTTGTTGTCTACATGTTTTGTTTTTTTTCTAGTTTGAGGGTGACAATGCCTTGTGTTGTACTCATTTTCTCATTTCTTGTAGTTTGTTCTTGGTTTTGTTTGTACGGAGAGAAAATGAATGAAATGAGATGGAGGTTATCATTGATAAATGAAGGTGAATCACCTTAACTATACGCAATGCACTTCAATCAATTGTCTTTTCCTCATTTGCGACTGTATTTGCTTGCTTTCAATTTATTATATGTGTTATATGTGGTGTCAAATAAATTTGTATTGATTTTCTTTTTGTAGTGAATGACTACAGTTCTGTAGTCTATGAAGGTCAAGTGGCGAAAAGACCTTAGAGATTCTACAAACGCATCACAAACAATTGGTGAGACATATTTTGTTCCAACATAATAATATTGTGTTTTAATCCACCATAGTATATGTCGTTTGCACGATGATTTATCCTTTTGTCATGGCTTCAAGGTAGTATGATCTTGTTAATGGGTGTGAGGTTTGAGATTTTTTGAAAACTTTGATATGAAATAAAGAGAAAAGTTATACTGGGGTTCACATTTTTAGGGCTTATTGTTCATGGCTGTTGTTGTTATAACATTAGTGAAGAACGAGTAGGTACGTGTATGATTAATTTATGTCTCTGTATATTTTTTTTTAAATTTCTCTTGTGTTTTATTCATGATTTCATATACAAAATTACTTTGTGCAGTAAGTGACTACAGTCGTAGTTTCTGGGATGGTCGAGAGGAGAAGATACTTTAAGCAATGCTAATGCAGCATAGAGGATGGGTGAGTGGTAGTTTTCGAATAAAATAGTATTTTTATTATTTGTTTGCACTACTGTTTCTCCTTCGAGCATGTTCTTGGGTTGTATTATTGAATTAGTTGATTGACATATACATCACATGGTATCTTTAAATTTGCCTTTTATTTGCTCCACATGAAACAGACACCTCCACAGTGTAGGCCCTATAGTAGAGGTGGGCAATGTTGAGCGAGCAAGCATACCTTCCTTTCAACCAATCAACCATTGCGCTAACATACAACACTATAGCCTTGTGGACCCTATGGTATGAAAGCATTGTTTGTATTATTCTTAGTAGAAGTACATCTACTTCAGAAAATTTATATTTTTTGTGATATACCATGGATTATAACTGGACTCGAAGTTGCAAGACAAGTTCATGCCTCCAAGCTCTCTAGTTTAACAATTATTAGAAATTTAATATTTTAATGTGTATTTATTCCAGAATACTTGTCCAGTGAGCATGAACACATGAAATACAAAATGGCCTCTCTTTTTATATAACAAACTCAAAGAGAGGTGTGTTTCTTATTATGATTAATAATTGCATTCAAATATCTAGCTTAATTTATATAACAATTCTAAGATCTTATTTTGTATCTTCTGTAAATGGATTGTTCTGATCAGCGCGGACAGGTGGAATGCAAAAGAGAGTGTTCATTGTTATAAAACAAATTCTATGGAAGGTTTGTTTCCTATTATGAATAATTATTGGTTTTGAACTATGCTTACCATTAATAACTGTGTGTGTTTTAACTCTATTCAGTGCACTTCTTTTGCTTATAGCGGAGGAGGGCACATTACAGGAGAGGTGATGTGCAGAGGGGATGTTTGCATTTTTTTTTGTTCTTATTTGCATGTTTTGTTTTGTTGAGTTTGAGCATGGCCATGCTTTGTGTTGTAATTGTTTTTCTTTGTTTCATCTTTTTTTTTTCTTGTTTTTTGTACTTCTATCTTGGTTTCGTTTATTGGGTTTGTTGTACTCGTTTTCCTTTCTTTTTTTTTTTTTTTGTTCATGTTCTTTGTAATTTGGTCTCGGTTTCATTTGTTGGGTGTGGAAAAGGAAACGAAGGAAGCAAACAAGAAAAGTCGAGGTTATTGTTCGTAAATGAGGGTGAGTCAAGATACCTATATGCAATGCACTTCAATTAAAAGTATATTTTGCTAATTTGTGGCTCCATTTGTTTGCTATTTAATTTATTATATGCTTTATCTATGCTCTAATAATCAACTATATTGATCTTCTTTATGTAGTGAAGAGCTACAATTGTACAATCTACAAAGGTGAAGTGGTGAAGATGCCTTAGACATTCTACAAATGTGGTAGAGGATGGGTGAGACAGTCTACAAATTGTAAGTGATTTATTCTATTCGCTTCTATAATGTTACCCAAGGGAGCGCAGGTATGTGTATGTTTAATACATTGCTTTGTATATTTGTTATTAAATCTCGTGGTTTATTCATGATCTCATATATAATATTACTTTGTGTAGTGAGTGACTACAATTGTATTGTCTCGGAGGTTCGAGGGGAGAAGATAGGCAATGTAGATGCAGTGCACAGGATGGGTGATTCATGTTGTTTTCCAACAAAATAGTGTTATTATTGTTTGTTTACTTGAAGTTTTCTCCTTCTAGCATGGTTCTCGGGTAGTACCACTTAGTTAGTTGTTTGACATATACATCAAATGGTTGGTTTAAATTTATGTGATCTGTTTCTCCACATCACATGCACACCCCCACACAATGTGCCCTAGAGATGAGGATTTTGATTTTCCATGGCACTAGAGTATCTTGGTTAGGGTCTTTGAATCTATGACACGACCAACTCAAATGCCACAACAAACTACTTTGCACTGTGGAATAAATACAACAATAAATCAACATGTACATAAATAGGAAACATTTTACCATTTTTCAACAACCCAACTTCGTTATATTAACAAATTGTAGTACAATTGTCTAGGGATCCTATACCAAGGATCATGGCCCTCATGCAATCACTGATACAGGAAATACAAACTAGGGTTTGATGTCAATGCTTCATTAATCGATCTACCGTGAACAAGACAACACTTCACCTACTCGCTGACGTAGTGTTCCACAACTTCATCTGCCTCTATCAATGAATCTTGCTCCTTTTAGTCATTGAACATGGCTCACAAACTGCCATCTAGCTGATCATTAGTCAATCATTGAATCAACACATAGGGTCTTCTTGTGAGTTTTTTACAACTCCATTTGTAAACAACTCGTAGACTGCCCACTACTTCTCTTCAATTGTTTGGGACCTCTTCCCATTATTGCCTTCTTGTATTGCTCCAATGAAGACAATCTTAGGGCATGGAGGGCTGCCCATTATGATTGTCAAAAATCTTTCTCCAACAATCAACTTAGTGTTGATTCATAAGCCTACTTGGTTGGTCTTATTTATCTAAGAACAAAACCCTTAGGCTTCTTAAAGTCTGTCTGTCTTACAACTGTCAAGGTTGTTCTTGTCAAACAGATCTAGGGTTGTAAGGACACCTTTTGCTCCCCTCCAAACAATCCTTTAGGTTCCCTTCAAACTCTGTCCAAACTAGGACAACCTTCTACTAGCAAACAACATCAATAAGAGAGGACATACATACCTTGTTCTACAACCTCCTCCTGCTCGTGTTGACCTCGACTATTTTGCAATTTCTGAGCTTTGTTTAGGGCACATGTCAGCCCTAAATTCTGATCCAAAACTTGTGCTTTCCCTCACGTCAGACATCTTCTAACTTTGTTGTCCCTTGCTGTGATTTCGGCCTCGGTTAGGCATCCTACAAGGCCTATCTGCCCTCCCCAAAAGATATGTTCTCGACCTTCAATAAACCCAGAGAACCAGCGGCCTGAGACACAGAGAAAACCCTCAAATGTGAACGAGATAAACCCACTTAATTTCAGCTCCTTTTGATCTACGGCTAGTGCAGAGGTATATTCTTTGATATGTCACTAATTGGATGTGTGAAATGAGGTCTCTCTCCTCACATACTTATATTTTTCTCTTAGGGTGACTTCTAGCCCTTAAAGAAGGGTCTCTTAAACTAAGGCCGACTTGATCTTTAAGACAATTCACCCACTCGAAACATATAAAAATCCATTTCTCTACAATGACAAGGTCTCTCTTGGTTGTTGAAGCAACCCCTTGCTCCTTTAAGTGTGCTTTATCATTTCCAAGTGCCAAGTCATTAAATCTCCTCATGCATTCACACCCACAACATTGGTTGCAAAGCCCATTGCTTGGGTACTCTTGCCCACAAAGCCCATGTGGGTCCAAATCCTCAACAACCTTGTACCCTAAAGTCTGGAGTACACCCCATGCTACAAATGTCAACGGTCCTCCTTAGCGAGGGAGGTACTTCCAACACTAAGAAGCTACACGTCACCATCTATAGAACCTGAAGATCTAAAACTTCAATAGGGTTGCTTCCTGTTAAGCTAGACTCCTTTTGAGTCTACATGGTCTCCACTGGCTCATCTCGTGTCCTACAAGGTCAGTCTGAGCTACAGTCAAACACGGGCCACCATCATCACAAATTAGTCCTGCAAGCACTCATACTCCTGGGTCAAACACAACACATGCACATCCCTCTAATATTGGATATGCAACATCACGATCCAATGAAAAAACTAGCCTGCCACCATCTTATCCATCACATGAAGCAATCTTTTCCATGCCAATCTCATATATGCTAAAACAATCCTCGAGTTGTCCCAACGATCCATGGCAGGTCAAAGGAAGTCCATGATCAACAACATGCCATACAACAAACTGTTGTTCACCAGGTTCACTACCAATCCACGAGAATTCCCATTCAATCCCATTGCCAAGATAGTAAAGACCACACCTCCATGTCTTCAGCTGAATCCTCTGCCCCATGGTCTAGACAATCTCAACTCCCTCTAAGTTGTTTCGTTGTGCACACTCTGATTCACTGAATCCTGCTCCTTTAGGGCAGTAAACACGACTCACCAACCGCCCTTTAGCTGACCATTACTCCATCATTGAATCAACACATAGTTTCTTATTGTGAGTGTTCACAACTTCGTTTGTGGACAACTCCTAAACTGCCCACTGTTGCTCCTTGTCTCTTTGGGACTTCTTTTCACTATTGCCTTCTCGTGTTGCTCCAACGAAGACAATCTTAGGGCATGGAGGGTTGCCCACTCTGACTGTTAAAAGTCCTTCTCCAACAATCAACTTAGGGATGATTCATAAGCCTACTTGGTTGCCCTTATTTCTCCGAGAACCAAACCCCTAGGCTTCTCAAAGTCTGCCCTTCTTATCGCGGTCAAATTCCTTGTCAAAATGATCTAGGGTTGCAAGGACACCTTATGCTACCCTCCAAAGAGATGCCCTTAAAACTCTGTCCAAACAAGGACAACCATCCACTAGCAACAACATCAATACAAGAGAACAAACATACATTGTTCTGCAACCTCCTGTTGCTCCCCTTAACCTCTTTTTTCTGCATTTTCTGAGTTGTGGTTAGGGCACACGTTAGCCCTAAACCTTGTGTTTTCTCTCACTTCAGGCCTCTTCTAACTATGTTATCCCCTGTTGTGATTGCCGCCTACGTTAGGCCTCTTACTAGGCCTCTCGACATTCCCTAATATATATGCCATTCACCTACAATCAACCCAGAGAACTTGTGGCCTGAAATAAAGACAAAAGCCTCCTCAAATGTCCACAAAATATGCCCATAATTCACCTCTTAGCCCTCGGCCTATTGCCTATCAATATCGACCCAAAAACAGTCTCAAGAAGACACAAAAATTCTCCTTCTCTACTTTGCTTGAGCTCCTTCTGATCTGCAACTAGTTCAAAGGTATATTCTTTGATGTGTTGCTCCTTGGATGGGTGGAATGATGTCTCTCCTCTCACATATTTATATCTTTTTCTTAGGCTAACATCTAGCCCTTCATGAAGGGTCTCCTTAACAAAGTCAGGGTTGATCTTTATGACATTTCATCCACTCAAAGCATATAAAAATTCATTTCTCGACAATGACAAGGACTCTCTTGGTAGTTGAAGCAACCCCTTTCTCCTTTAAGGGTGCTTTATCATGTCCAAGTGCCAAGTCATCAAATCTCTTCATGGATTCATAACCACAATTTTGGGTGCAAAACCCATAGCTTGGGTACTCTTTGCCTACAAAGTCCATGTGTGTCCAAATCCTCCACAACCTTGTACCTTAGGGTTTTGAGTACCTCCCAAGCTACAAATCTCAACAAAGGATGGTAAGGTTGACCAAGCAAGCATACATACCCTTCAACCAATCAACCACTGTGCTAATGGACAACACTATTGCTCTGTCGCCTCTAGGATTTATGGTGTTCAATATGTTTAAATATGCTTAAATCCCTCTACAAAAAGAATTATTTCTCTTATGACAACAGTAATTGCATTATTCCTTGTAGAATTACTTCTAGTTTAGAAAATTTATATATTTTGCGATATAGCATGGAATATAAATGGACTGTAATTAAGTTCAACTCTCTAGTTTAACTTTTATTAGAATCCTAAAATTTGTTGTGTATTTATATCAGATGGTATATAGCATGGAATATAAATGGACTGTAATTAAGTTCAACTCTCTAGTTTAACTTTTATTAGAATCCTAATAGTTTGTTGTGTATCTATTTTAGATGGTTGATTCCAGTGAGCATGGATATGTGAAATACAATATAGATTATCCCCCTTTATATAACAAAACTCAAAGACATGTATGTTTGATATTATGATTGATTATTACACTCAACTCTCTAATATAATTTTTATAATGATTCTAATATTTTATTATATATTTTTTTTGTAGATGGCTTGTTTTTGTGAGCACAAGTAAATGGAATACAAAATAGGGTGTCTTTCGTTATATAACAAGTTCTTTAGGAGGTATGTTTCCTATTATAAATAATTATCGGTTTTGAAATATGTTATCATTACTATCTATGTTTGTATTTTAACCTTATTCACCCCACTTTTTTTCTTTTCAGTAGAGGGGAGGATACTACAATAGAAATAATGTACAAGGGGGGTGTTTCCAAGTTTTTGTTTGTTGTTGTCTACATGTTTTGTTTTTGTCTAGTTTGAGGGTGACAATGCCTTGTGTTGTACTCAATTTCTCATTTCTTGTAGTTTGTTCTTGGTTTTGTTTGTAGGGAGAGAAAATGAATGAAATGAGATGGAGGTTATCATTGATAAATGAAGGTGAATCACCTTAACTATACGCAATGCACTTCAATCAATTGTCTTTTCCTCATTTGTGACTGTATTTGCTTGCTTTCAATTTATTATATGTGTTATATGTGGTGTCAAATCAATTTATATTGATTTTCTTTTTGTAGTGAATGACTACAGTTCTGTAGTCTATGAAGGTCAAGTGGCGAAAAGACCTTAGAGATTCTACAAACGCATCGCAAACAATTGGTGAGACATATTTTGTTCCAACATAATAATATTGTGTTTTAATCCACCGTAGTATATGTTGTTTGCATGATGATTTATCCTTTTGTCATGGCTTGAAGGTAGTATGATCTTGTTAATGGGTGTGAGGTTTGAGATTTTTTGAAAACTTTGATACGAAATAAAGAGAAAAGTTATACTGGGGTTCAAATTTTTAGGGCTTATTGTTCATGGTTGTTGTTGTTATAACATTAGTGAAGAACGAGTAGGTACGTGTATGATTAATTTATCTCTCTGTATATATTTTTTTAATTTCTCGTGTTTTATTCATGATTTCATATACAAAATTACTTTGTGCAGTAAGTGACTACAGTCGTAGTTTCTGGGATGGTCGAGTGGAGAAGATACTTTAAGCAATGCTAATGCAGCATAGAGGATGGGTGAGTGGTAGTTTTCCAATAAAATAGTATTTTTATTATTTGTTTGCACTACTGTTTCTCCTTCGAGCATGTTCTTGGGTTGTATTATTGAATTAGTTGATTGACATATACATCACATGGTATCTTTAAATTTGCCTTTTATTTGCTCCACATGAAACAGACACCTCCACAGTGTAGGCCCTATAGTAGAGGTGGGCAATGTTGAGCGAGCAAGCATACCGACCTTTCAACCAATCAACCATTGCGCTAACATACAACACTATAGCCTTGTGGACCCTATGGTATGAAAGCATTGTTTGTATTATTCCTAGTAGAAGTACATCTACTTCAGAAAATTTATATTTTTTGTGATATACCATGGATTATAACTGGACTCGAAGTTGCAAGAGAAGTTCATGCCTCCAAACTCTCTAGTTTAACAGTTATTAGAAATTTAATATTTTAATGTGTATTTATTCCAGAATACTTGTCCAGTGAGCATGAACACACGAAATACAAAATGGCCTCTCTTTTTATATAACAAACTCAAAGAGAGGTGTGTTTCTTATTATGATTAATAATTGCATTCAAATCTCTAGCTTAATTTATATAACAATTCTAAGATCTTATTTTGTATCTTCTGTAAATGGCTTGTTCTGATCAGCGCGGACAGGTGGAATGCAAAAGAGAGTGTTCATTGTTATAAAACAAATTCTATGGAAGGTTTGTTTCCTATTATGAATAATTATTGGTTTTGAAATATGCTTACCATTACTAACTGTTTGTGTTTTAACTTTATTCAGTGCACTTCTTTTCCTTATAGCGGAGGAGGGCACATTACAGGAGAGGTGATGTGCAGAGGGGATGTTTGCATTTTTTTTTGTTCTTATTTGCATGTTTTGTTTTGTTGAGTTTGAGCATGGCCATGCTTTGTGTTGTAATTGTTTTTCTTTGTTTCATCTTTTTTTTTTCTTGTTTTTTGTACTTCTATCTTGGTTTCGTTTATTGGGTTTGTTGTACTCGTTTTCCTTTCTTTTTTTTTTTTCTGTTCATGTTCTTTGTAATTTGGTCTCGGTTTCATTTTTTGGGTGTGGAAAAGGAAACGAAGGAAGCAAACAAGAAAAGTCGAGGTTATTGTTCGTAAATGAGGGTGAGTCAAGATACCTATATGCAATGCACTTCAATTAAAAGTATATTTTGCTAATTTGTGGCTCCATTTGTTTGCTATTTAATTTATTATATGCTTTATCTATGATCTAATAATCAACTATATTGATCTTCTTTATGTAGTGAAGAGCTACAATTGTACAATCTACAAAGGTGAAGTGGTGAAGATGCCTTAGACATTCCACAAATGTGGTAGAGGATGGGTGAGACAGTCTACAAATTGTAAGTGATTTATTCTATTCGCTTCTATAATATTACCCAAGGGAGCGCAGGTATGTGTATGTTTAATACATCGCTTTGTATATTTGTTATTAAATCTCGTGGTTTATTCATGATCTCATATATAATATTACTTTGTGTAGTGAGTGACTACAATTGTAGTGTCTCGGAGGTTCGAGGGGAGAAGATAGGCAATGTAGATGCAGTGCAAAGGATGGGTGAGTCATGTTGTTTTCCAACAAAATAGTGTTATTATTGTTTGTTTACTTGAAGTTTTCTCCTTCTAGCATGGTTCTCGGGTAGTAGTACCACTTAGTTAGTGGTTTGACATATACATCAATGGTAGGTTTAAATTTATGTGATCTGTTTCTCCACATCACATGCACACCCCCACACAATGTGCCCTAGAGACGAGGATTTTGATTTTCCATGGCACTAGAGTATCTAGGTTAGGGTCTTTGAATCTATGACACGACCAACTCAAATGCCACAACAAACTACTTTGCACTGTGGAATAAATACAACAATAAATCAACATGTACATAAATAGGAAACTTTTTACCATTTTTCAACAACCCAACTTCGTTATATTAACAAATTGTAGTACAATTGTGTAGGGCTCCTATACCAAGGATCAAGGCCCTCATGCAATCACTGATACAGGAAATACAAACTAGGGTTTGATGTCAGTGCTTCATTAATCGATCTACCGTGAACAAGACAACACTTCACCTACTCGCTGATGTAGCGTTCCACAACTTCATCTGCCTCTATCAATGAATCTTGCTCCTTTTAGTCATTGAACATGGCTCACAAACTGCCATCTAGCTGATCATTAGTCGATCATTGAATCAACACATAAGGTCTTCTTGTGAGTTTTTTACAACTCCATTTATAAACAACTCGTAGACTGCCCACTACTTCTCTTCAATTGTTTGGGACCTCTTCCCATTATTGCCTTCTTGTATTGCTCCAATGAAGACAATCTTAGGGCATGGAGGGCTGCCCATTATGACTGTCAAAAATCTTTCTCCAACAATCAACTTAGTGTTGATTCATAAGCCTACTTGGTTGGTCTTATTTATCTAAGAGCAAAACCCTTAGGTTTCTTAAAGTCTGTCAAGGTTGTTCTTGTCAAACAGATCTAGGGTTGTAAGGACACCTTTTGCTCCCCTCCAAACAATCCTTTAGGTTCCCTTCAAACTCTGTCCAAACTAGGACAACCATCTACTAGCAAACAACATCAATAAGAGAGGATATACATACCTTGTTCTACGGCCTCCTCCTGCTCGCGTTGACCTCGACTATTCTGAGCTTTGTTTAGGGCACATGTCAGCCCTAAATTCTGATCCAAAACTTGTGCTTTCTCTCACGTCAGACATCTAACTTTGTTGTCCCTTGCTGTGATTTCGGCCTCGGTTAGGCATCCTACAAGGCCTATCTGCCCTCCCCAAAAGATATGTTCTCGACCTTCAATCAACCCAGAGAACCAGCAGCCTGAGACACAGAGAAAACCCTCAAACGTGAACGAAATCTCCCCAAAATTCACCTCTTAGCCCTCTGTTTGTGCCTATCAATCTTGGCCCTCAAAACAGTTTCAAGAAGACACAAAAATGCTCCTTATCCACTTCATTTGAGCTCCTTTTGATCTGCGGCTAGTTCAGAGGTATATTCTTTGATATGTCACTAATTCGATGTGTGAAATGATGTCTCTCTCCTCACATACTTATATTTTTCTCTTAGGGAGACTTCTAGCCCTTAAGGAAGGGTCTCTTTAACTAAGGCCGACTTGATCTTTAAGACAATTCACCCACTCGAAACATATAAAAATCCATTTCTCTACAATGACAAGGGCTCTCTTGGTCGTTGAAGCAACCCCTTGCTCCTTTAAGTGTGATTTATCATTCCGAAGTGCCAAGTCATTAAATCTCCTCATGCATTCACACCCACAACATTGGTTGCAAAGCCCACCGCTTGGGTACTCTTGCCCACAAAGCCCATGTGGGTCCAAATCCTCAACAACCCTGTACCCTAAAGTTTGGAGTACCCCCATGCTACAAATGTCAACGCTCCTCCTTAGCGAGGGAGGTACTTCCAACACTAAGAAGCTACACGTCACCATCTACAGAACCTGAAGATCTAAAACTTCAATAGGGTTGCTTCCTGTTAAGCTAGACTCCTTCTGAGTCTACATGGTCTCCACTGGCTCATCTCGTGTCCTACAAGGTCAGTCTGAGCTACAGTCAAACACGGGCCACCATCATCACAAATTAGTCCTGCAAGCACTCATACTCCTGGGTCAAACACAACACATGCACATCCCTCTAATATCGGATATGCAACATCACGATCCAATGAAAAAACTAGCCTGCCACCATCTTATCCATCACATGAAGCAATCTTTTCCATGCCAATCTCATATATGCTAAAACAATCCTCGAGTTGTCCCAACGATCCATGGCAGGTCAAAGGAAGTCCATGATCAGCAACATGCCATACAACAAACTGTTGTTCACCAGGTTCACTACCAATCCACGAGAATTCCCATTCAATCCCATTGCCAAGATAGTAAAGACCACACCTCCATGTCTTCAGCTGAATCCTCTGCCCCATGGTCTAGACAATCTCAACTCCCTCTAAGTTGTTTCATTGTGCACACTCTCATTCACTGAATCCTGCTCCTTTAGGGCAGTAAACACGACTCACCAACCGCCCTTTAGCTGACCATTACTCCATCATTGAATCAACACATAGTTTCTTATTGTGAGTGTTCACAACTTCGTTTGTGGACAACTCCTAAACTGCCCACTGTTGCTCCTTGTCTCTTTGGGACTTCTTTTCACTATTGCCTTCTCGTGTTGCTCCAACGAAGACAATCTTAGGGCATGGAGGGTTGCCCACTCTGACTGTTAAAAGTCCTTCTCCAACAATCAACTTAGGGATGATTCATAAGCCTACTTGGTTGCCCTTATTTCTCCGAGAACCAAAGCCCTAGGCTTCTCAAAGTCTGCCCTTCTTGTCGCGGTCAAATTCCTTGTCAAAATGATCTAGGGTTGCAAGGACACCTTATGCTACCCTCCAAAGAGATGCCCTTAAAACTCTGTCCAAACAAGGACAACCATCCACTAGCAACAACATCAATACAAGAGAACAAACATACATTGTTTTGCAACCTCCTGTTGCTCCCCTTAACCTCTTTTTTCTGCATTTTCTGAGTTGTGGTTAGGGCACACGTTAGCCCTAAACCTTGTGTTTTCTCTCACTTCAGGCTTCTTCTAACTATGTTATCCCCTGTTGTGATTGCCGCCTACGTTAGGCCTCTTACTAGGCCTCTCGACCTTCCCTAATATATATGCCATTCACCTACAATCAACCCAGAGAACTTGTGGCCTGAAATAAAGACAAAAGCCTCCTCAAATGTCCACAAAATATGCCCATAATTCACCTCTTAGCCCTCGGCCTATTGCCTATCAATATCGACCCAAAAACAGTCTCAAGAAAACACAAAAATTCTCCTTCTCTACTTCGCTTGAGCTGCTTCTGATCTGCAACTAGTTCAAAGGTATATTCTTTGATGTGTTGCTCCTTGGATGGGTGGAATGATGTCTCTCCTCTCACATATTTATATCTTTTTCTTAGGCTAACATCTAGCCCTTCATGAAGGGTCTCCTTAACAAAGTCAGGGTTGATCTTTATGACATTTCACCCACTCAAAGCATATAAAAATTCATTTCTCGACAATGACAAGGACTATCTTGGTGGTTGAAGCAACCCCTTTTTCCTTTAAGGGTGCTTTATCATGTCCAAGTGCCAAGTCATCAAATCTGTTCATGGATTCACAACCACAATTTTTGGTGCAAAACCCATAGCTCAAATCTCTTCATGGATTCACAACCACAATTTTGGGTGCAAAACCCATAGCTTGGGTACTCTTGCCCACAAAGTCCATGTGTGTCCAAATCCTCCACAACCTTGTACCTTAGGGTTTTGAGTACCTCCCAAGCTACAAATCTCAACAAAGGATGGTAAGGTTGACCAAGCAAGCATACATACCCTTCAACCAATCAACCACTGTGCTAATAGACAACACTATTGCTCTGTCGCCTCTAGGATTTTAGGTGTTCAATATGTTTAAATATGCTTAAATCCCTCTACAAAAAGAATTATTTCTCTCATGACAACATTAATTGCATTATTCCTTGTAGAATTACTTCTAGTTTAGAAAATTTATATATTTTGCGATATAGCATGGAATATAAATGGGCTGTAATTAAGTTCAACTCTCTAGTTTAACGTTTATTAGAATCTTAAAATTTGTTGTGTATCTATTTCAAACGGTATATAGCATGGAATATAAATGGACTCTAATTAAGTTCAACTCTCTAGTTTAACTTTTATTAGAATCCTAATAGCTTGTTGTGTATCTATTTTAGATGGTTGATTCCAGTGAGCATGGATATGTGAAATACAATATAGATTATCCCCCTTTATATAACAAAACTCAAAGACATGTATGTTTTATATTATGATTGATTATTACACTCAACTCTCTAATATAATTTTTATAATGATTCTAATATTTTATTATATTTTTTTTTGTAGATGGCTTGTTTTTGTGAGCACAAGTAAATGGAATACAAAATAGGGTGTCTTTTGTTATATAACAAGTTCTTTAGGAGGTATGTTTCCTATTATAAATAATTATCGGTTTTGAAATAGGTTATCATTACTATCTATGTTTGTATTTTAACCTTATTCACCCTACTTTTTTTCTTTTCAGTAGATGGGAGGATACTACAATAGAAATAATGTACAAGGGGGGTGTTTCCAAGTTTTTGTTTGTTGTTGTCTACATGTTTTGTTTTTGTCTAGTTTGAGGGTGACAATGCCTTGTGTTGTACTCATTTTCTCATTTCTTGTAGTTTGTTCTTGGTTTTGTTTGTAGGGAGAGAAAATGAATGAAATGAGATGGAGGTTATCATTGATAAATGAAGGTGAATCACCTTAACTATACGCAATGCACTTCAATCAATTGCCTTTTCCTCATTTGTGACTGTATTTGCTTGCTTTCAATTTATTATGTGTTATATGTGGTGTCATACCAATTTATATTGATTTTCTTTTTGTAGTGAATGACTACAGTTCTATAGTTTATGAAGGTCAAGTGGCGAAAAGACCTTAGAGATTCTACAAACGCATCGCAAACAATTGGTGAGACATATTTTGTTCGAACATAATAATATTGTGTTTTAATCCACCGTAGTATATGTCGTTTGCAAACAATTGGTGAGACATATTTTGTTCCAACATAATAATATTGTGTTTTAATCTACCGTAGTATATGTCGTTTGCACGATGATTTATCCTTTTGTCATGGCTTCAAGGTAGTATGATCTTGTTAATGGGTTTGAGGTTTGAGATTTTTTGAAAACTTTGATACGAAATAAAGAGAAAAGTTATACTGGGGTTCACATTTTTAGGGCTTATTGTTCAAGGTTGTTGTTGTTATAACATTAGTGAAGAACGAGTAGGTACGTGTATGATTAATTTATCTCTCTGTATATTTTTTTTTTTAATTTCTCGTGTTTTATTCATGATTTCATATGCAAAATTACTTTGTGCAGTAAGTGACTACAGTCGTAGTTTCTGGGATGGTCGAGTGGAGAAGATACTTTAAGCAATGCTAATGCAGCATAGAGGATGGGTGAGTGGTAGTTTTCCAATAAAATAGTATTTTTATTATTTGTTTGCACTACTGTTTCTCCTTCGAGCATGTTCTGGGGTTGTATTACTGAATTAGTTGATTGACATATACATCACATGGTATCTTTAAATTTGCCTTTTATTTGCTCCACATGAAACAGACACCTCCACAGTGTAGGCCCTATAGTAGAGGTGGGCAATGTTGAGCGAGCAAGCATACCGACCTTTCAACCAATCAACCATTGCGCTAACATACAACACTATAGCCTTGTGGACCCTATGGTATGAAAGTATTTTTTGTATTATTCCTAGTAGAAGTTCATCTACTTCAGAAAATTTATATTTTTGTGATATACCATGGATTATAACTGGACTCGAAGTTGCAAGACAAGTTCATGCCTCCAAACTCTCTAGTTTAACAGTTATTAGAAATTTAATATTTTAATGTGTATTTATTCCAGAATACTTGTCCAGTGAGCATTAACACACGAAATACAAAATGGCCTCTCTTTTTATATAACAAACTCAAAGAGAGGTGTGTTTCTTATTATGATTAATAATTGCATTCAAATCTCTAGCTTAATTTATATAACAATTCTAAGATCTTATTTTTTATCTTCTGTAAATGGCTTGTTCTGATCAGCGCGGACAGGTGGAATGCAAAAGAGAGTGTTCATTGTTATAAAACAAATTCTATGGAAGGTTTGTTTCCTATTATGAATAATTATTGGTTTTGAAATATGCTTACCATTACTAACTGTGTGTGGTTTAACTTTATTCAGTGCACTTCTTTTCCTTATAGCGGAGGAGGGCACATTACAGGAGAGGTGATGTGCAGAGGGGATGTTTGCATTTTTTTTTTTGTTCTTATTTGCATGTTTTGTTTTGTTGAGTTTGAGCATGGCCATGCTTTGTGTTGTAATTGTTTTTCTTTGTTTCATCTTTTCTTTTCTTGTTTTTTGTACTTCTATCTTGGTTTCGTTTATTGGGTTTGTTGTACTTGTTTTCCTTTCTTTTTTTTTCTTTTTTCTGTTCATCTTCTTTGTAATTTGGTCTCGGTTTCATTTGTTGGGTGTGGAAAAGGAAACGAAGGAAGCAAACAAGAAAAGTCGAGGTTATTGTTCGTAAATGAGGGTGAGTCAAGATACCTATATGCAATGCACTTCAATTAAAAGTATATTTTGCTAATTTGTGGCTCCATTTGTTTGCTATTTAATTTATTATATGCTTTATCTATGCTCTAATAATCAACTATATTGATCTTCTTTATGTAGTGAGGAGGTACAATTGTACAATCTACAAAGGTGAAGTGGTGAAGATGCCTTAGACATTCTACAAATGTGGTAGAGGATGGGTGAGACAGTCTACAAATTGTAAGTGATTTATTCTATTCGCTTCTATAATGTTACCCAAGGGAGCGCAGGTATGTGTATGTTTAATACATTGCTTTGTATATTTGTTATTAAATCTCGTGGTTTATTCATGATCTCATATATAATATTACTTTGTGTAGTGAGTGACTACAATTGTAGTGTCTCGGAGGTTCGAGAGGAGAAGATAGGCAATGTAGATGCAGTGCAAAGGATGGGTGAGTCATGTTGTTTTCCAACAAAATAGTGTTATTATTGTTTGTTTACTTGAAGTTTTCTCCTTCTAGCATGGTTCTCGGGTAGTACCACTTAGTTAGTGGTTTGACTTATACATCAAATCGTAGGTTTAAATTTATGTGATCTGTTTCTCCACATCACATGCAAACCCCCACACAATGTGCCCTAGAGATGAGGATTTTGATTTTCCATGGCACTAGAGTATCTAGGTTAGGGTCTTTGAATCTATGACACTACCAACTCAAATGCCACAACAAACTACTTTGCACTGTGGAATAAATACAACAATAAATGATCATGTACATAAATAGGAAACTTTTTACCATTTTTCAACAACCCAACTTCGTTATATTAACAAATTGTAGTACAACTGTCTAGGGCTCCTATACGAAGGATCATGGCCCTCATGCAATCACTGATACAGGAAATACAAACTAGGGTTTGATGTCAGTTCTTCATTAATCAATCTACCGTGAACAAGACAACACTTCACCTACTCGCTGATGTAGTGTTCCACAACTTCATCTGTCTCTATCAATGAATCTTGCTCCTTTTAGTCATTGAACATGGCTCACAAACTGCCATCTAGCTGATCATTAGTCGATCATTGAATCAACACATAGGGTCTTCTTGTGAGTTTTTTACAACTCCATTTGTAAGCAACTCGTAGACTGACCACTACTTCTCTCCAACAATCAACTTAGTGTTGATTCATAAGCCTACTTGGTTGGTCTTATCTATCTAAGAACAAAACCCTTAGGCTTCTTAAAGTCTGTCTGTCTTACAACTGTCAAGGTTGTTCTTGTCAAACAGATCTAGGGTTGTAAGGACACGTTTTGCTTCCCTCCAAACAATCCTTTAGGTTCCCTTCAAACTCTGTCCAAACTAGGACAACCATCTACTAGCAAACAACATCAATAAGAGAGGACATACATACCTTGTTCTACAACCTCCTCCTACTCGCGTTGACCTCGACTATTTTGCAATTTCTGTGCTTTGTTTAGGGCACATGTTAGCCCTAAATTCTGATCCAAAAATTGTGCTTTCCCTCACGTCAGACATCTTCTAACTTTGTTGTCCCTTGCTGTGATTTCGGCCTCGGTTAGGCATCCTACAAGGCCTATCTGCCCTCCCCAAAAGAATGTTCTCGACCTTCAATCAACCTAGAGAACTAGCGGCCTGAGACACAGAGAAAACCCTCAAATGTGAAAGAAATCTCCCCAAAATTCACCTCTTAGCCCTCGGTTTTTTGCCTATCAATCTTGGCCCTCAAAGCAATTTCAAGAAGACACAAAATGCTCCTTATCCACTTCATTTGAGCTCCTTCTGATCTGCGGCTAGTTCAGAGGTATATTCTTTGATATGTCACTAATTGGATGTGTGAAATGAGGTCTCTCTCCTCACATACTTATATTTTTCTCTGAGGGTGACTTCTAGCCCTTAAAGAAGGGTCTCTTTAACTAAGGCCGACTTGATCTTTAAGACAATTCACCCACTCGAAACATATAAAACTCCATTTCTCTACAATGACAAGGGCTCTCTTGGTTGTTGAAGCAACCCCTTGCTCCTTTAAGTGTGCTTTATCATTTCGAAGTGCAAGTCATTAAATCTCCTCATGCATTCACACCCACAACATTGGTTGCAAAGCCCACCGCTTGGGTACTCTTGCCCACAAAGCCCATGTGGGTCCAAATCCTCAACAACCCTGTACCCTAAAGTTTGGAGTACCCCCCATGCTACAAATGTCAACGCTCCTCCTTAGCGAGGGAGGTACTTCCGACACTAAGAAGCTACACGTCACCATCCACAGAACCTGAAGATCTAAAACTTCAATAGGGTTGCTTCCTGTTAAGCTAGACTCCTTCTGAGTCTACATGGTCTCCACTGGCTCATCTCGTGTCCTACAAGGTCAGTCTGAGCTACAGTCAAACACGGGCTACCATCATCACAAATTAGTCCTGCAAGCACTCATACTCCTGGGTCAAACACAACACATGCACATCCCTCTAATATCGGATATGCAACATCACGATCCAATGAAAAAACTAGCCTGCCACCATCTTATCGATCACATGAAGCAATCTTTTCCATGCCAATCTCATATATGCTAAAACAATCCTTGAGTTGTCCCAACGATCCATGGCAGGTCAAAGGAAGTCCATGATCAGCAACATGCCATACAACAAACTGTTGTTCACCAGGTTCACTACCAATCCACGAGAATTCCCATTCAATCCCATTGCCAAGATATTAAAGACCACACCTCCATGTCTTCAGCTGAATCCTCTGCCCCATGGTCTAGACAATCTCAACTCCCTCTAAGTTGTTTCATTGTGCACACTCTCATTCACTGAATCCTGCTCCTTTAGGGCAGTAAACACGACTCACCAACCGCCCTTTAGCTGACCATTACTCCATCATTGAATCAACACATAGTTTCTTATTGTGAGTGTTCACAACTTCGTTTGTGGACAACTCCTAAACTACCCACTGTTGCTCCTTGTCTCTTTGGGACTTCTTTTCACTATTGCCTTCTCGTGTTGCTCCAACGAAGACAATCTTAGGGCATGGAGGGTTGCCCACTCTAACTGTTAAAAGTCCTCCTCCAACAATCAACTTAGGGATGATTCATAAGCCTACTTGGTTGCCCTTATTTCTCCGAGAACCAAACCCCTAGGCTTCTCAAAGTCTGCCCTTCTTATCTCGGTCAAATTCCTTGTCAAAATGATCTAGGGTTGCAAGGACACCTTATGCTACCCTCCAAAGAGATGCCCTTAAAACTCTGTCCAAACAAGGACAACCATCCACTAGCAACAACATCAATACAAGAGAACAAACATACATTGTTCTGCAACCTCCTGTTGCTCCCCTTAACCTCTTTTTTCTGCATTTTCTGAGTTGTGGTTAGTGCACACGTTAGCCCTAAACCTTGTGTTTTCTCTCACTTCAGGCCTCTTCTAACTTTGTTATACGTGTATGATTAATTTATCTCTCTGTATATATATTTTTTAATTTCTCTTGTGTTTTATTCATGATTTCATATACAAAATTACTTTGTGCAGTAAGTGACTACAGTCGTAGTTTCTGGGATGGTCGAGTGGAGAAGATACTTTAAGCAATGCTAATGTAGCATAGAGGATGGGTGAGTGGTAGTTTTCCAATAAAATAGTATTTTTATTATTTGTTTGCACTATTGTTTCTCCTTCAAGCATGTTCTTGGGTTGTATTACTCAATTAGTTGATTGACATATACATCACATGGTATCTTTAAATTTGCCTTTTATTTGCTCCACATGAAACAGACACCTCTACAGTGTAGGCCCTATACAGTGTAAGCCCTATAGTAGAGGTGGGCAATGTTGAGCGAGCAAGCATACGAACCTTTCAACCAATCAACCATTGCGCTAACATACAACACTATAGCCTTGTGGACCCTATGGTATGAAAGCATTGTTTGTATTATTCCTAGTAGAAGTACATCTAGTTCAGAAAATTTATATTTTTTGTGATATACCATGGATTATAACTGGACTTGAAGTTGCAAGACAAGTTCATGCCTCCAAACTCTCTAGTTTAACAGTTATTAGAAATTTAATATTTTAATGTGTATTTATTCCAGAATACTTGTCCAGTGAGCATGAACACACGAAATACAAATTGGCCTCTCTTTTTATATAACAAACTCAAAGAGAGGTGTGTTTCTTATTATGATTAATAATTGCATTCAAATCTCTAGCTTAATTTATATAACAATTCTAAGATCTTATTTTGTATCTTCTGTAAATGGCTTGTTCTGATCAGCGCGGACAGGTGGAATGCATAAGAGAGTCTTCTTATAAAACAAATTCTATGGAAGGTTTTTTTCCTATTATGAATAATTATTGGTTTTGAAATATGCTTACCATTACTAACTGTGTGTGTTTTAACTTTATTCAGTGCACTTCTTTTCCTTATAGCGGAGGAGGGCACATTACAGGAGAGGTGTTGTGCAGAGGGGATGTTTGCAATTTTTTTTTGTTCTTATTTGCATGTTTTGTTTTGTTGAGTTTGAGCATGGCCATGCTTTGTGTTGTAATTGTTTTTCTTTGTTTCATCTTTTTTTTTTTCTTGTTTTTTGTACTTCTATCTTGGTTTCGTTTATTGGGTTTGTTACTCGTTTTCCTTTCTTTTTTTTTTTTTGTTCATGTTCTTTGTAATTTGGTCTCGGTTTCATTTGTTGGGTGTGGAGAAGGAAACAAAGGAAGCAAAGAAGAAAAGTCAAGGTTATTGTTCGTAAATGAGGGTGAGTCAAGATACCTATATGCAATGCACTTCAATTAAAAGTATATTTTGCTAATTTGTGGCTCCATTTGTTTGCTATTTAATTTATTATATGCTTTATCTATGATCTAATAATCAACTATATTGATCTTCTTTATGTAGTGAAGAGCTACAATTGTACAATCTACAAAGGTGAAGTGGTGAAGATGCCTTAGACATTCTACAAATGTGGTAGAGGATGGGTGAGACAGTTTACAAATTGTAAGTGATTTATTCTATTCGCTTCTATAATATTACCCAAGGGTGCGCAGGTATGTGTATGTTTAATACATCGCTTTGTATATTTGTTTTTAAATCTCGTGGTTTATTCATGATCTCATATATAACATTACTTTGTGTAGTGACTGACTAGAATTGTAGTGTCTCGGAGGTTCGAGGGGAGAAGATAGTCAATGTAGATGCAGCACAAAGGATGGGTGAGTCATGTTGTTTTCCAACAAAACAGTGTTATTATTGTTTGTTTACTTGAAGTTTTCTCCTTCTAGCATGGTTCTCGAGTAGTACGACTTAGTTAGTGGTTTGACATAATCATCAAATGGTATGTTTAAATTTATGTGATCTGTTTCTCTGCATCACACGCACACCCCACACAGTGTGCCCTAGAGATGAGGATGTTGATTTTCCATGGCACTAGAGTATCTAGGTTAGGGTCTTTGAGTCTATGACACGACCAACTCAAATGCCACAACAACCTACTTTGCACATTGGAATAAATACAACAATAAATCAACATGTACATAAACAGGCAACTTTTTACCATTTTTCAACAACCCAACTTCGTTATATTAACAAATTGTAGTATAGCTGTCTAGGGCTCCTGTACGAAGGATCATGGCCCTCATGCAATCACTGCTACAGGAAATACAAACTAGGGTTTGATGTCAGTGCTTCATTAACCAATTGACTGTGAACAAGACAACACTTCACCTACTCGTTGATGTAGCGTTCCACAACTTCATCTTCCTCTATCAATGAATCTTGCTCCTTTAAATCATTGAACATGGTTCACCAATTGCCCTCTAGCTGATCATTAGTCCATCAATTAATCAACACATAGGGTCTTCTTGTGAGTTGTTTACAACTCTGTTTGTAAACAACACGTAGACTGCCCACTACTTCTCTTCAGTTGTTTGGGACCTCTTCCCATTATTGCCTTCTTGTATTGCTCCAATGAAGACAATCTTAAGGCATGGAGGGCTGCCCATTATGACTGTCAAAAATCTTTCTCCAACAATCAACTTAGTGTTGATTCATAAGCCTACTTGGTTGGTCTTATTTATCTAAGAACAAAATCCAGAGGCTTCTTAAAGTCTTCCCGTCTTACAACTATCAAAGGTTGTTCTTGTCAAACAGATCTAGGGTTGTAAGGACACCTTTTGCTTGCCTCCAAACAATCCTTTAGATGCCCTTCAAACTTTGTCCAAGCTAGGACAACCATCTACTAACAAACAACATCAATAAGAGGACATACATACCTTGTTCTACAACCTCCTCCTACTCGACACCTTGACCTCGACTTTTTTGCAATTTTTGAGCTTTGTTTAGGGCACGTCAGCCCTAAATTCTTATCCAAAACTTGTGCTTTCCCTCGCTTCAGACATCTTACTAGGCCTCTCGGCCTTCGCTAATATATATGCCATTCACCTGCAATCAACCCAGAGAACCTGTGGCCTGAAATACAGAGAAAAACCTCCTCAAATGTCCACAAAATATGCCCGTAATTCACCTCTTAGCCCTCGGCTTGTTGCCTATCAATATCAGCCCAAAAACAGTGTCAAGTAGACACAAAAATGCTCCTTCTCTACTTTGCTTGAGCTCCTTTTGATCTACAACTAGTTCAAAGGTATATTCTTTGATGTGTTGCTCCTTGGATGGGTGGAATGATGTCTCTCCTCTCACATATTTATATCTTTCTCTTAGGCTGACATCTAGCGCTTCACGAAGGGTCTCCTTAGCAAAGTCAGGGTTGATCTTTAAGACATTTCACCCACTCAAAACATATAAAAATTCATTTCTCGACAATGACAAGGACTCTCTTGGTGGTTGAAGCAACCCCTTTCTCCTTTAAGTGTGCTCTATCATGTCCAAGTGCCAATCTCTTCATGGACTCACAACCACAATTTGGGTGCAACACCCATAGCTTGGGTACTCTTGCGCACAAAGTCCATGTGTGTCCAAATCCTTCACAACCTTGTACCTTAGGGTTTGGAGGGCCTCCTAAGCTACAAATCTCAACAAAGGATGGTAAGGTTGAACAAGCAAGCATACATACCCTTCAACCAATCAACCATTGTGCTAATAGACAACACTATTTCCCTGTGGCCCATAGGATTTTAGGTGTTCGATATGTTTAAATATGTTTAAATCCCTCTACAAAAAGAATTATTTCTCTTATGACAACATTAATTGCCTTATTCCTAGTAGAATTACTTATAGTTTAGAAAATTTATATATTTCGCGATATAGCATGGAATATAAATGGACAGTAATTAAGTCCAACTCTCTAGTTTAAGTTTTATTAGAATCCTAATAGTTTGTTTAGTATCTATTTCAGATGGTATATAACATGGAATATAAATTCACTGTAATTAAGTTCAACTCTCTAGTTTAACTTTTATTAGAATCCTAATAGTTTGTAGTGTATCTGTTTTAGATGGTTGATTCCAGTGAGCATGGATATGTGACTCCAATTAAAAGTATATTTTGCTAATTTGTGGCTCCATTTCTTTGCTATTTAATTTATTATATGCTTTATCTATGAGCATGGATATGTGACTCCAATTAAAAGTATATTTTGCTAATTTGTGGCTCCATTTCTTTGCTATTTAATTTATTATATGCTTTATCTATGCTCTAATAATCAACTATATTGATCTTCTTTATGTAGTGAAGAGCTACAATTGTACAATCTAGAAAGGTGAAGTGGTGAAGATGCCGTAGACATTCTACAAATGTGGTAGAGAATGGGTGAGACAATCTACAAATTGTAAGTGATTTATTCTATTTGCTTCTATAATATTACTCATGGGAGGGCAGGTATGTGTATGTTTAATACATCGCTTTGTATATTTGTTATTAAATCTCGTGGTTTATTCATGATCTCATATATAATATTACATTGTGCAGTGAGTGATTACAATTGTAGTGTCTCGGAGGTTCGAGGGGAGAAGATAGGCAATGTAGATGCAGCGCAAACGATGCGTGAGTTATGTTGTTTTCCAACAAAATAGTGTTATTATTGTTTGTTTACTTGAAGTTTTCTCCTTCTAGCATGGTTCTTCGTTGGTACCACTTAGTTAGTCGTTTGACATATACATCAAATGGTATGTTTAAATTTATGTGATCTGTTTCTCCACATCACACGCACAACCCCACACAATGTGCCCTAGAGATGAGGATGTTGATTTTCCATGGCACTGGAGTATCTAGGTTAGGGTCATTGAATCTATGGCACGCCCAACTCAAATGCCACAACAAACTACTTTGTACAGTGGAATAAATACAGCAATAAATCAACATGTACATAAATAGGCAACTTTTTACCATTTTTCAACAACCCAACTTCGTTATATTAACAAATTGTATTACAACTGCCTAGGGCTCCTGTACCAAGGATCATGGCCTTCATGCAATCACTGATATAGGAAATACAAACTAGGGTTTGATGTCAGTGCTTCATTAACCAATCTATCGTGAACAAGTCAACACTTCACCTACTCACTGATGTAGCGTTCCACAACTTCATCTGCCTCTATTAATGAATCTTGTTCCTTTAAGTCATTTAACATGGCTCACCAACTACCCTCTAGCTGATCATTAGTCCATCAACGAATCAACACATAGGGTCTTCTCGTGAGTTGTTTACAACTCCGTTTGTAAACAACTTGTAGACTGCCCACTACTTCTTTTCAATTGTTTGGGACCTCTTCCCATTATTGCCTTCTTGTATTGCTCCAATGAAGACAATCTTTGGGCATGGAGGGCTACCCATTATGATTGTCAAAAATCTTTCTCCAACAATCAACTTAGTGTTGATTCAAAAGCCTACTTGGTTGGTCTTATTTATCTAAGAACAAAACCCTTAGGCTTCTTAAAGTTTGCTCGTCTTACAATTGTCAAGGTTGTTCTTGCCAAACAGATCTAGGGTTGTAAGGACACCTTTTCCTCCCCTCCAAACAATCCTTTATATGCCCTTCAAACTCTATCCAAACTAGGACAACCATATACTAGCAAACAACATCAATAAGAGAGGACATACATACCTTGTTCTACAACCTCCTCGTCCTCGCCTTGACCTCAACTCTTTTGCAATTTCTGAGCTTTGTTTACGGCACATGTCAGCCCGATAAATTCTAAACCAAAACTTGTGCTTTCCCTCACTTCAGATGTTTTCTAACTGTGTTGTCCCTTGTTTTGATTTCGGCCTAGGATAGGTGTCCTACAAGGCCTCTCTGCCCTCCCCAAAAGATATGTTCTCGACCTTCAATCAACCCAGAGAACTAGCGGCCTGAAACACAGAGAGAACCCTCAAATGTGAAGGAAATCTGCCCAAAATTCACCTCTTAGCCCTCGGTTTGTTGCCTATCAATCTTGGCTCTCAAAACAGTTTCAAGAAGACAAAAAAATGCTCCTTATCCACTTTGTTTGAGCTCCTTCTGATCTGCAGCTAGTTTAGAGGTATATTCTTTGATATGTTCGTCATTGCATGTGTGAAATGAGGTCTCTCCTCTCGCATACTTATATTTTTCTCTTATGGTGACCTCTAGCCCTTAAAGAAGGGTCTCTTTAACTAAGGCCGACTTGACCTTTAAGACAATTCACCCACTCAAAACATATAAAAATCCATTTCTCTACAATGACAAGTGCTCTCTTGGTGGTTGAAGCAACCCCTTTCTCCTCTAAGTGTGCTCTATCATGTCGAAGTGCCAAGTCATTAAATCTCCTCATGCATTCACACCCACAACTTTCGGTGCAAAGGCCACCGCTTGGGTACTCTTGCCCACAAAGCCCATGTGGGTCCAAATCCTCAACAACCCTGTACCCTAGAGTCTGGAGTACCCCCCAAGCTACAAATGTCAACCCCCAAGCTACAAATGTCAACGCTCCTTAGCGAGGGAGGTACTTCCAACACTAGGAAGTTATTCGTCACCATCTACA
Source organism: Pinus tabuliformis (assembly GCA_031772625.1). Taxonomy (NCBI): domain Eukaryota; kingdom Viridiplantae; phylum Streptophyta; class Pinopsida; order Pinales; family Pinaceae; genus Pinus; species Pinus tabuliformis. Next base: position 683,992,250 of record CM062807.1, read on the forward strand.
GAACCTGAAGACCGAAAACTTCAATAGGGTTTCTCCCTCTTAAGCTAGACTCCTTCTAAGTCTACATGGTCACCACTCGCTAGTCTCGTGTCCTACGAGGTCAGTCTGAACTACGGTCAAACACGGGCCACCATCATCACAACTCAGTCCTGCAAGCACTCTTACTCCTTGGTCAAACACAACACATGCACATCCCTCCAATATTGGATATGCAACATGACTATCCAATGAAGAAAGTACCCTGCCACCATCTTGTCCATCTCCTGAAGCAATCTTGTCCATGCCAATCTCATATATGCTAAAGCAATCGTCGAGTTGTCCCAACGATCCATGGCAAGTCAAAGGAAGTCCATGATCAACAACATGCCGTACAACAAACTGTTGTTCACTAGGGTCACTACCAATCCATGAGAACTCCCAACCAATCCCATTGCCAAGATTGTCAAGACCACACCTCCATGTCTTCAGTTGAATCCTCTGCCCCATGATCAAGACAATCTCAACTCCCTCTAAGTTGTTTCGTTGTGCACACGCTGATTCACTGAATCCCGCTCCTTTAGGGCAATAAACACGACTCACCAACCACCCTTTAGCTGATCATTAGTCCATCATTGAATCAACACATAGTGTCTTATTGTGAGTTGTTCACAACTTTGTTTGTGGACAACTCCTAAATTGCCCAATGCTGCTCCTCGTCTCTTTGGGACTTCTTTTCACTATTTCCTTCTCGTGTTGCTCCAACGGAGACAATCTTAGGGCATGGAGGGTTGCCCACTCAGACTGTTAAAAGTCCTTTTCCAACAATCAAAATAGGGATGATTCATAAGCCTACTTGGTTGCCCTTATTTCTCTGAGAACCAAACCCCTAGGCTTCTCAAAGTCTGCCATTCTTATCGCAGTCAATTCCTTGTCAAAATGGTCTAGGGTTGCAAGGACACCTTATGCTACCCTCCAAATAGTCCTTCAAATGCCCTTCAAACTCTATCCAAACAAGGACAACCATCCACTAGCAACAACCTCAATACAAGAGCACAAACATACATTGTTCTACAACCTCCTGCTGCTCCTCTTAACCTTGGCTTTTCTGCATTTTTTGAGTTGTGGTTAGGGCACACGTCAGCCCTAAATAACCTCGTGTTTTCTCTCAATTCAGGCCTCTTCTAACTATGTTATCCCCTGTTGTGATTGCCGCCTACATTAGGGCTCTTACTAGGCCTCTTGACCTTCCCTAATATATATGGCATTCACCTTCAATCAACCCAGAGAACCTGTGGCCTGAAATACAGACAAAAACCTCCTCAAATGTCCACAAAATATGCCCATAATTCACCTCTTAGCCCTCGGCCTGTTTCCTATCGGCCCAAAAACAATCTCAAGAAGCCACAAAAATGCTCCTTCTCTACTTCAATTGAGTTCCTTCTAATCTGCAACTAGTTCAAAGGTATATTCTTTGATGTGTTGCTCCTTGGATGGGTGGAATGATGTCTCTCCTCTCACATATTTATATCTCTCTTAGGTTGACATCTAACGCTTCATGAAGGGTGTCCTTAACAACGTCAGGGTTGATCTTTATGACATTTCACCCACTGAAATCATATAAAAATCCATTTCTCCACAACGACAAGGACTCCCTTTGCGGTTGAAGCAACCCCTTTCTCCTTTAAGGGTGCTCTATCATGTCCAAGTGCTAAGTCATCAAGACTCTTCACCCCTTTCTCCTTTAAGGCTGCTCTATCATGTCCAAGTGCCAAGTCATCAAGTCTCTTCATGGACTCACAGCCACAATTTTGGGTGCAAAACCCATAGCTTGGGTACTCTTGCCCATAAAGTCTATGTGTGTCCAAATCCTCCACAACCTTGTACCTTAGGGTTTGGAGTACCTCCCAAGCTACAAATCTAAACAAAGGATGGTAAGGTTGAGCAAGCAAGCATACATACCCTTCAGCCAATCAACCATTGTGCTAATAGACAACACTATTGCCCTGTGGCCCCTAGGATTTTAGGTGTTCAATATGTTTAAATATGCTTAAATCCCTCTACAAAAACAATTATTTCTCTTATGACAACATTAATTGCATTATTCCTAGTAGAATTACTTCTAGTTTAGAAAATTTATATATTTTGTGATATAGCATGGAATATAAATGGATTGTAATTAAGTTCAACTCTCTAGTTTAACTTTTATTAGAATCCTAATAGTTTGTTGTGTATCTATTTCAGATGGTATATAGCATGGAATATAAATGGAGTTTAATTAAGTTCAACGCTCTAGTTTAAATTTTATTAGAATGCTAATAGTTTGTAGTGTATCTTTTTCAGATGGTTGATTCCAGTGAGCACGGATATGTGAAATACAATATAGATTATTTCCCTTTATATAACAAAACTCAAAGACATGTATGTTTCATATTATGATTGATTATTACACTCAACTCTCTAATGTAATTTTTATAGTTATTCAAATATTTTATTATATTTTGTTGTAGATGGCTTGTTTTGGTGAGCACAAGTAAATGGAATACAAAATAGAGTGTCTTTCGTTATATAACAAGTTCTTTAGGAGGTATGTTTCCTATTATAAATAATTATCGATTTGGAAATATGCTTATCATTACTATCTATGTTTGTATTTAACCTTATTAACCCACTTTATTTCTTTTCAGTAGAGGGGAGGATACTACAATATAAATAATTCGCAAGGGGGAGTTTCCAAGTTTTTGTTTGTTGTTGTCTACGTGTTTTGTTTTTGTCGAGTTTGAGAGTGACAATGCCTTGTGTTGTACTCGTTTTCTCATTTCTTGTAGTTTGGTCTTGGTTTTGTTTGTAGGGAGAGAAAATAAATGAAATGAGATGGAGGTTATCATTCATAAATCAAGGCGAATCACCTTAATTGTACGCAATGCACTTCACTCAATTATCTTTTCCTCATTATTGACTCTATTTGCTTGCTTTTAAATTATTATATGTGTTATATGTGGTCTCAAATCAATTTATATTGATTTTCTTTTTGTAGTGAACGACTATAGTTCTGTAGTCTATGAAGGTCAAGTGGCGAAAGGAACTTAGAGATTCTACAAACACATCGCAAACGATTGGTGAGCCATATTTTTTTCCAACATAATAATATTTTGCTTTAATCCACCGTAATATATGTCGTTTGCACGATGATTTATCCTTTTGTCATGGCTTCAAGGTAGTATGATCTTGTTAATGGGTGTGAGGTTTGAGATTTTTGAAAACTTTGACACGAAATAAAGAGAAAAGTTATACTGGCGTTAACATTTTCAGGGCTTATTGTTCATGGTTGTTGTTGTTATAACAATAGTGAAGAGCAAGTAGGTACGTGTATGATTAATTTATCTCTCTGTATATTTTTTATTTAATTTGTCGTGGTTTATTCATGATTTCATATACAAAATTACTTTGTGCAGTAAGTGACTGCAGTCGTAGTGTCTAGGATGGTCGAGTGGAGAAGATACTTTAAGCAATGCTAATGCAGCATAGAGGATGGGTGAGTGGTAGTTTTCCAATAAAATAGTATTTTTATTATTTGTTTGCACTACTATTTCTCCTTTGAGCATGTTCATGGGTTGTATTACTCAATTAGTTGATTGACATATACATCACATGGTATATTTAAATTTGCCTTTTATTTGCTCCACATGAAACAGACACCCCACAGTGCAGGCCCTATAGTAGAGGTGGGTAATGTTGAGCGAGCAAGCATACCGACCCTTCAACCAATCAACCATCGCACTAACATACAACACTATAGCCTTGTGGACCCTATGGTATGAAAGCATTGTTTGTATTATTCCTAGTAGAAGTACATATACTTTAGAAAATTTATATTTTTTTGTGATATAGCATGGAATATAACTGGACTTGAAGTTGCAAGACAAGTTCATGCCTCCAAACTCTCTAGTTTAACAGTTATTAGAAATTTAATATTTTATTGTGTATTTATTGCAAAATACTTGTCCAGTGAGCATGAACACACGAAATACTATACGACCTCTCTTTTTATATAGCAAACTCAAAGAGAGGTGTGTTTCTTATTATGATTAATAATTGCATTCAAATCTCTAGCTTAATTTATATAACAATTCTAAGATATTATTTTGTATCTTCTTTAAATGGCTTGTTCTGATCAGCGCGGGCAGGTGGAATGCAAAAGAGAGTGTTCATTGTTATAAAACAAACTTTATGGAAGGTTTGTTTCCTATTATGAATAATTATTGGTTTTGAAATATGCTTACCATTACTAACTCTGTGTGTTTTAACTTTATTCAGTGCACTTCTTTTCCTTCTAGTGGAGGAGGGCACATTACAGGGGAGGTGATGTGGAAATGGGTGTTTGCATTTTTTTTTTTGTTCTTATTTTCATGTATTGTTTTGTTGAGTTTGAGCATGGCCATGCTTTGTGTTGTAATTCTTTTTCTTTGTTTCATCTTTTTTACTCGTTTTTTGTACTTCTATCTTGGTTTCGTTTATTGGGTTTGTTGTACTCGTCTTCCTTTTTTTTTTGTCTCGGTTTCATTTGTTGGGTGTGGAAAAGGAAACAAAGGAAGCAAACAAGAAAAGTCGAGGTTATTGTTTGTAAATGAGGGTGAGTCAACATACCTATATTCAATGCACTTCAATTAAAAGTATATTTTGCTAATTTGTGGCTCCATTTGTTTGCTATTTAATTTATTATATGTTTTATCTATGCTCTAATAATCAACTATATTGATCTTCTTTATGTAGTGAAGAGCTACAATTGTACAATCTACAAAGGTGAAGTGGTGAAGATGCCTTAGACATTCTACAAATGTGGTAGAGGATGGGTGAGACAGTCTACAAATTGTAAGTGATTTATTCTATTCGCTTCTATAATATTACCCAAGGGAGGGCAAGTATGTGTATGTTTAATACATCGCTTTGTATATTTGTTATTAAATCTCGTGGTTTATTCATGATCTCATATATAATATTACTTTGTGTAGTGAGTGACTACAATTGTAGTGTCTCGGAGGTTTGAGGGGAGAAGATAGGCAATGTAGATGTGAAATGAGGTGTCTCCTCTCACATACTTATATTTTTCTCTTACAGTGACTTCTAGCCCTTAAAGAAGGGTCTCTTTAACTAAGGCCGACTTGACCTTTAAGACAATGCACCCACTCAAAATATATAAAAATCCATTTCTCTACAATGACAAGGGATCTCTTGGTGGTTGAAGCAACCCCTTTCTCCTCTAAGTGTGCTCTATCATGTCCCAGTGCCAAGTCATTAAATCTCCTCATGCATTCACACCCACAACTTTGGGTGCAAAGGCCACCGCATGGGTACTCTTGCCCACAAAGCCCATGTGGGTCCAAATCCTCAACAACCCTGTACCCTAGAGTCTGGAGTACCCCGAAGCTACAAATGTCAACGCTCCTCCTTAGCGAGGGAGGTACTTCCAACACTAGGAAGTTATTCGTCACCATCTACAGAGCCTGAAGGCCGAAAACTTCAATAGGGTTGCTCCCTCTTAAGCTAGACTCCTTCTGAGTCTACATGGTCACCACTCGCTCATCTCGTGTCCTACGAGGTCAGTTTGAGCTACGGTCAAACACAGACCATCATCACAACTCAGTCCTGCAAGCACTCATACTCCTTGGTTAAACACAACACGTGCACATCCCTCCAATATCGGATATGCAACACCATGATCCAATGAAGAAACTACCCTGCCACAATCTTGTCCATCACATGAAGCAATATTGTCCATGCCAATCTCATATATGCTAAAGCAATCGTCAAGTTGTCCCAACGATCCATGGCAAGTCAAAGGAAGTCCATGATCAAAAACTTGTCGTACAACAAACTGTTGTTCACCAGGTTCACTACCAATCCATGAGAACTCCCAGCCAATCCCATTGCCAAGATAGTCAAGACCACACCTCCATGTCTTCAGTTGAATCCTCTGCCCCATGATCTACACAATCTCAACTCCCTCTGATTCACTAAATCCTGCTCCTTTAGGGCAGTAAACATGACTGACCAACCACCCTTTGGCTGATCATTAGTCCATCATTGAATCAACACATAGTGTCTTATTATGAGTTGTTCACAACTTCGTTTGTGGACAACTCCTAAACTGCCCAATGCTGTTCCTCGTCTCTTTGGGACTTCTTTTCACTATTGCCTTCTCGTGTTTCTCCAACGGAGACAATCTTAGGGCATGGAGGGTTGCCCACTCAGATTGTTAAAAGTCCTTTTCCAACAATCAACTTAGGGATGATTCATAAGCCTACTTGGTTGCCCTTATTTCTCCGAGAACCAAACCAATAGGCTTCTCAAAGTCTGCCATTCTTATCACGGTCAAATTCCTTGTCAAAATGGTCTAGGGTTGCAAGGACACCATATGCTACCCTCCAAACAGTCCTTTAGATGCCCTTCAAACTCTGTCCAAATGAGGACAACCATCCACTAGCAACAACATCAATACAAGAGCACAAACATACATTGTTCGGCAACCTCTTACTGCTCCCCTTAACCTCGGCTTTTCTGATTTTTTGAGTTGTGGTTAGGGCACACGTCAGCCATAAATTCTTCTTAAAACCTTGTGTTTTCTCTCACTTCAAGCCTCTTCTAACTATGTTATCCCCTGTTGTGATTGTCGCCTACATTAGGCCTCTTACTACGCCTCTCGACCTTCCCTAATATATATGCCATTCACTTGCAATCAACCTAGAGAACCTATGGCCTCAAATATAGACAAAAATCTCCTCAAATGTCCACAAAATATGCCCATAATTCACCTCTTAGCCCTCGGCCTATTGCCTATCAATATCGGCCCAAAAACAGTCTCAAGAAGACACAAAAATGCTCCTTCTCTACTTCGATCGAGTTCCTTTTGATCTACAACTAGTTCAAAGGTATATTCTTTGATGTGTTGCTCCTTGGATGGGTGGAATGATGTCTCTCCTCTCACATATTTATATCTTTCTCTTACGCTGACATCTAGCCCTTCATGAAAGGTGTCCTTAACAAAGTCAGTGTTGATCTTTATGACATTTCACCCACTCAAATCATATAAAAATTCATTTCTCCACAATGACAAGGACTGTCTTGGCAGTTGAAGCAACCCCTTTCTCATTTAAGGGTGCTCTATCATGTCCAAGTGCCAAGTCATCAAATCTCTCCAGGGACTCACAACCACAAGTCATCAAATCTCTCCAGGGACTCACAACCACAATTTTGGGTGCAAAACCCATAGCTTGGGTACTCTTGCCCATAAAGTCCATGTGTGTCCAAATCCTCCACAACCTTGTACCTTAGGGTTTGGAGTACCTCCCAAGCTACAAATCTAAACAAAGGATGGTAAGGTTGAGCAAGCAAGCATACAGACCCTTCAACCATTCAACCAATCAACCATTGTGCTAATAGACAACACTATTGCCCTATGGCCCCTAGGATTTTAGGTGTTCAATATGTTTAAATATGCTTAAATCCCTCTACAAAAGGAATTATTTCTCTTATGACAACATTAATTGCATTATTCCTAGTAGAATTACTTCTAGTTTAGAAAATTTATATATTTTGCGATATAGGATGGAATATAAATGGACTCTAATTAACTTCAACTCTCTAGTTTAACTTTTATTAGAATCCTAATAGTTTGTTGTGTATCTATTTCATATGGTATATAGCATGGAATATAAATGCACTGTAATTAAGTTCAATGCTCTAGTTTAACTTTTATTAGAATCCTAATAGTTTGTAGTGTATCTGTTTCAGATGGTTGATTCGAGTGAGCACGGTTGATTCCAGTGAGCACGGATATGTGAAATACAATATACATTATCTCCCTTTATATAACAAAACTCAAAGACATGTACGTTTCATATTATGATTGATTATTACACTCAACTCTCTAATGTAATTTTTATAATTATTCAAATATTTTATTATATTTTTTTTGTGGATGGCTTGTTTTGGTGAGCACAAGTAAATGGAATACAAAATAGAGTGTCTTTCGTTATATAACAAGTTCTTTAGGAGGTATGTTTCCTATTATAAATGATTATCGATTTTGAAATATGCTTATCATTACTATCTATGTTTGTATTTTAACATTATTAACCCCACTTTTTTCCTTTTCAGTAGAGGGGAGGATACTATAATAGAAATAATTCGCAAGGGGGGAGTTTCCAAGTTTTTGTTTGTTGTTGTCTACATGTTTTGTTTTTGTTCAGTTTGAGATTGACAATGCCTTGTGTTGTACTCGTTTTCTCATTTCTTGTAGTTTGGTCTTGGTTTTGTTTGTAGGGAGAGAAAATAAATGAAATGAGATGGAGGGTATCATTCATAAATCAAGGTGAATCACCTTAACTATATGCAATGCACTTCACTCAATTATCTTTTCCTCATTCGTGACTCTATTTGCTTGTTTTTAATTTATTATATGTGTTATATGTGGTCTCAAATCAATTTATATTGATTTTCTTTTTGTAGTGAACGACTATAGTTCTATAGTCTATGAAGGTCAAGTGGCGAAAAGAGCTTAGAGATTCTACAAACGCATTGCAAACGATTGGTGAGCCATATTTTTTTCCAACATAATAATATTTTGCTTTAATCCACTATAATATATGTCGTTTGCACGATGATTTATCCTTTTGTCATGGCTTCAAGGTAGTATGATCTTGTTAATGGGTGAGAGGTTTGTGATTTTTTGAAAACTTTGACACGAAATAAAGGGAAAAGTTATACTGGCGTTAACATGTCGTTTGCACGATGATTTATCCTTTTGTCATGGCTTCAAGGTAGTATGATCTTGTTAATGGGTGTGATGTTTGTGATTTTTTGAAAACTTTGACACGAAATAAAGGGAAAAGTTATACTGGCGTTAACATTTTCAGGGCTTATTGTTCATGGTTGTTGTTGCTATAACATTAGTGAAGAGTGAGTAGGTACGTGTATGATTAATTTATCTCTCTGTATATTTTTTATTTAATTTCTCTTGTGGTTTATTCATGATTTCATATACAAAATTACTTTGTGCAGTAAGTGACTACAGTCGTAGTGTCTGGGATGGTCGAGTGGAGAAGGTACTTTAAGCAATGCTAATGCAGCATAGAGGATGGGTGAGTGGTAGTTTTCTAATAAAATAGTATTTTTATTATTTGTTTGCACTACTATTTCTCCTTCGAGCATGTTCTTGGGTTGTATTACTCAATTAGTTGATTGACATAAACATTACATTGTATCTTTAAATTTGCCTGTTATTTGCTGCACATGAAACAGACACCCCCACAGTGCAGGCGCTATAGTAGAGGTGGGTAATGTTGAGCGAGCAAGCATACCGACCTTTCAACCAATCAACCATCGCGCTAACATACAACACTATACAACACTATAGCCTTGTGGACCCTATGGTATGAAAGCATTGTTTGTATTATTCCTAGTAGAAGTACATCTACTTTAGAAAATTTATATTTTTTTGTGATATAGCATGGAATATAACTGGACTTGGAGTTGCAAGACAAGTTCATGCCTCCAAACTCTCTAGTTTAACAGCTATTAGAAATTTAATATTTTATTGTGTATTTATTGCAGAATACTTGTCCAATGAGCATGAACACACGAAATACTATACGGCCTCTCTTTTTATATAGCAAACTCAAAGAGAGGTGTGTTTCTTATTATGATTAATAATTGCATTCAAATCTCTAGCTTAATTTATATAACAATTCTAAGATCTTATTTTGTATCTTCTGTAGATGGCTTGTTCTGATTAGCGTGGGTAGGTGGAATGCAAAAGAATGTGTTCATTGTTATAAAACAAACTTTATGGAAGGTTTGTTTCCTAGTATGAATAATTATTGGTTTTGAAATATGCTTACCATTACTAATTCTGTGTGTTTTAACTTTATTCAGTGCACTTCTTTCCTTCTAGCGGAGGAGGGCACATTATAGGGGAGGTGATGTGCAACGGGGATGTTTGCAGTTTTTTTGTTCTTATTTTCATGTTTTGTTTTGTTGAGTTTGAGCATGGCCATGCTTTGTGTTGTAATTGTTTTTCTTTGTTTCATCTTTTTTTCTCGTTTTTTGTACTTCTATCTTGGTTTTGTTTATTGGGTTTGTTGTACTCGTTTTCCTTTTTTTGTTTTTTGTTTATGTTCATGTTCTTTGTAATTTCGTCTCGGTTTCATTTGTTGGGTGTGGAAAAGGAAACGAAGGAAGCAAACAAGAAAATTCGAGGTTATTGTTCGTAAATGAGGGTGAGTCAACATACCTATATGCCATGCACTTCAATTAAAAGTATATTTTGCTAATTTGTGGCTCCATTTGTTTGCTATTTAATTTATTATATGTTTTATCTATGCTCTAATAATCAACTATATTGATCTTCTGTATGTATTGAAGAGCTACAATTGTACAATCTACAATCTACAAGGGTGAAGTGGTGAAGATGCCTTACACATTCTACAAATGTGGTAGAGGATGGGTGAGACAGTCTACAAATTGTAAGTGATTTATTCTATTCGCTTCTATAATATTACCCAAGGGAGGGCAAGTATGTGTATGTTTAATACATTGGTTTGTATATTTGTTATTAAATCTCAAATGGTATGTTTAAATTTATGTGATCTGTTTCTCCACATCACACGCACACCCCACACAATGTGCCCTAGAGATGAGGATGTTGATTTTCCATGGCACTCAAGTATCTAGGTTAGGGTCATTGAATCTATGGCACGCCCAACTCAAATGCCACAACAAACTACTTTGCACAGCGGAATAAATACAACAATAAATCAACATGTACATAAATAGGCCACTTTTTACCATTTTTCAGCAACCAAACTTCATTATATTAACAAATTGTAGTACAACTATCTAGGGCTCTTGTACGAAGGATCATGGTCCTCATGCAATCACTGATACAGGAAATACAAACTAGGGTTTTATGTCATTGCTTCACTAACCAATCTACCGTGAACAAGACAACACTTCACCTACTCGCTGATGTAGCGTTCCACAACTTCATCTGCCTCTTTCAATGAATCTTGCTCCTTTAAGTCATTGAACATGGCTCACAAACTGCCCTCTAGCTGATCATTAGTCCATCATTGAATCAACACATAGGGTATTCTTGTGAGTTTTTTACAACTCCGTTTGTAAACAACTCGTAGACTGCCCTAGAGGGTTCTCGAGTAGTACTACTTAGTGGTTTGACATATACATCAAATGGTATGTTTAAATTTATTCCAACAAAATAGTGTTATTATTGTTTGTTTACTTGAAGTTTTCTCCTTCTAGCATGGTTCTTGACTAGTACTACTTAGTTAGTGGTTTGACATATACATCAAATGGTATGTTTAAATTTATGTGATCTGTTTCTCCACATCACACGCACACCCCCACACAATGTGCCCTAGAGATGAGGATGTTGATTTTCCATGGCACTAGAGTATCTTGGTTAGGGTCTTTGAATCTATGACACGGCCAACTCAAATGCCACAACAAACTACTTTGCACAGTGGTATAAATACAACAATAAATCAACATGTACATAAATAGGCAACTTTTTACCATTTTTTAACAACCCAACTTGGTTATATTAACAAATTGTAGTACAACTGTCTAAGGCTCCTGTACCAAGGATCATAGCCCTCATGCAATCCTTGATACAGGGAATACAAACTAGGGTTTGATGTCAATGCTTCATTAACCAATCTACCGTGAACAAGACAACACTTCACCTACTCGTTGATGTAGCGTTCCACAACTTCATTTGCCTCTATCAATGAATCTTGCTCCTTTAAGTCATTGAACATGGCTCACCAACTGCCTTCTAGCTCATCATTAGTCCATCAACAAATCAACACATAGGATCTTCTTGTGAGTAGCCCTCATGCAATCCTTGATACAGGGAATACAAACTAGGGTTTGATGTCAATGCTTCATTAACCAATCTACCGTGAACAAGACAACACTTCACCTACTCGTTGATGTAGCGTTCCACAACTTCATTTGCCTCTATCAATGAATCTTGCTCCTTTAAGTCATTGAACATGGCTCACCAACTGCCTTCTAGCTCATCATTAGTCCATCAACAAATCAACACATAGGATCGTTTCTAAACAACTCGTAGACTTCCCACTACTTCTCTTCAATTGTTTGGGACCTCTTCCCATTATTGCCTTCTTGTATTGCTCCAATGAAGACAATCTTAGGGCATGGAGGGCTGCGGATTATGACTGTCAAAAATCTTTCTCCAACAATCAACTTAGTGTTGATTCATAAGCCTACTTGGTTGGTCTTATTTATCTAAGAACAAAACCCTTAGGCTTCTTAAAGTCTGCCTGTCTTACAACTGTCAAGGTTGTTCTTGTCAACAGATCTAGGGTTGTAAGGACACCTTCTGCTCCCTCCAAACAATCATTCAGATGCCCTTCAAACTCTGTCCAAACTAGAACAACCATCTACTAGCAAACAACATCAATAAGAGAGGATGTACATACCTTGTTCTACAACCTCCTGCTGCTCGCCTTGACGTCGACATTTTTGCAATTTCTGAGCTTTGTTTAGGGCACATGTCAGCCCTAAATTCTGATCCAAAACTTGTGCTTTCCCTGTGATTGTCGCGTGCACGGTTGTGTATGGATTTTTCGTTATTCTATTTTATTTCCCACGACAGCTCTTCACCTACATCGAAGCAAATGGAGGAGGAACGTCGCCCTCCGTAACTAGAAATGCGTGTGTGGCAGGAGAGGCTTTCCTAACTCTTCAAAAGGTGTTGAAGACATTATCCAATACTTCGTCCAAATTGCAGAGATTTCATCAATTCAGTCAATTTCGAAACTAGAATAGCGGGTGTTACGGCTTTTTTCTCTTCCTTCTACATCAAATTATGTTCCAGATGGAGTAGTTGTTCTACAATAGATTGAACCTCTGGCTTCTTCCTCCTCGAGCGGAATCGAGTAGGTGGCCTTGTGGCCTATGAATATCGTTGATCAGAACATGGGGCCTTTAGTTGATGTTCTACCTCATTTCGACGCTTCAACACCAGAGGCAAGGGAGAGATATAAATTTTGCAATAATACCATCATAAGTTTATTCGTCCTTTCTGCTTCGAATCTCTGAATGATTGGGATTAAACCCTATGTAGGGTTTTCAAGAGCTTAACTGTAAGATCCCGTCACCCTTCTCTTTCCAGTGATGACGCACATACTTTTGTGGTCCTTCAGGAATAAATGAGTACAAAGCCCATTTCTATAAATCACCTCTATGTCTGGTCCTCCCATCTTTGATTTCATCCAAGTGCGGGAACCCTGCAATGCTGCAGTGAATACTTAGACTTTTTTGCTATAGCTATGGTTTCCCAAAGTCCAATTATGGATCAGCAGTTTTGGTTGGAATTTTGACCGGCAGAACCCTGGAGCGCTGACAGTTAATGGTGTAGACAATCGTCCCTATTGTGGCGTAACGCCGCCTGCAATTGCCCAACGTCCTGTCTTAACAAACTGATCTTTTCTGCAATCGTTCTCGTCACTTCTTGTGCATGAAAATATGATTTCCGGTCCTGAGATTTGGCTATTGGAAGATCGTATAGTTGTCGGCCTTGTGGTCAAGTGATTATGCACAAGAAGGGCCTAGGCACAGAGTATGGCTTGTCAGCCTATGGAATCTGGCATATGAATGGCCTTCTCGAATGGACCCTCGGCCTTGATATGTGTTGGGCTTTACGACCTTCAATCCTGTATAAACAACCCCAATGATACACCGCAATGATTTAACCCGAGACCTGTTAACAATGATAATATTGGGACTAACCCTTCTCAAATACGATCTTCAAAGGATAATCTTCCCCGAAGGAATTAATAATACGGCCTTAATTACTCAGATTCTTGTTTTGCAAATGATGACCCTGATATGAGACTAATCCCCGGAGAGAGGCTTGACTACGACAACGACAACGAAGATTGTAATGTATCAATTCATTAGATCTCCCTCAAATCTGTAATAGGCTTGATATTGGTCTTGGATGACAGATCTAGTATGATAGTCCTAGATTCGATCTCAAACCACTCGTATGAACCAAATAAAATTAATAATAGACCAATCTAGGGTGACAACTGGTATCACCGAAGATAGGAAAATGTCCGCTAGGGTGAGAAGAAATCCCACCGAAGTTACAACAAGAATTTTTTAAAACTGTAATATAAACCTGAACTTTGGCAAGAACCCTCAGGTTGGCAGGATGCACAGCTTTGATACCATTGTAAGGTCCCAAATGGCCAAATAATCAACAAATCTGATGAAATGTTTTAGTGTTCTAAATGAAATATTGACAAGCCAAAAATAGAACACAAGAACCTAAAATAAATGCAGCCTTTATTTATATTATTAACTGAAGAAGATAGTACATGCCCGTACAAAATATTGGAGCCACGCAAGTTGCTCAACAAAAGAGAAAACAAAAGACTGAAGCACAATCGTGGACCCTGAATGGATCTGCCAGACAAATCACACCCACGGGGTTTTCGTCCCTGGGATCAAACTGGAACTGGTCATGCCAATTTTTCAAGAAAACACAATAATATAGATAAACTCAGGTTGATCCCACTGTCAGCCTCCTATCCCCTTTTACCTCCTATCCCCTTTTATAGAGTGATGTACTCTCTAGAAACTCCTCCTATCCCCTTTTACCTCCTATCCCCTTTTATAGAGTGATGTACTCTCTAGAAACTTTATTTTATCATAAACTCAGGTTGATCCTACTGTCAATCCTACTGTCAGCCTCCTATCCCCTTTTACCTCCTATCCCCTTTTATAGAGTGATGTACTCTCTAGAAACTCCTCCTATCCCCTTTTACCTCCTATCCCCTTTTATAGAGTGATGTACTCTCTAGAAACTCCTCCTATCCCCTTTTACCTCCTATCCCCTTTTATAGAGTGATGTACTCTCTAGAAACTTTATTTTATCATTTTTCCCTCAAAATGATTGAAAATACCATGGGCAAATACCACCATGAATACCATGTTACCATGGGCAGATTCTGTCCACTTTGATCCTATAAAAAAAGAATATTACAAAATAAGTTTTGGGAACAGGTAATGAATTTCAAATAAAGTTTCAGGACATGGATAACACTAATATCCTCACAACAATTGATGTTGAGGGTAGTTGGGTAAGAAGCTTCTTTTGAAGATGAGGATGGTTTATTTTTAGAGTTTGAGAGATAATGATTTTGACCGAAAAAGTTTCAACGGATTATTTTAAGTTGTCTTGATCACATCTCATCTCAGTGTATAATCTTTGTGCTTATTCCAAAAAGCTGCAGGCTAGTCCTCGCCTTCATTTCAGTAAAGATGGTTCCTCGTTTGCATTCACAACAAATGACAATGGCATAAAGATCTTAGCCAATGCAGAGGGATTTAGCTTAATTTAGCTTGATTCGCATGCTGGAGAGTGATCCTTTGAGGGAACGAGAGTGCCACCAGAGACAATGACAACAAAGGTAAATCGATTCTTCCATGCACATTTACTATGTACATGCACAGCTAATTAATGTTAAAGTTCAATGGCATATTGATCTTAGCCAATGCAGAGGGATTTCGCTTATGTTAAAGTTCAATGGCATATTGATCTTAGCCAATGCAGAGGGATTTCGCTTAATTCGCATGCTGGAGAGTGATCCTTTGAGGGAACGAGAGTGCCACCAGAGACAATGACAACAAAGGTAATTTGCTTCTTCCATGCACATTTACTATGTACATGCACTGCTAAACATGCACTGCTAATTAATGATAAAGTTTAAATTCTAACTAGATCTTTTTTACTATGCAAACTTCAATTGTGAATGTCATGTTTCCAGCAATCAATGCTCCTGGCTCCCTGCCCAACGCTATCGAACGTTCGGGGAGACTTCCACCTACATTGTCAAAGACCAATTTTGTAAGAGCTTCATATTTGTCCAGCCATATCCATTTTCAAAACTTTTATCATTTTCTAAACTTTCACTCCAGAGTCCATATATTGTTGCTTTCAAGTTTCCATATACCATAGGATTTTGTTCTTTTCCCCTTTCAAATGTTCTATTAACCATTATTTTGGCATATCTTGAATAGGATGATATGATCAATGGATTCTAACAATTATCTACACTCGAGACATGTGTGCAGAGTAGTATAGATAGCAGTCCGACCCCAGATGTTAAACCAAGGCTTCTAGATGAGGTTACAGACGAGCAAGAACTGGAAATTGACTGAATCAATGATTCGGGTCAGTGTAGGTCTCTAGGTTGCCTGCCACAATGCATGCGATCGAGGTATGCAATCATCCTTCTATTACACAGAAAACACTAAATTCTGTCGATATTGATCGATCCAAACAAGGAATGTGCTATTTCTTGCAGGTAGTAAGACTGATATACACCAATTCCGGTGTCGCTGTTTTAGCACTGGCATCCAATGCTCTCCATAACCTATGAAAATGGCCGCGGAGTGACTCGAATCCATCTGGAAAGGTGGGGTTCTTAAATAGTTGTCATTTGCTTCCTTCTTATTTTAGCTTGTTTTATTTATTTATTTGTTAGTTGTAATTTTTGACATATAATTTGCAGCTGTTTTCTTATGTAGTAATGATTCCACCACGGATGTGGCAGCAAGCTAGTGGGTCGTTATGAATAATGACATTGTTGACACAAATCCAGAAGAAGCGGCTGCTTGTATAGCTTTGTCTAAGAATGATTCACATATGATGTCTGCTTTTGGTGGCAAGGTCTCCTTGTTCAATATGATGACATTTAAGGTAACAGAGCCTTTTACCTAAAGACCAGTTTCATTTCAATGTTTCCGATTATATATATAATATATAATTTCTTGGTACATTGGTTTGCTTAGGGATTTATTCTCTAATGTCTTCACCTTCAACTTTCAAATTATGTGTGGGTAATGGTGTTCAGTTCAGGATCACTTTAGAAGGTTCTGTGTAATGTTCCTCACTATAGGCATATGATGTCTGCTTTTGGTGGCAAGGTCTCCTTGTTCAATATGATGACATTTAAGGTAACAGAGCCTTTTACCTAAAGACCAGTTTCATTTCAATGTTTCCGATTATATATATAATATATAATTTCTTGGTACATTGGTTTGCTTAGGGATTTATTCTCTAATGTCTTCACCTTCAACTTTCAAATTATGTGTGGGTAATGGTGTTCAGTTCAGGATCACTTTAGAAGGTTCTGTGTAATGTTCCTCACTATAGGCTAAGAATTCAAAGGCTCCCAATTTATCTAAATCACTGGTTTCATGGCATGCTAATTAGGGGTTTATTCTCTAATCCCACCGTCAACTTTCAAATTATGGGGGTAATGGTGTTCAGTTCAGGACAACTCTAGAAGGCTCTTGCGTAACGTTCCTCACTATAGGCTAAGATTTCAAAGGCTCACAATTTATCTGAATCACCCGTTTCACGGCAGGCTACGGCATACTAATTAGAGATACATTGTAGGTCATTGCATATTTCATGCAACCTCCTCCTGGAGCCACTTTTCTGGCTTTCCACCCTCAAGACAATAACATCATTCCAATTGGCATGGAGGATTCATCAATTCAAATACACAATACACAATGTTTGAGTTGATGAGGTGTTGCCTGTGAATATATCTTTGAATTTAAAATTCTTATCATTTTTCTTCATTGTGCCCTTTTACCAAAAATGGCATTTAAGCGGCATGCTCTGAACTTGCTGCAATCTTTAAAGCTAAAAAAAAAGCTGGAGGAAAAGAAAAGCACAGGCCTGGCCTTTTCACATATTTTGAATGTGTTAGTGTCTTCTGAAACTGATGCCCAGGTATATAGTTTCTTTTATTATTATATAGTCTGCCTCCATGATGTTCACTTTAAAAAATACATAAATTTACCGAGTAAAAAAGTTCATGCACTCAAACACGTCTTTTGGCAGTTACGTCTATTATGGGGTATAGATGGGTGGGACTAGCGGAAGTCAAAAGTTGTACCAGTACAGCCAGGAAGATCATCACCACCAGTCGAGGATACAACAGTACAGTCTCATAATAATTAAATTCACTTGTTCGTTGTTCATGAGAAGCAGCTTACTATATATATGATGCTTCCGGAGGCGCCATGCCAGGAAGATCATCACCACCAGTCGAGGATACAACAGTACAGTCTCATAATAATTAAATTCACTTGTTCGTTGTTCATGAGAAGCAGCTTACTATATATCGCCATGTAAGTACTTGTAAGCATTTTTGAATTCAAACATAGACAGTTATATAATGTCACTTACCTTCTGTATCTGATTGGATGAACTTGTTACATGGTTATAGACAGTTATATAATGTCACTTACCTTCTGTATCTGATTGGATGAACTTGTTACATGGTTGGATTGCAGTGGTCTCCTCATGATTCCCTATCTACTCCTATTTCAAGCGCCAAGCACCATATACTCATGTGACAACATCCTAGTTTATCCGAGCTTCTGTGATGGTGCAGTTGGAGTGTTTGATGCAGAAAGCTTGATCCCTCACTGTCGCATTGCACCTTCTGCATATTTACCATCGAGAATGAACATGTAAATGGACTTTTTCATTCTGTCATGGTTGATACATCTATTTTTAAGACTTGGCTTTTTGACAAGCGCATACTATGATTTGATTTATTGTTCAAGGCATATTACGATTTAATTTATTGTTTGGGTTATTTATGCAGCAGTAATCCATATCCCCTAGTCGTCGCTTTACATCCCATCCGAACCGAATCAATTCATTCTTGGAATGACAGATGGAGGAGTTCATGTTATTGAGCCTTCAGAGTAAGAAGGGAAATGGGGTGTTGGACCCCCAGATAATGGAACTGGCGGATCAAATCCAACACCAAGTAACCAAGGTTCAGAACCACCGTCAAGATAGTTCAATGGGAACATAAGAACAAGTGTCTACCGACTCTTTATTTACAAGAATACCATGAATAATGGTAGCGTATTTTTAGTGAAATGCTTCACTTGTGTTCCAGTTTTCGAGGCATTCCTACCAAGATTGTAATTTTCATCAGATATTGTTTAGTACTATAGATGGAGATTAATAAACTGTAAATTCGAGGCATTCCTACCAAGATTGTAATTTTCATCAGATATTGTTTAGTACTATAGATGGAGATTAATAAACTGTAAATCCTACCTAAATGAGTATCTAGGTGCAATCCTGGTCACTATATCTTGCTAGGTCGTGTAAAAATTGAAAGTAATTGGAGCGTAATTCATGAATATTCTTGCCGAGGGTTTCTCAGTTTCTATTTTTAAAACCTAACCTTTCTTTGTACCACGAGTATTTTCATATGTTCATGTGCATTCAGACAAATCTGGTTTATGCCGAAACTTTGCCAGACTCAGGAATATTATATTTAGTAACTCAGTCAGCATTTTTGGGTTAGAATACTGTTGGAGCTCAGATTCAAGTAATTCAATTGAGAAAAAATGCACGAGTTTCTGCAATACCATTGTTTAAACAGTGATACAGATACAGATATGACGAATATTGTTTAAATATTGATACAGAGATCTACTGAAAGCAAGAATCTTTCAGTTGATGACTATTGTTTAAACATTGATACATATATCTACCATTTCTTTGTACCACGAGTATTTTCATATGTTCATGTGCATTCAGACAAATCTAGTGTATGCCGAAACTTTGTCAGACTCGGGAATACTACTGGAGCTCAGATTCAAGTAATTCAATTGACAAAAAATGCACGAGTTTCTGCAATATTATTGTTTAAACATTCACAGAGATATCTTTTGAAAGTTTGATGACTATTGTAGTATTTTCATATGTTCATGTGCATTCAGACAAATCTAGTGTATGCCGAAACTTTGTCAGACTCGGGAATACTACTGGAGCTCAGATTCAAGTAATTCAATTGACAAAAAATGCACGAGTTTCTGCAATATTATTGTTTAAACATTCACAGAGATATCTTTTGAAAGTTTGATGACTATTGTTTAAACATTGATATATCTATGGAAAGCTTGATGAATATTGTTTAAACATTGATACAGATATCAACTGAAAGCAAGAATCTTTCAGTTGATGGCTATTGTTTAAACACTGATACATATATCTACTACTCATATTTTTCCATTGCCGCAGCCTTTGTGTTTTGTTTTGATGGACTTTCTGTTAAAAAACATATTGATACATATTTTTTTCATTTTTGTTTTTTATGGACTTCTGTAAAAAAACATATTGATACAGATATCTATTGAAAGCAAGAATTTTTTTTCATTTTTGTTTATGGACTTCTGTAAAAAAAAACATATTGATACAGATATTTCAATAATTTTTTTCATTTTTGTTTTTGGACTTGCAATAAAAACTTATTGATACAGATATCTACCGAAAGCAATAATCTTTCAGTTGATGGAATACTGCTCAGATATCTACCGAAAGCAATAATCTTTCAGTTGATGGAATACTGCTCATATTTTTTATTTTTTTATTTCTTGGAAGTTGTGAAGGCGTGGTTTATATGTTCATACAATAGGTAGTTGCAATTTACACGACTTGCATGCTTATAGCTCCTGTAACTACCTATGAATCCAAGATTCAATCTAAGTTGTAAAGGCTCTCATAACTACCTATGAATCCAAGATATCTACCGAAAGCAATAATCTTTCAGTTGATGGAATACTGCTCATATTTTTTATTTTTTAATTTCTTGGAAGTTGTGAAGGCGTCGTTTATATGTTATGTTCATACAATAGGTAGTTGCAATTTACACGACTTGCATGCTTATAGCTCCTGTAACTACCTATGAATCCAAGATTCAATCTTGGAAGTTGTAAAGTTATTTTTTAATTTCTTGGAAGTTGTGAAGGCGTCGTTTATATGTTATGTTCATACAATAGGTAGTTGCAATTTACACGACTTGCATGCTTATAGCTCCTGTAACTACCTATGAATCCAAGATTCAATCTTGGAAGTTGTAAAGGCTCGTTTATACCGTCGGTAGTTGCAATTTACAAGACTTGCATGCTTATAGCTCTTTAACTACCTATACAATCTTGGAAGTTGTAAAGGCTCGTTTATACCGTCGGTAGTTGCAATTTACAAGACTTGCATGCTTATAGCTCTTTAACTACCTATATGAAGAATCTTGAAGAATCTATGGAATACTGCTCATATTTTTTATTTTTTAATTAGTCCTTTGGACGTTGTAAAGGCTTCGTTTATACTATTGGTAGTTGCAATTTAGTAGTTGCAGCTCTATAGCTCTTTAACTACCTATATGAAGAATCTTGAAGGTGATGGAATACTGCTCATATTTTTTATTTTTTAATTAGTCCTTTGGACGTTGTAAAGGCTTCGTTTATACTATTGGTAGTTGCAATTTAGTAGTTGCATGCTTATAGCTCTTTAACTACTTACGAATGCAAGAATCTTAAAGTTGATGGAATACTGCTCATATTCTTTATTTTTTAATTAGTCCTTTGGAAGTTGTAAAGGCTTCGTTTATTCTGAATATTAAAGTTTTGGAAGTTGTAAAGGCTTCGTTTATTCTGAATATTAAAGTTTTGGAAGTTGTAAAGGCTTCGTTTATTCTGAATATTAAAGTTGATGGAATACTGCTCATATTTTTTATTTTTTAATTAGTCCTTTGGAAGTTGTAAAGGCTTCGTTTATACTGTTGGTAGTTGCAATTTAGTAGTTGCATTGTTGGTAGTTGCAATTTAGTAGTTGCATGCTTATAGCTCTTGTAACTACCTATGAATGGAAGAATCTTAAAGTTGATGGAATACTGCTCATATTTTTTATTTTTTAATTAGGCCTTTGGAAGTTGTAAAGGCTTTGTTTATACCATCGGTAGTTGCAATTTAGTAATTGCATGCTTTGTTTATACCATCGGTAGTTGCAATTTAGTAGTTGCATGATTATAGCTCTTGTAATTACCTATGAATGCAAGAATTTTGGAAGTTGTAAAGGCTTCGTTTATACCATCGGTAGTTGCAATTAATTTACAGGACATATTAAAGTTGTTGATGGAATACTGCTCATATTTTTTATTTTTTAATTAGTCCTTTGGAAGTTGTAAAGGCTTCGTTTATACTGTTGGTAGTTGCAATTTAGTAGTTGCATTGTTGGTAGTTGCAATTTAGTAGTTGCATGCTTATAGCTCTTGTAACTACCTATGAATGGAAGAATCTTAAAGTTGATGGAATACTGCTCATATTTTTTATTTTTTAATTAGGCCTTTGGAAGTTGTAAAGGCTTTGTTTATACCATCGGTAGTTGCAATTTAGTAGTTGCATGCTTATAGCTCTTGTAATTACCTATGAATGCAAGAATTTTGGAAGTTGTAAAGGCTTCGTTTATACCATCGGTAGTTGCAATTAATTTGCAGGACTTCATGCTTATAGCTCTTGTAACTACATATGAATACAAGAATCTTTCAGTTGATGGAATACTGTTCATATTTTTTTATTTTCTAATACCGATGGTAGTTGCAATTTACAAGACTGGCATGCTTATAGCTCTTAATAACTATCTATGAATGCATGAATTTGACTTGAAGACTTGCATACTACCGATGGGAGTTGCAATTTAAAGACTGGCAATGCATGACTTGCATGCTTATAGCGCTTGTATATTTCTAATGCATGAATTTGCGCATGAATTTGCATGAATTCTAGTTGCTTTGATAACATGGAGAGAATATCGCTTATTATAAATTGGTTGCGCTAGCGCTCTGAAGCAATCTAACAAAAGGTCATTGTTAGAATGTGCCTGATTTACTACCCATTGTTTCTTCTTCTCCATTTGTTAAGCTTTTGTTAGAATGTCCCTGATTTACTACCCATTGTTTCCTCTTCTCCATTTGTTAAGCTTTGTTTTAGTACACAACTTTGTTTCTTGGAGTGTGAATGAGCAGAAATAATGTCAATTTGGAAATTGGTTGTGCGCGTTGAGAAGCAATCTAACAAAAGGTCATTGTTAGAATGTCCCTAATTTACTACCCATTGTTTCCTCTTCTCTACTTGTTAAGCTGTCAATTTGGAAATTGGTTGCACACGCTGAGAAGCAATCTAACAAAAAAAATCACCCATGGTTTCCTCTTTTCCACTTGTTAAGCTGTCAATTTGGAAATTGGTTGAGAAGCAATCTAACAAAAAAAGATCACCCATGGTTTCCTCTTCTCCACTTGTTAAGCTGTCAATTTGGAAATTGGTTGCACACGCTGAGAAGCAATCTAACAAAAGGTCATTAAATCACCCATGGTTTCCTCTTCTCCACTTGTGAAGCTGCAACCAATTTGGAAATTGGTTGCACACGCTGAGAAGCAATCTAACAAAAGGTCATTGTTAGAATGTGCCTGATTTACTACCCATTGTTTCCTCTTCTCCACTTGTTAAGCTTTGTTCTAGTACACAACACAACTTTGTTTCTTGGAGTGTGAATGAGGCAGAAATAATGTCAATTTGGAAAATCTTCTCCACTTGTTAAGCCTTGCTTTATACCACACAACTTTGTTTCTTGACACTCAATTTGGAAATAATGTTATTGTCTTCAGTCACCCCATTAGTGGATGCAAATCTTCTAGCCTTGCTTTATAGCACACAACTTTGTTTCTTGGAGTCAATTTGGAAATAATGTTATTGTCCTCAGTCACCCTTTAGTGGATGCTATTAGATGTATTAGAGGTTAGAGGTTTAAGGTTTAGACACATATCAACCAATCTTAATTGAGTATTAAAGGCTCAATAAAGGTTGAGAGGTTTAGACACATAATCAACCAATCTTAATTGATGAAAGATGAAAGGTTGATTATTTATTGATAGGGTTTTATTGAGTATTAACCTCTCAATTAAAGGTTGAGAGGTTTAGACACATAATCAACAAATCTTAATAGAGTATTAGATGTTTAGACACATAATTAAGATGAAAGATGAAAGGTTGATTATTTATTGATAGGGTTTAATAAAATTTCTTAATCAATAAATCTTAATCGATGAAATCTTAATTGATGAAAGGTTGATTACTTATTGATAGGTTTAATAAGAAAAATTGATGAAAGGTTGATTATTTATTGATTGGGTTTAATAAAATACAAATCTTAATTGGTGAAAGGTTGATTACTTATTGATAGGTTTAATAAGAAAAATTGATGAAAGGTTTATTACTTATTGATAGGGTTTAATAAAATTTCTTATTGCTCATGAAATTCTTCTAAATATATGGAAAAGCAAAAGCTAAAATAAAATTTCTTATTGCTCATGAAATTCTTCTAAATATATGGAAAAGCAAAGCTAAAATAAAATTTCTTATTGCTCATGAAATTCTTCTAAATATATGGAAAAGCAAAGCTAAACTGCATGATCATGAATTAATGATTCAACCATTGACATGATTTTCATTTCATTATAGATTATTCATATATGGGCTTTTAGTTATTTATGAGTAATTTTTATCAATTATTAGTTATTTTTATGAGTATTTTTTATCCAGCAAAAATTTTGTGAAGATAGGAAGATAGGCAAGCATGATCATGAATTAATGATTCAACAATTGACATTGATTTTGATTTTCATTTCATTATAGATTATTCATATGGGTTTTTAGTTATTTATGAGTAATTTTTATCAATTATTAGTTATTTTTATCCAACAAAAATTATGGGTTTTTAGTTATTTATGAGTAATTTTTATCAATTATTAGTTATTTTTATGAGTATTTTTTATCCAACAAAAATTTTGTGAAGATATGAAGATAAGCAAGATAGATGCTTATAGAAATTGGAAAACTTGATTTAAAATAATTGTTTCAATGTAAGGAAGGGGAAACTTGATTTAATGATAATTGTTTCAATGAAGGGATCTTAAGTGAGTGTGATAGAACAATTTATAATAAAAAGATAAAATATAAATATCATCCATGTTTGTTTTTGCAATAAGCACAATGCATAATAAAAAGATAGAAACGTCTATATGTGCTTGTGTTATGTCGACAAATTTTGTCATTGTCTAATGAATGGTTTTACAAAATGTTTGTTTTTCTACGTTATATTTAAATGGAATATTTAACGTCTATATAGAGACAAATTTTGTCATTGTCTAATGAATGGTTTTACAAAATGTTTGATTTTCTACATTATGTTTAAATGAAATATTAAACATCTATGTAGAGACAAATTTTGTCATTTTACAAAATGTTTGCTTTTCTACATTATATTTAAATGAAATATTTAACATTTTAAATGAAATATTTAACATCTATATAGAGACAAATTTTGTCATTGTTTAATGAATGGTTTTACAAAATGTTTGATTTTCTACATTATGTTTAAATGAAATATTTAACATCTTGTAGAGACAAATTTTGTCATTGTCTAATGAATTGTTTTACAAAATATTTGCTTATGGTTTTATAAAATGTTTGCTTTTGGTTTTACAAAATGTTTGTTTTTCTACATTATGTTTAAATGAAATATTTAACATCTATATACAGACAAATTTTGTCATTGTCTAATGAATGGTTTTACAAAATGTTTGCTTTTCTATATTATGTTTAAATGAAATATTTAATATCTATATACAGACAAATTTTGTCATTGTCTAATGAATGGTTTTACAAAATGTTTGCTTTTCTACATTATGTTTAAATGAAATATTTAACATTTATATACAGACAAATTTTGTCATTGTCTAATGAATGGTTTTACAAAATGTTTGCTTTTCTACATTATGTTTAAATGAAATATTTAACATCTATATCGAGAAATTGACGTATGTACGAACCTAGAATGTTAATTACTTTTCGTGAATTTCAATGATTTTGACAAAAAAATCATAAAAGTTCTTGAATGCGAAAAGTATGTCCTATTGGAATACCTAGTTGTACTCTAAATGTTTCTCCAATGAGAGGTCAACTTCAAGTCCGAAGTATGGACATTGAAAGATATTGATAGTAAGGCACTGACTATTAAAGCCAAGAATAATTGGAGAAAGAAGCCAAATCCATCTAGAATAAGTCACACGTTAATCGAAAAGCAAAAGGACAAGTTATTAGTTGTCTATATTGACATGAAAAGGTTGGCAAATCCAAGCAAATTGACAAGCAATTCAACTAATAAATTGTAGAGGAAACAACAAAAGTGGAATTGTTACTGTTGGGAAGATAAAACACAAAAGTGGAATTGTTATTGCTGAGAAGATGAAACATAAAAAGGGGAGAAGATAAAACATAAAAAGGAGAACTATTAGTTCTTGCACCTAGCTAAATGATTGATAAATTTTCGAGTACAAGTTGTTGAAGCCTAGCTATTGACATGAAAAGATTGGCAAATTCAAGCAAATTGACAAGCAATCCAACTAATAAATTGTAGAGGACACAACAAAAGTGGAATTGTTATTGCTGAGAAGATAAAACACAAAAGTGGAATTGTTATTGCTGAGAAGATGAAACATAAAAAGGGGAGAAGATAAAACATAAAAAGGAGAACTATTAGTTCTTGCACCTAGCTAAATGATTGATAAATTTTCGAGTACAAGTTGTTCAAGCCTAGCTAAATCAAAAAAGGGGAGAAGATAAAACATAAAAAGGAGAACTATTAGTTCTTGCACCTAGCTAAATGATTGATAAATTTTCGAGTACAAGTTGTTCAAGCCTAGCTAAATCAAATTGCACTAGCCACTAGATCAACAATCTCCACATTCTCATCGATCACTAAAGAAGAACCATGCACATTGATTTCACATCTACATACAATCAAAGTGTTAATATTTGATCGCAACTTGGCTCAAAGGTCTCACTAAGATTAGTTAATACATGAACCTAACCTAATCCAATTAGTTAACAGATGAACCTAATAGAGTAGTTGTTTGAGATCTATATGCAAGTGAAGATGACTATGATTCTAGCAATTGTCAATCTATTTGTCAACTTATTATATTAATTTGTTTGATTATGAACTATTTTACATGAATTGCAAGCTTTATAAGTGCGGAATTTGTGGAATTTTTGATCTAGCGACCCATTATCACTGTCACTTACAAAGCAACACAATCATGTTGTTTCAGAAATGACTAGGTCCAATAGGTAAGGAATTCTAAGAATGATGAGATAAAGGATACATCAAAGTCACTCTCAAGGATGGCATTAGTTGAATTGGAGTAAGGTCAGTTAAATATGTAGGATGGCGTTAGTTGAATTGGAGTAAGGTAAGTTAAATATGTAGTAAGGTGTAATTGGAAACTGAGAGAGTGATTTAAATGAATCAATTACACCACCAAATGATGGCATTAGTTGAATTCGGGTAAGGACAGTTACATATGTAATAAGGTGTAATTGACCACTGAGAGAGTGACTTAAAAGAATCAATTACACTACCAATGGATGGCATTAGTTGAATTGGGGTAAGGTGGGTTAAATATGTGGTAAGGTGTGATTAACAACTCAATTACACCACCAAAGAATGGCATTAGTTGAATTGGGGTAAGGTAAGTTAAATATGCAGTTCGGTGTAATTGGCAACTTAGAGAGTGATTTAAAAGAATCAATTACACCACCAATTACCCCATCTTGACTCATGTCTAATGTGTCAGTTCCGCTTGGACCGAGAACATCATTAGAAGAAAAGCTATTATCCAAAGTACACCACCAATTACCCCATCTTGACTCATGTCTAATGTGTCAGTTCCACTTGGACCGAGAACATCATTAGAAGAAAAGCTATTATCCAAAGGGCATGTCAATAGCACATATATTTACCGCATTGATAGCAAAAGGACTAGTTAACATCAGTGAGGTTAGGCTCAATGATATGTCACTCATGGTTGATAATGTAGTGGACTATGGAAGGTGAATGACTACAACACCAAAGGCGTGTCCATTTGAACATCCATCAAATTATTTATTCCAAAGTTCCCTTGAAAAAATGAGAAGTTATATTGAACAAACTAATAAAAAAAGGCTTAATTTACCACCGGAATGTTGGATTTTCAGTGAGTCATTGGAATCATGCAGAGTTGTGGAAACATAGGATAACCTATTGGAAGATGGTGAGCTTTATGAATGGGAGCCAAATGAATCCTTGGTGGCATCTACATATTCATAAATTGATATCGTTTTAATAGGTGACTTTGATTTGTTAACTTAATCATTGCATAACATGATTCTTCAACCACACAATGTGATCTTCTCATTAACATATTCGCTATTAGTGCAATCTCAATCTTCAATGTGTCATGGATATGAAAAGCAAGACTTATGTCTTTATCAACCAATGATCCTGACAAAGAGCTCCATGTATATTGACACCCCTAGCATGTTGAGTATCATGATACCAACGAACAGAAAGGATATCGACCAACAGTTCCCAAGAAGCATATAACTACTAAAGAAACCAACTTTCAAATTTCTGGTGGAGATTTTCCTCACTCCAAGCCTTCACGTGTTGTAATGATCTCCTTTCAATATTTTCAATATCTTTTAGGGTGTTTCCCTAGAACAATACTTGTATTAACAAAAATAACTATTAAAAATACCATCAACATGGTCTATCTCAGATATTAAATCATGAATATGCCCCGATGTGAAAAATCCAAGATCTATTCAACTTATTTAGCTAAACACCTTTGAGGTGTATTCCCAATAGATATGCATTCTAATTGTTAGGTATACACCTTTGTTCTCCAATTAAATATCATATTCTTTGATAGCTAAATCATATGCATCCTTATCAAATTGCCCTTTCCTATAATGCAAAACCTAGACAATATAATGCAAAATATAGATAGGGACGCCACATTGTAGAGATGCAATTTAGATTGTTAACACATTGTAAACACATTGTATAGCAAAGGTGAAATTCTTAGAATTAGGCTCTGATCTAAGAAATTGAAGCCTAAGAAATTGGCATTCAAAATGTATGTTGAAATAAGGAAAGGATGTTGATTTATATGCCCAAACAGATAAAATTTCAGAAAATTTCAAGAAAAAATAGGAATAGGAGAACAATAGAATGGTCAATATTAAAAAAAATTTAGAACAACTCAAGAATTCAGTTAAAGGTATAGAAAATGCAATACCAAAACTCACCACTAAGTATGTGTAATCCATTAAGTTATTCATACAATCACAACTTAAATTTAGCCCTCCCATCCACCCCTTTCAGTTATCCACGGAGCTTAAATTTATCCCTCCCATCCACCCCTTTCAATTATCCACGGAGCTTAGTGTGTATATTATCTTTGTCTTTCAAATGGGTGGATGACTAGATTTGAGCTGTATATTATCTTTGTCTTTCAAATGGGTGGATCTCAATCTTGACTAGGTTTGAGCTTAATGGGTGGATCTCAATCTTGACTAGGTGTGAGCTTAGTGTGTATATTATCTTTGTCTTTCAAATGGGTGGATCTCAATCTTGATTAGATTTGTGGGTTATTATGCAGGTATATATTGGTATACGCTATTATGAATGTATGTCGATAATCCATATGTAAAAATCTCGACTATGAAAAGAGCGACTATGAAAAGAGTTCTAATTAAATTAGAGGCATCCCCACCATAGAAGCAGGAAGCATGTGTTATAAAAAAAGGGCATAAAAGTCGAGAACCTACATACATTAGAAAAAATGGCATAAAAAGTTGTGAATCTACATATATTGGTTGGATCATCCTCCACTGAAAGGTGAGTAAAATTATTAGTGTGGCATGTCTTAAATTAATTTACTATGAAAAGGATTCTTCTAATTAAATTAGAGGCATCCCCACCACCATGGAAGCAGGAGGAAGCATGTGTTATAAAAAAAAATGGCATAAAAGTCGAGCACCTAGGAAAAATTAGGAAAAATGGCCTAATACATTAGAAAAATGGCGAGTAAAATTCTTATTGTGGCATGTCTCCTTAAATGGCATGAGTAAAATTCTTATTTGGCATGAGTAAAATTCTTATTGTGACATGTCTCCTTAAATTAATTTACTACATGAGTAAAATTCTTATTGTGACATGTCTCATTAAATTAATTTACTATGAAAAGGGTTCTTCTCATTAAATTAGAGGCATCCCCACCACCAAGGAAGCAGGAAGAATGTGTTATAAAAAAAAGGCATAAAAGTCGAGAACCTACATACATTAGGAAAAAATAGAGCTTGAACGATCAACATAGTCCTCAGTTCTCCTAATGTCATGTATGTCCTCGACATTTCGCCTCCTCTGCAATTGAAATTTGGCAGATAAAAACCAATTCAATTCTTGTCTAGCAGAATGAATTGACTCTGCAAGATCTTCTTCAACAGCACTAGGATTCTCAGAATATATATATGGGCATTCCCAGTTATTGGCTAGAAGTATTAGTTGCCTCTGGAATGTCTTGCACGGTAGCACTAGGAGACTCGGAATGTATATATAGGCGTTCTTGCATGGAGAAAGACCGATTTCACACGGCTCATCTGAGGAGTACTGCTTGGATTTGGATTTTGAAAGAGATGCGCTTGTGAAATGCGTGACAGCCATAAACAGAACGCCAACGCTGACATTTTTTTCTTATTTTATTTTTTTGATGATTGTGGAGATGAGTAAATAGCCGGCCATTTGTCCGTGTTTAGCTGTCGTCTGTCTGAGTAGTCTCACCGCGTTTCTGAGATGAAGTTTCTCAATGCGGCAATCATGTTCCAAATATTCTCGATGTTGCACTTCGCGTTAATTAAGAGTGATGACACTCCACAGGAACTAAATTTCCATCTGAAACAAAAACCGTCGGACACTAGTTATACATATGCGTTGCTATCTGAAATCTTCATTGATCCACAGCAGTGCCGCCACACTGATCCAAAGTTTAGGTGGAGCGCTATGTGAATGAATGGGCTTACCATCGCTTGTTACTCCCGCCATCCGCCGATAAAATGCAGCTAACACTCCACACAATATTATCCCACATCGTTAAACAGAAACCTTTCCTTCAAGTTTATAAAGAGTCAAACGCATGTCATTGGTGACGGAAAAATTGGAAGGAATCTGATCTCGAAATCGGATGGGGCCACTTGTCACGCCGTCAACGGCTCAGATTCGGCAATCGGATGGCGCCACTTGTCACGTCTCAACGGCTCAGATTTGGCAATCGGATGGCGCCACTTGTCACGTCCTCAACGGCTCAGATCTTGCGATTGGATGGCGCCACTTGTCACGTCCTCAACGGCTCAGATCTTGCGATTGGATGGCGCCACTTGTCACGTCCTCAATGGCCCAGATCTTGCGATTGGATGGCACCACTTGTCACGTCCTCAATGGCCCAGATCTGCCTATCGGATGGGCGCCACTTGTCACGTCCTCAATGGCCCAGATCTTGCGATTGGATGGCGCCACTTGTCACGTCCTCAATGGCCCAGATCTGCCTATCGGATAGGCGCCACTTGTCACGTCCTCAATGGCCCAGATCTTGCGATTGGATGGCGCCACTTGTCACGTCCTCAATGGCCCAGATCTGCCTATCGGATAGGCGCCACTTGTCACGTCCTCAATGGCCCAGATCTTGCGATTGGATGGCGCCACTTGTCACGTCCTCAATGGCCTAGATCTGCCTATCGGATGGGCGCCACTTGTCACGTCCTCAATGGCCCAGATCTGGCCATCGGACGGACGCCACTTGTCACATCCTCAACGGCTCAGATCTGCCTATCGGATGGGCGCCACTTGTCATGTTCTCAATGGCCTAGATCTGGCCATCGGACGGACGCCACTTGTCACATCCTCAACGGCTCAGATCTGGCCATATAAGTTATCAGCTGATAGCTTATTACCGACAAGTTATCGTGGATAATTTATAGAGTTATCATCTGATAAGTTATCAATAGATAACTTCTCTGAAAATAATAAGCTATCATCTTATAACTTATCCAAATATAATAAGCTATCTCTGATAACGTATCAGAAAATAATAAGCTATATCTTATAACTTATCTAAATATAATAAGCTATTTCTGATAACTTATCCGAACATATAAGCTATCATCTTAGAACTTATCTAAATATAATAAGCTATCTCTGATAACTTATCCGAACATATAAGCTATCTCTGATAACTTATCCAAACATATAAGCTATCATCTAATAACTTATCTAAATATAATAAGCTATCTCTGATAACTTATCGAAAATATAAGCGATACTCTTATAACTTATCTAAATATAATAAGCTATCTCTGATAACTTATCCGAACATATAAGCTATCTCTGATAACTTATCCAAACATATAAGCTATCATCTAATAACTTATCTAAATATAATAAGCGATCTCTGATAACGTATCGAAAATATAAGCTATACTCTTATAACTTATCTAAATATAATAAGCTATCTCTGATAATTTATCGAACATATAAGCTATCATCTTATAACTTATCTAAGTATAATAAGCTATCTCTGATAACTTATCCCAGCATATAAGCTATCATCTTATAACTTATCTAAATATAATAAGCTATCTCTGATAAGTTATCTGAACATAATAAGCTATCATCTCATAACTTATCTAAATATAATAAGCTATCTCTGATAACTTATCCAAAAATAAGAAGTTATCATCTGATTACTTATCTAAAAATAATAAGCTATGTCGACAAGTTATCAAAAAATATTAGCTATCATCTGATAACTTACTGTCAGTGACGTATCAGGTCATAACTTATTCTTTATAACTTATCTACCAACGACGTATCGATAATTTATAATTTATCGTGATTTGCAAATATGGGCCGTCGGATCTAGCAAACTGGGGCCGTCAGATCTCGATAGATCTGGGCCGTCCGAACTAGCCCAATCTGAGCCGTTGGTTTTTGCCCAATCTGGGCCTTCAGCCCTGGTCCAATCTGAGCCGTCAGATCTACCCAATCTGAACCGTTAGATCTCGCCCAATCTGGGCCGTTAGATCTAGCCCAATCTGGGCTGTCAGATCTGCTAGATTTGGCCCGTCGGATCTAAAGAAATATGGTCCGTCAAATCTCGATAGATTTGGGCCGTTGGATGTCGCCCAATCCGAACCACTGGATCTCGTCCAATCTGGGCCGTTGGATCTCTTCCAATCTGAGCCGTTGGTTCTAGCCCAATCTGGGCCGTCGGATCTCAACCAATCCGAGCCATTGGTTCTCGGCCAATCTCGGCCGTTAGATCTTGGCCAATCTTGACCGTCGGATCTTGGCCAATTTTGGCCGTCGGATCTCAATCAATCTGAACCGTCGAATTTTTGTAAATCTGGGCCGTGGGATTAGGCAAATGGTAGCCGTCAGATTCCGCAGATCTGGCCGTCAAATTTCTCCAAATCCCGCTAAATCCAACAGTCAGATTGGCTATGGCTCCACGGGAGCCGCCACATCGGTGGAAGAGACACCATTTGGGAAAATTCGAGACTGCACCGGTGGCGCATCTCAAATCTGTTCCAGCTCGTGACCGCATTTCAGATCGATTCCGAAACGGTGTGTTACCAGTCATATTGATCAAATTATAAATCGAAACCAAAGTTACAAAAGGTGTGTTACCAGTCTAATTTCAAAAGCTGTTGGGCAGGGGAAATTGAGAATCCCTTCCTAACAAAAGGTTGCGCCGGGAAAGTTGAGATGTGCTCTGTTAGCGATTATAAATTTTTGGTCGGTTTATTTTAAATATGAAAATGGAATTTCATTTTTCCAAAAGAGGCTCTCATTCGCCATCCATCGAACGATATTTAGGCTGAACTTTCAAACTGTCAGCGTCAGCAGCTTCCGCATGGAAGACTCACATCATTTATCCCTTCTAGAAAAAGAAAAGAGAGACAATGAGTTTTGTTGGTCAAGATCGTGACCATTGGCACGCTTGTATTTGCTTGACTTTGACTGCAATATCAGTGGTAGCGAGCATAAAGGTGCGCCAATCAGATCCCCACAGCTGAAATACTGTCAGCCTCCTATCCCCTTTTACCTCCTATCCCCTTTTATAGAGTGATGTACTCTCTAGAAACTCCTCCTATCCCCTTTTACCTCCTATCCCCTTTTATAGAGTGATGTACTCTCTAGAAACTTTATTTTATCGTTTTTCCCTCAAAATGATTGAAAATACCATGGGCAAATACCACCATGAATACCATGTTACCATGGGCAGATTCTGTCCACTTTGATCCTATAAAAAAAGAATATTACAAAATAAGTTTTGGGAACAGGTAATGAATTTCAAATAAAGTTTCAGGACATGGATAACACTAATATCCTCACAACAATTGATGTTGAGGGTAGTTGGGTAAGAAGCTTCTTTTGAAGATGAGGATGGTTTATTTTTAGAGTTTGAGAGATAATGATTTTGACCGAAAAAGTTTCAACGGATTATTTTAAGTTGTCTTGATCACATCTCATCTCAGTGTATAATCTTTGTGCTTATTCCAAAAAGCTGCAGGCTAGTCCTCGCCTTCATTTCAGTAAAGATGGTTCCTCGTTTGCATTCACAACAAATGACAATGGCATAAAGATCTTAGCCAATGCAGAGGGATTTAGCTTAATTTAGCTTGATTCGCATGCTGGAGAGTGATCCTTTGAGGGAACGAGAGCGCCACCAGAGACAATGACAACAAAGGTAAATCGATTCTTCCATGCACATTTACTATGTACATGCACAGCTAATTAATGTTAAAGTTCAATGGCATATTGATCTTAGCCAATGCAGAGGGATTTCGCTTATGTTAAAGTTCAATGGCATATTGATCTTAGCCAATGCAGAGGGATTTCGCTTAATTCGCATGCTGGAGAGTGATCCTTTGAGGGAACGAGAGTGCCACCAGAGACAATGACAACAAAGGTAAATTGCTTCTTCCATGCACATTTACTATGTACATGCACTGCTAAACATGCACTGCTAATTAATGATAAAGTTTAAATTCTAACTAGATCTTTTTTACTATGCAAACTTCAATTGTGAATGTCATGTTTCCAGCAATCAATGCTCCTGGCTCCCTGCCCAGCGCTATCGAACGTTCGGGGAGACTTCCACCTACATTGTCAAAGACCAATTTTGTAAGAGCTTCATATTTGTCCAGCCATATCCATTTTCAAAACTTTTATCATTTTCTAAACTTTCACTCCAGAGTCCATATATTGTTGCTTTCAAGTTTCCATATACCATAGGATTTTGTTCTTTTCCCCTTTCAAATGTTCTATTAACCATTATTTTGGCATATCTTGAATAGGATGATATGATCAATGGATTCTAACAATTATCTACACTCGAGACATGTGTGCAGAGTAGTATAGATAGCAGTCCGACCCCAGATGTTAAACCAAGGCTTCTAGATGAGGTTACAGACGAGCAAGAACTGGAAATTGACTGAATCAATGATTCGGGTCAGTGTAGGTCTCTAGGTTGCCTGCCACAATGCATGCGAGCGAGGTATGCAATCATCCTTCTATTACACAGAAAACACTAAATTCTGTCGATATTGATCGATCCAAACAAGGAATGTGCTATTTCTTGCAGGTAGTAAGACTGATATACACCAATTCCGGTGTCGCTGTTTTAGCACTGGCATCCAATGCTCTCCATAACCTATGAAAATGGCCGCGGAGTGACTCGAATCCATCTGGAAAGGTGGGGTTCTTAAATAGTTGTCATTTGCTTCCTTCTTATTTTAGCTTGTTTTATTTATTTATTTGTTAGTTGTAATTTTTGACATATAATTTGCAGCTGTTTTCTTATGTAGTAATGATTCCACCACGGATGTGGCAGCAAGCTAGTGGGTCGTTATGAATAATGACATTGTTGACACAAATCCAGAAGAAGCGGCTGCTTGTACAGCTTTGTCTAAGAATGATTCACATATGATGTCTGCTTTTGGTGGCAAGGTCTCCTTGTTCAATATGATGACATTTAAGGTAACAGAGCCTTTTACCTAAAGACCAGTTTCATTTCAATGTTTCCGATTATATATATAATATATAATTTCTTGGTACATTGGTTTGCTTAGGGATTTATTCTCTAATGTCTTCACCTTCAACTTTCAAATTATGTGTGGGTAATGGTGTTCAGTTCAGGATCACTTTAGAAGGTTCTGTGTAATGTTCCTCACTATAGGCATATGATGTCTGCTTTTGGTGGCAAGGTCTCCTTGTTCAATATGATGACATTTAAGGTAACAGAGCCTTTTACCTAAAGACCAGTTTCATTTCAATGTTTCCGATTATATATATAATATATAATTTCTTGGTACATTGGTTTGCTTAGGGATTTATTCTCTAATGTCTTCACCTTCAACTTTCAAATTATGTGTGGGTAATGGTGTTCAGTTCAGGATCACTTTAGAAGGTTCTGTGTAATGTTCCTCACTATAGGCTAAGAATTCAAAGGCTCCCAATTTATCTAAATCACTGGTTTCATGGCATGCTAATTAGGGGTTTATTCTCTAATCCCACCGTCAACTTTCAAATTATGGGGGTAATGGTGTTCAGTTCAGGACAACTCTAGAAGGCTCTTGCGTAACGTTCCTCACTATAGGCTAAGATTTCAAAGGCTCACAATTTATCTGAATCACCCGTTTCACGGCAGGCTACGGCATACTAATTAGAGATACATTGTAGGTCATTGCATATTTCATGCAACCTCCTCCTGGAGCCACTTTTCTGGCTTTCCACCCTCAAGACAATAACATCATTCCAATTGGCATGGAGGATTCATCAATTCAAATACACAATACACAATGTTTGAGTTGATGAG
This sequence comes from Pinus tabuliformis, assembly GCA_031772625.1. Lineage (NCBI taxonomy): Eukaryota > Viridiplantae > Streptophyta > Pinopsida > Pinales > Pinaceae > Pinus > Pinus tabuliformis. The sequence continues at coordinate 684,028,978 of CM062807.1, forward strand.
GTGTTGCCTGTGAATATATCTTTGAATTTAAAATTCTTATCATTTTTCTTCATTGTGCCCTTTTACCAAAAATGGCATTTAAGCGGCATGCTCTGAACTTGCTGCAATCTTTAAAGCTAAAAAAAAAGCTGGAGGAAAAGAAAAGCACAGGCCTGGCCTTTTCACATATTTTGAATGTGTTAGTGTCTTCTGAAACTGATGCCCAGGTATATAGTTTCTTTTATTATTATATAGTCTGCCTCCATGATGTTCACTTTAAAAAATACATAAATTTACCGAGTAAAAAAGTTCATGCACTCAAACACGTCTTTTGGCAGTTACGTCTATTATGGGGTATAGATGGGTGGGACTAGCGGAAGTCAAAAGTTGTACCAGTACAGCCAGGAAGATCATCACCACCAGTCGAGGATACAACAGTACAGTCTCATAATAATTAAATTCACTTGTTCGTTGTTCATGAGAAGCAGCTTACTATATATATGATGCTTCCGGAGGCGCCATGCCAGGAAGATCATCACCACCAGTCGAGGATACAACAGTACAGTCTCATAATAATTAAATTCACTTGTTCGTTGTTCATGAGAAGCAGCTTACTATATATCGCCATGTAAGTACTTGTAAGCATTTTTGAATTCAAACATAGACAGTTATATAATGTCACTTACCTTCTGTATCTGATTGGATGAACTTGTTACATGGTTATAGACAGTTATATAATGTCACTTACCTTCTGTATCTGATTGGATGAACTTGTTACATGGTTATAGACAGTTATATAATGTCACTTACCTTCTGTATCTGATTGGATGAACTTGTTACATGGTTGGATTGCAGTGGTCTCCTCATGATTCCCTATCTACTCCTATTTCAAGCGCCAAGCACCATATACTCATGTGACAACATCCTAGTTTATCCGAGCTTCTGTGATGGTGCAGTTGGAGTGTTTGATGCAGAAAGCTTGATCCCTCACTGTCGCATTGCACCTTCTGCATATTTACCATCGAGAATGAACATGTAAATGGACTTTTTCATTCTGTCATGGTTGATACATCTATTTTTAAGACTTGGCTTTTTGACAAGCGCATACTATGATTTGATTTATTGTTCAAGGCATATTACGATTTAATTTATTGTTTGGGTTATTTATGCAGCAGTAATCCATATCCCCTAGTCGTCGCTTTACATCCCATCCGAACCGAATCAATTCATTCTTGGAATGACAGATGGAGGAGTTCATGTTATTGAGCCTTCAGAGTAAGAAGGGAAATGGGGTGTTGGACCCCCAGATAATGGAACTGGCGGATCAAATCCAACACCAAGTAACCAAGGTTCAGAACCACCGTCAAGATAGTTCAATGGGAACATAAGAACAAGTGTCTACCGACTCTTTATTTACAAGAATACCATGAATAATGGTAGCGTATTTTTAGTGAAATGCTTCACTTGTGTTCCAGTTTTCGAGGCATTCCTACCAAGATTGTAATTTTCATCAGATATTGTTTAGTACTATAGATGGAGATTAATAAACTGTAAATTCGAGGCATTCCTACCAAGATTGTAATTTTCATCAGATATTGTTTAGTACTATAGATGGAGATTAATAAACTGTAAATCCTACCTAAATGAGTATCTAGGTGCAATCCTGGTCACTATATCTTGCTAGGTCGTGTAAAAATTGAAAGTAATTGGAGCGTAATTCATGAATATTCTTGCCGAGGGTTTCTCAGTTTCTATTTTTAAAACCTAACCTTTCTTTGTACCACGAGTATTTTCATATGTTCATGTGCATTCAGACAAATCTGGTTTATGCCGAAACTTTGCCAGACTCAGGAATATTATATTTAGTAACTCAGTCAGCATTTTTGGGTTAGAATACTGTTGGAGCTCAGATTCAAGTAATTCAATTGAGAAAAAATGCACGAGTTTCTGCAATACCATTGTTTAAACAGTGATACAGATACAGATATGACGAATATTGTTTAAATATTGATACAGAGATCTACTGAAAGCAAGAATCTTTCAGTTGATGGCTATTGTTTAAACATTGATACATATATCTACCATTTCTTTGTACCACGAGTATTTTCATATGTTCATGTGCATTCAGACAAATCTAGTGTATGCCGAAACTTTGTCAGACTCGGGAATATTATATTTATTAAATCTCGTTTATGCCGAAACTTTGTCAGACTCGGGAATACTACTGGAGCTCAGATTCAAGTAATTCAATTGACAAAAAATGCACGAGTTTCTGCAATATTATTGTTTAAACATTCACAGAGATATCTTTTGAAAGTTTGATGACTATTGTTTAAACATTGATATATCTATGGAAAGCTTGATGAATATTGTTTAAACATTGATACAGATATCAACTGAAAGCAAGAATCTTTCAGTTGATGGCTATTGTTTAAACACTGATACATATATCTACTACTCATATTTTTCCATTGCCGCAGCCTTTGTGTTTTGTTTTGATGGACTTTCTGTTAAAAAACATATTGATACATATTTTTTTCATTTTTGTTTTTTATGGACTTCTGTAAAAAAACATATTGATACAGATATCTATTGAAAGCAAGAATTTTTTTTCATTTTTGTTTATGGACTTCTGTAAAAAAAAACATATTGATACAGATATTTCAATAATTTTTTTCATTTTTGTTTTTGGACTTGCAATAAAAACTTATTGATACAGATATCTACCGAAAGCAATAATCTTTCAGTTGATGGAATACTGCTCAGATATCTACCGAAAGCAATAATCTTTCAGTTGATGGAATACTGCTCATATTTTTTATTTTTTTATTTCTTGGAAGTTGTGAAGGCGTGGTTTATATGTTCATACAATAGGTAGTTGCAATTTACACGACTTGCATGCTTATAGCTCCTGTAACTACCTATGAATCCAAGATATCTACCGAAAGCAATAATCTTTCACTTGATGGAATACTGCTCATATTTTTTATTTTTTAATTTCTTGGAAGTTGTGAAGGCGTCGTTTATATGTTATGTTCATACAATAGGTAGTTGCAATTTACACGACTTGCATGCTTATAGCTCCTGTAACTACCTATGAATCCAAGATTCAATCTTGGAAGTTGTAAAGGCTCGTTTATACCGTCGGTAGTTGCAATTTACAAGACTTGCATGCTTATAGCTCTTTAACTACTTATACAATCTTGGAAGTTGTAAAGGCTCGTTTATACCGTCGGTAGTTGCAATTTACAAGACTTGCATGCTTATAGCTCTTTAACTACCTATATGAAGAATCTTGAAGAATCTATGGAATACTGCTCATATTTTTTATTTTTTAATTAGTCCTTTGGATGTTGTAAAGGCTTCGTTTATACTATTGGTAGTTGCAATTTAGTAGTTGCAGCTCTATAGCTCTTTAACTACCTATATGAAGAATCTTGAAGGTGATGGAATACTGCTCATATTTTTTATTTTTTAATTAGTCCTTTGGACGTTGTAAAGGCTTCGTTTATACTATTGGTAGTTGCAATTTAGTAGTTGCATGCTTATAGCTCTTTAACTACTTACGAATGCAAGAATCTTAAAGTTGATGGAATACTGCTCATATTCTTTATTTTTTAATTAGTCCTTTGGAAGTTGTAAAGGCTTCGTTTATTCTGAATATTAAAGTTTTGGAAGTTGTAAAGGCTTCGTTTATTCTGAATATTAAAGTTTTGGAAGTTGTAAAGGCTTCGTTTATTCTGAATATTAAAGTTGATGGAATACTGCTCATATTTTTTATTTTTTAATTAGTCCTTTGGAAGTTGTAAAGGCTTCGTTTATACTGTTGGTAGTTGCAATTTAGTAGTTGCATTGTTGGTAGTTGCAATTTAGTAGTTGCATGCTTATAGCTCTTGTAACTACCTATGAATGGAAGAATCTTAAAGTTGATGGAATACTGCTCATATTTTTTATTTTTTAATTAGGCCTTTGGAAGTTGTAAAGGCTTTGTTTATACCATCGGTAGTTGCAATTTAGTAATTGCATGCTTTGTTTATACCATCGGTAGTTGCAATTTAGTAGTTGCATGATTATAGCTCTTGTAATTACCTATGAATGCAAGAATTTTGGAAGTTGTAAAGGCTTCGTTTATACCATTGGTAGTTGCAATTAATTTACAGGACATATTAAAGTTGTTGATGGAATACTGCTCATATTTTTTATTTTTTAATTAGTCCTTTGGAAGTTGTAAAGGCTTCGTTTATACTGTTGGTAGTTGCAATTTAGTAGTTGCATTGTTGGTAGTTGCAATTTAGTAGTTGCATGCTTATAGCTCTTGTAACTACCTATGAATGGAAGAATCTTAAAGTTGATGGAATACTGCTCATTTTTTATTTTTTAATTAGGCCTTTGGAAGTTGTAAAGGCTTTGTTTATACCATCGGTAGTTGCAATTTAGTAGTTGCATGCTTATAGCTCTTGTAATTACCTATGAATGCAAGAATTTTGGAAGTTGTAAAGGCTTCGTTTATACCATCGGTAGTTGCAATTAATTTGCAGGACTTCATGCTTATAGCTCTTGTAACTACCTATGAATACAAGAATCTTTCAGTTGATGGAATACTGTTCATATTTTTTTATTTTCTAATACCGATGGTAGTTGCAATTTACAAGACTGGCATGCTTATAGCTCTTAATAACTATCTATGAATGCATGAATTTGACTTGAAGACTTGCATACTACCGATGGGAGTTGCAATTTAAAGACTGGCAATGCATGACTTGCATGCTTATAGCGCTTGTATATTTCTAATGCATGAATTTGCGCATGAATTTGCATGAATTCTAGTTGCTTTGATAACATGGAGAGAATATCGCTTATTATAAATTGGTTGCGCTAGCGCTCTGAAGCAATCTAACAAAAGGTCATTGTTAGAATGTGCCTGATTTACTACCCATTGTTTCTTCTTCTCCATTTGTTAAGCTTTTGTTAGAATGTCCCTGATTTACTACCCATTGTTTCCTCTTCTCCATTTGTTAAGCTTTGTTTTAGTACACAACTTTGTTTCTTGGAGTGTGAATGAGCAGAAATAATGTCAATTTGGAAATTGGTTGTGCGCGCTGAGAAGCAATCTAACAAAAGGTCATTGTTAGAATGTCCCTAATTTACTACCCATTGTTTCCTCTTCTCTACTTGTTAAGCTGTCAATTTGGAAATTGGTTGCACACGCTGAGAAGCAATCTAACAAAAAAAATCACCCATGGTTTCCTCTTTTCCACTTGTTAAGCTGTCAATTTGGAAATTGGTTGAGAAGCAATCTAACAAAAAAAGATCACCCATGGTTTCCTCTTCTCCACTTGTTAAGCTGTCAATTTGGAAATTGGTTGCACACGCTGAGAAGCAATCTAACAAAAGGTCATTAAATCACCCATGGTTTCCTCTTCTCCACTTGTGAAGCTAATTGGTTGCACACGCTGAGAAGCAATCTAACAAAAGGTCATTGTTAGAATGTGCCTGATTTACTACCCATTGTTTCCTCTTCTCCACTTGTTAAGCTTTGTTCTAGTACACAACACAACTTTGTTTCTTGGAATGTGAATGAGGCAGAAATAATGTCAATTTGGAAAATCTTCTCCACTTGTTAAGCCTTGCTTTATACCACACAACTTTGTTTCTTGACACTCAATTTGGAAATAATGTTATTGTCTTCAGTCACCCCATTAGTGGATGCAAATCTTCTAGCCTTGCTTTATAGCACACAACTTTGTTTCTTGGAGTCAATTTGGAAATAATGTTATTGTCCTCAGTCACCCTTTAGTGGATGCTATTAGATGTATTAGAGGTTAGAGGTTTAAGGTTTAGACACATATCAACCAATCTTAATTGAGTATTAAAGGCTCAATAAAGGTTGAGAGGTTTAGACACATAATCAACCAATCTTAATTGATGAAAGATGAAAGGTTGATTATTTATTGATAGGGTTTTATTGAGTATTAACCTCTCAATTAAAGGTTGAGAGGTTTAGACACATAATCAACAAATCTTAATAGAGTATTAGATGTTTAGACACATAATTAAGATGAAAGATGAAAGGTTGATTATTTATTGATAGGGTTTAATAAAATTTCTTAATCAATAAATCTTAATCGATGAAATCTTAATTGATGAAAGGTTGATTACTTATTGATAGGTTTAATAAGAAAAATTGATGAAAGGTTGATTATTTATTGATTGGGTTTAATAAAATACAAATCTTAATTGGTGAAAGGTTGATTACTTATTGATAGGTTTAATAAGAAAAATTGATGAAAGGTTTATTACTTATTGATAGGGTTTAATAAAATTTCTTATTGCTCATGAAATTCTTCTAAATATATGGAAAAGCAAAAGCTAAAATAAAATTTCTTATTGCTCATGAAATTCTTCTAAATATATGGAAAAGCAAAGCTAAAATAAAATTTCTTATTGCTCATGAAATTCTTCTAAATATATGGAAAAGCAAAGCTAAACTGCATGATCATGAATTAATGATTCAACCATTGACATGATTTTCATTTCATTATAGATTATTCATATATGGGCTTTTAGTTATTTATGAGTAATTTTTATCAATTATTAGTTATTTTTATGAGTATTTTTTATCCAGCAAAAATTTTGTGAAGATAGGAAGATAGGCAAGCATGATCATGAATTAATGATTCAACAATTGACATTGATTTTGATTTTCATTTCATTATAGATTATTCATATGGGTTTTTAGTTATTTATGAGTAATTTTTATCAATTATTAGTTATTTTTATGAGTATTTTTTATCCAACAAAAATTATGGGTTTTTAGTTATTTATGAGTAATTTTTATCAATTATTAGTTATTTTTATGAGTATTTTTTATCCAACAAAAATTTTGTGAAGATATGAAGATAAGCAAGATAGATGCTTATAGAAATTGGAAAACTTGATTTAAAATAATTGTTTCAATGTAAGGAAGGGGAAACTTGATTTAATGATAATTGTTTCAATGAAGGGATCTTAAGTGAGTGTGATAGAACAATTTATAATAAAAAGATAAAATATAAATATCATCCATGTTTGTTTTTGCAATAAGCACAATGCATAATAAAAAGATAGAAACGTCTATATGTGCTTGTGTTATGTCGACAAATTTTGTCATTGTCTAATGAATGGTTTTACAAAATGTTTGTTTTTCTACGTTATATTTAAATGGAATATTTAACGTCTATATAGAGACAAATTTTGTCATTGTCTAATGAATGGTTTTACAAAATGTTTGATTTTCTACATTATGTTTAAATGAAATATTAAACATCTATGTAGAGACAAATTTTGTCATTTTACAAAATGTTTGCTTTTCTACATTATATTTAAATGAAATATTTAACATTTTAAATGAAATATTTAACATCTATATAGAGACAAATTTTGTCATTGTTTAATGAATGGTTTTACAAAATGTTTGATTTTCTACATTATGTTTAAATGAAATATTTAACATCTTGTAGAGACAAATTTTGTCATTGTCTAATGAATTGTTTTACAAAATATTTGCTTATGGTTTTATAAAATGTTTGCTTTTGGTTTTACAAAATGTTTGTTTTTCTACATTATGTTTAAATGAAATATTTAACATCTATATACAGACAAATTTTGTCATTGTCTAATGAATGGTTTTACAAAATGTTTGCTTTTCTATATTATGTTTAAATGAAATATTTAATATCTATATACAGACAAATTTTGTCATTGTCTAATGAATGGTTTTACAAAATGTTTGCTTTTCTACATTATGTTTAAATGAAATATTTAACATTTATATACAGACAAATTTTGTCATTGTCTAATGAATGGTTTTACAAAATGTTTGCTTTTCTACATTATGTTTAAATGAAATATTTAACATCTATATCGAGAAATTGACGTATGTACGAACCTAGAATGTTAATTACTTTTCGTGAATTTCAATGATTTTGACAAAAAAATCATAAAAGTTCTTGAATGCGAAAAGTATGTCCTATTGGAATACCTAGTTGTACTCTAAATGTTTCTCCAATGAGAGGTCAACTTCAAGTCCGAAGTATGGACATTGAAAGATATTGATAGTAAGGCACTGACTATTAAAGCCAAGAATAATTGGAGAAAGAAGCCAAATCCATCTAGAATAAGTCACACGTTAATCGAAAAGCAAAAGGACAAGTTATTAGTTGTCTATATTGACATGAAAAGGTTGGCAAATCCAAGCAAATTGACAAGCAATTCAACTAATAAATTGTAGAGGAAACAACAAAAGTGGAATTGTTACTGTTGGGAAGATAAAACACAAAAGTGGAATTGTTATTGCTGAGAAGATGAAACATAAAAAGGGGAGAAGATAAAACATAAAAAGGAGAACTATTAGTTCTTGCACCTAGCTAAATGATTGATAAATTTTCGAGTACAAGTTGTTGAAGCCTAGCTATTGACATGAAAAGATTGGCAAATTCAAGCAAATTGACAAGCAATCCAACTAATAAATTGTAGAGGACACAACAAAAGTGGAATTGTTATTGCTGAGAAGATAAAACACAAAAGTGGAATTGTTATTGCTGAGAAGATGAAACATAAAAAGGGGAGAAGATAAAACATAAAAAGGAGAACTATTAGTTCTTGCACCTAGCTAAATGATTGATAAATTTTCGAGTACAAGTTGTTCAAGCCTAGCTAAATCAAAAAAGGGGAGAAGATAAAACATAAAAAGGAGAACTATTAGTTCTTGCACCTAGCTAAATGATTGATAAATTTTCGAGTACAAGTTGTTCAAGCCTAGCTAAATCAAATTGCACTAGCCACTAGATCAACAATCTCCACATTCTCATCGATCACTAAAGAAGAACCATGCACATTGATTTCACATCTACATACAATCAAAGTGTTAATATTTGATCGCAACTTGGCTCAAAGGTCTCACTAAGATTAGTTAATACATGAACCTAACCTAATCCAATTAGTTAACAGATGAACCTAATAGAGTAGTTGTTTGAGATCTATATGCAAGTGAAGATGACTATGATTCTAGCAATTGTCAATCTATTTGTCAACTTATTATATTAATTTGTTTGATTATGAACTATTTTACATGAATTGCAAGCTTTATAAGTGCGGAATTTGTGGAATTTTTGATCTAGCGACCCATTATCACTGTCACTTACAAAGCAACACAATCATGTTGTTTCAGAAATGACTAGGTCCAATAGGTAAGGAATTCTAAGAATGATGAGATAAAGGATACATCAAAGTCACTCTCAAGGATGGCATTAGTTGAATTGGAGTAAGGTCAGTTAAATATGTAGGATGGCGTTAGTTGAATTGGAGTAAGGTAAGTTAAATATGTAGTAAGGTGTAATTGGAAACTGAGAGAGTGATTTAAATGAATCAATTACACCACCAAATGATGGCATTAGTTGAATTCGGGTAAGGACAGTTACATATGTAATAAGGTGTAATTGACCACTGAGAGAGTGACTTAAAAGAATCAATTACACTACCAATGGATGGCATTAGTTGAATTGGGGTAAGGTGGGTTAAATATGTGGTAAGGTGTGATTAACAACTCAATTACACCACCAAAGAATGGCATTAGTTGAATTGGGGTAAGGTAAGTTAAATATGCAGTTCGGTGTAATTGGCAACTTAGAGAGTGATTTAAAAGAATCAATTACACCACCAATTACCCCATCTTGACTCATGTCTAATGTGTCAGTTCCGCTTGGACCGAGAACATCATTAGAAGAAAAGCTATTATCCAAAGTACACCACCAATTACCCCATCTTGACTCATGTCTAATGTGTCAGTTCCACTTGGACCGAGAACATCATTAGAAGAAAAGCTATTATCCAAAGGGCATGTCAATAGCACATATATTTACCGCATTGATAGCAAAAGGACTAGTTAACATCAGTGAGGTTAGGCTCAATGATATGTCACTCATGGTTGATAATGTAGTGGACTATGGAAGGTGAATGACTACAACACCAAAGGCGTGTCCATTTGAACATCCATCAAATTATTTATTCCAAAGTTCCCTTGAAAAAATGAGAAGTTATATTGAACAAACTAATAAAAAAAGGCTTAATTTACCACCGGAATGTTGGATTTTCAGTGAGTCATTGGAATCATGCAGAGTTGTGGAAACATAGGATAACCTATTGGAAGATGGTGAGCTTTATGAATGGGAGCCAAATGAATCCTTGGTGGCATCTACATATTCATAAATTGATATCGTTTTAATAGGTGACTTTGATTTGTTAACTTAATCATTGCATAACATGATTCTTCAACCACACAATGTGATCTTCTCATTAACATATTCGCTATTAGTGCAATCTCAATCTTCAATGTGTCATGGATATGAAAAGCAAGACTTATGTCTTTATCAACCAATGATCCTGACAAAGAGCTCCATGTATATTGACACCCCTAGCATGTTGAGTATCATGATACCAACGAACAGAAAGGATATCGACCAACAGTTCCCAAGAAGCATATAACTACTAAAGAAACCAACTTTCAAATTTCTGGTGGAGATTTTCCTCACTCCAAGCCTTCACGTGTTGTAATGATCTCCTTTCAATATTTTCAATATCTTTTAGGGTGTTTCCCTAGAACAATACTTGTATTAACAAAAATAACTATTAAAAATACCATCAACATGGTCTATCTCAGATATTAAATCATGAATATGCCCCGATGTGAAAAATCCAAGATCTATTCAACTTATTTAGCTAAACACCTTTGAGGTGTATTCCCAATAGATATGCATTCTAATTGTTAGGTATACACCTTTGTTCTCCAATTAAATATCATATTCTTTGATAGCTAAATCATATGCATCCTTATCAAATTGCCCTTTCCTATAATGCAAAACCTAGACAATATAATGCAAAATATAGATAGGGACGCCACATTGTAGAGATGCAATTTAGATTGTTAACACATTGTAAACACATTGTATAGCAAAGGTGAAATTCTTAGAATTAGGCTCTGATCTAAGAAATTGAAGCCTAAGAAATTGGCATTCAAAATGTATGTTGAAATAAGGAAAGGATGTTGATTTATATGCCCAAACAGATAAAATTTCAGAAAATTTCAAGAAAAAATAGGAATAGGAGAACAATAGAATGGTCAATATTAAAAAAAATTTAGAACAACTCAAGAATTCAGTTAAAGGTATAGAAAATGCAATACCAAAACTCACCACTAAGTATGTGTAATCCATTAAGTTATTCATACAATCACAACTTAAATTTAGCCCTCCCATCCACCCCTTTCAGTTATCCACGGAGCTTAAATTTATCCCTCCCATCCACCCCTTTCAATTATCCACGGAGCTTAGTGTGTATATTATCTTTGTCTTTCAAATGGGTGGATGACTAGATTTGAGCTGTATATTATCTTTGTCTTTCAAATGGGTGGATCTCAATCTTGACTAGGTTTGAGCTTAATGGGTGGATCTCAATCTTGACTAGGTGTGAGCTTAGTGTGTATATTATCTTTGTCTTTCAAATGGGTGGATCTCAATCTTGATTAGATTTGTGGGTTATTATGCAGGTATATATTGGTATACGCTATTATGAATGTATGTCGATAATCCATATGTAAAAATCTCGACTATGAAAAGAGCGACTATGAAAAGAGTTCTAATTAAATTAGAGGCATCCCCACCATAGAAGCAGGAAGCATGTGTTATAAAAAAAGGGCATAAAAGTCGAGAACCTACATACATTAGAAAAAATGGCATAAAAAGTTGTGAATCTACATATATTGGTTGGATCATCCTCCACTGAAAGGTGAGTAAAATTATTAGTGTGGCATGTCTTAAATTAATTTACTATGAAAAGGATTCTTCTAATTAAATTAGAGGCATCCCCACCACCATGGAAGCAGGAGGAAGCATGTGTTATAAAAAAAAATGGCATAAAAGTCGAGCACCTAGGAAAAATTAGGAAAAATGGCCTAATACATTAGAAAAATGGCGAGTAAAATTCTTATTGTGGCATGTCTCCTTAAATGGCATGAGTAAAATTCTTATTTGGCATGAGTAAAATTCTTATTGTGACATGTCTCCTTAAATTAATTTACTACATGAGTAAAATTCTTATTGTGACATGTCTCATTAAATTAATTTACTATGAAAAGGGTTCTTCTCATTAAATTAGAGGCATCCCCACCACCAAGGAAGCAGGAAGAATGTGTTATAAAAAAAAGGCATAAAAGTCGAGAACCTACATACATTAGGAAAAAATAGAGCTTGAACGATCAACATAGTCCTCAGTTCTCCTAATGTCATGTATGTCCTCGACATTTCGCCTCCTCTGCAATTGAAATTTGGCAGATAAAAACCAATTCAATTCTTGTCTAGCAGAATGAATTGACTCTGCAAGATCTTCTTCAACAGCACTAGGATTCTCAGAATATATATATGGGCATTCCCAGTTATTGGCTAGAAGTATTAGTTGCCTCTGGAATGTCTTGCACGGTAGCACTAGGAGACTCGGAATGTATATATAGGCGTTCTTGCATGGAGAAAGACCGATTTCACACGGCTCATCTGAGGAGTACTGCTTGGATTTGGATTTTGAAAGAGATGCGCTTGTGAAATGCGTGACAGCCATAAACAGAACGCCAACGCTGACATTTTTTTCTTATTTTATTTTTTGATGATTGTGGAGATGAGTAAATAGCCGGCCATTTGTCCGTGTTTAGCTGTCGTCTGTCTGAGTAGTCTCACCGCGTTTCTGAGATGAAGTTTCTCAATGCGGCAATCATGTTCCAAATATTCTCGATGTTGCACTTCGCGTTAATTAAGAGTGATGACACTCCACAGGAACTAAATTTCCATCTGAAACAAAAACCGTCGGACACTAGTTATACATATGCGTTGCTATCTGAAATCTTCATTGATCCACAGCAGTGCCGCCACACTGATCCACTTTAAAAAATCCATAAATTTAGGTGGAGCGCTATGTGAATGAATGGGCTTACCATCGCTTGTTACTCCCGCCATCCGCCGATAAAATGCAGCTAACACTCCACACAATATTATCCCACATCGTTAAACAGAAACCTTTCCTTCAAGTTTATAAAGAGTCAAACGCATGTCATTGGTGACGGAAAAATTGGAAGGAATCTGATCTCGAAATCGGATGGGGCCACTTGTCACGCCGTCAACGGCTCAGATTCGGCAATCGGATGGCGCCACTTGTCACGTCTCAACGGCTCAGATTTGGCAATCGGATGGCGCCACTTGTCACGTCCTCAACAAACATAGATCTTGCGATTGGATGGCACCACTTGTCACGTCCTCAATGGCCCAGATCTTGTTATCATGGTTATAGACACTTGTCACGTCCTCAATGGCCCAGATCTGATTGGATGAACGCCACTTGTCACGTCCTCAATGGCCCAGATCTGTATCTGATTGGATGAACGCCACTTGTCACGTCCTCAATGGCCCAGATCTTGCGATTGGATGGCGCCACTTGTCACGTCCTCAATGGCCGAGCTTCTGTGATGGTGCAGTTGGAGTGTTTGATGCAGAAAGCTTGATCCCTCACTGTCGCATTGCACCTTCTGCATATTTACCATCGAGAATGAACATGTAAATGGACTTTTTCATTCTGTCATGGTTGATACATCTATTTTTAAGACTTGGCTTTTTGACAAGCGCATACTATGATTTGATTTATTGTTCAAGGCATATTACGATTTAATTTATTGTTTGGGTTATTTATGCAGCAGTAATCCATATCCCCTAGTCGTCGCTTTACATCCCATCCGAACCGAATCAATTCATTCTTGGAATGACAGATGGAGGAGTTCATGTTATTGAGCCTTCAGAGTAAGAAGGGAAATGGGGTGTTGGACCCCCAGATAATGGAACTGGCGGATCAAATCCAACACCAAGTAACCAAGGTTCAGAACCACCGTCAAGATAGTTCAATGGGAACATAAGAACAAGTGTCTACCGACTCTTTATTTACAAGAATACCATGAATAATGGTAGCGTATTTTTAGTGAAATGCTTCACTTGTGTTCCAGTTTTCGAGGCATTCCTACCAAGATTGTAATTTTCATCAGATATTGTTTAGTACTATAGATGGAGATTAATAAACTGTAAATTCGAGGCATTCCTACCAAGATTGTAATTTTCATCAGATATTGTTTAGTACTATAGATGGAGATTAATAAACTGTAAATCCTACCTAAATGAGTATCTAGGTGCAATCCTGGTCACTATATCTTGCTAGGTCGTGTAAAAATTGAAAGTAATTGGAGCGTAATTCATGAATATTCTTGCCGAGGGTTTCTCAGTTTCTATTTTTAAAACCTAACCTTTCTTTGTACCACGAGTATTTTCATATGTTCATGTGCATTCAGACAAATCTGGTTTATGCCGAAACTTTGCCAGACTCAGGAATATTATATTTAGTAACTCAGTCAGCATTTTTGGGTTAGAATACTGTTGGAGCTCAGATTCAAGTAATTCAATTGAGAAAAAATGCACGAGTTTCTGCAATACCATTGTTTAAACAGTGATACAGATACAGATATGACGAATATTGTTTAAATATTGATACAGAGATCTACTGAAAGCAAGAATCTTTCAGTTGATGGCTATTGTTTAAACATTGATACATATATCTACCATTTCTTTGTACCACGAGTATTTTCATATGTTCATGTGCATTCAGACAAATCTAGTGTATGCCGAAACTTTGTCAGACTCGGGAATATTATATTTATTAAATCTCGTTTATGCCGAAACTTTGTCAGACTCGGGAATACTACTGGAGCTCAGATTCAAGTAATTCAATTGACAAAAAATGCACGAGTTTCTGCAATATTATTGTTTAAACATTCACAGAGATATCTTTTGAAAGTTTGATGACTATTGTTTAAACATTGATATATCTATGGAAAGCTTGATGAATATTGTTTAAACATTGATACAGATATCAACTGAAAGCAAGAATCTTTCAGTTGATGGCTATTGTTTAAACACTGATACATATATCTACTACTCATATTTTTCCATTGCCGCAGCCTTTGTGTTTTGTTTTGATGGACTTTCTGTTAAAAAACATATTGATACATATTTTTTTCATTTTTTTTGTTTTTTATGGACTTCTGTAAAAAAACATATTGATACAGATATCTATTGAAAGCAAGAATTTTTTTTCATTTTTGTTTATGGACTTCTGTAAAAAAAAACATATTGATACAGATATTTCAATAATTTTTTTCATTTTTGTTTTTGGACTTGCAATAAAAACTTATTGATACAGATATCTACCGAAAGCAATAATCTTTCAGTTGATGGAATACTGCTCAGATATCTACCGAAAGCAATAATCTTTCAGTTGATGGAATACTGCTCATATTTTTTATTTTTTTATTTCTTGGAAGTTGTGAAGGCGTGGTTTATATGTTCATACAATAGGTAGTTGCAATTTACACGACTTGCATGCTTATAGCTCCTGTAACTACCTATGAATCCAAGATATCTACCGAAAGCAATAATCTTTCACTTGATGGAATACTGCTCATATTTTTTATTTTTTAATTTCTTGGAAGTTGTGAAGGCGTCGTTTATATGTTATGTTCATACAATAGGTAGTTGCAATTTACACGACTTGCATGCTTATAGCTCCTGTAACTACCTATGAATCCAAGATTCAATCTTGGAAGTTGTAAAGGCTCGTTTATACCGTCGGTAGTTGCAATTTACAAGACTTGCATGCTTATAGCTCTTTAACTACTTATACAATCTTGGAAGTTGTAAAGGCTCGTTTATACCGTCGGTAGTTGCAATTTACAAGACTTGCATGCTTATAGCTCTTTAACTACCTATATGAAGAATCTTGAAGAATCTATGGAATACTGCTCATATTTTTTATTTTTTAATTAGTCCTTTGGATGTTGTAAAGGCTTCGTTTATACTATTGGTAGTTGCAATTTAGTAGTTGCAGCTCTATAGCTCTTTAACTACCTATATGAAGAATCTTGAAGGTGATGGAATACTGCTCATATTTTTTATTTTTTAATTAGTCCTTTGGACGTTGTAAAGGCTTCGTTTATACTATTGGTAGTTGCAATTTAGTAGTTGCATGCTTATAGCTCTTTAACTACTTACGAATGCAAGAATCTTAAAGTTGATGGAATACTGCTCATATTCTTTATTTTTTAATTAGTCCTTTGGAAGTTGTAAAGGCTTCGTTTATTCTGAATATTAAAGTTTTGGAAGTTGTAAAGGCTTCGTTTATTCTGAATATTAAAGTTTTGGAAGTTGTAAAGGCTTCGTTTATTCTGAATATTAAAGTTGATGGAATACTGCTCATATTTTTTATTTTTTAATTAGTCCTTTGGAAGTTGTAAAGGCTTCGTTTATACTGTTGGTAGTTGCAATTTAGTAGTTGCATTGTTGGTAGTTGCAATTTAGTAGTTGCATGCTTATAGCTCTTGTAACTACCTATGAATGGAAGAATCTTAAAGTTGATGGAATACTGCTCATATTTTTTATTTTTTAATTAGGCCTTTGGAAGTTGTAAAGGCTTTGTTTATACCATCGGTAGTTGCAATTTAGTAATTGCATGCTTTGTTTATACCATCGGTAGTTGCAATTTAGTAGTTGCATGATTATAGCTCTTGTAATTACCTATGAATGCAAGAATTTTGGAAGTTGTAAAGGCTTCGTTTATACCATCGGTAGTTGCAATTAATTTACAGGACATATTAAAGTTGTTGATGGAATACTGCTCATATTTTTTATTTTTTAATTAGTCCTTTGGAAGTTGTAAAGGCTTCGTTTATACTGTTGGTAGTTGCAATTTAGTAGTTGCATTGTTGGTAGTTGCAATTTAGTAGTTGCATGCTTATAGCTCTTGTAACTACCTATGAATGGAAGAATCTTAAAGTTGATGGAATACTGCTCATATTTTTTATTTTTTAATTAGGCCTTTGGAAGTTGTAAAGGCTTTGTTTATACCATCGGTAGTTGCAATTTAGTAGTTGCATGCTTATAGCTCTTGTAATTACCTATGAATGCAAGAATTTTGGAAGTTGTAAAGGCTTCGTTTATACCATCGGTAGTTGCAATTAATTTGCAGGACTTCATGCTTATAGCTCTTGTAACTACCTATGAATACAAGAATCTTTCAGTTGATGGAATACTGTTCATATTTTTTTATTTTCTAATACCGATGGTAGTTGCAATTTACAAGACTGGCATGCTTATAGCTCTTAATAACTATCTATGAATGCATGAATTTGACTTGAAGACTTGCATACTACCGATGGGAGTTGCAATTTAAAGACTGGCAATGCATGACTTGCATGCTTATAGCGCTTGTATATTTCTAATGCATGAATTTGCGCATGAATTTGCATGAATTCTAGTTGCTTTGATAACATGGAGAGAATATCGCTTATTATAAATTGGTTGCGCTAGCGCTCTGAAGCAATCTAACAAAAGGTCATTGTTAGAATGTGCCTGATTTACTACCCATTGTTTCTTCTTCTCCATTTGTTAAGCTTTTGTTAGAATGTCCCTGATTTACTACCCATTGTTTCCTCTTCTCCATTTGTTAAGCTTTGTTTTAGTACACAACTTTGTTTCTTGGAGTGTGAATGAGCAGAAATAATGTCAATTTGGAAATTGGTTGTGCGCGCTGAGAAGCAATCTAACAAAAGGTCATTGTTAGAATGTCCCTAATTTACTACCCATTGTTTCCTCTTCTCTACTTGTTAAGCTGTCAATTTGGAAATTGGTTGCACACGCTGAGAAGCAATCTAACAAAAAAAATCACCCATGGTTTCCTCTTTTCCACTTGTTAAGCTGTCAATTTGGAAATTGGTTGAGAAGCAATCTAACAAAAAAAGATCACCCATGGTTTCCTCTTCTCCACTTGTTAAGCTGTCAATTTGGAAATTGGTTGCACACGCTGAGAAGCAATCTAACAAAAGGTCATTAAATCACCCATGGTTTCCTCTTCTCCACTTGTGAAGCTAATTGGTTGCACACGCTGAGAAGCAATCTAACAAAAGGTCATTGTTAGAATGTGCCTGATTTACTACCCATTGTTTCCTCTTCTCCACTTGTTAAGCTTTGTTCTAGTACACAACACAACTTTGTTTCTTGGAATGTGAATGAGGCAGAAATAATGTCAATTTGGAAAATCTTCTCCACTTGTTAAGCCTTGCTTTATACCACACAACTTTGTTTCTTGACACTCAATTTGGAAATAATGTTATTGTCTTCAGTCACCCCATTAGTGGATGCAAATCTTCTAGCCTTGCTTTATAGCACACAACTTTGTTTCTTGGAGTCAATTTGGAAATAATGTTATTGTCCTCAGTCACCCTTTAGTGGATGCTATTAGATGTATTAGAGGTTAGAGGTTTAAGGTTTAGACACATATCAACCAATCTTAATTGAGTATTAAAGGCTCAATAAAGGTTGAGAGGTTTAGACACATAATCAACCAATCTTAATTGATGAAAGATGAAAGGTTGATTATTTATTGATAGGGTTTTATTGAGTATTAACCTCTCAATTAAAGGTTGAGAGGTTTAGACACATAATCAACAAATCTTAATAGAGTATTAGATGTTTAGACACATAATTAAGATGAAAGATGAAAGGTTGATTATTTATTGATAGGGTTTAATAAAATTTCTTAATCAATAAATCTTAATCGATGAAATCTTAATTGATGAAAGGTTGATTACTTATTGATAGGTTTAATAAGAAAAATTGATGAAAGGTTGATTATTTATTGATTGGGTTTAATAAAATACAAATCTTAATTGGTGAAAGGTTGATTACTTATTGATAGGTTTAATAAGAAAAATTGATGAAAGGTTTATTACTTATTGATAGGGTTTAATAAAATTTCTTATTGCTCATGAAATTCTTCTAAATATATGGAAAAGCAAAAGCTAAAATAAAATTTCTTATTGCTCATGAAATTCTTCTAAATATATGGAAAAGCAAAGCTAAAATAAAATTTCTTATTGCTCATGAAATTCTTCTAAATATATGGAAAAGCAAAGCTAAACTGCATGATCATGAATTAATGATTCAACCATTGACATGATTTTCATTTCATTATAGATTATTCATATATGGGCTTTTAGTTATTTATGAGTAATTTTTATCAATTATTAGTTATTTTTATGAGTATTTTTTATCCAGCAAAAATTTTGTGAAGATAGGAAGATAGGCAAGCATGATCATGAATTAATGATTCAACAATTGACATTGATTTTGATTTTCATTTCATTATAGATTATTCATATGGGTTTTTAGTTATTTATGAGTAATTTTTATCAATTATTAGTTATTTTTATGAGTATTTTTTATCCAACAAAAATTATGGGTTTTTAGTTATTTATGAGTAATTTTTATCAATTATTAGTTATTTTTATGAGTATTTTTTATCCAACAAAAATTTTGTGAAGATATGAAGATAAGCAAGATAGATGCTTATAGAAATTGGAAAACTTGATTTAAAATAATTGTTTCAATGTAAGGAAGGGGAAACTTGATTTAATGATAATTGTTTCAATGAAGGGATCTTAAGTGAGTGTGATAGAACAATTTATAATAAAAAGATAAAATATAAATATCATCCATGTTTGTTTTTGCAATAAGCACAATGCATAATAAAAAGATAGAAACGTCTATATGTGCTTGTGTTATGTCGACAAATTTTGTCATTGTCTAATGAATGGTTTTACAAAATGTTTGTTTTTCTACGTTATATTTAAATGGAATATTTAACGTCTATATAGAGACAAATTTTGTCATTGTCTAATGAATGGTTTTACAAAATGTTTGATTTTCTACATTATGTTTAAATGAAATATTAAACATCTATGTAGAGACAAATTTTGTCATTTTACAAAATGTTTGCTTTTCTACATTATATTTAAATGAAATATTTAACATTTTAAATGAAATATTTAACATCTATATAGAGACAAATTTTGTCATTGTTTAATGAATGGTTTTACAAAATGTTTGATTTTCTACATTATGTTTAAATGAAATATTTAACATCTTGTAGAGACAAATTTTGTCATTGTCTAATGAATTGTTTTACAAAATATTTGCTTATGGTTTTATAAAATGTTTGCTTTTGGTTTTACAAAATGTTTGTTTTTCTACATTATGTTTAAATGAAATATTTAACATCTATATACAGACAAATTTTGTCATTGTCTAATGAATGGTTTTACAAAATGTTTGCTTTTCTATATTATGTTTAAATGAAATATTTAATATCTATATACAGACAAATTTTGTCATTGTCTAATGAATGGTTTTACAAAATGTTTGCTTTTCTACATTATGTTTAAATGAAATATTTAACATTTATATACAGACAAATTTTGTCATTGTCTAATGAATGGTTTTACAAAATGTTTGCTTTTCTACATTATGTTTAAATGAAATATTTAACATCTATATCGAGAAATTGACGTATGTACGAACCTAGAATGTTAATTACTTTTCGTGAATTTCAATGATTTTGACAAAAAAATCATAAAAGTTCTTGAATGCGAAAAGTATGTCCTATTGGAATACCTAGTTGTACTCTAAATGTTTCTCCAATGAGAGGTCAACTTCAAGTCCGAAGTATGGACATTGAAAGATATTGATAGTAAGGCACTGACTATTAAAGCCAAGAATAATTGGAGAAAGAAGCCAAATCCATCTAGAATAAGTCACACGTTAATCGAAAAGCAAAAGGACAAGTTATTAGTTGTCTATATTGACATGAAAAGGTTGGCAAATCCAAGCAAATTGACAAGCAATTCAACTAATAAATTGTAGAGGAAACAACAAAAGTGGAATTGTTACTGTTGGGAAGATAAAACACAAAAGTGGAATTGTTATTGCTGAGAAGATGAAACATAAAAAGGGGAGAAGATAAAACATAAAAAGGAGAACTATTAGTTCTTGCACCTAGCTAAATGATTGATAAATTTTCGAGTACAAGTTGTTGAAGCCTAGCTATTGACATGAAAAGATTGGCAAATTCAAGCAAATTGACAAGCAATCCAACTAATAAATTGTAGAGGACACAACAAAAGTGGAATTGTTATTGCTGAGAAGATAAAACACAAAAGTGGAATTGTTATTGCTGAGAAGATGAAACATAAAAAGGGGAGAAGATAAAACATAAAAAGGAGAACTATTAGTTCTTGCACCTAGCTAAATGATTGATAAATTTTCGAGTACAAGTTGTTCAAGCCTAGCTAAATCAAAAAAGGGGAGAAGATAAAACATAAAAAGGAGAACTATTAGTTCTTGCACCTAGCTAAATGATTGATAAATTTTCGAGTACAAGTTGTTCAAGCCTAGCTAAATCAAATTGCACTAGCCACTAGATCAACAATCTCCACATTCTCATCGATCACTAAAGAAGAACCATGCACATTGATTTCACATCTACATACAATCAAAGTGTTAATATTTGATCGCAACTTGGCTCAAAGGTCTCACTAAGATTAGTTAATACATGAACCTAACCTAATCCAATTAGTTAACAGATGAACCTAATAGAGTAGTTGTTTGAGATCTATATGCAAGTGAAGATGACTATGATTCTAGCAATTGTCAATCTATTTGTCAACTTATTATATTAATTTGTTTGATTATGAACTATTTTACATGAATTGCAAGCTTTATAAGTGCGGAATTTGTGGAATTTTTGATCTAGCGACCCATTATCACTGTCACTTACAAAGCAACACAATCATGTTGTTTCAGAAATGACTAGGTCCAATAGGTAAGGAATTCTAAGAATGATGAGATAAAGGATACATCAAAGTCACTCTCAAGGATGGCATTAGTTGAATTGGAGTAAGGTCAGTTAAATATGTAGGATGGCGTTAGTTGAATTGGAGTAAGGTAAGTTAAATATGTAGTAAGGTGTAATTGGAAACTGAGAGAGTGATTTAAATGAATCAATTACACCACCAAATGATGGCATTAGTTGAATTCGGGTAAGGACAGTTACATATGTAATAAGGTGTAATTGACCACTGAGAGAGTGACTTAAAAGAATCAATTACACTACCAATGGATGGCATTAGTTGAATTGGGGTAAGGTGGGTTAAATATGTGGTAAGGTGTGATTAACAACTCAATTACACCACCAAAGAATGGCATTAGTTGAATTGGGGTAAGGTAAGTTAAATATGCAGTTCGGTGTAATTGGCAACTTAGAGAGTGATTTAAAAGAATCAATTACACCACCAATTACCCCATCTTGACTCATGTCTAATGTGTCAGTTCCGCTTGGACCGAGAACATCATTAGAAGAAAAGCTATTATCCAAAGTACACCACCAATTACCCCATCTTGACTCATGTCTAATGTGTCAGTTCCACTTGGACCGAGAACATCATTAGAAGAAAAGCTATTATCCAAAGGGCATGTCAATAGCACATATATTTACCGCATTGATAGCAAAAGGACTAGTTAACATCAGTGAGGTTAGGCTCAATGATATGTCACTCATGGTTGATAATGTAGTGGACTATGGAAGGTGAATGACTACAACACCAAAGGCGTGTCCATTTGAACATCCATCAAATTATTTATTCCAAAGTTCCCTTGAAAAAATGAGAAGTTATATTGAACAAACTAATAAAAAAAGGCTTAATTTACCACCGGAATGTTGGATTTTCAGTGAGTCATTGGAATCATGCAGAGTTGTGGAAACATAGGATAACCTATTGGAAGATGGTGAGCTTTATGAATGGGAGCCAAATGAATCCTTGGTGGCATCTACATATTCATAAATTGATATCGTTTTAATAGGTGACTTTGATTTGTTAACTTAATCATTGCATAACATGATTCTTCAACCACACAATGTGATCTTCTCATTAACATATTCGCTATTAGTGCAATCTCAATCTTCAATGTGTCATGGATATGAAAAGCAAGACTTATGTCTTTATCAACCAATGATCCTGACAAAGAGCTCCATGTATATTGACACCCCTAGCATGTTGAGTATCATGATACCAACGAACAGAAAGGATATCGACCAACAGTTCCCAAGAAGCATATAACTACTAAAGAAACCAACTTTCAAATTTCTGGTGGAGATTTTCCTCACTCCAAGCCTTCACGTGTTGTAATGATCTCCTTTCAATATTTTCAATATCTTTTAGGGTGTTTCCCTAGAACAATACTTGTATTAACAAAAATAACTATTAAAAATACCATCAACATGGTCTATCTCAGATATTAAATCATGAATATGCCCCGATGTGAAAAATCCAAGATCTATTCAACTTATTTAGCTAAACACCTTTGAGGTGTATTCCCAATAGATATGCATTCTAATTGTTAGGTATACACCTTTGTTCTCCAATTAAATATCATATTCTTTGATAGCTAAATCATATGCATCCTTATCAAATTGCCCTTTCCTATAATGCAAAACCTAGACAATATAATGCAAAATATAGATAGGGACGCCACATTGTAGAGATGCAATTTAGATTGTTAACACATTGTAAACACATTGTATAGCAAAGGTGAAATTCTTAGAATTAGGCTCTGATCTAAGAAATTGAAGCCTAAGAAATTGGCATTCAAAATGTATGTTGAAATAAGGAAAGGATGTTGATTTATATGCCCAAACAGATAAAATTTCAGAAAATTTCAAGAAAAAATAGGAATAGGAGAACAATAGAATGGTCAATATTAAAAAAAATTTAGAACAACTCAAGAATTCAGTTAAAGGTATAGAAAATGCAATACCAAAACTCACCACTAAGTATGTGTAATCCATTAAGTTATTCATACAATCACAACTTAAATTTAGCCCTCCCATCCACCCCTTTCAGTTATCCACGGAGCTTAAATTTATCCCTCCCATCCACCCCTTTCAATTATCCACGGAGCTTAGTGTGTATATTATCTTTGTCTTTCAAATGGGTGGATGACTAGATTTGAGCTGTATATTATCTTTGTCTTTCAAATGGGTGGATCTCAATCTTGACTAGGTTTGAGCTTAATGGGTGGATCTCAATCTTGACTAGGTGTGAGCTTAGTGTGTATATTATCTTTGTCTTTCAAATGGGTGGATCTCAATCTTGATTAGATTTGTGGGTTATTATGCAGGTATATATTGGTATACGCTATTATGAATGTATGTCGATAATCCATATGTAAAAATCTCGACTATGAAAAGAGCGACTATGAAAAGAGTTCTAATTAAATTAGAGGCATCCCCACCATAGAAGCAGGAAGCATGTGTTATAAAAAAAGGGCATAAAAGTCGAGAACCTACATACATTAGAAAAAATGGCATAAAAAGTTGTGAATCTACATATATTGGTTGGATCATCCTCCACTGAAAGGTGAGTAAAATTATTAGTGTGGCATGTCTTAAATT
Organism: Pinus tabuliformis; assembly: GCA_031772625.1. NCBI lineage: Eukaryota > Viridiplantae > Streptophyta > Pinopsida > Pinales > Pinaceae > Pinus > Pinus tabuliformis. Next base: position 684,053,413 of record CM062807.1, read on the forward strand.
AATTTACTATGAAAAGGATTCTTCTAATTAAATTAGAGGCATCCCCACCACCATGGAAGCAGGAGGAAGCATGTGTTATAAAAAAAAATGGCATAAAAGTCGAGCACCTAGGAAAAATTAGGAAAAATGGCCTAATACATTAGAAAAATGGCGAGTAAAATTCTTATTGTGGCATGTCTCCTTAAATGGCATGAGTAAAATTCTTATTTGGCATGAGTAAAATTCTTATTGTGACATGTCTCCTTAAATTAATTTACTACATGAGTAAAATTCTTATTGTGACATGTCTCATTAAATTAATTTACTATGAAAAGGGTTCTTCTCATTAAATTAGAGGCATCCCCACCACCAAGGAAGCAGGAAGAATGTGTTATAAAAAAAAGGCATAAAAGTCGAGAACCTACATACATTAGGAAAAAATAGAGCTTGAACGATCAACATAGTCCTCAGTTCTCCTAATGTCATGTATGTCCTCGACATTTCGCCTCCTCTGCAATTGAAATTTGGCAGATAAAAACCAATTCAATTCTTGTCTAGCAGAATGAATTGACTCTGCAAGATCTTCTTCAACAGCACTAGGATTCTCAGAATATATATATGGGCATTCCCAGTTATTGGCTAGAAGTATTAGTTGCCTCTGGAATGTCTTGCACGGTAGCACTAGGAGACTCGGAATGTATATATAGGCGTTCTTGCATGGAGAAAGACCGATTTCACACGGCTCATCTGAGGAGTACTGCTTGGATTTGGATTTTGAAAGAGATGCGCTTGTGAAATGCGTGACAGCCATAAACAGAACGCCAACGCTGACATTTTTTTCTTATTTTATTTTTTTGATGATTGTGGAGATGAGTAAATAGCCGGCCATTTGTCCGTGTTTAGCTGTCGTCTGTCTGAGTAGTCTCACCGCGTTTCTGAGATGAAGTTTCTCAATGCGGCAATCATGTTCCAAATATTCTCGATGTTGCACTTCGCGTTAATTAAGAGTGATGACACTCCACAGGAACTAAATTTCCATCTGAAACAAAAACCGTCGGACACTAGTTATACATATGCGTTGCTATCTGAAATCTTCATTGATCCACAGCAGTGCCGCCACACTGATCCAAAGTTTAGGTGGAGCGCTATGTGAATGAATGGGCTTACCATCGCTTGTTACTCCCGCCATCCGCCGATAAAATGCAGCTAACACTCCACACAATATTATCCCACATCGTTAAACAGAAACCTTTCCTTCAAGTTTATAAAGAGTCAAACGCATGTCATTGGTGACGGAAAAATTGGAAGGAATCTGATCTCGAAATCGGATGGGGCCACTTGTCACGCCGTCAACGGCTCAGATTCGGCAATCGGATGGCGCCACTTGTCACGTCTCAACGGCTCAGATTTGGCAATCGGATGGCGCCACTTGTCACGTCCTCAACGGCTCAGATCTTGCGATTGGATGGCGCCACTTGTCACGTCCTCAACGGCCAGATCTTGCGATTGGATGGCGCCACTTGTCACGTCCTCAATGGCCCAGATCTGCGATCGGATGGCGCCACTTGTCACGTCCTCAATGGCCCAGATCTTGCGATTGGATGGCCCAGATCTGCCTATCGGATGGGCGCCACTTGTCACGTCCTCAATGGCCCAGATCTTGCGATTGGATGGCGCCACTTGTCACGTCCTCAATGGCCCAGATCTGCCTATCGGATAGGCGCCACTTGTCACGTCCTCAATGGCCCAGATCTTGCGATTGGATGGCGCCACTTGTCACGTCCTCAATGGCCCAGATCTGCCTATCGGATAGGCGCCACTTGTCACGTCCTCAATGGCCCAGATCTTGCGATTGGATGGCGCCACTTGTCACGTCCTCAATGGCCTAGATCTGCCTATCGGATGGGCGCCACTTGTCACGTCCTCAATGGCCCAGATCTGGCCATCGGACGGACGCCACTTGTCACATCCTCAACGGCTCAGATCTGCCTATCGGATGGGCGCCACTTGTCATGTTCTCAATGGCCTAGATCTGGCCATCGGACGGACGCCACTTGTCACATCCTCAACGGCTCAGATCTGGCCATATAAGTTATCAGCTGATAGCTTATTACCGACAAGTTATCGTGGATAATTTATAGAGTTATCATCTGATAAGTTATCAATAGATAACTTCTCTGAAAATAATAAGCTATCATCTTATAACTTATCCAAATATAATAAGCTATCTCTGATAACGTATCAGAAAATAATAAGCTATATCTTATAACTTATCTAAATATAATAAGCTATTTCTGATAACTTATCCGAACATATAAGCTATCATCTTAGAACTTATCTAAATATAATAAGCTATCTCTGATAACTTATCCGAACATATAAGCTATCTCTGATAACTTATCCAAACATATAAGCTATCATCTAATAACTTATCTAAATATAATAAGCTATCTCTGATAACTTATCGAAAATATAAGCGATACTCTTATAACTTATCTAAATATAATAAGCTATCTCTGATAACTTATCCGAACATATAAGCTATCTCTGATAACTTATCCAAACATATAAGCTATCATCTAATAACTTATCTAAATATAATAAGCGATCTCTGATAACGTATCGAAAATATAAGCTATACTCTTATAACTTATCTAAATATAATAAGCTATCTCTGATAATTTATCGAACATATAAGCTATCATCTTATAACTTATCTAAGTATAATAAGCTATCTCTGATAACTTATCCCAGCATATAAGCTATCATCTTATAACTTATCTAAATATAATAAGCTATCTCTGATAAGTTATCTGAACATAATAAGCTATCATCTCATAACTTATCTAAATATAATAAGCTATCTCTGATAACTTATCCAAAAATAAGAAGTTATCATCTGATTACTTATCTAAAAATAATAAGCTATGTCGACAAGTTATCAAAAAATATTAGCTATCATCTGATAACTTACTGTCAGTGACGTATCAGGTCATAACTTATTCTTTATAACTTATCTACCAACGACGTATCGATAATTTATAATTTATCGTGATTTGCAAATATGGGCCGTCGGATCTAGCAAACTGGGGCCGTCAGATCTCGATAGATCTGGGCCGTCCGAACTAGCCCAATCTGAGCCGTTGGTTTTTGCCCAATCTGGGCCTTCAGCCCTGGTCCAATCTGAGCCGTCAGATCTACCCAATCTGAACCGTTAGATCTCGCCCAATCTGGGCCGTTAGATCTAGCCCAATCTGGGCTGTCAGATCTGCTAGATTTGGCCCGTCGGATCTAAAGAAATATGGTCCGTCAAATCTCGATAGATTTGGGCCGTTGGATGTCGCCCAATCCGAACCACTGGATCTCGTCCAATCTGGGCCGTTGGATCTCTTCCAATCTGAGCCGTTGGTTCTAGCCCAATCTGGGCCGTCGGATCTCAACCAATCCGAGCCATTGGTTCTCGGCCAATCTCGGCCGTTAGATCTTGGCCAATCTTGACCGTCGGATCTTGGCCAATTTTGGCCGTCGGATCTCAATCAATCTGAACCGTCGAATTTTTGTAAATCTGGGCCGTGGGATTAGGCAAATGGTAGCCGTCAGATTCCGCAGATCTGGCCGTCAAATTTCTCCAAATCCCGCTAAATCCAACAGTCAGATTGGCTATGGCTCCACGGGAGCCGCCACATCGGTGGAAGAGACACCATTTGGGAAAATTCGAGACTGCACCGGTGGCGCATCTCAAATCTGTTCCAGCTCGTGACCGCATTTCAGATCGATTCCGAAACGGTGTGTTACCAGTCATATTGATCAAATTATAAATCGAAACCAAAGTTACAAAAGGTGTGTTACCAGTCTAATTTCAAAAGCTGTTGGGCAGGGGAAATTGAGAATCCCTTCCTAACAAAAGGTTGCGCCGGGAAAGTTGAGATGTGCTCTGTTAGCGATTATAAATTTTTGGTCGGTTTATTTTAAATATGAAAATGGAATTTCATTTTTCCAAAAGAGGCTCTCATTCGCCATCCATCGAACGATATTTAGGCTGAACTTTCAAACTGTCAGCGTCAGCAGCTTCCGCATGGAAGACTCACATCATTTATCCCTTCTAGAAAAAGAAAAGAGAGACAATGAGTTTTGTTGGTCAAGATCGTGACCATTGGCACGCTTGTATTTGCTTGACTTTGACTGCAATATCAGTGGTAGCGAGCATAAAGGTGCGCCAATCAGATCCCCACAGCTGAAATACTGTCAGCCTCCTATCCCCTTTTACCTCCTATCCCCTTTTATAGAGTGATGTACTCTCTAGAAACTCCTCCTATCCCCTTTTACCTCCTATCCCCTTTTATAGAGTGATGTACTCTCTAGAAACTTTATTTTATCGTTTTTCCCTCAAAATGATTGAAAATACCATGGGCAAATACCACCATGAATACCATGTTACCATGGGCAGATTCTGTCCACTTTGATCCTATAAAAAAAGAATATTACAAAATAAGTTTTGGGAACAGGTAATGAATTTCAAATAAAGTTTCAGGACATGGATAACACTAATATCCTCACAACAATTGATGTTGAGGGTAGTTGGGTAAGAAGCTTCTTTTGAAGATGAGGATGGTTTATTTTTAGAGTTTGAGAGATAATGATTTTGACCGAAAAAGTTTCAACGGATTATTTTAAGTTGTCTTGATCACATCTCATCTCAGTGTATAATCTTTGTGCTTATTCCAAAAAGCTGCAGGCTAGTCCTCGCCTTCATTTCAGTAAAGATGGTTCCTCGTTTGCATTCACAACAAATGACAATGGCATAAAGATCTTAGCCAATGCAGAGGGATTTAGCTTAATTTAGCTTGATTCGCATGCTGGAGAGTGATCCTTTGAGGGAACGAGAGCGCCACCAGAGACAATGACAACAAAGGTAAATCGATTCTTCCATGCACATTTACTATGTACATGCACAGCTAATTAATGTTAAAGTTCAATGGCATATTGATCTTAGCCAATGCAGAGGGATTTCGCTTATGTTAAAGTTCAATGGCATATTGATCTTAGCCAATGCAGAGGGATTTCGCTTAATTCGCATGCTGGAGAGTGATCCTTTGAGGGAACGAGAGTGCCACCAGAGACAATGACAACAAAGGTAAATTGCTTCTTCCATGCACATTTACTATGTACATGCACTGCTAAACATGCACTGCTAATTAATGATAAAGTTTAAATTCTAACTAGATCTTTTTTACTATGCAAACTTCAATTGTGAATGTCATGTTTCCAGCAATCAATGCTCCTGGCTCCCTGCCCAGCGCTATCGAACGTTCGGGGAGACTTCCACCTACATTGTCAAAGACCAATTTTGTAAGAGCTTCATATTTGTCCAGCCATATCCATTTTCAAAACTTTTATCATTTTCTAAACTTTCACTCCAGAGTCCATATATTGTTGCTTTCAAGTTTCCATATACCATAGGATTTTGTTCTTTTCCCCTTTCAAATGTTCTATTAACCATTATTTTGGCATATCTTGAATAGGATGATATGATCAATGGATTCTAACAATTATCTACACTCGAGACATGTGTGCAGAGTAGTATAGATAGCAGTCCGACCCCAGATGTTAAACCAAGGCTTCTAGATGAGGTTACAGACGAGCAAGAACTGGAAATTGACTGAATCAATGATTCGGGTCAGTGTAGGTCTCTAGGTTGCCTGCCACAATGCATGCGAGCGAGGTATGCAATCATCCTTCTATTACACAGAAAACACTAAATTCTGTCGATATTGATCGATCCAAACAAGGAATGTGCTATTTCTTGCAGGTAGTAAGACTGATATACACCAATTCCGGTGTCGCTGTTTTAGCACTGGCATCCAATGCTCTCCATAACCTATGAAAATGGCCGCGGAGTGACTCGAATCCATCTGGAAAGGTGGGGTTCTTAAATAGTTGTCATTTGCTTCCTTCTTATTTTAGCTTGTTTTATTTATTTATTTGTTAGTTGTAATTTTTGACATATAATTTGCAGCTGTTTTCTTATGTAGTAATGATTCCACCACGGATGTGGCAGCAAGCTAGTGGGTCGTTATGAATAATGACATTGTTGACACAAATCCAGAAGAAGCGGCTGCTTGTACAGCTTTGTCTAAGAATGATTCACATATGATGTCTGCTTTTGGTGGCAAGGTCTCCTTGTTCAATATGATGACATTTAAGGTAACAGAGCCTTTTACCTAAAGACCAGTTTCATTTCAATGTTTCCGATTATATATATAATATATAATTTCTTGGTACATTGGTTTGCTTAGGGATTTATTCTCTAATGTCTTCACCTTCAACTTTCAAATTATGTGTGGGTAATGGTGTTCAGTTCAGGATCACTTTAGAAGGTTCTGTGTAATGTTCCTCACTATAGGCATATGATGTCTGCTTTTGGTGGCAAGGTCTCCTTGTTCAATATGATGACATTTAAGGTAACAGAGCCTTTTACCTAAAGACCAGTTTCATTTCAATGTTTCCGATTATATATATAATATATAATTTCTTGGTACATTGGTTTGCTTAGGGATTTATTCTCTAATGTCTTCACCTTCAACTTTCAAATTATGTGTGGGTAATGGTGTTCAGTTCAGGATCACTTTAGAAGGTTCTGTGTAATGTTCCTCACTATAGGCTAAGAATTCAAAGGCTCCCAATTTATCTAAATCACTGGTTTCATGGCATGCTAATTAGGGGTTTATTCTCTAATCCCACCGTCAACTTTCAAATTATGGGGGTAATGGTGTTCAGTTCAGGACAACTCTAGAAGGCTCTTGCGTAACGTTCCTCACTATAGGCTAAGATTTCAAAGGCTCACAATTTATCTGAATCACCCGTTTCACGGCAGGCTACGGCATACTAATTAGAGATACATTGTAGGTCATTGCATATTTCATGCAACCTCCTCCTGGAGCCACTTTTCTGGCTTTCCACCCTCAAGACAATAACATCATTCCAATTGGCATGGAGGATTCATCAATTCAAATACACAATACACAATGTTTGAGTTGATGAGGTGTTGCCTGTGAATATATCTTTGAATTTAAAATTCTTATCATTTTTCTTCATTGTGCCCTTTTACCAAAAATGGCATTTAAGCGGCATGCTCTGAACTTGCTGCAATCTTTAAAGCTAAAAAAAAAGCTGGAGGAAAAGAAAAGCACAGGCCTGGCCTTTTCACATATTTTGAATGTGTTAGTGTCTTCTGAAACTGATGCCCAGGTATATAGTTTCTTTTATTATTATATAGTCTGCCTCCATGATGTTCACTTTAAAAAATACATAAATTTACCGAGTAAAAAAGTTCATGCACTCAAACACGTCTTTTGGCAGTTACGTCTATTATGGGGTATAGATGGGTGGGACTAGCGGAAGTCAAAAGTTGTACCAGTACAGCCAGGAAGATCATCACCACCAGTCGAGGATACAACAGTACAGTCTCATAATAATTAAATTCACTTGTTCGTTGTTCATGAGAAGCAGCTTACTATATATATGATGCTTCCGGAGGCGCCATGCCAGGAAGATCATCACCACCAGTCGAGGATACAACAGTACAGTCTCATAATAATTAAATTCACTTGTTCGTTGTTCATGAGAAGCAGCTTACTATATATCGCCATGTAAGTACTTGTAAGCATTTTTGAATTCAAACATAGACAGTTATATAATGTCACTTACCTTCTGTATCTGATTGGATGAACTTGTTACATGGTTATAGACAGTTATATAATGTCACTTACCTTCTGTATCTGATTGGATGAACTTGTTACATGGTTATAGACAGTTATATAATGTCACTTACCTTCTGTATCTGATTGGATGAACTTGTTACATGGTTGGATTGCAGTGGTCTCCTCATGATTCCCTATCTACTCCTATTTCAAGCGCCAAGCACCATATACTCATGTGACAACATCCTAGTTTATCCGAGCTTCTGTGATGGTGCAGTTGGAGTGTTTGATGCAGAAAGCTTGATCCCTCACTGTCGCATTGCACCTTCTGCATATTTACCATCGAGAATGAACATGTAAATGGACTTTTTCATTCTGTCATGGTTGATACATCTATTTTTAAGACTTGGCTTTTTGACAAGCGCATACTATGATTTGATTTATTGTTCAAGGCATATTACGATTTAATTTATTGTTTGGGTTATTTATGCAGCAGTAATCCATATCCCCTAGTCGTCGCTTTACATCCCATCCGAACCGAATCAATTCATTCTTGGAATGACAGATGGAGGAGTTCATGTTATTGAGCCTTCAGAGTAAGAAGGGAAATGGGGTGTTGGACCCCCAGATAATGGAACTGGCGGATCAAATCCAACACCAAGTAACCAAGGTTCAGAACCACCGTCAAGATAGTTCAATGGGAACATAAGAACAAGTGTCTACCGACTCTTTATTTACAAGAATACCATGAATAATGGTAGCGTATTTTTAGTGAAATGCTTCACTTGTGTTCCAGTTTTCGAGGCATTCCTACCAAGATTGTAATTTTCATCAGATATTGTTTAGTACTATAGATGGAGATTAATAAACTGTAAATTCGAGGCATTCCTACCAAGATTGTAATTTTCATCAGATATTGTTTAGTACTATAGATGGAGATTAATAAACTGTAAATCCTACCTAAATGAGTATCTAGGTGCAATCCTGGTCACTATATCTTGCTAGGTCGTGTAAAAATTGAAAGTAATTGGAGCGTAATTCATGAATATTCTTGCCGAGGGTTTCTCAGTTTCTATTTTTAAAACCTAACCTTTCTTTGTACCACGAGTATTTTCATATGTTCATGTGCATTCAGACAAATCTGGTTTATGCCGAAACTTTGCCAGACTCAGGAATATTATATTTAGTAACTCAGTCAGCATTTTTGGGTTAGAATACTGTTGGAGCTCAGATTCAAGTAATTCAATTGAGAAAAAATGCACGAGTTTCTGCAATACCATTGTTTAAACAGTGATACAGATACAGATATGACGAATATTGTTTAAATATTGATACAGAGATCTACTGAAAGCAAGAATCTTTCAGTTGATGGCTATTGTTTAAACATTGATACATATATCTACCATTTCTTTGTACCACGAGTATTTTCATATGTTCATGTGCATTCAGACAAATCTAGTGTATGCCGAAACTTTGTCAGACTCGGGAATATTATATTTATTAAATCTCGTTTATGCCGAAACTTTGTCAGACTCGGGAATACTACTGGAGCTCAGATTCAAGTAATTCAATTGACAAAAAATGCACGAGTTTCTGCAATATTATTGTTTAAACATTCACAGAGATATCTTTTGAAAGTTTGATGACTATTGTTTAAACATTGATATATCTATGGAAAGCTTGATGAATATTGTTTAAACATTGATACAGATATCAACTGAAAGCAAGAATCTTTCAGTTGATGGCTATTGTTTAAACACTGATACATATATCTACTACTCATATTTTTCCATTGCCGCAGCCTTTGTGTTTTGTTTTGATGGACTTTCTGTTAAAAAACATATTGATACATATTTTTTTCATTTTTGTTTTTTATGGACTTCTGTAAAAAAACATATTGATACAGATATCTATTGAAAGCAAGAATTTTTTTTCATTTTTGTTTATGGACTTCTGTAAAAAAAAACATATTGATACAGATATTTCAATAATTTTTTTCATTTTTGTTTTTGGACTTGCAATAAAAACTTATTGATACAGATATCTACCGAAAGCAATAATCTTTCAGTTGATGGAATACTGCTCAGATATCTACCGAAAGCAATAATCTTTCAGTTGATGGAATACTGCTCATATTTTTTATTTTTTTATTTCTTGGAAGTTGTGAAGGCGTGGTTTATATGTTCATACAATAGGTAGTTGCAATTTACACGACTTGCATGCTTATAGCTCCTGTAACTACCTATGAATCCAAGATATCTACCGAAAGCAATAATCTTTCACTTGATGGAATACTGCTCATATTTTTTATTTTTTAATTTCTTGGAAGTTGTGAAGGCGTCGTTTATATGTTATGTTCATACAATAGGTAGTTGCAATTTACACGACTTGCATGCTTATAGCTCCTGTAACTACCTATGAATCCAAGATTCAATCTTGGAAGTTGTAAAGGCTCGTTTATACCGTCGGTAGTTGCAATTTACAAGACTTGCATGCTTATAGCTCTTTAACTACTTATACAATCTTGGAAGTTGTAAAGGCTCGTTTATACCGTCGGTAGTTGCAATTTACAAGACTTGCATGCTTATAGCTCTTTAACTACCTATATGAAGAATCTTGAAGAATCTATGGAATACTGCTCATATTTTTTATTTTTTAATTAGTCCTTTGGATGTTGTAAAGGCTTCGTTTATACTATTGGTAGTTGCAATTTAGTAGTTGCAGCTCTATAGCTCTTTAACTACCTATATGAAGAATCTTGAAGGTGATGGAATACTGCTCATATTTTTTATTTTTTAATTAGTCCTTTGGACGTTGTAAAGGCTTCGTTTATACTATTGGTAGTTGCAATTTAGTAGTTGCATGCTTATAGCTCTTTAACTACTTACGAATGCAAGAATCTTAAAGTTGATGGAATACTGCTCATATTCTTTATTTTTTAATTAGTCCTTTGGAAGTTGTAAAGGCTTCGTTTATTCTGAATATTAAAGTTTTGGAAGTTGTAAAGGCTTCGTTTATTCTGAATATTAAAGTTTTGGAAGTTGTAAAGGCTTCGTTTATTCTGAATATTAAAGTTGATGGAATACTGCTCATATTTTTTATTTTTTAATTAGTCCTTTGGAAGTTGTAAAGGCTTCGTTTATACTGTTGGTAGTTGCAATTTAGTAGTTGCATTGTTGGTAGTTGCAATTTAGTAGTTGCATGCTTATAGCTCTTGTAACTACCTATGAATGGAAGAATCTTAAAGTTGATGGAATACTGCTCATATTTTTTATTTTTTAATTAGGCCTTTGGAAGTTGTAAAGGCTTTGTTTATACCATCGGTAGTTGCAATTTAGTAATTGCATGCTTTGTTTATACCATCGGTAGTTGCAATTTAGTAGTTGCATGATTATAGCTCTTGTAATTACCTATGAATGCAAGAATTTTGGAAGTTGTAAAGGCTTCGTTTATACCATCGGTAGTTGCAATTAATTTACAGGACATATTAAAGTTGTTGATGGAATACTGCTCATATTTTTTATTTTTTAATTAGTCCTTTGGAAGTTGTAAAGGCTTCGTTTATACTGTTGGTAGTTGCAATTTAGTAGTTGCATTGTTGGTAGTTGCAATTTAGTAGTTGCATGCTTATAGCTCTTGTAACTACCTATGAATGGAAGAATCTTAAAGTTGATGGAATACTGCTCATATTTTTTATTTTTTAATTAGGCCTTTGGAAGTTGTAAAGGCTTTGTTTATACCATCGGTAGTTGCAATTTAGTAGTTGCATGCTTATAGCTCTTGTAATTACCTATGAATGCAAGAATTTTGGAAGTTGTAAAGGCTTCGTTTATACCATCGGTAGTTGCAATTAATTTGCAGGACTTCATGCTTATAGCTCTTGTAACTACCTATGAATACAAGAATCTTTCAGTTGATGGAATACTGTTCATATTTTTTTATTTTCTAATACCGATGGTAGTTGCAATTTACAAGACTGGCATGCTTATAGCTCTTAATAACTATCTATGAATGCATGAATTTGACTTGAAGACTTGCATACTACCGATGGGAGTTGCAATTTAAAGACTGGCAATGCATGACTTGCATGCTTATAGCGCTTGTATATTTCTAATGCATGAATTTGCGCATGAATTTGCATGAATTCTAGTTGCTTTGATAACATGGAGAGAATATCGCTTATTATAAATTGGTTGCGCTAGCGCTCTGAAGCAATCTAACAAAAGGTCATTGTTAGAATGTGCCTGATTTACTACCCATTGTTTCTTCTTCTCCATTTGTTAAGCTTTTGTTAGAATGTCCCTGATTTACTACCCATTGTTTCCTCTTCTCCATTTGTTAAGCTTTGTTTTAGTACACAACTTTGTTTCTTGGAGTGTGAATGAGCAGAAATAATGTCAATTTGGAAATTGGTTGTGCGCGCTGAGAAGCAATCTAACAAAAGGTCATTGTTAGAATGTCCCTAATTTACTACCCATTGTTTCCTCTTCTCTACTTGTTAAGCTGTCAATTTGGAAATTGGTTGCACACGCTGAGAAGCAATCTAACAAAAAAAATCACCCATGGTTTCCTCTTTTCCACTTGTTAAGCTGTCAATTTGGAAATTGGTTGAGAAGCAATCTAACAAAAAAAGATCACCCATGGTTTCCTCTTCTCCACTTGTTAAGCTGTCAATTTGGAAATTGGTTGCACACGCTGAGAAGCAATCTAACAAAAGGTCATTAAATCACCCATGGTTTCCTCTTCTCCACTTGTGAAGCTAATTGGTTGCACACGCTGAGAAGCAATCTAACAAAAGGTCATTGTTAGAATGTGCCTGATTTACTACCCATTGTTTCCTCTTCTCCACTTGTTAAGCTTTGTTCTAGTACACAACACAACTTTGTTTCTTGGAATGTGAATGAGGCAGAAATAATGTCAATTTGGAAAATCTTCTCCACTTGTTAAGCCTTGCTTTATACCACACAACTTTGTTTCTTGACACTCAATTTGGAAATAATGTTATTGTCTTCAGTCACCCCATTAGTGGATGCAAATCTTCTAGCCTTGCTTTATAGCACACAACTTTGTTTCTTGGAGTCAATTTGGAAATAATGTTATTGTCCTCAGTCACCCTTTAGTGGATGCTATTAGATGTATTAGAGGTTAGAGGTTTAAGGTTTAGACACATATCAACCAATCTTAATTGAGTATTAAAGGCTCAATAAAGGTTGAGAGGTTTAGACACATAATCAACCAATCTTAATTGATGAAAGATGAAAGGTTGATTATTTATTGATAGGGTTTTATTGAGTATTAACCTCTCAATTAAAGGTTGAGAGGTTTAGACACATAATCAACAAATCTTAATAGAGTATTAGATGTTTAGACACATAATTAAGATGAAAGATGAAAGGTTGATTATTTATTGATAGGGTTTAATAAAATTTCTTAATCAATAAATCTTAATCGATGAAATCTTAATTGATGAAAGGTTGATTACTTATTGATAGGTTTAATAAGAAAAATTGATGAAAGGTTGATTATTTATTGATTGGGTTTAATAAAATACAAATCTTAATTGGTGAAAGGTTGATTACTTATTGATAGGTTTAATAAGAAAAATTGATGAAAGGTTTATTACTTATTGATAGGGTTTAATAAAATTTCTTATTGCTCATGAAATTCTTCTAAATATATGGAAAAGCAAAAGCTAAAATAAAATTTCTTATTGCTCATGAAATTCTTCTAAATATATGGAAAAGCAAAGCTAAAATAAAATTTCTTATTGCTCATGAAATTCTTCTAAATATATGGAAAAGCAAAGCTAAACTGCATGATCATGAATTAATGATTCAACCATTGACATGATTTTCATTTCATTATAGATTATTCATATATGGGCTTTTAGTTATTTATGAGTAATTTTTATCAATTATTAGTTATTTTTATGAGTATTTTTTATCCAGCAAAAATTTTGTGAAGATAGGAAGATAGGCAAGCATGATCATGAATTAATGATTCAACAATTGACATTGATTTTGATTTTCATTTCATTATAGATTATTCATATGGGTTTTTAGTTATTTATGAGTAATTTTTATCAATTATTAGTTATTTTTATGAGTATTTTTTATCCAACAAAAATTATGGGTTTTTAGTTATTTATGAGTAATTTTTATCAATTATTAGTTATTTTTATGAGTATTTTTTATCCAACAAAAATTTTGTGAAGATATGAAGATAAGCAAGATAGATGCTTATAGAAATTGGAAAACTTGATTTAAAATAATTGTTTCAATGTAAGGAAGGGGAAACTTGATTTAATGATAATTGTTTCAATGAAGGGATCTTAAGTGAGTGTGATAGAACAATTTATAATAAAAAGATAAAATATAAATATCATCCATGTTTGTTTTTGCAATAAGCACAATGCATAATAAAAAGATAGAAACGTCTATATGTGCTTGTGTTATGTCGACAAATTTTGTCATTGTCTAATGAATGGTTTTACAAAATGTTTGTTTTTCTACGTTATATTTAAATGGAATATTTAACGTCTATATAGAGACAAATTTTGTCATTGTCTAATGAATGGTTTTACAAAATGTTTGATTTTCTACATTATGTTTAAATGAAATATTAAACATCTATGTAGAGACAAATTTTGTCATTTTACAAAATGTTTGCTTTTCTACATTATATTTAAATGAAATATTTAACATTTTAAATGAAATATTTAACATCTATATAGAGACAAATTTTGTCATTGTTTAATGAATGGTTTTACAAAATGTTTGATTTTCTACATTATGTTTAAATGAAATATTTAACATCTTGTAGAGACAAATTTTGTCATTGTCTAATGAATTGTTTTACAAAATATTTGCTTATGGTTTTATAAAATGTTTGCTTTTGGTTTTACAAAATGTTTGTTTTTCTACATTATGTTTAAATGAAATATTTAACATCTATATACAGACAAATTTTGTCATTGTCTAATGAATGGTTTTACAAAATGTTTGCTTTTCTATATTATGTTTAAATGAAATATTTAATATCTATATACAGACAAATTTTGTCATTGTCTAATGAATGGTTTTACAAAATGTTTGCTTTTCTACATTATGTTTAAATGAAATATTTAACATTTATATACAGACAAATTTTGTCATTGTCTAATGAATGGTTTTACAAAATGTTTGCTTTTCTACATTATGTTTAAATGAAATATTTAACATCTATATCGAGAAATTGACGTATGTACGAACCTAGAATGTTAATTACTTTTCGTGAATTTCAATGATTTTGACAAAAAAATCATAAAAGTTCTTGAATGCGAAAAGTATGTCCTATTGGAATACCTAGTTGTACTCTAAATGTTTCTCCAATGAGAGGTCAACTTCAAGTCCGAAGTATGGACATTGAAAGATATTGATAGTAAGGCACTGACTATTAAAGCCAAGAATAATTGGAGAAAGAAGCCAAATCCATCTAGAATAAGTCACACGTTAATCGAAAAGCAAAAGGACAAGTTATTAGTTGTCTATATTGACATGAAAAGGTTGGCAAATCCAAGCAAATTGACAAGCAATTCAACTAATAAATTGTAGAGGAAACAACAAAAGTGGAATTGTTACTGTTGGGAAGATAAAACACAAAAGTGGAATTGTTATTGCTGAGAAGATGAAACATAAAAAGGGGAGAAGATAAAACATAAAAAGGAGAACTATTAGTTCTTGCACCTAGCTAAATGATTGATAAATTTTCGAGTACAAGTTGTTGAAGCCTAGCTATTGACATGAAAAGATTGGCAAATTCAAGCAAATTGACAAGCAATCCAACTAATAAATTGTAGAGGACACAACAAAAGTGGAATTGTTATTGCTGAGAAGATAAAACACAAAAGTGGAATTGTTATTGCTGAGAAGATGAAACATAAAAAGGGGAGAAGATAAAACATAAAAAGGAGAACTATTAGTTCTTGCACCTAGCTAAATGATTGATAAATTTTCGAGTACAAGTTGTTCAAGCCTAGCTAAATCAAAAAAGGGGAGAAGATAAAACATAAAAAGGAGAACTATTAGTTCTTGCACCTAGCTAAATGATTGATAAATTTTCGAGTACAAGTTGTTCAAGCCTAGCTAAATCAAATTGCACTAGCCACTAGATCAACAATCTCCACATTCTCATCGATCACTAAAGAAGAACCATGCACATTGATTTCACATCTACATACAATCAAAGTGTTAATATTTGATCGCAACTTGGCTCAAAGGTCTCACTAAGATTAGTTAATACATGAACCTAACCTAATCCAATTAGTTAACAGATGAACCTAATAGAGTAGTTGTTTGAGATCTATATGCAAGTGAAGATGACTATGATTCTAGCAATTGTCAATCTATTTGTCAACTTATTATATTAATTTGTTTGATTATGAACTATTTTACATGAATTGCAAGCTTTATAAGTGCGGAATTTGTGGAATTTTTGATCTAGCGACCCATTATCACTGTCACTTACAAAGCAACACAATCATGTTGTTTCAGAAATGACTAGGTCCAATAGGTAAGGAATTCTAAGAATGATGAGATAAAGGATACATCAAAGTCACTCTCAAGGATGGCATTAGTTGAATTGGAGTAAGGTCAGTTAAATATGTAGGATGGCGTTAGTTGAATTGGAGTAAGGTAAGTTAAATATGTAGTAAGGTGTAATTGGAAACTGAGAGAGTGATTTAAATGAATCAATTACACCACCAAATGATGGCATTAGTTGAATTCGGGTAAGGACAGTTACATATGTAATAAGGTGTAATTGACCACTGAGAGAGTGACTTAAAAGAATCAATTACACTACCAATGGATGGCATTAGTTGAATTGGGGTAAGGTGGGTTAAATATGTGGTAAGGTGTGATTAACAACTCAATTACACCACCAAAGAATGGCATTAGTTGAATTGGGGTAAGGTAAGTTAAATATGCAGTTCGGTGTAATTGGCAACTTAGAGAGTGATTTAAAAGAATCAATTACACCACCAATTACCCCATCTTGACTCATGTCTAATGTGTCAGTTCCGCTTGGACCGAGAACATCATTAGAAGAAAAGCTATTATCCAAAGTACACCACCAATTACCCCATCTTGACTCATGTCTAATGTGTCAGTTCCACTTGGACCGAGAACATCATTAGAAGAAAAGCTATTATCCAAAGGGCATGTCAATAGCACATATATTTACCGCATTGATAGCAAAAGGACTAGTTAACATCAGTGAGGTTAGGCTCAATGATATGTCACTCATGGTTGATAATGTAGTGGACTATGGAAGGTGAATGACTACAACACCAAAGGCGTGTCCATTTGAACATCCATCAAATTATTTATTCCAAAGTTCCCTTGAAAAAATGAGAAGTTATATTGAACAAACTAATAAAAAAAGGCTTAATTTACCACCGGAATGTTGGATTTTCAGTGAGTCATTGGAATCATGCAGAGTTGTGGAAACATAGGATAACCTATTGGAAGATGGTGAGCTTTATGAATGGGAGCCAAATGAATCCTTGGTGGCATCTACATATTCATAAATTGATATCGTTTTAATAGGTGACTTTGATTTGTTAACTTAATCATTGCATAACATGATTCTTCAACCACACAATGTGATCTTCTCATTAACATATTCGCTATTAGTGCAATCTCAATCTTCAATGTGTCATGGATATGAAAAGCAAGACTTATGTCTTTATCAACCAATGATCCTGACAAAGAGCTCCATGTATATTGACACCCCTAGCATGTTGAGTATCATGATACCAACGAACAGAAAGGATATCGACCAACAGTTCCCAAGAAGCATATAACTACTAAAGAAACCAACTTTCAAATTTCTGGTGGAGATTTTCCTCACTCCAAGCCTTCACGTGTTGTAATGATCTCCTTTCAATATTTTCAATATCTTTTAGGGTGTTTCCCTAGAACAATACTTGTATTAACAAAAATAACTATTAAAAATACCATCAACATGGTCTATCTCAGATATTAAATCATGAATATGCCCCGATGTGAAAAATCCAAGATCTATTCAACTTATTTAGCTAAACACCTTTGAGGTGTATTCCCAATAGATATGCATTCTAATTGTTAGGTATACACCTTTGTTCTCCAATTAAATATCATATTCTTTGATAGCTAAATCATATGCATCCTTATCAAATTGCCCTTTCCTATAATGCAAAACCTAGACAATATAATGCAAAATATAGATAGGGACGCCACATTGTAGAGATGCAATTTAGATTGTTAACACATTGTAAACACATTGTATAGCAAAGGTGAAATTCTTAGAATTAGGCTCTGATCTAAGAAATTGAAGCCTAAGAAATTGGCATTCAAAATGTATGTTGAAATAAGGAAAGGATGTTGATTTATATGCCCAAACAGATAAAATTTCAGAAAATTTCAAGAAAAAATAGGAATAGGAGAACAATAGAATGGTCAATATTAAAAAAAATTTAGAACAACTCAAGAATTCAGTTAAAGGTATAGAAAATGCAATACCAAAACTCACCACTAAGTATGTGTAATCCATTAAGTTATTCATACAATCACAACTTAAATTTAGCCCTCCCATCCACCCCTTTCAGTTATCCACGGAGCTTAAATTTATCCCTCCCATCCACCCCTTTCAATTATCCACGGAGCTTAGTGTGTATATTATCTTTGTCTTTCAAATGGGTGGATGACTAGATTTGAGCTGTATATTATCTTTGTCTTTCAAATGGGTGGATCTCAATCTTGACTAGGTTTGAGCTTAATGGGTGGATCTCAATCTTGACTAGGTGTGAGCTTAGTGTGTATATTATCTTTGTCTTTCAAATGGGTGGATCTCAATCTTGATTAGATTTGTGGGTTATTATGCAGGTATATATTGGTATACGCTATTATGAATGTATGTCGATAATCCATATGTAAAAATCTCGACTATGAAAAGAGCGACTATGAAAAGAGTTCTAATTAAATTAGAGGCATCCCCACCATAGAAGCAGGAAGCATGTGTTATAAAAAAAGGGCATAAAAGTCGAGAACCTACATACATTAGAAAAAATGGCATAAAAAGTTGTGAATCTACATATATTGGTTGGATCATCCTCCACTGAAAGGTGAGTAAAATTATTAGTGTGGCATGTCTTAAATTAATTTACTATGAAAAGGATTCTTCTAATTAAATTAGAGGCATCCCCACCACCATGGAAGCAGGAGGAAGCATGTGTTATAAAAAAAAATGGCATAAAAGTCGAGCACCTAGGAAAAATTAGGAAAAATGGCCTAATACATTAGAAAAATGGCGAGTAAAATTCTTATTGTGGCATGTCTCCTTAAATGGCATGAGTAAAATTCTTATTTGGCATGAGTAAAATTCTTATTGTGACATGTCTCCTTAAATTAATTTACTACATGAGTAAAATTCTTATTGTGACATGTCTCATTAAATTAATTTACTATGAAAAGGGTTCTTCTCATTAAATTAGAGGCATCCCCACCACCAAGGAAGCAGGAAGAATGTGTTATAAAAAAAAGGCATAAAAGTCGAGAACCTACATACATTAGGAAAAAATAGAGCTTGAACGATCAACATAGTCCTCAGTTCTCCTAATGTCATGTATGTCCTCGACATTTCGCCTCCTCTGCAATTGAAATTTGGCAGATAAAAACCAATTCAATTCTTGTCTAGCAGAATGAATTGACTCTGCAAGATCTTCTTCAACAGCACTAGGATTCTCAGAATATATATATGGGCATTCCCAGTTATTGGCTAGAAGTATTAGTTGCCTCTGGAATGTCTTGCACGGTAGCACTAGGAGACTCGGAATGTATATATAGGCGTTCTTGCATGGAGAAAGACCGATTTCACACGGCTCATCTGAGGAGTACTGCTTGGATTTGGATTTTGAAAGAGATGCGCTTGTGAAATGCGTGACAGCCATAAACAGAACGCCAACGCTGACAGTTTTTTCTTATTTTATTTTTTTGATGATTGTGGAGATGAGTAAATAGCCGGCCATTTGTCCGTGTTTAGCTGTCGTCTGTCTGAGTAGTCTCACCGCGTTTCTGAGATGAAGTTTCTCAATGCGGCAATCATGTTCCAAATATTCTCGATGTTGCACTTCGCGTTAATTAAGAGTGATGACACTCCACAGGAACTAAATTTCCATCTGAAACAAAAACCGTCGGACACTAGTTATACATATGCGTTGCTATCTGAAATCTTCATTGATCCACAGCAGTGCCGCCACACTGATCCACTGATCCAAAGTTTAGGTGGAGCGCTATGTGAATGAATGGGCTTACCATCGCTTGTTACTCCCGCCATCCGCCGATAAAATGCAGCTAACACTCCACACAATATTATCCCACATCGTTAAACAGAAACCTTTCCTTCAAGTTTATAAAGAGTCAAACGCATGTCATTGGTGACGGAAAAATTGGAAGGAATCTGATCTCGAAATCGGATGGGGCCACTTGTCACGCCGTCAACGGCTCAGATTCGGCAATCGGATGGCGCCACTTGTCACGTCTCAACGGCTCAGATTTGGCAATCGGATGGCGCCACTTGTCACGTCCTCAACGGCTCAGATCTTGCGATTGGATGGCGCCACTTGTCACGGCCTCAATGGCCCAGATCTTGCGATTGGATGGCGCCACTTGTCACGTCCTCAATGGCCCAGATCTGCCTATCGGATGGGCGCCACTTGTCACGTCCTCAATGGCCCAGATCTTGCGATTGGATGGCGCCACTTGTCACGTCCTCAATGGCCCAGATCTGCCTATCGGATAGGCGCCACTTGTCACGTCCTCAATGGCCCAGATCTTGCGATTGGATGGCGCCACTTGTCACGTCCTCAATGGCCCAGATCTGCCTATCGGATGGGCACCACTTGTCACGTCCTCAATGGCCCAGATCTGGCCATCGGAGGGACGCCACTTGTCACATCCTCAACGGCCCAGATCTGCCTATCGGATGGGCGCCACTTGTCACGTCCTCAATGGCCCAGATCTGCCTATCGGATGGGCGCCACTTGTCACGTCCTCAATGGCCCAGATCTTGCGATTGGATGGCGCCACTTGTCACGTCCTCAATGGCCCAGATCTGCCTATCGGATGGGCGCCACTTGTCACGTCCTCAATGGCCCAGATCTTGCGATTGGATGGCGCCACTTGTCACGTCCTCAATGGCCCAGATCTGGCGATTGGATGGCGCCACTTGTCACGTCCTCAATGGCCCAGATCTGCCTATCGGATGGGCGCCACTTGTCACGTCCTCAATGGCCCAGATCTGGCCATCGGACGGACGCCACTTGTCACATCCTCAACGGCTCAGATCTGCCTATCGGATGGGCGCCACTTGTCATGTTCTCAATGGCCTAGATCTGGCCATCGGACGGACGCCACTTGTCACATCCTCAACGGCTCAGATCTGGCCATATAAGTTATCAGCTGATAGCTTATTACCGACAAGTTATCGTGGATAATTTATAGAGTTATCATCTGATAAGTTATCAATAGATAACTTCTCTGAAAATAATAAGCTATCATCTTATAACTTATCCAAATATAATAAGCTATCTCTGATAACGTATCAGAAAATAATAAGCTATATCTTATAACTTATCTAAATATAATAAGCTATTTCTGATAACTTATCCGAACATATAAGCTATCATCTTAGAACTTATCTAAATATAATAAGCTATCTCTGATAACTTATCCGAACATATAAGCTATCTCTGATAACTTATCCAAACATATAAGCTATCATCTAATAACTTATCTAAATATAATAAGCTATCTCTGATAACTTATCGAAAATATAAGCTATACTCTTATAACTTATCTAAATATAATAAGCTATCTCTGATAACTTATCCGAACATATAAGCTATCTCTGATAACTTATCCAAACATATAAGCTATCATCTAATAACTTATCTAAATATAATAAGCGATCTCTGATAACGTATCGAAAATATAAGCTATACTCTTATAACTTATCTAAATATAATAAGCTATCTCTGATAATTTATCGAACATATAAGCTATCATCTTATAACTTATCTAAGTATAATAAGCTATCTCTGATAACTTATCCCAGCATATAAGCTATCATCTTATAACTTATCTAAATATAATAAGCTATCTCTGATAAGTTATCTGAACATAATAAGCTATCATCTCATAACTTATCTAAATATAATAAGCTATCTCTGATAACTTATCCAAAAATAAGAAGTTATCATCTGATTACTTATCTAAAAATAATAAGCTATGTCGACAAGTTATCAAAAAATATTAGCTATCATCTGATAACTTACTGTCAGTGACGTATCAGGTCATAACTTATTCTTTATAACTTATCTACCAACGACGTATCGATAATTTATAATTTATCGTGATTTGCAAATATGGGCCGTCGGATCTAGCAAACTGGGGCTGTCAGATCTCGATAGATCTGGGCCGTCCGAACTAGCCCAATCTGAGCCGTTGGTTTTTGCCCAATCTGGGCCGTCAGCCCTGGTCCAATCTGAGCCGTCAGATCTACCCAATCTGAACCGTTAGATCTCGCCCAATCTGGGCCGTTAGATCTAGCCCAATCTGGGCCGTCAGATCTGCTAGATTTGGCCCGTCGGATCTAAAGAAATATGGTCCGTCAAATCTCGATAGATTTGGGCCGTTGGATGTCGCCCAATCCGAACCACTGGATCTCGTCCAATCTGGGCCGTTGGATCTCTTCCAATCTGAGCCGTTGGTTCTAGCCCAATCTGGGCCGTCGGATCTCAACCAATCCGAGCCATTGGTTCTCGGCCAATCTCGGCCGTTAGATCTTGGCCAATCTTGACCGTCGGATCTTGGCCAATTTTGGCCGTCGGATCTCAATCAATCTGAACCGTCGAATTTTTGTAAATCTGGGCCGTGGGATTAGGCAAATGGTAGCCGTCAGATTCCGCAGATCTGGCCGTCAAATTTCTCCAAATCCCGCTAAATCCAACAGTCAGATTGGCTATGGCTCCACGGGAGCCGCCACATCGGTGGAAGAGACACCATTTGGGAAAATTCGAGACTGCACCGGTGGCGCATCTCAAATCTGTTCCAGCTCGTGACCGCATTTCAGATCGATTCCGAAACGGTGTGTTACCAGTCATATTGATCAAATTATAAATCGAAACCAAAGTTACAAAAGGTGTGTTACCAGTCTAATTTCAAAAGCTGTTGGGCAGGGGAAATTGAGAATCCCTTCCTAACAAAAGGTTGCGCCGGGAAAGTTGAGATGTGCTCTGTTAGCGATTATAAATTTTTGGTCGGTTTATTTTAAATATGAAAATGGAATTTCATTTTTCCAAAAGAGGCTCTCATTCGCCATCCATCGAACGATATTTAGGCTGAACTTTCAAACTGTCAGCGTCAGCAGCTTCCGCATGGAAGACTCACATCATTTATCCCTTCTAGAAAAAGAAAAGAGAGACAATGAGTTTTGTTGGTCAAGATCGTGACCATTGGCACGCTTGTATTTGCTTGACTTTGACTGCAATATCAGTGGTAGCGAGCATAAAGGTGCGCCAATCAGATCCCCACAGCTGAAATACTTGGTTTTTGTGATGACCGGACTAGTTTTTTCTCGTGGGTCATTTTTATCAATTCATATAAATGTACTTTATGCTCGATGATCACTCGCTAGTCGCATTTGAATGTAAAAATCAATGAAAGTCACACACAAACATCCGATGGAAAGATCTGAGCCGTTGTGGGAGTGACAAGTGGTGCCTATTCGATGGACAGGGTTGGGCCGTTGTGGGAGTAACAAGTGGCGCCCATCCAATGGACAGTGTTGGGCCGTTGTGGGAGTGACAAGTGTCGCCCATCCAATGCACAGTGCTGGGCCGTTGTGGGAGTGACAAGTGGTGCCCATCCGATGGACAGATTTGGGCCGTTGTGGGGTGACCAGTGGCACCCAACTGATGGATAGATCTGAGCTATTGTGGGGTGACAAGTGGCACCCATCCGATGGCCAACTCTAGGTCGTGGAGGGCGTGACAAGTGGCACGCATCTGATGGACAAATTTGGGCCATCGAGGGCGTGACAAGTGGCACCCACCCGATGGCCAGATCTGGGCCGTTGTGGGCATGACAAGTGGCACCCACGATTTGGCCATTGTGGGCGTGACAAGTGGCACCCACCCGATGGCCAGATCTGGGCCATTGTGAGCATAACAAGTGATAACCATTCGATGCCCAGATCTGGGCCATTGTGAGCGTGACAAGTGGCACCCATCCGATGTCCAGATCTGGGTCCTTGTTGGAGTCACAAGTGGCGCCCACCCGATGTCTGGATATGGGCCGTTGTTGGAGTGACAAGTGGTGCGCATCCAATGGAGAGATCTGGGCAGTGGTGGGAGTGACAAGTGGCACCCATCCGATAGCCAGATCTAGGCCATTGTGGGAGTGACAAGTGTCGCCCATCCGATGGCCAGATCTGGACCCTTGTGGGAGTGACAAGTGTGGCCCATCTGATGGCCGGATCTGGGCCGTTGTGGGAGTGACAAGTGTCACCCAACCGATGGCCAAATCTGGGTAGTTGAGGACGTGACAAGTGGCGCCCATCCAATTGCCAGAGCTAGGCCATTGTGGGAGTGACAAGTGGCGCCCATCCCATGGCCAGATCTGGGCCATTGAGGGCATGACAAGTGACGCCCATTCGATGGCCAAATCTGGGCCATTGAGTGCGTGACAAGTGGCGCCCATCCGATGGCTAGATCTAGGCCATTGAGGGCATGACAGGTGGCGCCCATCCCATGGTGAGATCTGGGTCGTTGTGGAAGTGACAAGTGGTGCCCATCCCATGGGGAGATCTGGGTTGTTTAGGGCGGGACATGTGGCGCCCGTCCCATGGGGAGATCTGGATTGTTGAGGGCGAGACATGTCGCGCCCGTCCCATGGGAAGATCTGGGTTGTTGAGGGCGTTACAAGTGGCGCCCGTCCGATGGCCAGATCTGGGTTGTTGAGGGCGTTACAAGTGGCGCCCATCCGATGGCCAAATCTGGGTTGTTGAGGGCGTTACAAGTGGCAGCCATCCAATGGCCAGATCTAGGCCGTTGTTGGAGTGACAAGTGGCACTCATCCAATCAGAAATCTGTTATGTTGTTGTGGTGACAAGTGGCACCCATCCAATGCCCAGATCTTGCCTTTACTCCTTCCCATCTTGCATGATGTTGTTGAAGATCCTTTTGATGACTAGGGCCAAGATCTCAACACCCCATTTTAATAATTTTCCCCGTAACCCATTAATGTCTTGGGCTTTACCACTTGATTTTTTTACACCACACTTGACATCCTCCACTGAAAATAACACAGTGGTAGGGTTGATTATGAGGGGGCTACTTTTCTCTTGATTTCTCTCGTAGATAAGATTTGCATATTCCGACCAATGAGTATCTGAGATATTATTATCTATTTGTTTTCTCTTTTTTGGAAGTTCCCGCCAAAATCCTTTAGGGTTGTGCTTTCCCAAAGAGATGAATTTGTTTCTTCTTCAAGTCACATAATTTTATTTTTTTTGTTTTTTATCGGATTTTTATATTTTTCCTTGCTTTCACTCTCTGCCTCTTTCTCCTTAAGGGATATTTTAGCAACCTTGCACTCTTCATCATACTGAGGATTAGTTGGAAAGGTGTTTGAGACCCTCTTCTTAGGCTGAGATCTTTTGCACACCTTTAAAGCTTCGTGGATTGGAGAGATCAACATATTGCTTCCAATGCATTCTATTTCTGCATTGTCTTCCTTTGTGTTGATTTTTTCCCACTGAAAGTGTTTTTCTAGAGCAGCAACAAAGAGCTCTTAGTTTTCTTGATTTATGAGGATTCTTCCATTTGCATGCACTTTCATATGGTATCGCTGGGTCTGCCCTTCCTGTATCCCACTTGTGTGTATGCCCAACTTAATACAGAGAAGCATATGGTCAGAATTCATGTCAATAGGACAAGACTCAATATTGATCTCTAACAAATTGCAAATAGAGCTTCGAGAGCATATTACATAGTCCACCACACTTTGACCATTGTATGTTTTACACGTGATGCCACCAGATGTTGGTCAAGCTGTCATGTCGTTCCAAATTACCACGCCATGAAGGCTACATAAGCCTAACAACTCAGTGCCAAAGTGCGACACACTCCCATTCCCATCTTGAGAAGTCTCTTTCCACGTGTGCTCTTCATTCTCCTCTAACCAAAGAGGATTGTTGTCCAAATTCCCATCACTTCCCAACTGAATGCACTAATTGTTTGTTTTCTTGGCATTAAAGTCGTCGATTAGAACTATACCTCCTAAACTCTTGAAAGCATCAATATATCTTTTTAAAGCAACATAAGGGTCTTCTTTATCTAAATTTGTCCTCTTGTAGAACTTTGAGATTTTTTGGGGCGAAGTAACATGCAGTCAACCTGAATGTTATTTTGTTGTTTGTTATATTTAGCCATATAAATTTCTTATTTGGATCCTCTTTTTCCACTTTCACTATTCCACTCCACATTTCTCTTATTATAATGGTGATCCCTCCATGCCCTTTCCTTGTACCAGTCTATTCATTCCACACTGAAATATTAGTGTATACTTCGAATGTTGGAAACCTACAACCATCACGCACATGGGTTTCTGTAAGGATAATGACGTCTTTCCCTTCTTTTCTGGGCCCCAATCCCGGTCCTCTCCTCCATGGGTAACCTCTACAATTCCAACTCACCATGTTTAAATACTCTCGAGGAGCCCTGAATCCCTATTTTTTATTTGTTAAGCGCTTGTTGACTTGGGCTTTCCCATTTTTCGGCCACGCCCATTTTCCTACATCTCTTGTTTCCTTCCTTTGCTCATCTTGTTGTTCAAGTGTCAAGTCACCATCTAGTTATATGAATGCCTTTAAGTATCCCTCTATTCTTTATGATATCCATCTTGTCTTCTATACTTTTTAATGAAACTTTGACATGTCTATCCTTTCCATTTTTTGCGTTCCTACCCATCTTATTTGCTTGCTGAATATAACTTGTCCAATTCAACTTGTCCTTGAGAAAATCCCTTGCTAAAATATTTGTTCTTTCTTTTTCTCCATAGTCTTTCAGGCCTTTGATGATGACATTTGTGGCCTTGTCTTGCCTAGTTTTTTCTTCTCTTATTTGCCTCTTGATTTGTCTCTCCATGGTTTCTTTTTGCTCAACCAACGGTTCCTTTACCACTTGAGCCCAAGTTTTAGCTTCTTCTATTTGTTGCTTTAATTTTATTTCTCATTTCCATGTTTGCAATTGTTGATTGAAATTCTTCCATCTGATTTGCTCTGCTATTTTTCCTTGTCCCTGTGTCTTTTTCTTCTACTACCTTTGTTTGCTCTAACTCTTGTTTCAGCATGATCAACTCTTGTTGCCCTCTTTCCATATTGTTTTGTAAGCTTATTACCTGCTCTTTGAGGACCTTGTTTTCTCTTTCAAGTTTTTCACTGACTTCCAAAATTTCTTTTAATTTGACAACTTCATGTTATCCCTTTAGCTCAATATACTCTATTCTTTTTTTCATGCTCATGAGTTTGTTTACATAGAGCTTTGACAGCCACAACAACAACGTGGTTGTGGGGATGTATGTGTTCCTATTGTTCTCCTCTTTGTTTGTTGGAGTATCTTCACTTTCCTTTTGCTTTGACCTAAGTTTCTCTTTTTTTGTTAACACCTCTTTACTCTTGTTAAAATCCCCATCTTGGTTTGCCTGCTCTGTTGCTAACAAAAGCATTTTGGTCGTCAGATTTGTATTGTTTTTCGTTGTTTTTGGTAAGATCGAAGTGAGTTTTTTTCTCTGTGACTGTCTCATCTTTTTGGCCTCCCTACACCGTTAAATGCCCTTGTATTGTTTTGCATTCACAAAGATCAATTCTTCATTTATGTCAAATGTATTGGCTTGAGAAAACTTTCAGAGAAAGGGATTCCAATTCCCACTTACATTCTCTGCAATAGTCTTGTAATAGGGCACCCTATCTCCCCTGAGATTTGGAGATTGGGTTTCCAAGATGTGCACTGGCTTTCCTCCAAAAGTCTCCTTAGTACTAAACTCAGTATTTTCCTTTGATAATTCCCTGTTACATCCCACTTGTTTGAAGTGTTTTCTCTTAACTCATTGTTGCCTGGGTATTTAATTTCCACCAAAATCGACATTGTTTTCTGCATTGGGCCCCCTTGTCCCCATATCAGGTTATCTTAACACTTACTTGAGTCTTAGGCGCTTCATTCGGCCACTTGTTATCCATCTAGATCCCAAATCAAAGGGCCCTAAGCCCACCACTTGTCATCTAACGAGAGCCCAAATCCGAGGGCCCTGATCTTGCCACTTGTTATCCATCTAGATCCCAGATGCAAGGGGCCTAACCCCGTCACTTGTCATCCATCTAGATCCCACATCTGAGGACCTTGAGCCCACCACCCTAGATCCAAAGGCCCTCAACCTACCAGTTATCGTTCATCTAAAGCCTAGATCTAAGGACTCAGAGCCCGCCACTTATTATCCATATAAAGCCTAGATCCAAGGGCCCTGAGCCCACCACTTGTCACGTTGCCAACACGCAGATCTGAGGGGCATGCTCCCGCCATGTACATGGCGAGCCATGTGGCCATGGCAGAAATCCACGGTGAGATTGTCCATGGCGAGCCACGTGGCAGAAATAGATGGCCACATCTGGGTTGTTCATGGGATTGTCCATGGCATTTCTGCCCAGATCTGGGTTGTTCATGGCCTACCATGTGGCGGCAAGCCACGTGGCAGAAATAAATGCCCAGATCTGAGTTGTTCATGGGTTCAGATGCCCAGAGCTGTGGCAGAAATAAATGTCCAGATCTGAGTTGTTCATGGGATTTTCCATGGCGTGCCATGTCGCAGAAATAGATGGCTAGATCTGGGTTGTTCATGGCTCACCGCCACCCATGTGGCGACGAGCCACGTGGAAGAGATAAATGCCCAGATCTGAGTTGCTCATGGGATTTTCCATGGCATGCCACGTGGCAGAGATAGATGGCCAGAACTGGGTTGTTCATGGCCTTCCATGTGGCGGCGAGCCACGTCGCAGAATTAAATGCCCAGAGTTGTGGCAGAAATAAATGCCCAGATCTGAGTTGTTCATGGGATTTTTCTTGGCGTGCCACGTGGCAGAAATAGATGGCCAGATTTGGGTTGTTCATGACTTGCCATTTGGCGACAATCTGACATAGATGGCCAAATTTGGGTTGTTCATGGCCTGCCATGTGGCAGCTATCTGACAAATAGAGGCAAGAGCTGGAATGTCCATGGCGTGCCACGTAGCGGAAATAGATGGCCAGATCTGGGTTGTTCATGGCCTACCATGTGGCGGAAATCTGACGGCCAGATTTGCACTGTCCATAGAATACCACATGGTGGAAATCCGACAGACATATTTGGACCGTCCACACCACGTGGTGGAAAATCCGACGGACAGATCTAGACCATCCATGGCCAGATTTGGACCTCACAATGCCATGTGGTGAAAATACGACGACCATATTTGGATTGTCCATGGTATGCCACGTGGTGGAAAGAGATGGCCAAGGTTGTTCATGCCCTACCATGTGGCGAAAATCTGACGGCCAGATCTGGACCGTCCACAGAATGCCACATGGTGGACGTGGTGGAAATCTGGACTGTCCACACCACGTGGTAGAAAATCCGACGGACAAACCTGGACCGTCCACACCACCCGATGGAAATCCGACGGCCATATCTGGACTATCCATGGTATGCCACGTGGCGAAAATAGATGATCAAATATGGGTTGTGCGTGTTGTGCGTGCACTGCCATGTGGCGGCAATCTAACGGCCAGATTTGAACCATCCACAAAATGCCATGTGGTGGAAATCTGACGGCCAGATTTGAACCATCCATAAAATGCCACGTGGTGTAAATCCGACAACTAGATCTGGGTCGTCCACAAAGTGCCACATGGCAGAAATAGATGGCCAGATCTGGGTTGTTCATGGCCTACCATGTGGCGACAATCTGATGGGCAGATTTGGACCATCCACAGAATGCCACGTGGTGGAAATCCGACAGCCAGATCTAGACTATCCATGGCGTGCCATGTGGCAGAAATAGATGGCCAAATCTGGGTTGTTCATGGCTTGCCATGTGGTGGCAATCTGACGACGAGATTTGAACCATCCACAGAATGCCACGTTGTGGAAATCTAACGGCCATACTTGGGTCGTCCACAAAATGCCATGTGGCAAAATCCGAACCGTCCATAGAATGCCACGCGGCAAAAATCTGAGGCCAAATTTGGGACGTCCATAGAATGCCATGAGGCGAAAATCCGACAGCCAAATATAGACCGTCCACAGAACGCCACATCGCGAAAATTTGATGGCCAAATCTGGATTGTACACAGAATGCCACATGGTGAAAATCCAACAATTAGATTTGGGCCATCCACAAGATGCCATGTGAAAATCCGACGACTAGATCTAGGCCGTCGACATAATGCCACGTGGCAAAAATCCGATGGCCAAATCAAGACCATCCACGAAATGTCACGTGGCGGAAATCTGTTTGCCATATCTGATGGCGTAAACAACCAGTAATTTGCCCTTTCGCTTTTGAATTAATATGCAACTTGTGGATTAATATGCAACTTGTTCTAAATGGGTTTAGCTTCTTTCTCCAATTATTCTTGGATTTAATAATCATTACCTTACTATCAACATCTTCCAATGTCCATATTTCAAACAAGTTGAACTCTGATTGGAGAGACATTTAAATTACATAATAGCCATCACCTTACTATCAACATCTTTCCATGTCCATACTTCAAAGAAGTTGACCTCTCATTGGAGACACATTTAGAGTACACCTAGGTATTCCAATAGAGCTTGCTCTTCGCATTCAAGAACTTTTTGTCATTTTTCGTGAAAATCATTGAAATTCATGTCTACTAATTAGCACTCAAGCTCATGTAGTTCCCTTGCGCATACCTCAATTTCTCTAGATGTTCAATGTCTTATTTAAATATAATGTCGAACAGAAACATTTAATAAAAACCATGATTACACACTGACAAATTGTATTTACATAGCACAAGCAAACATGGATGATTTTATCCTTTTATTATGTGGTGTTCTATCCATCATGTGCAAGCACTTAAATTTGCAATCCCTTCCTTGCATTGAAACAATTATCAAACAATTATCTTTAAATCAAGTTTTCCACTTTGTTTGGATTTATTTTTTGTTTTAATGAAAAAAGAAACCCCTTACTCTTAAGAGTTATGAATAATATTCCATGAAATGAAAATCATACGAGTTAGAAAGCATAGCCTTATTAATAAGTAATCAATGTTTCATCAATTAAGCTCATCTGTCTAAAACTCTAAGAGCATCGGTCACCAAGGACAACTCAACTCTCAAAATCCAACTCTAGATTGTCTAAAACTTGTATGGATATTTTATTTTCACAAAAAAGCCCCCTCTATGGGTTATGAATAATATCCCAATGAAATGAAAATCAATGTCAATTAAATATGAGTTGAAAGCATAGCATTATCAATAAGTAATCAATGTTTCATCAATTAAGATCATGCGTCTAAACCTCTTAGAGCATCCAATAAAAGGTAAAGGTGACATAAGATCATGTGTTTAACATTATGCATCTAAACCTCTTAACATCATGCATCTAAACCTCTTGGGGCATCCAATAAAAGGTAAAAGATGACTACGGACAATGAAACAAGTCAACTCTCAATATTTTAAGAACTTGCATGGATATTTCATTTTCATGAAAAGAAGGAACCTTCGTGTGAGGGTTATGAATAATATGAAAATGAAATGTTATGAATATATCCCAATGAAATGATATTGATGTTGATAAAATATTATGAATGATTTGAAAGCATTCATTCATGATCAATTTAATTTTTCTTTTCCATACATTTAGAAAAATTTCATTGTTAAACTCCATCAATAAGTAATCAATATTTCACCAATTAAGATTGTGTTTAAACCTCTAAAAGAAATTAATTACGATTATGCGTCTAAACCTATAAAAGCATCCACATTGAGGACATTGAGGACAACGACATTAATTTGGTATTATATCCATCTGGAGTGTGTCAAAAACAAAGTTGTGTATTCTAATAATAATAGAATAATAGAATATGCAATAAAACCTTTGGCAACTACCAATGGCATAAATTAAGCCTCCTATCAAGATTACAACTTCCAAAGATCTCTCCATCAAAAACAATGCCAAAGGCTGCAGCCATGAAAAAATAGGAGCATTATCCAAAATATTTATTCCAACTGAAATATTTTTGTATCCATATCTTTAAACAATAATCAAAATAGAACCATTATCTTATATCTTTAACGAATAATCAAAATAAGATATTTGTATCCATATCTTTAAACAATAATCAAAATAATCCCATCAACTAAAAGATTAATTATCCCATGAATGGAAAGATATTTGTATCCATATCTTTAAACAATAATCATCCAACAAAAACAGCAAGCCCATCAAAAACAAAACACAAAGGTTGCAGCGTTGAAAAATTATGAGCAATATCCCATCAACTGCTTTCGAAGATATTTGTATCATTATGAGCAATATCCCATCAAAGATATTTGTATCATTATGTTTAAATATTCACCAAACAATAACAACAATGTCATCACAATATGAGCATGTGAGCAGTATCTCATCAACTATTTTCACAAAGGCTGCAGCAATGAAAAAATATGAGCAGTATCTCATCAACTATTTTCAGTAGATATATTCATATCTTTAACTATTTTCAGTAGCATATCTTTAACTATTTTCAGTATATTTTCAGTAGATATATTCATATCTTTAACTATTTTCAGTAGCATATCTTTAACTATTTTCAGTATATCTTTAACTATTTCAGTAGATATATCTATATCTTTAAACAATAATCATCCAACAAAAACAGCAAGTCCATCAAAAACAAAGCACAAAGGGTGCAGCGATGAAAATTTATGAGCAATATCCCATCAACTGCTTTCGAAGATATTTGTATAAAATACCATCAACTGTTTTCAAAGATATTTGAATCATTATGTTTAAACGATATTCACCAAACAATAACAACAATGTCATCAAAATATGAGCAGTATCTCATCAACTATTTTCACAAAAGCTGCAGCAATGAAAAAATATGAGCAGTATCTCATCAAATATGAGCAGTATCTCATCAAATATTTTCAGTAGATATTTAAACATATCAATATTTAAACAATAGTCATGAAACAAGAAATATTGATAAAAAATAGTCATCAAACAAGAAAGTTTGCCAATTGCAGAAACTCATGCATGTTTCATGCATAGTTACTTTTTTATTTCAATTTGAGCTCCAATAGTATTCAACCCAAAAATGTTGATTGAGTTGATAAAAAACAATATGAAAAATACTCAAAAACCAGCTTTGCCTGAATGCACATTAACATATGAAAAATACTCGTGGTACAAAGAAAAGAAAGGTTTAAAAATAGAAACTGGGAAACTCTCGGAAAGAATATTTCATGAATTATGCTCCAATGACAGGCTTTCAATTTTTACACGACCTAGAAAAAAGGTGACCACAACTGCACCTAGATACTCATTATACTCATTTAAGTATGATTTAAAGTTTTTCACCTCCTATAGTGCTGAAGGTATCTCATTTAAGTATGATTTAAAGTTTTTCACCTCCTATAGTGCTGAAGGTATCTAATTAAAATTAAAATTACAATCTTGATAGAATGCCTCAAAAACTGGAACACAAGTGAGACATTTCACTTACAATATGCTACCATTATTCATGGTATTCTTGTAAATAAAGAGTCGGTAGACACTTGTTCTTATGTTCCCATTGAACTATTGAATTACCTTGATACTCAATTAAGTATGATTTAAAGTTCTTCACCTCCTATAGTGCTGAAGGTATCTGATTAAAATTACAATCTTGATAGAATGCCTCAAAAACTTGATACTCATTTAAGTATGATTTAAAGTTCTTCACCTCCTATAGTGCTGAAGGTATCTGATTAAAATTACAATCTTGATAGAATGCCTCAAAAACTGG
The DNA here is from genome assembly GCA_031772625.1 of Pinus tabuliformis. Lineage (NCBI taxonomy): Eukaryota > Viridiplantae > Streptophyta > Pinopsida > Pinales > Pinaceae > Pinus > Pinus tabuliformis. The sequence goes on from CM062807.1 coordinate 684,087,244, forward strand.
AACACAAGTGAGACATTTCACTGACAATACGCTACCATTATTCATGGTATTCTTGTAAATAAAGAGTCGGTAGACACTTGTTCTTATGTTCCCATTGAACTATTGAACTACCTTGAGGGTAGTTCCAAACCTTGGTGACTTAATGTTGAATTTGATCCGACAGCTCTGTGTTCCATTGAACTACCTTGAGGGTGGTTCCGAACCTTGGTTACTTAATGTTGGATTTAATCCGACAGTTCCATTATCTGGGGGAGGTCCAACACCCCATTTCCCTTCTGACTCTGAAGGCTCAATAACATGAACTCCATCTGTCATTGGAAGAGCAAATTGATTCGGTTCGGATGGATGTGATGCAACGACCAGAGGATAGGCATTACTGCGGCATACTGCGGCATAAATAACGCAAACAATAAATTAAATCATAATATGCCTTGAAAAATAAATTAAATCATAATATGTCCTTATGTCCTTGGTCAAAAGCCAAATCTGAAAAAAAGATCCATGACAGAATGAAAGAGCCCATTTACCTGGTCATTCCCGATGGTAAATATGCAGAAGGTGCAATGCGACAGTGATGCATCAAGTTTTCTGCATCAAACACTCCAACTGCACCATATCATAGAAGCTCGCCAACTGCGCCAACTGTACCATCACAGAAGATCGCATAAACTGACGCTGTCACATGACTATATGGCACTTGAAATAGGAGCAGATAGGGAATCATGAGGAGAACATTGTAATGCAACCATGTAGCAAGGTTATCCAATCAGATACAGAAGTTAAGTGACATTATATAACTATGTATGCTTGAATTCAAGACTGCTTACAAGTACTTACATAGTGCAAGGGCTCCAACTTGGAAGCATCATATATAGTAAGCTGGCTCTCATGCACAACCAATAAGTAAATTTAATCATTATGAAACTGTACTGTTGTATCCCCGACTGGTGGTGATGATCTTCCTGGCTGTACTGGTACAATTTTTTACTTCCGCTTGTCCCACCCATCTATGCCCCAGAGACATAACTGCCAAAAGACGTGGTTGCGAGTACATGAACATTTCTACTTGGCTCTCATGCACAACCAATAAGTGAATTTAATCATTATGAAACTGTACTGTTGTATCCCCGACTGGGGGTGATGATCTTAATGATCTTCCTGGCTGTAGTGGTACAATTTTTTTACTTCCGCTTGACCCACCCATCTATGCCCCAGACATAACTGCCAAAAGACGTGGTTGTGAGTACATGAACATTTCTAATCGGTATATTTATGTAAACTTTAAAGTGGACATCATGGAGTCAGACTATATATAATAATAAAAGAAACCATTACATTTCTAATCGGTATATTTATGTAAACTTTAAAGTGGACATCATGGAGTCAGACTATATATAATAATAAAAGAAACCATATACTTGGAGCTGATACCTGAGCATCAGCTCCAGAAGACACCAACACATTCAAAACATGTGAAAAATCCAGGCCCTTGGTTTTCTTTTGGTGGCCCTTGAGCTTTGTTTTTACCTTTAAAACTTGCAGCAAGTTCAAGTTCAGAGCATGCCACTTAAAAGGGGTACTTTTGGTAAAAGGGAACAATGAAGAAAAATGATAAGAATTTTAAATTTAATGATATATTCACAGGCAGCGCCTCGTCAACATCAATTTAATGATATATTCACAGGCAGCACCTTATCAACTCGAACATTGTATGTTTGAATTGATGAATCCTCTATGCCAATTGCAATGACGTTATTGTCTTGAGGGTGGAAAGCCAGAAAAGTGGCTGCAGGAGGAGGTCACACGAAAGTTGTGATGACTTGCAATGAATCACAATGTCATGAAACCATTGATTTAGACAAATTGGGAGCCCTGAAATAGTGCGCAACATTACACAAGAACCTTCTATAGTGATCCTGAAATGAACGCCATTACCCACATAATATGTGAAAATTGAAGGTGAAACATTAGAGGATAAACCCCTAAGCAGACCAATGTACCAAAAATGAAATTATATATATAATCGGAAACATTAAAATGAAACTGGTCTTTAGGTAAAAGGCTCTATTACCTTAAATGTCCATATTGAATAAGGAGATCTTGCCACTTAAATGTCCATATTGAATAAGGAGACCTTGCCACCGGAAGCAGACATAACACAGGAATCATTCTTAAACAAAGCTATACAAGCAGCGGCTTCTACTGGAGTTGTATCACCAATGTCATTATTCATAACAATCCCACTAGCTGGCTGCCACATCTGTGGTGGAATACTCGTTGTAGAGTGTGGAACAAAATACTAACTCTTTGTTACTCGTCATTACGACATAAAATACAGTTGCAAATTATGTATCCATAAGTATAACTAACAAATAAATAAATAAAACAAGCTAAAATAAGAAGGAAGCAAACAACAACTACTAAAAAAACCCCACCCTTTTATATGGATTCCGGTCACTCCACGGCCATTTTTATAGCTTATGAAGAGCATTGAATATCAGTGATAAAACAGCAACACCAGAATTGGTGTATATCAGTCTGACTACCTGCAAGAAATAGCAGGTTACTTGTTTGGATCAATATCGACAGAATTTGTAGCACATAAAATTGTAAAGTATGTCAAACTTTGGTGTTTTCTGTAATAGATGCAATCATTCAGTAATAGATGGATGATTCCATGCCTTGCTCACATGCATTGTGTCAGGCAACCTGAGAGACCACAATCAGTGATTCAGTCAATTTCCCGTTGCTCGTCTGTAAGCTCATCTAGAAGCCTTAGTTTAACATACGGGCTCCGTCGATACTACTCTGCACACGTCTGAGTGTCAGATAATCCATTGATCATATCATATCTAGAAGCCTTGGTTTAACATATGGGGTCCATCAATACTACTCTGCACACGTCTGAGTGTCAGATAATCCATTGATCATATCATCCTATTCATATGAAAGATATGCCAAGACAAAATCCTATGCTATATGGAAACTTGAAAGCAACAATATCTGGACTCCTATATGGAAACTTGAAAGCAACAACATCTGGACTCTGGAGTGAAAGTTTAGAAAAATGGTAAAAGAAAAACTAAATTGAATATGGCTGGACAATGCTAAATTCTAAAGAAATAAAGACAAACTCCTATATGGAAACTTGAAAGCAACAATATCTGGACTCTGGAGTGAAAGTTTAGAAAATGATAAAAAGAAAAACGAAATTGAATATGGCTGGACAATGCTAGATTCTAAATAAATAAAGACAAATATAGGGGAAAGCTCTTACAAAATTAATCATTGACACTGCAGGTGGAAGTCTCCCCAAACGTTCTATAGCGCTGGGAAGGGAACCAGGAGCAGTGACCTGCAGGAGGCATGACATTCACAATTGAAGTCTGCATAGTAAAAATGATCTAGTTAGAGTTTAAACTTTAACTAGATTAGCAGTGCATGTACCTAGTAAATGTGCATGGAAGAGGCAATTTACCTTTGTTGCCATTTTCTCTAGTGGCACCCTCGTTCCCTCAAAAGATCTACTCTCCAGCATGCCAGTTAAGCGAAATCCCTTTGCGCTGGCTGAGATCTTTACGCAATTGTCATTTGTTGCGGCTAAGATCTTTATGCCATTGTCATTTGTTGCAACTGCCAACAGGGAACCATCTTTACTGAAACGAAGGCGAGGACTAGGCTGCAGATTTTTGGAAATAACACAAGGATTATACGTTGAGATGTGATCAAGAAAACTTAAAATAATGTGTTGCAGCTTTTTGGAAATAAAGCAACGATTATACATTGAGATGTGATCAAGAAAACTTAAAATAATGTGTTACTTTTTTGGTCAAAATCACTATTTCTGCAACTCTAAAAATAAACCATCCTCATCAATTTCTTACCGAACTACCCTCAACATCAATTGTTGTTGTCAGGATATTGGTGTTATCCATGTCCCAGAACTTTATTTGAAATTCATCACCAGCTGCCAAGAACCTATTCCTAGTTGTATCAAATTGCAGAACACCTAAAGAACGCTTCCTAAAACCAAAATATGTCAGCTTGATTGTTCCCTCACTTTCATTCCAGTCAGCCATCTTTACTTATTCCACAGGAGAAGAGCCTAACAAAAATACAAATGATTATATACTTCAGAAAGGCCATAGTTTCGACAGAGCAAGTATACAAAATTGGAGAAAGTAAAACTCAGATCCACCTGAAAACACTTTACAAACTAGATACCATTCCAAGTTGACATTTTACCTTGTTGCATCAATAGTAGTGCACCAGAGGCCCGGAGCATTATAGTCCACCCTAGATCCTGCAACATCATACAACCAGGGTTTGATCTTTCCATCAATAGTTGTAAGAAAAATAAATTGTATATGAACAAAGAATCCTTCAATGCAATAAAGTATTTCCCATATGGTCATTATGCCATTGTCATTCATTGTGACTGCCAATAGGGAACCATCTTCGGTGAAACAAAGGCGGGGACTAGCCTGGAGCTTTTGGAAATAAAGCAAGATTATACATTGAGATGTGATCAAGAAAATTTAAAATAATGTTTTGAATCTCTAAAAATAAAACATCCTCAGTGACTGCCGGAGGCATGGCATTCACAATTGGAGTCTGCATTGTAAAACTCATCTAGTTAGAGTTTAAACTTTAACATTAATTAGCAGTACACAGTAAATGTGCATGGATGAAACAATTTACCTTTGTTGCCATTGTTTGATCTAGTTAGAGTTTAAACTTTAACATTAATTAGCAGTGCATGTACACAGTAGATGTGTATGGATGAAACAATTTACCTTTGTTGCCATTGTGTCTCTGGTGGCACCCTGTTCCTTCAAAGGATCTACTCTCCAGCATGCAAATTAAGCGAAATCCCTCTGCGTTGGGTAAGTTCCTTGTGCCATTGTCATTCATTGTAACGAAGGCGGGGACTAGCCTGGAGCTTTTTGGAAATAAAGCTAGATTATACATTGAGATGTGATCAAGAAAAATTAAAATAATGTTTTGAAACTCTAAAAATAAATCATCCTCATCTCCAAAAATAACTTCTTACCGAACTACCCTCCCTCAACATCAATTGTTGTTAGGATGTTGGTGTTATCCATTTCCCAAACTTTATTTGAAATTCATCACCAGCTACCAAAAACCTATTCCTAGTTGTATCAAATTGCACAACACCTAAGGAACACTTCCTAAAAGGAGACCCCACTTTCATTCCACTCAACCAGGTGTGAATCACCTTCTTTACATGTTCCACAAGAGAAGAGCCTAATAAAAAAATACAAATGATTATATACTTCAGAAAGGACATGGACTTGACAGAGAAAATATACAAATGATTATATACTTCAGAAAGGACATGGACTTGACAGAGAAAATATAGAAAATTGGAGAAAGTAAAATTTAGATCCACATGAAGACACTTTACAAACTAGACATCGTTCCAAGTTAACATTTTACCTTGTTCTATCAGAACTATAAGGCCCAGAGCATTATAGTCCACCCTATATCCCGCAAGATCATACAACTAGGCTTTGATCTTTCAATCAACAGATGTAGAAAAAATAAACTGCATATGAACAAAGAATCATAATCCATCTATCTTTAGTGCAATAAAGTATTTGTCATATGGCCAAAAATTCACAAGCAGCCAAACATCAAACAAATCAAAACAACTAGAATATAATATTCGTCAACTGCAATTCACATAAATTCTTCAGGTATCAAGGAAAAAGGTAACTGAATATTTTCTTATTTTCTTACTGGTGAGGACAAACAGAACATATAGCTGCTTCATGGCCTTCAAATGTGTACTGCTTTTGACCAGTTACTGCATCGCACACCTGCAAGCATAGACAATATTGTTTTCCTCTTCTTTTTTAAAATTTTTAAAAATTTTCATAGACAGATAAATAAAAAAATTTCATAGACAGATAAATAAACAACTATTAGAATGAGTCTTGACACACATGATAAAGCAGATTACCACACATATGATAAAGCAGATTACCTTGATGGTCTTATCATCCCAACATGTAACTATTATGAAAAGCTGGTAGCTAGGGTGTGAAAAAACAATATCATTCACACCACCAACATGTGCGTCAATCTGTTTAAATTATATCAATGCTAATAAATTATACTTTCAGTACAAACTTAATTTTACACACCTACAAAGAATGTACAGGTTGGCCTTTAAGCATGTAAGAAAACCTCTAGATGTTGTCTCAAATCACCTGCCACAGTATAAGAATTTATGTGAACTATATGATTGGAAAACACAACTCCTATAACACAAATGCAGGCATGTCAGTATTTGAATAGAGAGCGTAGCAGACCATTATAAGAATATATGTGAACTATATGCTTGGAAAACACAACTCCTATAACACAAATGCAGGCATGTCAATATCTGAATAGAGGGCGTAGCACACCATTGGTAGCTTGGGACTTACTCCAAACCATAGTTTATAGGGTTGTGGAGGAATTGGCAACACAAAGTCACTTGTGGGCTAAGAACCCAAGGGTGTGGGCTTTGCACCCAAAATTGTGGGTGTGAAACCGTGTATGGATTTGGACACTTGGCACTTGGAGATTGTAGGGAACCCTTAAAGGAACAAGGGTCCGCTTGTAGCACCAAGAGAGGCCTTGTGGGTTGGGAGGAAAGAATTTTTATGTGATTATGTGGGTGAGTTTGTCTTAAGTTTCAAGTCGGCCTTGACTTGAGGAGACCATTTGAGAATTTTAGACGTCACCCTAAGGAATGATATAAATAGGACTGAGAAGCCTCATTCCTCACCCAATCAAGTCACTTATTTCTCATGTCAAGATTGAAATAGGAGACCGAGTAAGCAACCAAGAAGGAGAAAGGAAGGAGAAAGGATCAAGTTTGGTTAGGGTTGGTTTTGGGACTGTTTTGGGCTGTGGTTAGGCAAGTAAAGGTAACGAGTAGGAGACTAGGCCACGACTTCTTAAGACGACATGTGAGCATGAAAACAAAAGAAATCTCTCTCTAGCAGGCCGAGATTTCTAAAGTATTGCAAAAGGATAAAATTTGGTTAGGGTTGGTTTTGGGACTGTTTTGGGTTGTCGTTATGCATGTAAAGGCAACGAGTAGGAGAATAGGCCGCGACTTTTTAAGACGACATGTGAGCATGAAAACAAAAGAAATCTCTCTCTAGCAGGCTGAGATTTCTAAAGTATTGCAAGAGAACGAAATTATCATTCCTGGAGGGCCAAGTAGCCTACTTAGCAGCCAAGGATAGGGCGCATTCATCTACAGTAGGAGAGAAGCAATCAAAGGTTGTTGGAGTGGTTTGCAAGTGGTTTGGATGTACTTTAGATTTCCCTAGTTAGGGATGAGTTCTTTAGAAAAAAGTCTCGCTCAAATCCAAGGGTTTTGGAGAGCAGAAGTGGATGTCTTCAAGGAGGAAAAGTGCAGGATTGGTGTCCTAGTTTAGGACAGTATTTGGAGCAGCCAAAAGAACAGTTTTGGGAGGGATGTAGTGGCTTGCTCCAAGCCCTAAGTACAGTCACTTGAGAAGGAATTTGAGGATTGTTAGAAGTGCATAAGAAGGGATGCTTAGGACTGATCTTTGAAGGACAAAAGGAGGCCAAGGGAGCAATTTGACTAGCCCAAGTTTGTTGTTGAAGGACTTTTGACAATGATAGGTGGCAGCCATCCATTCCCTAAGTTTGCCTCATTGAAGCAGCATGGGTAGACAAAAGGAGGTAAAGGGAGCAATTTGACTAGCCCAAGTTTGTTGTTGAAGGACTTTTGACAATGATAGGTGGCAGCCATCCATTCCCTAAGTTTGCCTCATTGAAGCAGCATGGGTAGGCTATAAAGGGAAAATGCCCCTAAGAGTTGTGTTCTTGAAGGACTAAGTAGCAGCTAGTGGGCAAGAAGTCCCAAAGGAGTTGAGGAGCAGCAATGGGCAGTCTAGAGTTGTTCACAAACAAAGTTGTGTACAACTCAACAAAAGACCCTATGTCTTGGTTGTTGGCGGACTAAAGATCAGCTAGAGGGAAAACTGGAGTCGTGTTCAGTGGCAAAAAAGAGCAAGATAATTGATAGAGGCAGATTGGTGTTGCTGCAGATCAGAGCCAATGGATCGGGCAGATGTGTTCAGGATATGACCAATGGAGTTGTGAAGTGCACTAGATTAGCTAGTAGGTCAGTGTATCCTTTTTAGGGTAGTTTGGTGGTCAAATTTGTTGACATCAAACCCTAGTTTGTATTCCTTGTATCAGTGAACTTATGAGAGCGATGATCCCTAGTATAGGAGCCCTACACAGTTGTATTACAGTTTGTTAATATAACAAAGTTGGGTTATTGAAAAAATTGTAAAAAATTGTCTATATTTGTGCACTAATTGATTTACTTTGTTTATATTTCGTTGTCAGTAATTCTATGACCCTAACCTAGATTCCAGTATCGTGGAAAAACAATAGAACACCCAAAATCGTATTATTCTCTACTAGTCAGTGTTATAAGGACCGAACCAGACTGGCTGGTTTAGACCGGTCTGACCAGGTCTGACCATTTTGAGGCAAAAATTGGTTCGAACCGGTGACTTCAACCATTTTTGTCTAGTTCGGTACGGTAAAGCCACAAAAAATGCAGCAAGTGGGGTGAATTTAAAGTAAAAGTGACATTCTCATTTTTTTTCCCGGGGAGAAAATATCGTAATTTCCATTATATTGTTGAAAATTACATGTTGTAAATGCCATAGGCATATGCAGTACCGTGACCGTAGTCAACTGAAAAGAGTTTGTAAGAAAAAAAAATGTTGTAAATTTCTACAAAATGGCCCTGTGTTGGGACTCTTGGCTGCTGATTATATACAAAATAATTACATATTTCAAAATTTTACCAAAAAGTGATTGTTGTTCAGTTGCCAATATATGATAAAACAAGAAATAACAGAAGAAAAAATTGTTGATATTAGGGCCTGTCTACCCTCTGTAGTTCCTTATCCATATATGGTCTGTGGAAGAACCGATAGGTCCTCTCAGGTGAGTGCTCTGTGATCATCCATTCTCCTCGAGGACGATGTGTTGCCTCTTTTGATAGCTTGTCCGCATCTTCATTAAGCTCCCTGTAAATATGAATGCATGAGATATGTATAAAATGAGTTTTGAAAAAAATAAATATCATCCAAAATAGTCATGAGTGTATATGCATGGCATGTTGTTGTGTTGTTGAACCAGTTTATGACTATTTTGGAGTCTCCAAAAATTTGTATATGTTTGCATTGCTTGTGTATTGCAAAGGATAAAAGATGTCAGAGTGTAATCAGCGATGCATAATTATTTGTGCCCTCACCCAACCCCAAGCATATGTGAAAGTAATGTGTAATAGTCAGATAAAGGATTATGCCTCAACTGCATCCTTGTGCTTGTGCAACACCGTCGAAATAGGCCCAAGGGAAATCTTTGTCGATCAACTCCTGTGTGATGTTCCGGGGTCTAAAAACTTGTTCTTCTGTCGGGATTTCCCCATAGCTCATACAAATTTTTGGAGGTATCAGTTTCCAGTCTATATTCCGGCCCCTAAAAATTATGTTGTTGTGGCACATCCAAATGTGCCAGCAGACCATAAGCGGCAAGTTCCTAGCTCTCGGCTCAGCTGCTAATTCCCACCACCTTTCCCAGGAAGTAGGGATATTGTCATCACTCCAGGAATGCGGAATTCTTAGTGTGTGCTAGACCAGAGTCCAAAGTTGTTGGGTTGTGGGACAAGAGAAGAATAAAAGGTGGTTCGATTCCTCCTCTACCTGACAAAGGACACACCAAGTCGGGCCTGGGAATGCTCGTTTCCTGAGGTTTGTTCCTGTAGGGATTTTATCCATTATAATATTCCACATCAGTAATTTGGTGCGTGGAGGGGCTTTTAACTTCCATAGATGACTCCACCAGCTCTTCAAGCTGTCCGGCTTGTGACCAGCATGTATGATTTCATACCCTTCCTTAGGGGAGTAGTGTCCTTTCTTTGTATAACCCCAGATCAATTCATCCTCCTTGTCCCTCAGGCGCACATGGGATTCTTTTAAAGTCTGCAAATATTTTCTCCACTGTCTTTGCCAATGTTCCGAGATGTCCCATTCCTCCCATGTATGCCAAACTTGCTGGAAGATGGATGTGTTGTGAGGGTCCTCGAGATGAGTGATGAAGTGAGACCCGTTGTGGTTCAGCAAGGTAATCAGATCTGGTGGGAGCTGATAGGAATTTCTGCTGCCAATCCATGGATCGAGCCCTATCCGGACTGACTCTCCATTTCCAATCCTCCAGATGAGGCCTCTTTTAATGATGGGAAGAGTGTTTATTACAGCCCTCCATATGACTGATATGCCCTTCCTGTTCCATGAGGGTCGTCTTAGCTAGTCCAAGGCAGTGCTCGGCCAAATGTATTTGTGGGTGACCACTTCCGACCAAAGGCTCTTGTGCTTTAGGAGAAGCCAGCCTAGTTTTGCAGCCAAAGCCTGTGCAAAAGCAGGGAGATGCTTTAAACCCCAACCGCCCCATTTTTTAGGAGTAGTGATCCTACTCCATTTGACCCATGCAAAAGGCTTTCCTTCTTTGTGTCCCTTCCAAAGGAAATGACTACAGACACGTTGTATCCTATGTAGTATCCCCTGGGGGATCCAGGCCAAGGACATCCAGTAGACTGGGGTTGCTTCCAGCACTGCTTTTATGAGCACCAGTCTTCCAGCTCTGGAAAGTAAACGATGGCACCAAATGTTTAATCTTTTTTCCACCTTTGCAATCATCCAGGTCCAGTCTGCAATTTTATAACTATCTACTTTAATTCTGAATCCCAAGTACTTCAGTCCGTCCTTCAGTGCCAAGGTTTGGAAGGGGAATTTTTGTAGGGCTAGCTGAGTTTCTTGATGTGTGCAATCAGAGAAAGATATAGTAGATTTTTCCCCATTAATTTCCATTCCTATAGCTGCACTGAAGAGTTTCAATATCTCTGTGAGGGTGATGATGTCCTGTATTCCCCCATCAAGGAATATGAGGATATCATCAACAAAAAGCAGATGTGTTATAAGACAATGTTTCGTGATCTTGAGGCCACGGAGTCTCCCAGCGCTCTTCTCCGTCACAATCTGTCTACTCAGGCCTTCCATAACCAGAAGGAAAAGTAAGGGGGATAGGGGATAGCCCTATCTGATTCCCCTCTCCGCTTGAAAGGTATGGGAGGCAGAACCATTTATTAGGATTGCAAAGGAAACTAAAGTGATACACCCCATAATCCATCTGATGAAAACCAATGGGAACCCCAAATGGGTGAGTATCATTCTTAAGTATAACCAACTAACCTTGTCAAAAGCCTTTGAGAGGTCAATTTTGAGCGACACCCCTTTTAGATTCTTCAGCTTGATGGAGTGGAGGGCCTCTTGGGCTGATCCAATGGCTTCATGGATTTGTCTATTTTGTAGGAAAGCAAATTGCTCCTGAGAGATATGTTCAGATAGGATTGGCTTGATGCGATTTGCTATAATCTTTGCAATAATTTTGTAGAGACAGTTGTAGAGGGATATAGGGCGAAAGTCATTGAAGGAGATCGAGGAGTCCGATTTGGGAATAAGGGCAATGAAGGTAGAGTTGATGGAAGCGTGTATGCGGCCTAGGGTCCGACTTTCTTCCACCACCCCCAGAAGGTCTAGTCCAATGATGTCAAAGAATGCAATGAAGAATTCCACTGACCAGCCATCCGGTCCCGGGCTTTTGTCCTTCTTGAACCACTTGAGAGTGCTTTCTAATTCCCCCATGGAAATAGGTTTTATAAGGTCCTCCATCCCTTCGGGTTCCACAAAGCCAGGGAAATGTCCTGCAATGCTAATGATTTCAGCAATGGATGTTCCTTGTGGGGCTTTGAAAAGCTGCTTGAAGTGTGAGATACCCAAATGGGCGAGCTGTGGGTGAGTGGTGGCAATCTGATCCAGGTCCGAGGGCATCTGCCAGATGGTATTGCTGGCTTTCCTTCCATTTGCATATTTATGAAAGAACTTTGTGTTGCCATCCCCCGCTTGAAGCTAGATTGCCCTGCTTCTGAGTCTCCATGTTTCTTCTCGGTCAAGAAGGATCTTAGATCTCTGTGCCTCCAGATCAACCAAATGTAACTTTGCTTCGATGGATATGTAACCATGTCCACTTTCATCCGTGAGGGAGGCCAACTGAGCTTCAATGTCAGCTAGGGTACGATCATCTCTAGCCTTTTTCCTTTTAGCCCACTCAATGGTTAATATCTTTAGCTATTTCAAGTTGCTACATAACCCTATAGCCTTCCTCTGGTCTATGAGTGGGGGTTGAGCTTGCCAAAACTCCAAAACCATCTTGATGTAGTCGGGGTCCTTTAACCAGGTGGAGTTAAATTTGAAAGGTTCCCTAGGTTTACTGGATGTGCCAGCTACTTCCAGGTATATGGGGGAGTGATTCGAAATGCCCCCCAAGCCCACCATTGCCTGTAGATGGAGAGGCACTGGAGGAGGTCTTCCTGTATAAGGTATCTGTCGAGTCTTCGACCAAGGGCAACTTCTCCGATCCAACTATTATGCCATGTTGGCATCTTCTTATTCATGGGGACACCTATGAGTCCATATTGATCCAGGAGGGATCTCAGCTGATCAGAGAGAGGATCCAGCTGCGAGTGGTGCCCCCAGGATTCCTCATGTCCAATGGAGAAATTCAGGTCACCCCCTATAATTGTGGATTTGTTGATCATGGGGTTTTCTAGCAAGGTTTGCGAGAAGGCCAACCTGTTTTGATTTGGAGCATAGATATTAAAAATATGAAGTTGTTTGCCTAATTCAGGCAAGAAAAAGTCCATGCCCAAGAAACCCTGGCCACCCCAAGAGGAGATCACCCTTATAGAAAGGGGATTTATCCCAATGGCTAGGCCTCCAGATCTTCCTGCTGCATCCAGAGCTTGGAAATGCCAGCCGGGTAATATGGCTTGAAGGGTCCTAATAATCTGTTCCAATGGTCCCAGGGTTTCCTGTAAAAGGATCATGTCACAGGGTATGCATTGCAGGAGTCGCTTTAGGGCCAATTTTTTGGAAGGGTTGGCCAACCCCCTACAGTTGTAAGAAAGCCACTTCATCAGGGAACAGAGCCCAGGGTGTCAGATGCTCTAAGTGCCCTTTCAATGGTGTTCTGGCGCCCCTGGGCCACATCTGCTTCCGCAGATTTGATGGCTTTGGAGATCTTTGTAGGTCTGCCCCTTGTGGGTTTGAGCTCGATGGAGGGGGGAGGGATGCCCAAACCAAGCAGATTAGGGTTAGTCAGTTGACGAGAACGGAGGTTATAGGAGTGTGAGCCTGAGGCAGAAGGGGAGTGAGGGGGGAGGTGGAGGTGGCTCTGATCATGTACCATTGGCAGGGTGGTGGAGAAAATGTGGGGGAGGGGCTCGAGCGAACAGTTTATGGGGGTAATCATGCTTGTGAGGGATGTAGAATGAGCCAGAGAAGCATTAATATGATTTAAAAACATAGCAGAGGGAGAGGGGAAAGAAGCATTACCTGTTGTAGGAGCAGCCTCCGCAGCAAACCGGGATCGAGTCAGTGGAGGGGATGTACGTGGTATCTGTGGAGCATTGGTTTGCTGAGCAGTGACTCCATCCACACCCTTTGAGTGATCTAGACCTGTGGGTTGCTCATCCACAATCGGGTCTTCCGGCTGGCGATGCTTCGTTCCCCTAGAGGCCGCCTGAGGAGTAGGAGTGTGCAGTTGGCAATCCTTGTAGAGATGGCCAACCTTATGGCATCTTTTGCAACGAAAGGTGACTCCTTCATAGTCCAGGTTTTGACACTGTGAGAAGTGACTCCAATGGAGGGTTATCTTTTCCTCCAGCCCCTCCCTCATATCCAGATGCACCAGGATACGCGCCATAGTCATGATTCTTGTCTTTTCGAAAGATTGGTCGTGTTCCAAGTATGTGCCCAAGGCGTCTCCAATGCGCTTGAAGACAACAGGGGTCCAGAACTGAATCGGAAGGCCCGGCAAGCGAACCCAGATTGGCCCAGCGCCCAGTTGTTCCCTCTCCGAATCAAAAAGTGGATCCCATCTTTTGAGCAGGACCAGAGCGAGCTCAATGTGCCAAAACCGGGATAATATCCAGTCTGTGTATTCCTCCCTATGAAAACGCAGGGAAAACCACCCTCGTGCCAGAACCCTAATGATGGGCAGTTCTTTTAGCAAGGAGCCCCAGATCTCAGTGGTCCAGAGCCGAAGACATGCAACAGAGTAGTTTCTGCCATGCACACGACCAACCAGAACCTTCTTTGCAGTCTCTGCAACTTCACCCAGAGCTAGGTTTATGTCTTTATCCACAGATTTAAGGCACCTGCCTTTCTTGGGCTTGTCCGAGCAGCGAGCAATTAGGTAGTCCTTGAGGAGGCCACGACAACCCTGGTTTACAGTCTGTGGGGTGGACAGGGTAGATTTAGGGTTAGGTATCGGAGAGCTGAAACAGCGTGAGCGAATGGGTATTGGGGTCAGTGCCGCCAGAGTTTAGGGTTGCGCTGGATAGGGTAGGGTTATTGAGGGAGGGAGGTCCGGATGAAGGAATGCGAGAAGAGGATGGGGTTTAGTGCGGGGTGGAGATGTGGGGGAGCTGGGGTAAGGGAGCGTCGAAAGTGGGTGAGGGCTATAGACAGGTTCCGAGAAGGTTTATGGTAGTCGGGGACAGAGGGGGGCAGTCCAGTCCAGGGACTTCATCAATATGAACTGAGGGCGGGGGATGATGCACAAAATGACTCGGGCGTGCCTGAATAGAAGGTGCCGCTGACAGAGGGCACATGGTGGCAACGAAAATACCAGAGCCCGAAACGGAGCGATGGTGAGACCATATAACCTCCTAGGGATGAGGGTCCTCCTCATAGTCGACTTCATCGAGCTCCATTGTAACCGACAGTAAATGGTTGGGGAAAAACTGTAGTCGAGGTGATAGAACGTGCCGGGGTAAACCAGGTAACCACCATATGAAGCCACTGTAGTCCAGGTAACCGCAAGATAAAAGGATATGTGCCACTGAGGGTTTGGGAGGGCAGATAGGTGGAGGTCAGGTGAGCAGGGGGGATACCCATGCCCTTCATGTCCAGGGCAGTTGGGCCCGTGAACCTCCATGGGTGTCGCCTTCAGCATCTGCCTTGTCGAGAATGTTGTTACCTGGTCTGCTCTATTTTGTAAATTGGAAGGGATTTCATCTATGGTTAATTGTTTAAAGCATGAATGCCAAAGTGACATTCTCATTTATCTTTCATTTTCATCCTTTTACTTAATTTTTTAACATTAGCATGAAATGACTCAGGATGTTTGAGAGTGGTTTTCACCTCATTGGATTTCATATGGAGAAATTAGAATTTTAGATCTCACTCAAACTCCTGCACTGGATTTTCTCATGTAGGAGGCTATATAACTAGTATTTAATCAAGAGGAACAAGCCCTCTATGTACCTTGATGTTAGTGGCATTGGTTGTTGAACTCCTGTATCACGAGCCTACTAAAAATACTACTTATCACTCAAACAAAATCTTGACTTGACATGCTATGATTTTTCTATCTTATTTTAATGCCTAGAGAGTGATATTGATGACAAATATCCCAATATAGGCATTGATTTTGATGATATCTAGGTATTTGTTGTAGCATAATTTTTTTTTATGCTAGAGGCCATGTGGAGCTTGTTTGCTGAAATAATTTCGGTTTAGAGATGGAATCCACTTGGCACTATTTTGGTTATGTGCACCCTTACATGCTATATAAATGAGAACTTTTTCTTATTTGTGTATAAATGGTTTGGATTCAGATGGATGAACATGAATATATATATATATATTTTTCTTTAAAATTTGAATATTTTATGTGTTTTTGGTTGACAGGGTTTTTGGTCCAATTTTTTCATCGGTTTCCGTACGGTTTTGACCGGCTCCCGGTTCGAGGAGTCCACTGGTTCAATCACCAGTCCGGTTTTGATAACTATGCTACTAGCACAATAGTTGAATGGTCGAAGGCTCAAAATGCTTGCTTTCTCCACCTTATCATCCTCCTCTCAAGGGCACGTTGTGTGGGGTTGTGTGTGTGATCTGGACCAAATTAGCATATAAATATAAACATACCATTTTATGTATATGTCAAACCATTCTTTAAATGGCACCACCTGAGAACCATGCTAGAAGGATAAAACGTCGAAATAATAAATAATAATAACAATATTTTGTAGGAAAACAACATGACTCACCCATATTCTACGCTGCATCTACATTTCCTAAGCTATCTTCTCCACTCGACCATCCCAAACACTACAATTCTAGTCACTCGTTTCACAAAGTAATATTATATATGAGATCACGAATAACCCATGGGAGCTTAAAGAATAAATATACGAAGCGATGAATTAACCATACACATACCTACCCTCCCTTGCTAATATTATAACATCAACAATCATGAAATATAATCCAATGTGACATTTCCATTTCTTTCATATCAAACTTCTAGGAAACATATTGAATCTCACACCAATGATCAAGATCATACTACCTAGAAACCACGAAAAAAATGATAAATCATTGTGCAACTAACAAATATTTCAGTGTATTAAAGGACTAGTATTGTGCAGGAGAAACGTATGCATCACCCATCCTTTGTGCCATGTTTGTAGAATGTCTAGTGCATCTTGCATCTTCACCACTTGACCTATGTCGACCATACGATTGTAGTTGATCACTACATAAAAAAGATCAATATAGTTGACTATCAGAGCATAGATAAATAGAACATATTTATAATTTGAATATAAAACAAATGGAGCCACAAATTAGTGAAAGATACTTTTAATTGAAGTGCATTGCATGTAGATATGTTGACTTACCTTCATTTATGAATAACCTCAATTTTCTCTTAATTGAAGTGCATTGCATGTAGATATGTTGACTCACCTTAATTTATGAACAATAACCTCAATTTTCTCTATCTGCTTCGTTCATTTCCATTTCCGCACCCGACAAACGAAACCAAGAAAAAACTACAAGAAACATTAAAGAAACAAAAAAACAAAACAAAGCAAGAGTACAACACACCCAACAAACGAAACGAAGACCAAACTATAAAAAAACAAGAAAAAAATTCAAAACAAAGGAAAAGGAATACAACACAGCATGGCCATGCTTAAACTCAACCAAACAAAACATGCAAACAAGAACAAAGAAAAAATTGTGAACATCCCTTCCGCACATCATCTCATGCAATGTGTTGCCCTCTGCAGAAAGGGAAAAAAGTGGGTTGAATAAGGTTAAAATATACACACAATTAGTAATGTTAAACATATTTCGATACCAATAGTTATTCATAATAGGAAACACACCTCCCCTGGAGTTTGTCTTATAACGATGGACACTCTTCTATTCCACTTGCTCGTGCTCATTAAAACCAACCATCTACAAAAGATACACAATAAGCTATTAGAATCGTTATATAAGTTAAACTAAAGAATATGCAATAATTAATCATAATAAAAAACACGCCTTTCTTTGAGATTGTTATATAAAAGGAGAGAGTCCATATTGTATTTCACGTATTCATGCTCCTTATATCATGCCATCTACAATAGATACACAATAAAATATTAGATTTCTAATAAAAGTCAAACTAGGGAGTTTGCAGGCATGAACATCAACAAAAACAAATCATGTAGACAACAACAAACAAAAAATTGCAAACTTCCCCTTTGCACATTATCTCTATTGTATTGTCCTCTCCTCCGCTAAAATCATGTAGACAACAACAAACAAAAAATTGCAAACTTCCCCTTTGCACATTATCTCTATTGTATTGTCCTCTCCTCCGCTGAAAGGGAAAAAAGTGGTGTGAATAAGGTTAAAATAAAGACATAGTAATGGCAAGCATCTGCAAAAAATACAGAATAAGCTATTAGAATCGTTATACAAGTTAAACTAAAGAATATGCAATAATTAATCATAATAAGAAACATGCCTTTCTTTGAGATTGTTATATAAAAGGAGAGAGTCCATTTTGTATTTCACGTATTCATGCTCATTAAATCATGCCATCTACAATAGATACACAATAAAATGTTAGATTTCTAATAAAAGTCAAACTAGAGAGTTTGAAAGCATGAACATCAACAAAAACAAATCACGTAGGCAACAACAAACAAAAAATTGCAAACTTCCCCTTTGCACATTATCTCTATTGTAGTGTCCTCTCCTCCGCTGAAAGGGAAAAAAGTGGTGTGAATAAGGTTAAAATAAAGACACAAATAGTAATGGTAAGCACATTTCAAAACAAATAATTATTCATAATTGCAAACTTAACTCATCTAGAGTTTGCTATATAAGTATAGACATTCCATTTTGTATTCCACTTACTCATGCTCACCAAAACAAGCCATCTACAACCGATACCTAATAAGATATTAGAATCATTATACAAGTTAAACTAGAGAGTTGAAGGCAACAATCAATCATAATGTGGAGAGTTGAATGCAACAATTAATCATAATATGAAATAGCCCTGGCTTTGAGCTTTTTTATATAAAGGGGGATAATCCATTTTGTATTTTACTTATTTATGCTCACTGGAATCAACCATCTACAGTAAATAGAAAATAAAATATTAGAATTCTAATACAAAATAAAATAGAGAGTTGAAGGCATGAACTTGTGAACCAACTTAATTCCAGTCCATTTATATTTCATGCTGTATCTCAAAGTATATAACTTTTTTAAACAAGAGGTAATTCTAGTAGGAATAATGCAATCAATGTTATCACAAGATAAATAATCCTTTTTGTAAGAGGGATCCAATCAAATTAAAAAATATTGAACATGTTAAGAATAGTAGCTTGGGAGGTACTACAAACCCTAGGCTATAGCGTTGTGGATGAATTGGCACCACAAAGTCACTCGTGGGCTAAGAACCCAAGCGTGTCGGCTTTGCACCCAAGCTTGCAAGTGTGAAACCGTGTATGGATTTGGACACTTAGCACTTGATTGTAGGGCACCCTTAAAGGAACAAGGGGACGCTTGTAGCACAAGAGAGGCCTTGTGGATAGAGTGAAAATAATTGTTATTTGATTATGTGGGTGAACTTGTCTTAAGTTTTAAGTCGTCCTTGAATTGAGGAGACAATTTGAGAAGGTTAAACGTCACCCAAAGGAATGATATAAATAGGAGTGAGGAGGACCCTCAGTCCTCACCCAATGAAGACACTTATTCCTCATGTGAAGACTGAAATAGGAGGACGAGTCCGCAACCAAGAAGGAGAAAGGATCAAGTCTGGTTAGGGCTAGTTTTGAGACTGCTTTGGGTTGTGGTTACGCAGGTAAATACAATGAGTAAAAGGAGAGTAGGTAGAGACTTTTGAGGACGAAATCTGAGCATGAAAACAGAAGAAAGCTCTCTCTAATAGGCGGAGATTTTTGAAGTATTGCAAGTGGGCGAAATTATGACTATTCGAGGGTCGAGGAGCCTACTTGGCGGCAAAGGTTAGGTTGCATTCATCTACAGTAGAAGCGAAAAAATCAAAGGTTGTTGGAGTGGCTTGTAGGTAGGTTGGATCCGCTTTAGGTTGCCCTAGTTAGGGTTGAGTTCTTCAGAAAAAGTCTCACTCAGATCCAAGGGTTTTGGAGAACAGAAGTGGACGTCTACAAGGAGGAAAAGAATAGGATTGGTGTCCTAGTTTAGGACAATATTTGGAGAAGCCAAAAGAACAGTTTTCAAAGGGTTGTAGTAGCTTGCTTCACGCCCTAAGTAAAGTCACTTGAGAAGGAATTTGAGGATTGTTAGAACAGAAAAAGAAGGGATGCTAAGGAAAAGGAGGAGGTCAATGGAGCAATTTGACTAGCTCAAGTTTGTTGTTGAAGAAGGATTTTTCAACAATGATAGTTGGAAGCCTTCCAAGCCATAATTTTGTCTCATTGAAGCAACACGAGTAGGCAACAAAATAATTCCTAAGAGTTGTGTTCTTGAAGGACTAAGGAGCAACTAGTGTGAAAGAAGTCCCAAAGGAGATGAGGAGCAGCATTGGGCAGTCTAGAGTTGTGAATAACTCAACATAAGATCCTATGTCTTGGTTGTTGACGGACTAATGATCAGCAGGAGGGTAGATTGGAGCAGTGTTCACTCACCTAAAGGAGCAATATCATTGATAGAGGTAGATTGGTGTTGTTGCAGATCAAGAGCCAATAGACCGTGAAGATATGTTCAGGATAAGACGAGTGGAGCTGTGAAGTGCACTAGATCAACTAGTAAGTCAGTGCATCTTGTCGAGGGTAGATTGGTCGTCAAAGTTGTTGACACCAAACCCTAGTTTCTATTACTTGTATCAATGACTGTATGAGGGACATGATCCTAGTATAGCATTGTGTGGGGTTGTGTGCGTGATGTGGACCAAACTAGAATATAAATTTAAACATACCATTTTATGTATATGTAGAACCATTATTTAAATGGTACTACCCTAGAACCATGCTACAAAGATAAAAAGTCAAACTAACAAATAATAATAACAATAATTTGTCGGAAAACAACATGACTCACCCATCATATACGCTGCATCTACATTTCCTAGGCTATCTTCTCCACTCGACCCTCCCAAACACTACAATTCTAGTCACTCGCTGCACAAAGTAATATTATATATGAGATCACGAATAAACCATGGAGCTTAAAGGATAAATATACAACGCGATGAACTAACCATACACATACCTACTCTCCCTTGCTAATATTATAACATCAACAATCATGAGAAATAATCCAATGCGACATTTCCATTTCTTTCATATCAAAGTTCTAGGAAATATATTGAATGTCACACCAATGAACAAGATCATACTACATCGAAACCATGACAAAATGATAAATCATTCTGCAACTAGCAAATATTTCAGTGTATTAAAGGACTAGTATTACTACATCGAAACCATGACAAAATGATAAATCATTCTGCAACTAGCAAATATTTCAGTGTATTAAAGGACTAGTATTGTGTAGGAGAAATGTATGCTTCACCCGTCCTTTGTGCCATGTTTGTAGAATGTCTAGTGCATCTTCACCACTTGACCTTTGTAAACCATACGATTGTAGTTGTTCACTACATAAAAAAGATCAATATAGTTCACTATCACAGCATAGATAAAACATATAATAAATTGAATATCAAAGAAATGAAGCCACAAATTAGCAAAAGATACTTTTAATTTAAGTGAATTGCATGCAGATATGTTGAATCACCTTCATTTATGAAGAATAACCTCAATTTTCTCTTAATTGAGGTGCATTGCATGTAGATATGTTGACTCACCTTCATTTATGAAGAATAACCTCAATTTTCTCTTAATTGAAGTGCATTGCATTTACACATCTTGACTCACCTTCATTTATGAACAATAACCTCAATTTTCTTTGTCTTCTTCATTCATTTCTGCACCCAACAATCAAAACCAAGACAAAACTACAAGAGACATTAAAGAAACAAAAAAACAAAACATAGCTAGAGTACAACACACCCAACAAAGGAAACCAAGACTAAAATTCAAAAAACAAGAAAAAAAAAATTCAAAACAAAAGAAAAGGAGTTACAACACAGCATGGCCATGCTCAAACTCAACAAAACAAAACATACAGACAAGAACAAAGAAAAAATTGCAAACATCCCCTCCGCGCATCATCTCCCCTACAATGTGTTGTCCTCCGCTGAAAGGGAAAAAAAATGGGTTGAATAAGGTTAAAATATACACACAATTAGTAATGTTAAACATATTTCTAAACCAATAGTTATTCATAATAGGAAACAGACCTCCCCTAGAGTTTGTTTTATAACGATGGACACTCTCTTCTATTCCACTTGCTCATGCTCATTAAAACCAACCATCTACAAAAGATACACAATAAGCTATTAGAATCGTTATATAAGATAAACTAAAGAGTATGCAATAATTAATCATAATAAGAAACACAACTTTTTTTATATTGTTATATAAAAGGGGAGAGTCCATCTTGTATTTCATGTATTCATGCTCATTAGAACATGCCATCTGCAATAGATACACAATAAAATATTAGATTTATAATAAAAGTCAAACTAGAGAGTTTGAAGGCACGAACATCAACAAAAACAAATCATGTAGACAACAACAAACAAAAAATTGCAAACTTCCCCTTTGCACATTATCTCTATTGCAGTGTCCTCTCCGCCTCTTAAAGGGAAAAAAGTGGTGTGAATAAGGTTAAAATAAAGACACAAATAGTAATGGCAAGCATAACTCAAAACAAATACTTATTCATAATTGCAAACATACTTCATCTAGAGTTTGCTATATAAGTATAGACATTCCATGGTGTATTCCACTTACTCATGCTCACCAGAACAAGCCATCTACAACAGATACATAATAAGGTATTAGAATCATTATACAAGTTAAACTGGAGAGTTGAATGCAACAATCAATCATAATGTGAAACAGACCTAGCTTTGAGCTTTTTATATAAAGGGGGATAATCCATTTTGTATTTTATGTGTTTCTGCTCACTGGAATCAACCATCTGCAATAGATAGAAAATAAATATTAGAATTCTAGTAGAAAGTAAAATAGAGAGTTGAAGGCATGAACTTGTGAACCAACTTAATTCCAGTCCATTTATATTTCATGCTATATCTCAAATTATATAATTGTTTTTAAACTAGACGTAATTCTAGTAGGAATAATGCAATCAATGTTATCACAAGATAAACAATCATATTTGTAAGAGGGATCCAATCAAATTTAAACATATTGAACATGCTGAGATTAGTAACTTGGGAGGTACTTTAAACCCTAACCTACAGGGTTGTGGAGGAATTGGCACCACTAAGTCACTTGAGGGCTAAGAATCCAAGTGTGTCGGTTTTGCACCCAAGCTTGCAGGTTTGAAACCATGTATGGATTTGGACACTTGGCACTTGATTGTAGGGCACCCTTAAAGGAACAAGGGGATGCTTGTAGCACAAGAGAGGCCTTATGGATTGAGTGAAAACCAAGACCAAACTATAAAAAACAAGAAAAAAAAATTCAAAACAAAGGAAAAGGAGTACAACACAGCATGGCCATGCTCAAACTCAACAAAACAAAACATGCAGACAAGAACAAAGAAAAAATTCCAAACATCCCCTCCGCACATCATCTCATGCGATGTGTTGCCCTCTGCTAAAAGGGAAAAAAGTGGGTTGAATAAGGTTAAAATATACACACAATTAGTAATGTTAAACATATTTCAAAACCAATAGTTATTCATAATTGGAAGCACACCTCCCCTAGAGTTTGTTTTATAACGATGGACACTCTCTTCTATTCCACTTGCTCGTACTCATTAAAACCAACCATCTACAAAAGATACACAATAAGCTATTAGAATCGTTATATAAGTTAAACTAAAGAGTATGCAATAATTAATCATAATAAGAAACACGACTTTCTTTCATACCAAAGTTCTAGGAAATATATTGAATCTCACACTGATGAACAAGATTATACTACCTCGAAACCATGAAAAAATGATAAATCATTGTGCACCTAGCAAATATATTTCATTGTATTAAAGGACTAATATTGTGCAGGAGAAAAGTATGCTTCACCCGTCCTTTGTGCCATGTTTGTAGAATGTCTAGTGCATTTTCACCACTTGACCTTTGTAAACCATACGATTGTAGTTGTTCATTATATAAAAAAGATCAATATAGTTGACTATTAAAGCATAGATAAAAAATATAATAATTTGAATATCAAACCAATGGAGCTACAAATTAGCGAAAGATACTTTTAATTAAGTGCATTGCATGTAGATATGTTGACTCACCTTCATTTATGAATAACCTCAATTTTCTCTTAATTGAAGTGCATTGCATATAGATATGTTGACTCACCTTTATTTATGAACAATAGCCTCAATTTTCTCTGTCTGCTTCATTCATTTCCATTTCCGCACCCAACAAACGAAACAAAGACAAAGCTTCAGGAAACATTAAAGAAACAAAAAAATAAAACAAAGCAAGAGTACAACACACCAAACAAACGAAACCAAGACCAAACTATAAAAAACAAGAAAAAAATTCATAACAAAAGAAAAAGTGTACAACACAGCATGGCCATGCTCAAACTCAACAAAACAAAACATGCAGACAAGAACAAAGAAAAAATTCCAAACATCCCCTCCGCACATCATCTCCTGCAATGTGTTTCCCTCTGCTGAAAGGGAAAAAACTGGGTTGAATAAGGTTAAAATACACACACAATTAGTAATGTTAAACATATTTGAAAACCAATAGTTATTCATAATAGGAAACACACCTAACATATTTCAAAACCAATAGTTATTCATAATAGGAAACACACCTCCCTTGGAGATTGTTTTGTAATGATGGACAATCTCTTCTATTCCACTTGCTCGTGCTCATTAAAACCAACCATCTACAAAAGATACACAATAAGCTATTAAAATCGTTATATAAGTTAAACTAAAGAGTATGCAATAATTAATCATAATAAGAAACAACCCTTTCTTTGAGATTGTTATATAAAAGGAGAGAGTCCATTTTGTATTCCATGTATTCATGCTCATTAGATCATGCCATCTGCAATACATACACAATAAAATATTAGATTCTAATAAAAGTCAAACTAGAGAGTTTGAGGGCATGAACATCAACAAAAAAAAATCATGTAGACAACAACAAACAAAAATTGCAAACTTCCCCTTTGCACATTATCTCTATTGTAGTGTCCTCTCCCCCGCTGAAAGGGAAAAAAGTGGTGTGAATAAGGTTAAAATAAAGACACAAATAGTAATGGCAAGCATAATTCAAAACAAATAATTATTCATAATTGCAAACATACCTCATCTAGAGTTTTCTATATAAGTATAAACATTCCACGTTGTATTCCACTTACCATTGCTCACGAGAACAAGCCATCTACAACAGATACATAATAAGATATTAGAATCATTATACAAGTTAAACTGAAGAGTTGAATGCAACACAATCATAATGTGAAACACATCTGGATTTGAGTTTTTTTATATAAAGGCGGACAATCCATTTTGTATTTTACGTATTTCTACTCACTGGAATCAACCATCTGCAGTAGATAGAAAATAAAATATTATAATTCTAATAGAAAATAAAATAGAGTTGAAGGCATGAACTTGTGAACCAACTTAATTCCAGTCATTTATATTTCATGCTATATCTCAAAGTATATAAAAAAAAATTTAAACTGGATGTAATTCTAGTAGGAATAATGCAATCAATGTTATCACAAGATAAATAATCATATTTGTAAGAGGGATCCAATCAAATTTAAACATATTGAACATGTTGAGATTGGTAACTTGGGAGGTACTCCAAACCCTAGCCTACAGGGTTGTGGAGAAATTGGCACCACTAAGTCACTTGAGGGCTAAGAACCCAAGCATATCGGCTTTGCACCCAAGCTTGCAGGTTTGAGACTCTGTATGGATTTGGACACTTGGCACTTGATTGTAGGGAACCCTTAAAGGAACAAGGGGATGCTTGTAGCACAAGAGAGGCCTTATGGATTGAGTGAAAAATAATTTTTATTTGATTATGTGGGTGAACTTGTCTTAAGTTTCAAGTTGGGCTTGAATTGAAGAGACAATTTGAGAAAGGTTAAACGTCACCCTAAGGAATGATATAAATAGGAGTGAGGAGGACCCTATTTCCTCATCTAATCAAGACACTTATTACTCATGTGAATAATGAAATAGGAGGATGAGTCTGCAACCAAGAAGGAGAAAGGATCAAGTCTGGTTAGGGTTAGTTTTGAGATTGTTTTGGGTTGTGGTTATGTAGGTAAAGACAACAAGTAAAAGGAGACTAGGCAGAGACTTTCGAGGATGAAATCTGAGCATGAAACTAAAGTAAGCTCTCTCTAACAGGCCAAGATTTTTGAAGTATTGCAAGTGGACAAAATTATGACTCTTCGAAATTATGGCAGAAGTATCATTGATAGAGGTAGATTGGTGTTGTTGCAGATCGGGAGCCAACGGAGCGGGAAGATATGTTCGGGATACGACCAGTGTAGCTGTGAAGTGCACTAGATCAACTAGTAAGTCAGCGTATCTTGTTAAGGGTAGATTGGTGGTCAAAGTTGTTGACAGCAAACCCTAGATCAATGTGGAAAAAGTCAAAATCGGGGTTAATTCGGCAAAGGTCCAAAAGTTGAAAAACTCGTTAAAGTTGGGAGTTTTTTGAAAAAGTCGGCAAAATTAAAAAAAAACTCAAAAATATTCATTTTTTTAATTTTTTTAACATCTAGAGTATCCACAACATCAAATAAATGCATTTCCACATAAACATGTAAAGAAAGCTAATATGTATATGAAGGCTAGTGCTACATCACATATCAAAATAGTGAATCAACACCTAAATCTTGAGTCTTGTCTGAGTCTCAACTCTCAAGATAGCCAACCTTTTGGGTCAACTATTGATAAAATCAGGGATATAACGAATAAATCGCTATTTTTTCATTTCTGAAAAAGTCTGCAAAATATCGGAGGATTAAATCGTTTTGTTGAAAAAATCGCAATTTTAGGATCTAATCCCGATTTTTTGCAGACTTCTTCCACACTGCCCTAGATTGTATTACTTGTATCAGTGATTATATGAGGGCCATGATCCCTAGTACTTCGTTGTGTGGGGTTGTATGTGTGATGTGGACCAAATTAGCATATAAATTTGAACTTACCATTTTATGTATATGTAAAACCATTAATTAAGTAGTACTACTCGAGAACCATGCTAGAAGGATAAAACGTCAAACTATCAAAAAATAATAACAATATTTTGTTCGAAAACAGCATGACTCACCCATCATCTGCGCTGCATCTACATTTCCTAGGTTATCTTCTCCACACGACCCTCCCAAACACTACAATTCTAGTCAATCGCTGCACAAAGTAATATTATATATGAGATCATGAATAAACCATGGAGCTTAAAGGATAAATATACAAAGTGATAAATTAACCAGACACATACCTACCCTCCCTTGCTAATATTATAACATCAACAATCATGAAAAATATCCAATGTGACATTTCCATTTCTATCATATCAAAGTTCTAGGAAATATATTGAATCTCACACTGATGAACAAGATCATACTACATCGAAACCATGATAAAATGATAAATCATTGTGCAACTAACAAATATTTCAGTGTATTAAAGAACTAGTATTGTGCAAGAGAAAAGTATGCTTCACCCATCGTTTGTGCCATGTTTGTAGAATGTCTAGTGCATCTTCACCACTTGACCTTTGTAAACCATACGATTGTAGTTGTTCACTACATAAAAAAGATCAATATAGTTGACTATCAGAGCATAGATAAAACATATAATAATTTGAATATCAAACAAATGGAGCCACAAATTAGCGAAAGATACTTTTAATTGAAGTGCATTGCATGTAGATATGTTGACTCACCTTCCTCATTGTGCAACTAACAAATATTTCAGTGTATTAAAGAACTAGTACTATGTAGGAGAAAGGTATGCTTCACCCATCCTTTGTGCCATGTTTGGAGAATGTCTAGTGCATCTTCACCACTTGACCTTTGTAAACCATACAATTGTAATTGTTCACTACATAAAAAAGATCAATATAGTTGACTATCAGAGTATAGATAAAACATATAATAATTTGAATATCAAACAAATGGAGCCACAAATTAGCAAAAGATACTTTTTATTGAAGTGCATTGCATGTAGATATCTTGACTCACTTTCATTTATGAAGAATAACCTCAATTTTCTCTTAATTGAAGTGCACTGCATGTAGATATCTTGACTCACCTTCCTTTATGAACAATAACCTCATTTTCTCTGTCTGCTACGTTCATTTCCATTTCCGCACCCAACAAACGAAACCAAGACAAAACTACAAGAAACATTAAAGAAACAAAATAACACAATAACCTCAATTTTCTCTGTTTGCTTCGTTCATTTCTATTTCTACACCCAACAAACAAAACCAAGACAAAACTACAAGAAACATTAAAGAAACAAAAAAACAAAACAAAGCGAGAGTACAACACACATGTTGAAATTTGGTACCGGAGGACAGGTGGTTCCCTAAGGCTTTGATCTTTGGCCTAGGGAAAAGTGTCCAAAAGAATTTAATTTTTTCTCCTAAAGTAACTTTATAATTTTTTATAAAGTTAAATCTAATTTGAAAGTGACTTTAAGTGATAAAGTTACTAAGTCTAATTTTAAAGTGACTTTTATAAAGTCAATGAAAAATTAGAAAGGAAAAGTGACTTTGGAAATAAATGACTAAGTGGGTCTTTATTAAAGTGGGGTGAATTAAAATAGAAAGTGAGATTTAAATGAGCATTTAATCTCAGCCATTGGATTTAGGGATCACCCAAAAGTCATTTAGGGTTGGGTTAAGGGAGGAAAAGGAGGAAAAAGATCATTCATTCTTTCATGAGCAGATTGGGAGAAGGAGAGCAAGAGAGCAAGGGAGATTTCTAGACAAGGAGGAGAAAGAGGCAGCAGTTTGGCACACATACAGGCAGCACTTCAGCAAATCCGAACAGCATAAAGAACAAGCAGAAAAAAGGCAGTTTTTGTGAGCAAAACAGTGGAAAAATTAATTTTCAGCACGAATATCGAGGAGGCGATTTTCTGCACATTTTTCTAGGTCTGTCCGTACAAGTTCGTACGGTCCGTACATCTGTACGTCCGTACAGTCCGTACATTCGTACGGTCCGTACAGCTCGTACAGCACTTTTCAGATTGTCTGTTGGGCTGAAAACAGATAAGTTTTGCTTGCTGGAAATTTCTGTTTTTGCTGAAATCTATTTGCTGAAAATTTTCTCTGTAAAAAGGCATTTTCCATAAATAAAGAAGAGCTCTCAAACTGGTTTTCCCCAAGAGTTGTAGGGGGTTTTTCCAGGGTCAAGTTGACCAAAAATATCAGTGTTTTAATGTGTTTTAATGGCTGTTTTTAATTGCTGATTTTTATTTCTGCAATTTCCAGCACTCTGAAAAATTTCCAGAATTTGTGTTTTCAGCAATATTTATTTTTTCAGTCTGTTAAATGTATGGCTATGGGAATGGGCATTTAACTACATGGGAGAAATAAGGTGAAACTGAAAACCGGGGTGGGAAAACAGAGATTTTTACATGGTATCAGAGCTTGAGTGCTGAAGCGCAGTTTGGGACAGCAAAAGAAAAAAATACAGCTGCTGATTTTTTCACTCAGAAAATTCCAGCAAGCTGATTTTTCATAAACAGCAGTTTTATCTTTACCATAGCAGTGCTATTTTTCAGTTTTAGGACAGCAAGATGTCAATGGGATTGAGGGTGGAGGATAGGTTGGATGGGCATACAAATTACAGCGTTTGGAAGGAGAGAATGCAGAGTATCTTTGAAGAGGCAGAAGTCTGGGATATCATGGTGCATACAGCACAGCACCCTGTTGTTGTGCCTACTGATGCTACTCAGTTGGCAGCTTATAATAGAAAGAACAACAAGGGTAAGAGGCTGATTCTAGACGGAATCAAAGACCATTGCATTCCTCATGTGAGAGGAAAGAGCAATGCCCATGAGATGTGGACAGCATTGTCCAATCTCTACCAGAGTACCAATGAGAACCGGAAGATGGTCCTGAAGGAGAAGCTGAAGAACATTAAGATGGGGAATGATAGTGCAGCTGGATATCTCACAAAGATTACCAATGTGAGAGATGAGTTGGCAGCGATTGGAGAGGCCATTCCATCCACTGAGTTGGTGCGTATTGCAGTGAATGGCCTCCCCCGTTCATGGTTGAACTTTGCTGATGGGGTTTGTGCACGTGAGACCCTTCCCACGTGGGAGAGGTTTTGGGATGATTGTATTCAGACAGAGATCAGGAAATGACAGCTTGGGGCAGCCAAGCCAGTTGAGCAGGATGAGGACGTAGCACTGGTGGCAGGAGGCAAGAAAGGCAAAGGGAAGAAGCAGGCTTCCACAAGCGGTGGTGGAGGCAAAGGCAAAGGTAAAGGTAAACAGGGTAACTCACAGAAGGACTATTCCAAAGTGAAGTGTTGGAATTGTCAGAAGATGGGACACTATGCAGTTGTGTGTCCGGAGAAGAAGAAGAAGAAGGGGAAAAACCAGGATGTGGCAGCTTCAGCTGAGATTGAGGACTTTGCAGGTCGTTTTGACCGGGAGTTTGCGTTCATTACATATGAGTCCTCTAGTGCAGGATCACCTGCCACACAGGTTCAGAGGGAGCATGCTTTTCCCTCGATTAGCGGAGCATCTACAGGTATCTGGTATGTGGACAATGGGGCTTCACGTCACATGACAGGAGTCCGGGAGTACTTCTCAGAGCTTTCAGAGAGTGGCACTGATATTGAGGTAGTACTCGGTGATGACAGAGTTGTTAGAGCAGTCGGGGTGGGTACACTGACATTTCAGAGGGGGGCTAGACCTCCCTTGAAAGTGTCAGATGTTCTTTATGTGCCAGGGATGAGGAAAAACCTCATATCCGTCTCAGCTTTGGAGGACAGAGGATATGAGGTACTGTTCAGGGGAGGACAGGTGTTGATGTATCCCAGGGGCACTCCAGCTGATTCAGCTAGAGTGATAGGTGTACGCCATGCAAAGGTGTACAAGTTTGCATTCCAGCCCCTTTTGGCATTGAGCAGTAGTACTGACAGCAGAGCTAGCAGTTCTGAGCTGTGTGAGATTTGGCACCGCAGGATGGGTTTCACAAAGAGTGAGGCAGATCCGAACCTTTACTTTATTGTGATTGGTGAGGAGCCTCTCATTCTGGTGCTGTATGTGGATGACTTGATCATTACAGGTGCAGAGAGACTCATAGAGCACTGCAAGAGAGATCTTGCGGCGGAGTTTGAGATGAAGGACATCGGCTTGATGCATTACTTTTTGGGTTTGGAGGTGTGGCAGGAGGAGGGGCATTTCTTCCTGGGGCAGGGGAAGTATATTGTGGACATCCTTAGCAGATTCCACATGGAGGATTGTAGACCCATGTCGACACCGATGATCACCAACTGAAAGAAGCTTCATGCTTCGGATTCCGAGTTGGTGGATCCCACATTGTACAGGCAGCTGATTGGTTCCTTGATGTATTTGGTCAACACTAGACCAGATATCTGTTTTGCAGTCAACACAATGAGTCAGTTTATGTGTGAGCCTAGGAAGGTTCACTGGGTGGCTGCAAAACACATTTTGCGGTACTTGCAGGGGACAGTGGATTATGGTCTGGACTACAGGCAGGGAGATGGAGTGAGATTGGCAGGATACACTGATTCTGATTGGGCAGGTTGTGCTTCTGATAGGAAGAGCACTTCAGGGTGTTGTTTTGGGTTGGGTTCAGCAGTAGTGTCATGGTTCAGCCGGAAGCAGCAGTCAGTAGCACTGAGTTCAGCGGAAGCAGAGTATATGGCAGCCAGTCTAGCTAGTTGTGAGGCCATCTGGCTTCGCAAGATGTTGTTTGGCTTATTTGGTCAGCCATTGAGACCTTCAGTGATTTACTGTGATAATCAGAGTTGCATTAAACTCACGGAGAATCCAGTATTTCATGACAGGTCAAAGCATATTGGGATCAGATATCATTTCATCAGAGACTATGTTCAGAAGGGAGCTGTGAAGCTTGAGTATATTTCCACTGATGAGCAGGTTGCAGATATTCTTACCAAAGCCTTACCACGGGCAAGCATGTCTACTTCAGAGACAAGATGGGTGTGGTGAGGAACACCTTCCTCGGTAAGAGGGAGTGTTGAAATTTGGTACCGGAGGACAGGTGGTTCCCTAAGGCTTTGATCTTTGGCCTAGGGAAAAGTGTCCAAAAGAATTTAATTTTTTCTCCTAAAGTAACTTTATAATTTTTTATAAAGTTAAATCTAATTTGAAAGTGACTTTAAGTGATAAAGTTACTAAGTCTAATTTTAAAGTGACTTTTATAAAGTCAATGAAAAATTAGAAAGGAAAAGTGACTTTGGAAATAAATGACTAAGTGGGTCTTTATTAAAGTGGGGTGAATTAAAAAATAGAAAGTGAGATTTAAATGAGCATTTAATCTCAGCCATTGATCTAAATCTATTTCAGCCATTGGATTTAGGGATCACCCAAAAGTCATTTAGGGTTGGGCTAAGGGAGGAAAAGGAGGAAAAAGATCATTCATTCTTTCATGAGCAGATTGGGAGAAGGAGAGCAAGAGAGCAAGGGAGATTTCTGGACAAGGAGGAGAAAGAGGCAGCAGTTTGGCACACATACAGGCGGCACTTCAGCAAATCCGAACAGCATAAAGAACAAGCAGAAAAAAGGCAGTTTTTGTGAGCAAAACAGTGGAAAAATTAATTTTCAGCACGAATATCGAAGAGGCGATTTTCTGCACATTTTTCGAGGTCTATCCGTACAAGTCCGTATGGTCGTTCGTACAAGTCTGTACGGTCGTCCGTACAGTCCGTACGGTCCGTACGTCCGTACAGTCCGTACATCCGTACGGTCCGTACAGCTCGTACAGCACTTTTCAGATTGTCTGTTGGGCTGAAAACAGATAAGTTTTGCTTGCTGAAAATTTCTGTTTTTGCTGAAATTTATTTGCTGAAAATTTTCTCTGTAAAAAGGCATTTTCCAGAAATAAAGAAGAGCTCTCAAACTGGTTTTCCCCAAGAGTTGTAGGGGGGTTTTCCAGGGTCAAGTTGACCAAAAATATCAGTGTTTTAATGTGTTTTAATGGCTGTTTTTAATCGCTGATTTTTATTTCTGCAATTTCCAGCACTCTGAAAAAATTTCCAGAATTTGTGTTTTCAGCAATATTTATTTTTTCAGTCTGTTAAATGTATGGCTATGGGAATGAGCATTTAACTACATGGGAGAAATAAGGTGAAACTGAAAACCGGGGTGGGAAAACAGAGATTTTTACAACACAACAAACAAAACCAAGACCAAATTTCAAAAAACAAGAAAAAAAATCAAAACAACAAAAAGGAGTACAACATAGCATGGCCATGCTCAAACTCAACAAAACAAAACCTGCAGACAAGAACAAAGAAAAAATTGCAAACAACCCCTCCGCACATCATCTCTCTTGCAATGTGATGTCCTCCGCTAAAAGGGAAAAAAATGGGTTGAATAAGGTTAAAATATACACACAATTAGTAATGTTGAACATATTTCAAAACCAATAGTTATTCATAATAGGAGACATAACTCCCCTAGAGTTTGTTCTATTCCACTTGCTCGTGCTCATTAAAACCAACCATCTACAAAAGATACACAATAAGCTATTAGAATCGTTATATAAGTTAAACTAAAGAATATGCAATAATTAATCATAATAAGAAACACGCCTTTATTTGAGATTGTTATATAAAAGGGGAGAGTCCATTTTGAATTTCACGTATTCATGCTCATTAAAACATGCCATCTGCAATATATACACAATAAAATATTAAATTTCTAACAAAAGTCAAACTAGAGAGTTTGAAGGCATGAACATCAACAACAAAAAATCATGTAGACAACAACAAACAAAAAATTGCAAACTTCCCCTTTTGCACATTATCTCTATTGTAGCATCCTCTCCTCCGCTGATAGGGAAAAAAAGTGGTGTGAATAAGGTTAAAATAAAGACACAAATAGTAATGGCAAGCATAATTCAAAACAAATAATTATTCATAATTGCAAACATACCTCATTTAGAGTTTGCTAGTATAGACATTCCATTTTGTATTCCACTTACTCATGCTCACCAGAACAAGCCATCTACAACAGATACATAATAAGATATTAGAATCATTATACAAGTTAAAAAGGATAGTTGAATGCAACAATCAATCATAATGTGAAACAACCCTAGCTTTGAGCTTTTTTATATAAAGGGGGATAATCCATTTTTTATTTTGCGTATTTCTACTCACTGGAATTGTTAAAATTGGCAACTAAGGCCAAACTCCATGTGGGTATACTTAGTCAAGGTCGGCCAGCAACCGAATTGCCCCCACTTGTGCCCAACGTTTTAGTATTCATGGCAGCTGAATATTTTTCTTGTATTTCTCTCATCGATAGGTGTAGGATTGATCTAAAGATCATCCAATTTCGATAAGTATTCATGGAGATATGAATTTATTTGTGTTATGGGACAATTCGCCAAGGTCGACCAGCAACCGAATTGCCCCCACTTGTGCTCAACATTTTAGTATAAAAAGGGGTAGCTTGCTAGTCATTTGTACACACACTCTTCTTGTGATCTCTTCCTCTCCACTTGTCTTTGGGTTTTGGTGGGAGGGGAGATCCTAAGGATATACGTTGCCCTAAGAGGAGTTGCCTTAGATGCTGCCATGGGAAAGAAGAATCTACGCTGCCCTAAAGAAGATGCCCTAGCCCCTAACGTTGGCATGGAGATAAAGGCTTAAGGCAATCAGGAAGATGGGCTTCTAATGTTGTTCTAACGTTGCCCTAACAGAAAGACCTAGCCGCAGTCAAGTAGAAGGTTTCTATACCCAGCAAGCCACAGTCCTAATGGGAGGACTACAGTCCTACGCTAGCCACAGTAAATGACAAGATTTGGCCGCAGTCCTAGGAGATCTCTAGAGCTACAATACGCTGCCTTAATGGTTCCTAATCTACAGTCTCAAGTCTGCCCTAGCCACAGTAAAAGGAGAAGGTTACAATCACCAAAATAGAGGACTATAGCAGTTGTCCATTTGTGCTTCTAACTGTAGTCAAACGAGGGATAGTCTCAGCCCTCAAGGAGGTAATCATGGTTGTAGTTGGAGAGGACCCTATCAGCCAAATGATGAAGGAGATGTTGTAAGGAAAGTCAGTTGTCATTCTAGAGGATGCGTCCTTATGCCACTTCGATGTAGGTGATAGCGTGGCTCATTTAGGAGTGTTGAAGAAGGGTGACCGTAGCCTTGGGAGGGATGTTGCAGCTCATGTGGGAAGGCTGGTAGGACTTCATTGATGCCCTAACCAGTCCATTGTGAAGGTTGTCCAAATTGTTGTTTGAGTCTAGCAATACA